>LR738713.1:765844387-766025632 GCA_902687465.1 Secale cereale
GGTTGCTCTCCACTTGGAGTGGATGTTTGAAACTTAGACGATTCCAAGCTACGTTGTATTTGTGGTGGAGCTCGGAAGACAGAGCCACATTATACTTATGACGCAGCTCGGAGGGCCGCACCTAAGCCCCCGAGTGAGAGGGTTGCTCTTCACTCGGAGTGGATGTTTGAAACTTAGACGATTCCAAGCTACGTTGTATTTGTGGCGGAGCTCGGAAGACAGAGCCACATTATACTTATGACGCAGCTCGGAGGACCGCTGCTAAGCCCCCGAGTGAGAGGGTTGCTCTTCACTCGGAGTGAGCATTTGAAACTTAGGCGAGTCACGGGGTCGCAGCTAAGCCCCCGAGTGAGAGGGTTGCTCTTCACTCGGAGTGGATGTTTGAAACTTAGGCGATTCCGAGCTACGTTGTATTTGTGGCCGAGCTTGGAAGACAGAGCCACATTATACTTACGACGTAGCTCGGAGGACCGCAGCTAAGCCCCCCGAGTGAGAGGGTTCCTCTTCACTCGGAGTGAGCGTTTGAAACTTAGGCGAATCGGGTTCGCAGCTAAGCACCCACTGGGGGATTTTGAAGACCATCGTTTTTAGAAAGCATCAATCATTAGAGGACCACTGCTAACTTGTCTTTGAAACAAATTGGGAAATCTTTATTACAACTCGACTGTCGAGTGTCTCCACTGTAGAAGCGGCGGAGCAGGTCCGCGTTCCATGAACTAGGTTCGTCTTTCTTCTTGGCGACATTGTAGAGGTGGTATGCTCCGTTGTGCAGTTCCTTGGTGATGATGAATGGACCTTCCCAGGCCGGGGCAAGCTTGTGTGGACGTTTCTGATGCACTCGAAGGACCAGGTCTCCTTCCTGGAATGCTCGGCTTCAAACGTTGCGAGCATGGAATCGACGCAGGTCCTGTTGATAGATGGTCGACCGGATCAAGGCCATCTCTCTTTCCTGTTCCAAAAGGTCGACTGCATCCTAACGAGCCTGCTCTGCCTCGGCTTCGGAGAAGAGTTCCACTATGGGGGCGTTGTGCAATAAGTCGCTCGACAACACAGCTTCAGCTCCATAGACCATGAAGAAAGGGGTACGGCTAGTCGACCGGTTTGGAGTTGTCCTCAGACCCCATAAGACAGATAGTAGTTCAGTTACCCAAGCCCCAACGGCATGCTTAAGATCACGCATGAGCCGCGGCTTTAGGCCTTGGAGAATCAAACCATTTGCTCTTTCTGCCTGTCCATTTGACTGCGGATGCGCCACGGAGGCGTAGTCGACTCGTGTTCCTTGAGAAGCACAGAAAGCTCTGAATTCATCCGAGTCAAAGTTGGAGCCGTTGTCTGTGATGATGCTGTGGGGGACTCCATATCTGAATATCAATTCCCTGATGAAGCTGATGGCGGTGCTCGACTCGAGGTTCTTGATGGGCTTGGCCTCAATCCATTTGCTGAACTTGTCGACTGCCACGAGTAGGTGGGTGAATCCGCTTCTGCCTGTCCTGAAGGGGCCCACCATGTCCAAGCCCCAAACAGCAAAGGGCCAGACTAGCGGAATGGTCTTCAAGGCGGACGCCGGCTTGTGGGACATGTTGGAGTAGAACTGGCAACCTGCGCACTTGTCCACAATATTCTTGGCCATCTCATTGGCGCGGGGCCAGTAGAACCCGTCTCGGTATGCTTTGGCCACTATATCCGAGAGGAGGCGTGGTGGCCACAAGTTCCCGAGTGAATTTCATCCAGGATCAGTCGACCTTCCTCTGGAGCGATGCAGCGCTGAGCGATTCCGGTGACGCTTTCTCTGTAGAGCTGACCCTGAATGACAGTGAACGCCTTGGATTGGTGGACGATCTGGCATGCTTCCTCCTCATCTTCCGGGAGTTCTTGCCTGAGCAGATACGATATATATGGCACAGTCCAGTCTGGCATAATCACTAGGACCTCCATGATCAGGTCGACCACAACAGGTACTTTGACCTCGGTCGGATCTGACGTGCTGACTGGCTGTGGCGGCTCTTCCGTGAAGGGGTCTTCTTTGACAGAAGGGGTGTGCAGATGCTCCAGGAACACATTCTTGGGTATAGGCCTCCAAGTCGACCCAATTTTTGCGAGGTCATCAGCCAGCTGATTCTTGGCTCTGGGCACATGATGGAGCTCTAAGCCTTCAAACTTCTTTTCAAGCTTCCGCGCTGCACTGCAATAACTGGTCATTGCCGGGCTCCTGACGTCCCATTCCTTCATCACTTGGTTCCCCCCTAAGTCAGAGTCGCCATAAACCATCAAGCGGCGGACGCCGAGTGAGATGGCCATGCGCAACCCGTACAAAAGTGCTTTGTACTCGGCTTCGTTGTTCGATGAGTCAAAGTGGATCTGAAGGACGTAACTGAACTTGTCGCCCCTGGGGGAAACTAGGACCACGCCTGCGCCGGATCCATTCAACATCTTGGATCCATCGAAGAACATAGTCCAGTGGTCCGACTGAACTTGAGTCGGCAGCTCTTGTTCTATCCACTCGGCCACAAAATCTGCTATAGCCTGAGACATGATGGCTTTCTTCGCTTCAAACTTGATATCTAACGGAAGAAGTTCAATCACCCATTTTGCCACTCGACCGGTTGCGTCTCGGTTATTCAGGATCTCTGACAGCGGGGCGTCGCTGACGACTGAGATTGTATGGTCCGAAAAGTAATGGGCAACCTTTTTTGTAGTCAAGTAAATCCCGTACATAAGCTTTTGGTAATGTGGATACCTTTGCTTGGAGGGAGTCAAAACTTCGAATATGTAATAGACCGGGCGTTGGACCTTGTATGCCTTGCCCTCTTCTTCCCGCTTGACCGTGAGTACAGTACTGACAACTTGTCCGGTGGCTGCAATGTACCGCAGAAGAGGCTCTCCGGTGACTGGGGCAGCGAGCACCGGATGGGTCGACAGCAGGGCTTTGAGCTCTTCAAACGCCGCTTCGGCTTCGGAATTCCACTCGAACTTGTTGGATTTCTTCATGAGTCGGTAGAGGGGCAGTGCCTTCTCACCAAGACGAGAAATGAATCGACTCAATGCGGCCAAGCAACCAGTAAGCTTCTGGACGTCGTGTATACGCTCGGGGCGTTTCATTCGGAGGATGGTGCTGACCTTCTCTGGGTTGGCGTCGATTCCCCGTTTGGAAACGAGAAAACCGAGCAACTTGCCGCCAGGAACTCCAAATGTACACTTTGATGGATTGAGCTTGATATCATGGATTCTTAGGTTTGCGAATGTCTCAGCGAGGTCAGTCGGCAGGTCGGAACCTTTCCGTGACTTGACCACAATGTCATCCATGTATGCCTCGACGTTCCGACTGATTTTCTTTATTAAGCACTTCTGGATCATGCGCATGAAGGTAGCGCCGGCATTTTTGAGACCGAAAGGCATGGTGACATAACAGAAACGGGCAAGTGCTCTGTTGGCAAAATTTGTGCCGTTGTCAGTGATGATGTTGTGCGGTATACCATACCGGACTATGATGTCTGCAATGAATGTCACAGCAGTTGGGCCATTGAGTTTCTTGATTGGCTTGGCTTCGATCCACTTGGTGAATTTATCTATTGCCACAAGCAAGTGTGCCAGGCCTCCTCTGGCAGTCTTGAAAGGTCCTACCATATCCAGACCCCAGACGACAAATGGCCAAGTGATCGGAATAGTCTTGAGTGCAGAAGCTGGCAAATGTTGCCTGGAGCTGAAGCGTTGGCAGCCGTTGCACTTTCTCACCAAATCTTTGGCATCGTCCAAAGCAGTCGGCCAGAAGAAACCGTGGCGGAAAGCTTTGGCTACGAGGGATCTTGAGGCTGCGTGGTGGCCGTACTCTCCTTGGTGAATGTCCTTCAAGATGGCCAGCCCTTTGGTTGCTTCTACACAGCGTTGGAAAACGCCTGTCGCACTCCTTCTGACGAGCTCTTTGTTGACAATGGTATAAGGTGAGGCTCGGCATTGAACTTGTCGTGCCGAAGTTTCTTCTGCTGGCAGCTCTCCTTTGAGCGGGAATGTGAGGATTGGCTGTGCCCAAGACGGCGCTGAGACTCCAGTTGCTTCGGCCAGAGAGACCAGGGTGGTTGGGCTGGGAGGTCGAGGGCTGGGCTGAGCCGCCTGCTGTGTCTCCGAAGTCCCCGAGCCGTCTGCTGGGGCCGGCGCCTCCTGGTCGTCTGCTGGAGCAGTCCCCGGGCCAGGAGCTGGCGCAGCCATAGGTGATCTGTCTGTTGGAGTTGGAGTGTCATGGCCGCCTGCTGGGGCAGTCTCTGGGCCTGCAGCCGAAACCGCAAGGTCGTCTGCCCCGGGGTTGGCTCGTATGAAGATTGACTCTGACTCTTGTGAAGGCTTGATAGACGGTTTGCGCAGGCATTGGAGAGATATGCCGGCTGGTATTGCTTGGCGGGTGTAACCGATTCACGCCAAGGGGTCTGCTTGCATGTTATCAGCTCATGGCACATGGAGGAACTCGCAGCCATCAAAGTGTCCACTGATCTGCTGGACAAGGAAGCGATAGCTTGCCATGTTTGCGTCCTTGGCGTCCCAGTCCCCAGACGACTGCTGGACAACCAAATCTGAGTCACTGTAGCACAGCACTCGGCGGATGCCAATCTCCTTGGCCATCCGGAGCCCGTGGATAAGTGCCTCATATTCAGCCACGTTGTTGGAGGCGGCAAAGTGGATCTGCAGGGTGTACTTGAGCTTATCGCCTTTGGGGGAGGTGAGGACGATGCCGGCTCCCAGGCCGGTGCGCATCTTCGATCCGTCAAAGTGCATCCGCCAATGGGTTGAGTCTGGCACAGGCGGCAGGTACTGGGTTTCGGCCCAATCGACGAGGAAGTCGGCCAATGCTTGCGACTTGATGGTGGTGCGCGGCTGGTAGAAGATGGTGAAGGGGGCTAGCTCGATGGTCCACTTGGCCACTCTTCCTGAGGCATCTCTGTTCCCCATGATTTCAGCAAGCGGGGCCGTGCAGACGACCGTGACAGAATGCTCTTGGAAGTACTGTTTGAGTTTCTTGGCGGTGAAGTACATGCCGTAGCACATCTTCTGGTAATGGGGGTAGTTCTGCTTGGACGCTGATAGCACTTCGCTCAAGTAGTAGATGGGCCTCTGGACGAGCAAGGCTCTGCCGTCTTCTGGGCGCTCAACCACAATGACAATGTTGGCCACCCGGCTGGTGGCGGCTATGTAAAGGAACATGGGTTCCTTGTCTGCTGGCCCCGCCAGGACAGGCGGGGTAGATAGCAGTCGCTTGAGTTGCTGGAAGGCTTCATCCGCCTGGTTGTTCCACTCGAAGCAAGTGGTCTTCTTCATCAGTTGGTACAGGGGGAGTGCCTTTTCTCCCAGCCGGCTGATGAAGCGGCTGAGAGATGCCAGGCACCCTGTGAATCTCTGGACATCTCGCACATGGGTCGGTCGTTCCATCCTCTCAATGGCTTTGATCTTCGCAGGGTTGCACTCAATGCCGCGCTCGGACACCAGGAAGCCAAGGAGCTAGCCTGCTGGTACCCCGAAGACGCATTTCTCCGGGTTTAGCTTAATCCGAAAGCGGCGCAGGTTCTCAAATGTTTCTTGGAGATCCTCCAATAGGGTTCCTCTTTTCTCCGTCTTCACCACAATGTCGTCCATCTAAACGTGGGCGTTCCTGCCAAGCTGCTTGAGGAGACACTTCTGCATGCAACGCTGAAAGGTAGCGCCAACATTTCTCAAGCCAAACGTCATGGTTAGGTAGCAGAAGGCCCCAAACAGCGTGAGGAAGGCAGTCTTCAGACGGTCAGCTGGATCAAGCTTGATTTGGTGGTATCTCGAATAAGCATCAAGGAAAGACAGCAGCTCGCATCCGGCCGTGGAGTCAATCACTTGATCTATTCGTGGCAGAGCAAACGGGTCTTAGGGCAAGCTTTGTTCGGGCTGGTGTAATCAATGCACATGCGCCATTTATTGTTCTTCTTCAGCACCAGGACTGGATTCGCCAGCCACTCGGGATAAAAGACTTCCATGATGAAGCCGGCTGCTAGCAGGCGGGCGACCTCCTCCCCAACAAATTTTCTCTTCTCTTCTGACAGGCGGCGCAGCGGCTGCCTGACAGGCTTTGCGTCTTCTCTCACGTGTAGCTTGTTCTCGGCGAATTTCGTCAGGACACCAGGCATGTCCTTGGGGGACCAAGCAAAGATGTCCCGATTCTCACGGAGGAAATCGACGAGCTCACTTTCCTATTTGCTGTCTAGGCTTGACCCTATGACAGCAAATCGCTCCGGGCGAGACGGGTCCAAGGCAATCTTCTTTGTGTCCTTGGAGGGCTGGAACGAGCCTTGCGGCTCCGCCTCCTTGGGATCGGCTGGTATGGCCGGCTGCTCGCCAGCCATTGCCACCAGCCGCTCCAGACGGCGTTTTTCCTCAGCCACAACAAGGGTTTCTGCCAGGCGACTGCTGGCCGTTGCGCATGCAATGGACTTCTCATAATCCCCGGTTATGGTGATTATTCCCTTGGACCAGGCATCTTCATCTTGAGGTAGGCATAATGGGGGACTGCATTGAACTTTGCAAGAGCAGGCCGGCCCAAGATCACGTGATAGGGACTTTCCAGATTTACCACTTCAAACCAGACCGGCTCCCTCCGGAAGTGCGTCTTGTCACCAAACAGGACATCGACCCGGGCCTTGCCGATTGGTGAACAAGAGAGGCCCGGCACAATGCCATGGAACACGGTCCTGGTAGGCTGAAGCTGCTTCTCTTTGATGCCCAACTTCTCCATGCTGTCTCGGTACATGATGTTGATGGTGCTGCCGCCGTCTACCAGGGCTCGGGAGAAACGGCAGGCCCGCCTGTCAGTGGAGAGAGTGGCGTCCAGGACCAAGGCATAGGCCCCTGGAGATGGCATGACAGCCGGGTGATCCTCTCGGCTCCAGCTGACAGGCCTTTCAGACCAGTGCATGAATTCTGGGTTCCTGACGGCAACAGTGTTGACTTCTCTGCGCTGCTGGCGCCGGCTATGCCTATCATCCGTCTGGCTGGTGAAGACAACATAGGCTCCATTTTCTTCTGGGAACTCATCCTGGACCTGGCCGCCAGGACGAGCAGCCGGCGGATTAGGAGGCGGAGCCGATGGTCCAGCAGGCGGCGGAGGCAGAGCTTCTCCCCTCGCAATCCTTGTAAGCCAGTGACACTTTCGTGTGGTGTGGTTTGAGGGCTTCGCGCCGCTGTGGAACTTGCAGGGGGCATCCAAGGCTTGGTCAAAGGAGAAAGCCAGCTGCCACACCGGTTTGCCGCCCTTCTGGCGCTTGGGCCCTGCTTGAGCTTCTGGCTGCTGTCCGTCGACCGCTGCCACCAGCCGGCTGTTGGCAGCCGGCGCATGGGCCTTGCGCTTCTGGTCGCTGGTCTGCTGGCGCCGGCTGGATTCTCCTGCCGGCGTCTTGGAAGTTGGAGGGGTCATCTTGCCAGAAGCATCCACTTGCAGCTCGGTCTTCATGGAGGAGTCAGCGGTGGCGTACTTGTCTGCTATGCTCAGTAGTTCGTCCAGCGTGGCCGGCTCGTCGCACAGGAGCCGGTGCTTGAGCAAGGTGCCTTCTCTGCACCTGACCGTGAAATACTCGATGGCCTGTACCTCGTGCACTCCCTCACAGGAGTTTCGCAGCTCTGCCCAACGCGTCAGATAGTCACGGGTTGACTTGTCCGGCCTTGGACGCACAGGGAGAGCTGACGTGGCTTAGGAGGGCGCTTGTAGGTGCTGGTGAAGTTGCGAGTAAAGGCGTCGGTGAAGTCTAGCCAGCCATTGATGCTGTTGGGCTTGAGGCTGTTCAGCCACGTCCGAGCCGTGCCCTGGAGCATGAGGGGCACGTACTTCACCGCGACACGCCTGTTGCCGGTGGCTATGCTGACAGCCGTAGAGTAGTCTACCAGCCAGTCTTCTGGTTTCACTGATCCATTGTACTTGGGGGTGTCTCAGGGGAGCGAGATGCCCTTGGGAAAAGGCTCGTTGCGGATGCGAGGGCCGAAGTAGGCCGGACCGAGGTCATCTTCTTCTTCAACCGCCTGGGAGCGAGCCAGACGGTCCAGGCGGTGGCGGGCGTCGTTCTCCCCGACCCCCTCGCGGCGGCCCAGGCGGCCTGCCAGAGAGGGGTGGTCAACAGGCGGAGGAGACATGCGCCTCTCCCGCCTGGGAGGAGGAGGCTGCTCCCCTCGTCGTTCTACGACCCTTGGGCGGCCGTCTTCGTCGTGCTCAATGGTGAAGCGCGTCTGCCGGCTGCGGCTGGCCGCGGGTTCTGAGTCTCGCCGGTTAGTGGCGCCAACTGTTGGAGAGCGGGATGTGGCTCCTTGCTCCCACCGAAAAGGGCGGTTGTCGGCGTGTGTGTCCACCTCTGACGCCCGGCGACGGGCCTCCTGCTGCGTAGCAGCAGCGTCGAGGAGCTGGCGGGCACGTTGGGTCATGCAATGGAGTTCGTCTCCCTCTAAGTGGCCCATCTCGTCGACTGCCGCCTGGGCAGCCCTTAGGTTCTCTGACGGAGTGAGGTACATAGGCCGCGGGCCCCCCAGCATGTCTGCTAGCAGCCCGCCGCGATCGCGGACGGCGCCGGCTCGGCTAGGCTCGCCAGCAGCCGGCGTGCCACAAATGGCGCGGTCCTTTTCGCAGCGGTAAGCTTCAGTGAGGCGTCGGGAGGCGGCCAGTTTGTTGGCGCTATCGAGGAGCGAAACGAGGAGCGCCTCCAACTCCGCGCCGTCTGCCCCCGCCGCGACGGGGGCGGCGAGGTGCTGCAGAGCGGCCTCGAGCGGGTCTAGGCCCGTTCTGCACGATGGTTCGCCGTGGTCGGTGCCGAGCACCTCCGTGACGATGCCGACGGTGCTGCAGATCGGAAGAACGGGAAGAGGGTCGTTGACGATCTCCACGTGCTCAGGGAAGGAGTCATCCGGCCCTGCATCGGGGTCGACGATCATGTCCATTGGTGGGTCAGAAGAGCCCACTGACTCCACGTCAGAGGCGCGCTTGTCGATGATGTGGAGCTTGTCGAGGAGCTCGACGAGGAAGCTCTCCGGCGCCACTGGCTCGACCGCCGGAGAGGGTTCGTCGTGGATGCGGGCGGCGCCGAGCAGATCGGCGAGCCTATTGATACGTCTCCAACGTATCTATAATTTTTTATTGTTCCATGCTATTATTTATGAAGTCTTGGATGTTTAATGGGCCTTATCATTCACTTTTATATCATTTTTGGGACTAACATACTAACCCAAAGGCCCAGTCCGGATTGCATTTTTTGCCTATTTCAGGGTTTTGCAGAAAAAGAATATCAAACGGAGTCCAAACAGAATCAAACCTTCGCGAGAGATATTTTTGGAGAAAATCACACACGCGGAGCTTGAGGACCAAGTCAGTGGACAGAGAGGTGGCCCTTGAGGGTGGGGGGCGCGCCCCCCTTCCCAGGGCGCGCCCCCTGCCTCGAGGACCACTCAAGTGCCCCCCGGTGCCCTCCTTCTTCCTATATAAGTCTACGTACCCCAGAAACTCCGTGAACAGAGAGAAAACCCTAATTCCACCGCCGTAGCTTCTGTTCCCGTGGAGATCCCATCTTGGATCCCGTTCCGGAGCTCCACCGGAGGGGGATCCATCATGGAGGCCTTCATCATCATCATCATCATCGCCCTCACCATGAGTTGTGAGTAGTTTACCACAGACCTGCGGGTCCATAGCTAGTATCTAGATGGCTTCTTCTCTCTCTCTGGATCTCAATACAAAGTTCTCCTCGGTCTTTGAGGAGATCTATTCGATGTAATCTCTTTTTGCGGTGTGTTTGTCGAGATCCGATGGATTGTGAGTTTATGATCAAGGTTATCTATGAAAGATATTTGGTTCTTCTCTGAACTTTTTATGTGTGCTCATAATATCCTTGCAAGTCTCTTCGAATTATTAGTTTGGTTTGGCCTACTAGATCTATAGTTCTTGCAATGGGAGAAGTGCTTGGCTTTGGGTTCAATCATGCGGTGTCCTTTCCCAGTGACAGTAGGGGCAGCAAGGCACGTATTGTATTGTCGCCATCGAGGATAAAAAGATGGGGTTTATATCATATTGCTTGAGTTTATCCCTCTACATCATGTCATCTTGCTTAAGGTGTTACTCTGTTCGTATGAACTCAATACACTAGACGCATGCTGGATAGCGGTCGATGTGTGAAGTAATAGTAGTAGATGCAGGCAGGAGTCGGTCTACTTCTCTCGGACGTGATGCCTATATACATTGATCATGCCTAGATAGTCTCATAATTATTTTTCTATCGATTGCTCGACAGTAATTTGTTTACCCACCGTAGAATATCGCTATCATGAGAGAAGCCACTAGAGAAAACTATGGCCCCCGGGTCTATTCTCAACATATCAATCTACATCTACTTTACTTTTACCACTTTTATTTGTTGTTTTATTAAATTAAAAATACCAAAAATATAAACTATCATCTCTATCAGATCTCACTTTCGTAAGTGACCGTAAAGGGATTGACAACCCCTTATCGCGTTGGCTGCGAAGTTCTTATTTGTTTGTGTAGGTGCAAGGGACTCGCGCGTGGTCTCCTACTGGATTGATACCTTGATTCTCAAAAACCGAGGGAAATACTTACGCTACTGTGCTGCATCTCCCTTTCCTCTTCGAGGGAATACAACGCAAGCTCAAGAGGTAGCAAGAAGAATTTCTGGCGCCGTTGTCGGGGAGGCTTACACAAAAGTCATATACCAAGTACCTATCACAAACCCTTATCCTTCGCATTGCATTTTTTGCCTCTCGTTTTCCTCTCCCCCACTTCACCCTTGCCGTTTTATTTGCCCTTCTTCCGCCGTGTGTTTATCGTTCGCTTGCTTTTTGTTTGCTTGTGTGTGTCGCTTGCTTGCTTGTTATCATGTCTAGCACACCTATCATTATTACCACTCCCGAGAGTGAGGTCCTCAACTTTAAACAAAGGGAGGAAGAAAACTTAAAAGATGCCTGGTATAGAATTTGCAATGCTCAAAATAGATCTAATAGGAAGCTTTCCACTTCTGTGCTTCTTCGCAATTTTTGTATTGGCATAACCCCTTGGAATAGGCTTGTTCTTGATACCGTTACCGGAATAAATTTCTTGGGGAATCATACCCTTAATTCTTATAATGTCCTAATAGATTTATTTGGGCAGCCTTCCACCCAGGAAGAGACTCAAGTTTTTGAGAAAATATGCGAAGTAACAAAGATATTACAAAAGTCTCTTGAACCACTTAAGAATGTTAGTGGAAATATCCACTGCATGAATATGTTGATTACCCTTTGCAATAAGCGGTTGGATGCCCTAGATCTAAAGAATTCCGAATATGAAGGGAAACGTAAAGAACCTCCCGGATTCGAGCTTGATACCATCAAAAGGGTGAAGACCAATGATGGCGATACCTAGATCTATCTTGTATCGTGCCTAGCTAGGGGCGTAAAACGATAGCGCTTGTTGGGAGGCAACCCAATTTTTTGTTTTTTGTTTTTGTTGATGTTAGGGAATAAATATTGCATCTAGCCTCTGATTAGATGTGGTTTCATGTTTTGTTTTGTGTTTGTGCCAAGTAGAACCTTTGGGAAGACTTGTGTGAAGTTTATATGATCTTGCTGTGAAAAACAAAATCGTTAGCGCTCGCTAAAGTAGCCGTGGGATTTTACTGGAGCGCGCTTTTTAGTTCATTCTTTTTGCAGATGATTGTTAGACAAATTGCGCAAATTTACCAATTTAGTTTGAATTTCTTGGAGTTCCAGAAGTAGGCGAACCCTGCAGATTACTACAGACTGTTCTGTCTTTGACCGATTCTGTTTTTCGTGTGTTGTTTGCTTATTCCGATGCATCTATGAGTAGTATTGGAGGATATGAACCATAGAGAAGTTGGAGTACAGTAGGTTTAACACCAATATAAACAAAGAATGAATTCATTGCTGCACCTTTGAGTAGTGGTTTGCTTTCTTATACTAACGGAGCTCACGAGAATTTTTGTCTAAGTTTTGTGTTGTGAAGTTTTCAAGTTTTGAGTATTGCTTTGATGGACTATGGAACAAGGAGTAGCAAAGGCCTAAGCTTGGGGATGCCCATGGCACCCCAAGTAAATTAAAGATAATCAAAAGCCTAAGCTTGGGAATGCCCCGGGAAGGCATCCCCTCTTTCGTCTTCATCCATCGGTAACTATACTTGGAGCTATATTTTTATTCACAACATGTTATGTGTTTTGCTTGGAGCGTCTTGTATAATTTGAGTCTTTGCTTGTTAGTTTGCCACAATCATCCTTGCTGGACACACCTATTTGAGAGAGTTAAATATGGCCTAGTAATTGTTAGAACACTATATGTGCTTCACTTATATCTTTTGAAGTTGAATAGTTTTTGCTCTTGTGCTTCACTTATATCTTTTAGAGCACGGTGGTGGTAATATTTTGTAGAAATTATTGAACTCTCATGATTCACTTATATCTATTTGAGAGTCTATTAAAGCAGCATGGTAATGTGTTTAGTCTAAAGAAACTAGTCTTCACATGATAAACATCCAATGTCAATGTAGTAAAAAAATCACACTAAGTGCATTGAATAGAATGAGATGTTGGATGCTTGATAATTGTTTTGAGACACGAGGATAGTGATATTAGAGTCATGCTAGTGGAGTTATTATGAAATTAAGAAATACTTGTGTTAAGGTTAGTGATTCCCGTATCATGCACGTATGGTGAACCGCTATGTGACGAAGTTAGAGCATGAGGTATTTGTAGAGTGCCAACCTTTGTGTGGAGGTTGGGGGCGCGCGATGGTTAACTCCTACCAACCTCCCCCCTAGGAGCATGCGTTGATTGCTTTGTTTTGATGACTCATAGATTTTTGCAATAAGTATATGACTTCTTTATGACTAATGTTGAGTCCATGGATTATACGCACTCTCACCCTTCCACCATTGCTAGCCTCTCTTTTACCGCGCAACTTTCGCCGGTGCCATAAACCCACTATATATCCTTCCTCAAAACAGCCACCATATTGTTCCTCAAAACAGCCACCATACCTACCTATCATGGCATTTCCATAGCCATTCCGAGATATATTGCCATGCAACTTTCCAACGTTCCGTTTATATGACACACATCATATTGTCATATTGCCATCCATGATCATGTAGTTGACATCGTAGTTGTGGCAAAGCCACCATGGATAATTTTTCATATATGTCACTCTTGATTCATTGCATATCCCAGTACACCGCCGGAGGCATTCATGTAGAGTCATACTAGTTGTAGTATCGAGTTGTAATTTCGAGTTGTAATAAAAAAGTGTGATGATCATCATTATTAGAGCATTGTCCCATGTGAGGAAAGGCCAATAAAAAAGGGAGATGGCCCAAAAAAATAGAGAGGGGCTAATAAAAAAGAGAGAGAAAGCCCCTCCAAAAAAATGAGAGAAAAGAGAGAAGGGACAATTGCTACTATCTTTTTTCCACACTTGTGCTTCAAAGTAGCACCATGTTCTTCGTTGTGGAGAGTCTCATGTTTAGTCACTTTCATATACTAGTGGGAATTTTCATTATAGAACTTGGCTTGTATATTCCAACGATGGGCTTCCTCAAATGCCCTAGGTCTTCGTGAGCAAGCAAGTTGGATGCACACCCACTAGTTTCTTTTGTTGAGCTTTCATTCATATTTAGCTCTAGTGCATCCATTGCATGGCAATACCTACTCACTCACATTGATATCTATTGATGGGCATCTCCAAAACCCGTTGATATGCCTAGTCGATGTGAGACTATCTCCCTCCTTTTTGTCTTCTCCACAACCACCTCTATTCCACCCATAGTGCCATATCCATGGCTCACGCTCATGTATTGCGTGAAAGTTGAAAGGTTTCAAAAGATAGAGTATGAAAACAAATGCTTGGCTGAAATCGGGGTTGTGCATGATATGAATATTTTGTGTGATGAAGAGGGAGCATAGCCAGACTATATGATTTTGTAGGGATAACTTTGTTTAGCCATAGTATTTTGAGAAGACATGATTGCTTTGTTAGTATGCTTGAAGTATTGTTATTTCTTATGTCAATATAGACTTTTATCTTGAATCTTTCAGATCTGAGCATTCATGCCACAATTAAGAGAATTACATTGAAAAACTATATTGGTTAGCATTCCACATCAAAAATTCTTTCTTTATCATTTACCTACTCGAGGACGAGCGGGAATTAAGCTTGGGGATGCTTGATACGTGTCCAACGTATCTATAATTTTTTTCCGTGCTATTATTTATGAAGTCTTGGATGTTCAATGGGCTTTATCATTCACTTTTATTTCATTTTTGGGACTAACCTACTAACCCAAAGGCCCAGTCCAGATTGCTGTTTTTTGCCTATTTCAGGGTTTTGCACAAAAATAATATCAAATGGAGTCCAAACGGAATGAAACCTTCGCGAGAGATATTTTTGGAGAAAATCACGCACGCGGAGCTTGAGGACCAAGTCAGGGGACAGAGAGGTGGCCCTCGAGGGTGGGGGGGGGGAGCGCCCCCTTCCCAGGGCACCTCCCTGCCTCGAGGCCCACTCAAGTGGCCCCCGGTGCCCTCCTTCTTCCTATATAAGTCCACGTACCCCAAAAACTCCGTGAACAGAGAGAAAACCCTAATTCCACCGCCATAGCTTCTGTTCCCGTGGAGATCCCATCTTGGAGCCTGTTCCGGAGCTCCACCGGAGGGGGATCCATCACGGAGGCCTTCATCATCATCATCATCGCCCTCACCAGGAATTGTGAGTAGTTTACCATAGACCTTCGGGTCCATAGCTAGTATCTAGATGGCTTCTCTCTCTCTGGATCTCAATACAAAGTTCTCCTCGGTCTTCGTGGAGATCTATTCGATGTAATCTCTTTTTGCAGTGTGTTTGTCGAGATCAGATGAATTGTGAGTTTATGATCAAGGTTATCTATGAAATATATTTGGTTCTTCTCTGAACTTTTTATGTGCACTCATAATATCCTTCAAGTCTCTTCGAATTATTGGTTTGGTTTGGCCTACTAGATCTATAGTTCTTGCAATGGGAGAAGTGCTTGGCTTTGGGTTCAATATTGCGGTGTCCTTTCCCAGTGATATTAGGGGAATTAAGGCACGTATTGTATTGTTGCCATCGAGGATAAAAAGATGGGGTTTATATCATATTGCTTGAGTTTATCCCTCTACATCATGTCATCTTGCTTAAGGCGTTACTCCGTTCGTATGAACTCAATACACTAGATACATGCTGGATAGCGGTCGATGTGTGGAGTAATAGTAGTAGATGCAGGAAGGAGTCGGTGTACTTGTCTCTGACGTGATGCCTATATACAATGATCATGCCTAGATAGTCTCATAATTATTCGCTTTTCTATCAATTGCTCGACAGTAATTTGCTTACCCGCCGTAGAATATCGCTATCATGAGAGAAGCCACTAGAGAACACTATGGCCCCCGGGTCTATTCTCAACATATCAATCTACATCTACTTTACTTTTACCGCTTTTATTTGCTGTTTTATTAAACTAAAAATACCAAAAATATAAACTATCATCTCTATCAGATCTCACTTTTGTAAGTGACCGTAAAGGGATTGACAACTCCTTATCGCGTTGGCTGCGAAGTTCTTATTTGTTTGTGTAGGTGCGAGGTACTCGCGCGTGGTCTCCTACTTTATTAATACCTTGGTTCTCAATAACTGCGGGAAATACTTACGCTACTGTGCTGCATCTCCCTTTCCTCTTCGAGGAAATACAACGCAAGCTCAAGAGGTAGCACCTATCATGTGAAGGCTAGTTATATAGCCAAAGCACATTACCATGTTGTTTTAATAGACTCTAAAAAGGATATAAGTGAAGCATGAGAGATCAACAATTTCTACAAAATATAATTACCACCGTGCTCTAGAAGATATAAGTGAAGCACTAGGGCAAAAACTATTCAACTCAAAAGATATAAGTGAAGCACATAGAGTGTTCTATCAATTCCTATGCCATATTTAACTCTCTCAAATAAGTGTGTCCAGCAAGGATAATTGTGGCAAACTAACAAGCAAAGACTCAAATTATACAAGAAGCTCCAAGTAAAACACATATCATGTGGTGAATAAAAATATAGCTTCGAGTATAGTTACCGATGGATGAAGACGAAAGAGGGGATGCCTTCCCGGGGCATCCCCAAGCTTAGGCTTTTGGTTGTCCTTGAATTTTACCTTGCGGTGCCTTGGGCATCTCCAAGCTTACGCTCTTGCCACTCTTTTCTCCATAGTCCATCAAAGCAATACTCAAAACTTGAAAACTTCACAACACAAAACTTAGACAAAAATCTCGTGAGCTCCGTTAGAATAAGAAATCAAACCACTACTCAAAGGTACTGCAATGAATTCATTCTTTGATTATATTGGTGTGAAACCTACTGTATTCCAACTTCTCTATGGTTCATACTTCCCAATACTAC
Organism: Secale cereale; assembly: GCA_902687465.1. Lineage (NCBI taxonomy): Eukaryota > Viridiplantae > Streptophyta > Magnoliopsida > Poales > Poaceae > Secale > Secale cereale. The sequence continues at coordinate 765,860,830 of LR738713.1, forward strand.
TCATAGATGCATTGAAACAAGCAAACAACACACGAAAAACAGAATATGGAGATCTATGAGAATGTCTCCCTCTCCCACCTCCCCTCTCCTCTCCCTATCCCCCTCCACCTGCTCCAACAACAATAATGGTGATCTCTAATATGATCCAAGATGGAAGGACTTCTACATTGGGATTTTGCCCCTGGCCTAGCCCTTGCAGATCAGGTGGGAAGAAAATTTGGTTCCACGGTGCATTTCTCCCCCTCTCGAGACTCCAAGGAGTTCTTCCTAGTAGTTGTGTTTTCCTCAGCTTCCTTCCCACTTAATGAAGAATCTGTGAGCACTGCGCTCCAATGCTGCATTGGAGGTTTGAGTGTTGGCTTCAAAGTGATCAAGATTAACCCCCGAGCTTTTCACTTTTCGGTTGCCAACAACAAGGTGGGTCATTTTATCTACGGTCTTAAGGACCGCATTTGGCCGGATTTCATTTGCCACTTCCATCTGTTCAATGGTCGTTTCAATCGTGTTCCCTCGACTACTTTTTGGCATGCGGATGAAGAATTATCGGAGATCGCTGCTAGACATCCACTGGCTATTAAATCGGACTTGGGTTTTTTACATTCTGGATCCTCGCTGAATGGCTCATCCATACCTACTCTTAGCAAGTTTTCCTTGCAACCGATGGATCATATGGTTTTCTCCAACAAACATTTGCATGAAGCTTCGTCTTCCTCCTACCCGATGAACAATCATGATATTCAAATTCAATTTGGGTCTTTTTTGGCAGTTAAGAGTTTACCAACGGTAAGGGAGGAATTCTCTGCCCCATCATTAATGGAGAAATATCGCTATCAGGCACAATTTGAGGGTGTTAATGACACAGAGTTTCTTCATTTGGGCAGTTTTAATTGCCCCATCAATGTGTCTTATCCTTCCCCGCCACAATGTTTCCTGAAATCGGCCTTCAATTACGCCCCAGCCAATTCTCAATGGCTGCCTCGTCTGTCGTCCCACTACAAGGTTGATTGGGCCCAAGCCGGATATTCGAAGGATGAAATTGATCATATTGAGACTAATTGGGTAGTTTTATGTGCTCGTTGCCTACAATGGGGGCACCAGAAGATTCATTGCCCGGCTAGTGTGATTTGCATTAAATGCTCCACACCTGATCACAAGGCAAGCAAATGCCCGGCCCGGATTCCTCTAAAGCACCTTGGACCATATTTGGTATCGGACCTGCCCAGTATCAATCAATCTTGCCTTCCCAACGCTTCTACTTTTATAGAAATACAGCCCAAACGCAAATCGACCGTTCGATGCGAGGTTTGTGGGCACTATGGACACGTGGCACAATCCTGTAGAAGGAAGCATTGGAAATGGATCCCTAAAAATCCCCCAAATACCATAAATGCCCCACACGATTCCGCTTCTACTCGGTTTTCTCAATCGTCACCGCCCCGTGCCTGCCATTCGCCACCTCAGTCTAGCCCGTCACCTCAGCTGCTCTCTCTCTGCAACACCACCATCGCGAATTACCCTCTCAACCTGGTGTCGTTCCTGCCGCCGGGCTTCGCTGTCGAGCCTGGTCCGGCCGACCGTGTGGTCCGCAGTGGGATGGTGGCTGGTCCCATCCCGCCGCTCAACCATGACTATCTCGCAATCGCGGAGACCAGCGCTTATGTGCCTCTGCATCGATGGGATGCTATTTGTCAAGCTGTGCAAGGTTTGCTCCAAGAAGCCCATTTGTTTACCACTGAAGTTAGTGATCACCCTTTTGGAATAGGGATATTTGGTTTTGTGGACTCCTTTACCCGAGATACTGCTGTTGCCACACCATTAGAACTTGAGGATGAAGATTTGCTGATCACCTTTGTCCCCCACAATGAAGCACTCAATCGTCGTTCTACCACCTTTGGGCCCAAGATTTGGTTGATGTACTTTGGTTTTCCTTATGATTATCAAACCGACTATTACATCACTAAGTCTTTGGGTGATTTTGGTTCCCTTGTTCAATGGTACAATCCTCACCAAGACCGCCGCTTCATGCTCATTAAGGCGAGAGTTCTGAATTTGCGTCTGTTGCCCAAGAGCTTTGTGGTTTGGCAGCTTGGAGGCGCAAGAGGCTGCTGGACTGTCCAGATTACGATCCTCAGGAGCAATGATTGGAATGGGCTCCTTCCTGAGGTTCTGTCGGCCGGTGAGGAACCACCGCCACCTGATGGGAACCCACATCCTCAGTTTGGCCCTAATATGATGGCTGAACAACTATATCAGCAACATGTACATGGCTGGCTGGTGCAGAATGCGGCACCTGATAATGGCGCACAAGAGGGTTTTGCTGCTCAGCCTAACCATGTCCATGTGGGTTGGGATGAATGGCCCGCTCCTCCAGCTCCACCCCTGCCCCAAATGCCACCTTTTCTCATGAACTTTCAGGCTTGGCTCGTAGCTCAAGGATTACAGGTTTAGGATGGCATTGTGCCGGAGAACAATGTTTTGGATAATGCTCTGCAGGCCTGGCATGACTCGATCACAAGCTCTAAAGATTCGGATTCCACTCATTCAGTTGATCTGCTTGTGCTCAATGGGCCTGACACTGCGGAGATTCAGGGTAATGCAGAGACGCTCACTATATCTATCGAAGTTCACCGTCGGGGTCTACGTTTCGGTCTGTCGGCGCAAGGCGATGAGCTCACGTCCCTACTGCTGACTAACCCAATCCCTCGTCAACAGCTCAATCTGGCTCTCTTCTCGGCTCTGCGTCCACTGGTGGCTTCATTTGGACCTTGGCGTTCAGGCCTTGGTTTCAGTCAGGAGTCTGCTCAAGTGGAGGTGCAAGTGTCTCTTTCAGGTGGTGCCATTTAGTGCTATCAAATCCAGAATACAGCCTCCCCTGCCCAGGCCAGCTTGGATGCTCCCACTGCTCCTCTACTCCTCACCATGGAGCCGACAGAACCCGAGATCCCCTTGGAGGATGCGATCACACTACCTGCTCCGATCGCTACTGCTGTTTCTAAATCTGCGCTACCTTATGTGGCTTTGACTGATGAAGGATTGTCGAGCACTTTGTCCTATACTATACAGGCTCAGAAAAAGCGGAAATGTAAGCTTCTGGCTCCGATTGATACTGCTACCCTGCGTAGAAGCACCAGAAACAATAAGTACGATGGCTTCCGGGTCAGCCTAGCTTCGGATTCGCGCCCTACCATATCCAGGGTCAAGCCTTGTGTCACTCCTTCTGCTGTGGAGATTTCTTAAGAAGCGGATGTGGCTGCATCTGATGCTGATGCCCCCAGTGGTGATGCCGCTACTCTGGTGATGCCTCCACCAACTCCCATACCCACCTTGCAGGCCATTGGTGTCAACCTCTACACGGTTCCTCCTGAAGAGCTCACTACTGCGGCCCCGCCTGAAGAATAGGCGGGGTTTTATCTTATTTTGTCTTTGCTATTATCTGAACTTTTACTTCCTCGATGATTTTGCGCAATTGGAACGTACTTTGTTGGAATGTGTGCGGTCTTAATGCACCTGAAAAACATCTAGCGCTTAGTAATGCGATTCAGTCCAGTGGATGCGATGTGATTTGCTTGCAAGAATCTAAGATGTCATGTTTTGACGATGACACTCTTAAATCTCTGTGCCCGCGATGTTTTGATCGATTTGCATTTGTTCCCTCGCACGACGCTTCAGGTGGCATAATCACAATTTGGAACAATAGTGTTTTCACAGGTAGGGTCTTTTTGTCTGAACAATTTGCGTTAGGGGTCGAGTTCACCTCCATGCAATCTAACCATCGTTGGAAGCTTGTCAATGTCTACGGTCTCTGCCAAGGTGATCCTCGTACAACTTTCACGAGTTGGTTATTTGATTTGAATATCCCTCCATCTGAAGACTAGCTTATTCTTGGCGATTTTAATTATATTCACTCGCCTGATAACCGTAACAAACCGGGTGGGAATGTCCAGGATATGTTCACCTTTAATGATTTTATTCGTGAACAAAACCTTACTGAATTACCCATTAAGGGCAGAGCATACACTTGGTCCAATATGCAACAGCTAACTCGACTGGTTTTTTTACCACGCTTAACTGGACTATCTCGTTCCCTAACACAATGGTCAAGCCTTTGGGGAAGCCAGTGTCTGACCATACTCCTTGCTCGGTGGTTATTCAAACTAATATTCCAAAAAGCAAACTCTTCCATTTTGAAACTTATTGGATAGCTCATCCTGGATTCACGAAGGTGGTTCAGCAAGCTTGGAACACACCCATCAAATATAACAGGCGGTCCAATGTGGCTGCTAGAATTGGGTAGAAACTCAAGGCGGTGAGATATGCCCTCAAGCATTGGAGCAAGAAGATATCCCGCCTCTTTGTTGCTATTGAAAACACTAACAAAACTCTTCTGGAGCTGGATAACATTGAAGACCGCAAGCCACTTAGTATTCCGGAGAGAAACTTTCGAGCCATCCTCAAAAAACACCTTTTACGGCTCCTTCAGCATCAGAAAGAATACTGGAAGAAACGTTTCACTATTAGATGGATCCAATTTGGTGACGAGAACTCACAATTTTTTCAATCTGTGGCTACAGAACGTTACAAGAGGAATTACATCGGATCTCTTAAAACAAATGAGGGAAGTATAGTTGAGGACCACGGAGGGAAAGAATCCATTCTTTTTTAGGCTTTTAAAGCGCGGATGGGTCAGGCCAATCCTTCTACTATGAAATTCAACCTAAATAACCTTCTCAAGGATGATGTGATATTTGCCAACCTTGTGACGCCATTCTCACATAAAGAAATTGATGATGTGGTTGCGGCGATGCCATCGGATCGGGCACCTAGCCTTGATGGTTTCAAAGAAGATTTATACCTCTTCTGCCAGGAATTTCACCAAGGTGGACTCGACTTGGAAAGCATCAACACTGGCTATATTACTTTGATCCCAAAGACTAACTCGCCTAACAACGTCAATTACTTCAGGCCCATCACCCTCCTTAACTGTTGTCTGATGCTGATCACTAAGATCCTGGCCAATCTCCTTCAGAGTATTATTATTCAATTGGTGCATAAAAACCAATACGGTTTTATGCGTGGCAGATCTATCCATGATTGCTTGGCCCGGGCTTTCGAATATATACATCAATGCCAGGCTTCCAAGAAAGAAATTGTCCTCCTTAAGTTGGATTTCGCCAAGGCATTTGATACCATTGAACATTTTGATATGCTCCTCATTATGAAGAAAATGGGTTTTCCACCAAAGTGGTTGGCCTGGATGGAAAGTATCTTCTCTTCTGGAAAATCTTCGGTGCTTCTCAACGGTGTTCCTGGCAGGCAATTTCAGTGTAGATGTGGGGTACGCAAGGGTGATCCTATGTCTCCCCTAATTTTTGTCAGTGCAACAGATCTCCTACAGACTACCATTAATGAGGCTCTCGATCAAGGCCTGATCAACCATCCGATCCCCCCCAAAGGGGGTGCTAAGTACCCGGTCATACAATATGCGGATGATACTATCATAGTTCTTCCTGCGTGTCTTTCACAAGCGGCCAAGATAAAACACATCCCTGAAGATTACGCTATCTCTATTGGGCTCAAGATCAACTTTCATAAATCCACACTCATCCCCATTAACACCCCAGTCGACAAGTGCAATGCTCTTGCATCTCTTTTTGGTTGCACTCAAGCCACTATGCCATTCAAGTACCTGGGCCTGCCTTTGGGAACCACGCGTCCCTCGGTTCTTGATCTAACACCGCTTGTGTGCAAAGCTGATAGAAAAATAACGACGGCCATGTCTCTAATGTCCCATGCGGGTCGGTTGGCTCTGCTTAACTCGCTCATTACTTCGTTGATCATATACTCGATGGGCACCCTGCGTCTACCTCCGAAAATCATTGCTCAGTTGGACAAAATACGCAGGCATCGCCTCTGGAACAAACGAACAGCGGATGGTGATAAACACAACTCTCTGGCTGCTTGGTCCATGGTTTGTCGCCCCAAAGCTAGCGGTGGCCTCGGTGTTCTGGATTTTAAGATCCAAAATGACGGCTTGCTTCTGAAATTCCTTCATAAGTTCTTCAACAAAATGGGCATACCCTGGGTGCAGCTGGTTTGGGAGTCGTACTATGTGGATTCAATTCCCCATGCATCTGACGTGTGTGGATCATTTTGGTGGCGAGACCTTGCTCAGCTCATGCCAATATATCGAGGGATCACACACGTTCAAATCAACAAGGGTGATTCTGCACTATTTTGGAAGGACAATTGGAATAATGATATTTATGCTGATAAATACCCGAGGGTGTTCTCATACATCCGTCATGAAGATTTGTCAGTCCGGGATGTTCTGACGACCGCTAACTTGCATGAAACCTTCCAACTCCCCTTATCCATACAAGCCCATGATGAGCTCAAGCTCCTACAGCTTGATGTCGCAGAGGTGGCTCTAGATGATCGGGATGACATGTGGATCTATTGTTGGGGAGCCACTGTGTTCAAAACTGCCGCATACTATCAATTTTTCTTTCGAGACGTGGTGGCCCATGTGGCTTTTCGTTGGTGTCGGGACCCCGATCCTAAGTCACACCGATCTAGCATGTAACACATCATATCACTTTGCGGCCTCACGCACGGTATCCCCATGGGTGCCACCTACCTGGCCCGGGACCGTTTGCGCATTTTTGCACACGTATATGATAGTGTCGCTAGCATCCATATGACAGAGAACCCGGGCCGACATGACTAGTTATAAACCAAAAGTGGTGCTAAATTACAGAGACAAGCATACATGACCCAGCAATAAACGTGTCGGTCATTAACGTATGAACCCAAGTCGTAGCAAGATACAAGGACTTAAAGGAACAACACGTGATATTTCCCCTAAGGGACAGACACGGGAACGAAGAAGGACACATGCCGGCCAACCTAAGTGTTCCGGAGCAGTAGCAAGCTACCAAGGCTCAGTGGAAGCACTAGGAAACATTTCCCTGTAAAATAGGCTACCAAGGGTAAACAACTAGGTGTCGGATCCCACACATAGCAATACACATTACACATACGCATAACATGCAAGTATGTGCTGTACAACATGACATCACAACATGACTCAACAACTCATATAGATAAAGGCCCAGAAGAGCCATCATAGCATTTATTACAAAAAGGGGTCACATGACCCAACATACAGAGCATACACGCAACGAAAGCATAACATGTCTGAGTACAGACAACTACAAATGAAAAAAGGCTGAGAAGCCTGAATATCTACAAGACCCTCCCAAGGGCACAAGATCGTAGCTGAGGTAACAAGCTAAACATCGAAGTCCACGCGGAACCACTAGTGAGACTGAAGTCTCTCTGCAAAAACATAAATTAAGCAAACATGAGTACAAAGGTACTCAGCAAGACTTACATTAGAACTAGCTACATATGCATCAGTATCAACAAAAGGGGTGGTGGAGTTTGACTGCAGCAAGCCAGCTTTGACTCGGTGGCTATCCTGAACTACGACTGCAAGTAACTCTTTTGAGGTGGTGCACACGAGTCCACATATTCACCAATCAATACACCACTATGGATCCGCTCCCGTCTCCCTACGAGAAGGCCATCCATAGAACTCACACTTGTCTTGAGTATTTAGAGTATCCACTTCAAGTTGTCTATGTACCACGTAAGCATTCAAGAAGTCCATAACCGCGGACCCGGCTATTCGAATAGATCATGTTAACCCTGCAGGGGTGTACTTCTTCACACACGCTCTCGCCACTTACCGCCATGTACACATCGTGTATCTCGGCAACCTTCAAGCGGAAGCCTGGCAAGGGTGTCGGCCACGACCTGACTAACCACACAAGACTCTAGTCCAGGTTTATCGCCTATTCGGGTTCCATCTGCAAGGAGATCCGGCCGGGGTGTCGCTCACGGCCCCAAACGATGTGAATAGGGTTCCCAAGCCCACCTCGACGGATGGATCTACGCTTGGTACACCGTGCCACGGTGCCTAGTCTGTTCCAAGCCCACCTATACCGGGTGCCACTTGGTAGACTACTAGCACTACCTACAAACACCAGAAACTAGTTGCAACTCCTGGACAGAGATCGAGTTGATTAATAAGTTGAGAGGGGGACTTAAGCATCCCAATGTCTGGTAGCAGCTAGTCATTGGACAACTTACACAGAACTCAGTTCTTAAGGACTGCTCAAGTGAGACACCCCACCATGTACTCCTACATGGCCTCTCACCGCTACCTTTACCAAATCATGTTCACACACTTAGCTCACACATAGTAGGACATGTTCATCACCATTCCAATTCATTCCCAATGAATCAGACCTGACACAACTCTAAGCAATACCAGGCATAACCAGATAGCATGAATGAGTAGGCAGAACATGGATCAAACAACTCCTACTCATGCTAGTGGGTTTCAACTATTTACTATGGCAATGACAGGTCATGCAGAGGAAAGGGGTTCAGCTACCGCAGCAAAAAGCAGTTCAATCGTTGTTGTCCTAATGTAGTAAAGGAGAGCAGGAGCGAGAGAGTGGGATTGTATCAGAATGCTCAATGGCGGTTTGCTTGCCTGGCACCTCCGAAGATAGTAATAATTCATCATCGGTGTCATCGATCTCATCGTCGGAACCACGTCTAGTGAGAGGGGGCAAACACCGGCAAACAAGAGAGAACACAATCAATGCAATGCGACAATATGATGCATGATCATGACATGGCAATATGCTGTTGATTGAGATAATGCAACTAGAAACCATATTAAATGAAGTTGGTTTGGACCAAAGGTTTAAATTCAAACTCCATATGTGGTTATTTAAATGTCATTGAATTGATTTGACCTGATCAGCAGGCATAAGTTGCTCAAACATGCATGATAATGCCATAAACAGATTCTTCTTATTTTTCTGATCATTTTTCATATATAAATTATTTTCATCTGAGCGACGGTTGATTTTATATGATTTTTAGAAGTTTTGGATATTTTCTGAAATAAATAAATCATTTCTGATTTATTTTAAATCCCAGAAAATATTTACCGCATCAGCATGACATCATGCTGATGTCAGCAGGTCAACAGGGGTTGGTCCAGGTCAAGCCTGACCAGTGAGCCCCACTGGTCAGTCTCTCAGTACTAGCTAATTAAGTTTAAAGCTAAACTAACAGTTAACAGGGGCTGGGCCCCACGTGTGAGTGAATAACTAGCTAGACATTTAATTAGTACTAACCTAGGTTAATTAACAGGGCGGGCCCCACTTGTCAGCGAGTCAGTGGTTAACTAAGGGAGTGGGGCTCATATGTCAGTGACCCGGGGTGGTCAACCCACGGTCAAACAAGTCAAAGGGCGTCGGTGGCTCATCGCCGGCGGCGACAGACGCGGCGGAGGGGCTCGGAAAACGCCCTCCGGCGACCAAAACAGCGGCGGAGATCGTCTATGCGTAGTTGGAGCTCATCCGCATCCATCTAAGCCATTGGGAGGGGCTGACGTCGATCGGGCTCGCCGGAATCAAGCTCGCGGCGGCGCCCGGCGTTCGGGTCAGTGCGGGCATGCGGCTGTTGTTGGAAATATGCGCAAGAGGCAATAATAAAAGGATTATTATTATATTTCCTTGTTCATGATAATTGTCTGTAATTCATGCTTGAGTTGTATTGTACGGAAACAACGATACATGTGTGAATACATAGACCACAACGTGTCCCTGGTAAACCTCTAGTTACTAGCTCGTTGATCAACAGATGGTCACGGTTTCCTGACCATGGACATTGGATGTCATTGATAACGGGATCACATCATTAGGAGAATGATGTGATGGACAAGACCCAATCCTAGGCCTGGCATAAAGATCGTGTAGTTCGTAATGCTAAAGCTTTTCCAATGTCAAGTATCTGTTCCTTAGACCATGAGGTTGTGCAACTCCCGAATACCGTAGGAATACTTTGGGTGTGCCAAACGTCACAACGTAACTGGGTGGCTATAAAGGTACGCAACGGGTATCTCCAAAAGTGTATGTTGGGTTGGCACGAACCGACACTAGGATTTGTCACTCCGTATGACGGAGAGGTATCTCTGGGCCCACTCGGTAAGACATCATCATCATGAGCTCAAAGTGACTAAGGAGTTAGTCACGGGATGACGGATTACGGAACGAGTAAAGAGACTTGCCATGACGATATTGAACAAGGTATCGATATACCGACGACCGAATCTCGGGCAGGTACCGTACCGATAGACAAAGGGAATTACATACGGGATTAAGTGAATCCTTGACATCGTGGTTCATCCGATGAGATCATCGAGGAACACGTGGGAACCAACATGGGTATCCAGATTCCGCTGTTGGTTACTGACCGGAGAGTCGTCTCGGTCATGTCTGCGTGTCTCCCGAACCCGTAGGGTCTACACACTTAAGGTTCCGTGACGCTAGGGTTATAGAGATATATGCACACGGAAACCCGAATGTTGTTCAGAGTCCCGGATGAGATCCCGGATGGCACGAGGAGTTATGGAATGGTCTGGAGGTAAAGAATGATATATAGGAAGTCCAGTTTCGGCCATCGGGAGAGTTCCGGGGGTCACCGGTAGTGTACCGAGACCACCGGAAGGGTCCCGGGGGTCCACCGGGTGGGGCCACCCATCCCGGAGGGCCCCGTGGGCCGTAGGGGGAGGGGGACCAGCCCCTAGTGGGCTGGCGCACCCCCCATGGGCCTTCCCCCATGCGCCTAGGGTTGAAACCCTAGGGGTGGGGGCGCCCCCCTTAGCCTTGGGGGGCAAGCCACCCCCTTGGCCGCCGCCCTCCCCCCCCCAGGAGATTGGATCTCCTAGGGCCGGCGCCCCCTGGCCCCCTATATATAGTGGGGGAGAGAGGGCAGCCGCACCTCAGCCCCTGGCGCCTCTCCTCCCGTTACATCTCCTACTCCTCCCGCAGGGTCTCGGCGAAGCCCTGCAGGTTTACCCGTTGCATCCACCACCACGCCGTCGTGCTGCTGGATCTCCATCAACCTCTCCTCCCCCCTTGCTGGATCAAGAAGGAGGAGACGTCGCTGTACCGTACGTGTGTTGATCGCGGAGGTGCCGTCCGTTCGGTGCTGGGATCATCGGTGACGAGGATCACTACGAGTACGACTCCATCATCCACGTTCCTTTGAACGCTTCCGCTCGCGATCTACAAAGGGTATGTAGATGCACTCCTTTATGCTCGTTGCTAGATGAACTCCTTAGATTTATCTTGGTGAAGCGTAGAAATTTTTTGAATTCTGCTACGTTCCCCAATAGTGGCATCTGAGCTAGGTCTTTGCAAAGTCTGAGACCTTTGAAAAGTTCAAGGAATTTCAGAATGAGGTTGAGAATCAATGTGACAGAAAAATAAAGTTCTTCCGATCAGATCGTGGGGGTGAATATTTGAGTCATGAATTTGGCACACACCTAAGGAACTGTGGAATTGTTTCACAATTGACACCGCCAGGAACACCTCAGCGTAATGGTGTATCTGAATGTCGAAATCGTACTTTGTTGGACATGGTGCGATCTATGATGTCTCTCACCGACTTACCGCTATCTTTTTGGGGATTTGCTTTAGATACTGCCGCATTCACTTTAAATAGGGCTCCGTCAAAATCCGTTGAGATGACACCGTATGAACTTTGGTTTGGCAAGAAACCTAAGCTGTCGTTTCTGAAAGTTTGGGGTTGCGATGCTTATGTCAAGAAACTTCAACCTGAAAAGCTCGAACCCAAATCGGAAAATGCGTCTTCATAGGATACCGAAGGGAAACAATTGGGTACACCTTCTACCTAAGATCTGAAGGCAAGATTTTTGTTGCCAAGAATGGATCCTTTCTGGAGAAAGAGTTTCTCTCGAAAGAAGTAACTGGGAGGAAAGTAGAACTTGATGAGGTGACAGTCACCCTTCCCAAACCGGAAAGTAGCGCAGCGCGGGAAATTGTTCCCGAGGTGCCTGCACTGACAAGGGAGGAGGTTAATGATGATGATCATGAAGATACATATCAAGTTACTACTGAACTTCGAAGGTCCACAAGGACACGTTCCGCACCAGAGTGGTACAGCAACCCTGTCTTGGAAATCATGTTGTTGGACAACGGTGAACCTTCGAACTATGAAGAAGCTATGGCGGGCCCGAATTCCAATAAATGGCTTGAAGCCATGAAATCCGAGATAGAATCCATGTATGAAAACAAAGTATGGACTTTGGTGGACTTGCCCGATGATCGGCACGCCATAGAAAATAAGTGGATATTCAAGAAGAAGACAGACGCAGATGGTAATGTGACCATCTATAAGGATCGGCTTGTCGCTAAGGGTTATCGACAAGTTCAAGGGATTGACTACGACGAGACTTTCTCTCCCGTAGCGATGCTAAAGTCCGTCCAAATCATGTTAGCAATTGCCGCATTCTATGATTATGAGATATGGCAAATGGACGTCAAAACATCATTCCTTAATGGCTTCCTCAAGGAAGAACTGTATATGATGCAGCCGGAAGGTTTTGTCGATCCAGAGAATTCTGACTAGGTATGCAAGCTCCAGCGCTCGATCTACGGGCTGGTGCAAGCATCTCGGAGTTGGAATATTCGCTTTAATGATGTGATCAAAGCGTTTGGCTTTATACAGACTTGGGGAGAAGCCTGTATTTACAAGAAAGTGAGTGGGAGCTCTGTAGCATTTCTCATATTATATGTGGATGATATACTGCTGATGGGAAATGATATAGAATTCTTGGAAAGCATAAAGGCCTACTTGAATAAGAGTTTTTCAATGAAGGACCTTGGAGAAGCTGCTTATATATTAGGCATCAAGATCTATAGAGATAGATCGAGACACCTCATTGGTATTTCACAAAGCACATACCTTGACAAGATATTAAAGAAGTTCAATATGGATCAGTCCAAGAAGGGGTTCTTGCCTATTTTACAAGGTATGAGATTGAGCACGACACAGTCCCCGACCACGGCAGAAGATAGAGAAAAGATGAGTGTCATCCCCTATGCCTCAGCCATAGGTTCTATTATGTATGCCATGCTGTGTACCAGACCTGATGTGAACCTTGCCATAAGTTTGGTAGGGAGGTACCAAAGTGATCCCGGTATGGAACACTGGACAGCGGTCAAGAATATCCTGAAGTACCTGAAAAGGACTAAGGATATGTTTCTCGTTTATGGAGGTGACGAAGAGCTCGTCGTAAAGGGTTACGTTGATGCTAGCTTTGACACAGATGTGGATGACTCCAAGTCACAAACCGGATACGTGTATATTTTGAATGGTGGAGCAGTCAGCTGGTACAGTTGCAAGCAGAGCATCGTGGCGCATTCTACATGTGAAGCGGAGTACATAGCTGCTTGTGAAGCAGCACAAGAAGGAGTCTGGATGAAGAAGTTCATCACCGACCTAGGAGTCATTCCAAGCGCGTCAAGCTCGATGACTCTCTTCTGTGACAACACTGGAGCTATTGCCATTGCCAAGGAGCCCAGGTTTCACAAGAAGACCAAGCACATCAAGCGCCGTTTCTACTCCATCCGGAATTACAATCAAGATGGAGACATAGATATTTGTAAAGTGCATACGGATCTGAATGTTGCAGATCCGTTGACTAAACCTCTTCCACGGGCAAAACATGATCAACACCAGAACTCTATGGGTGTTCGATTCATCACAATGTAACTAGATTATTGACTCTAGTGCAAGTGGGAGCCTGTTGGAAATATGCCCTAGAGGCAATAATAAAAGGATTATTATTATATTTCCTTGTTCATGATAATTGTCTGTTATTCATGCTTGAGTTGTATTGTACGGAAACAGCGATACATGTGTGAATACATAGACCACAACGTGTCCCTGGTAAACCTCTAGTTACTAGCTCGTTGATCAACAGATGGTCACGGTTTCCTGACCATGGACATTGGATGTCATTGATAACGGGATCACATCATTAGGAGAATGATGTGATGGACAAGACCCAATCCTAAGCCTGGCATAAAGATCGTGTAGTTTGTAATGCTAAAGCTTTTCCAGTGTCAAGTATCTGTTCCTTAGACCATGAGGTTGTGCAACTCCCGGATATCGTAGGAATACTTTGGGTGTGCCAAACTTCACAACGTGACTGGGTGGCTATAAAGGTACGCAACGGGTATCTCCAAAAGTGTCTGTTGGGTTGGCACGAACCGAGACTGGGATTTGTCACTCCGTATGATGGAGAGGTATCTTTGGGCCCACTCGGTAAGACATCATCATCATGAGCTCAAAGTGACTAAGGAGTTAGTCATGGGATGATGGATTATGGAACGAGTAAAGAGACTTACCATGACGAGATTGAACAAGGTATCGGTATACCGACGATCGAATCCCGGGCAGGTACCGTACCGATAGACAATGGGAATTACATACGGGATTAAGTGAATCCTTGACATCGTGGTTCATCCGATGAGATCATCGAGGAACACATGGGAACAAACATGGGTATCCAGATTCCACTGTTGGTTATTGACCGGAGAGTCATCTCGGTCATGTCTGCGTGTCTCCCGAACCCGTAGGGTCTACACACTTAAGGTTCGGTGACGCTAGGGTTATAGAGATATATGCACATGGAAACCCGAATGTTGTTCGGAGTCCCGGATGAGATCTCGGACGTGATGAGGAGTTCCGGAATGGTCCGGAGGTAAAGAATGATATATAGGAAGTCCAGTTTCGGCCATCGGGAGAGTTCCGGGGGTCACCGGTAGTGTACCGGGACCACCGGAAGGGTCCCGGGGGTCCACCCGGTGGGGCCACCCATCCCGGAGGGGACCGTGGGCCGTAGGGGGAGGGGGACCAGCCCCTAGTGGGCTGGCGCACCCCCCATGGGCCTTGCCCATGCGCCTAGGGTTGAAACCATAGGGGTGGGGGCGCCCCTTAGCCTTGGGGGGCAAGCCACCCCCTTGGCCGCCGCCCCCCTAGGAGATTGGATCTCCTAGGGCCGGCGCCCCCTGGCCCCCTAGATATAGTGGGGGGGGGAGAGAGGGCAGCCGCACCTCAGCCCCTGGCGCCTCTCCCCCCCGTTACATCTCCTACTCCTCCCGCAGGGTCTCGGCGAAGCCCTGCAGGTTTTCCCGTTACATCCACCACCACGCCGTCGTGCTGCTGGATCTCCATCAACCTCTCCTCCCCCCTTGCTGGATCAAGAAGGAGGAGACGTTGCTGTACCGTATGTGTGTTGAACGCGGAGGTGCCGTCCGTTCGGCGCTGGGATCATCGGTGACGAGGATCACGACGAGTACGACTCCATCATCCACGTTCCTTCGAACGCTTCCGCTCGCGATCTACAAAGGGTATGTAGATGCACTCCTTTAAGCTCGTTGCTAGATGAACTCCTTAGATTGATCTTGGTGAAGCGTAGAATTTTTTTGAATTCTGCTACGTTCCCCAACAGCTGTAGTGCTCGAGCGAGCAAAGCGAGTGGCTAGGCAGCCTTCTGGATGCGCAAGGAGCGTGGGCTCGCCGGCCATGGCGGACGACGGCGTCGGGTGCTCGTGGGGCGGCGGCTACGGCACGCAAACGAGACGGAGGAGAGGGGGGTTAGGGTGGGTAGCTCACGGCGGGGTCGACGGAGGTCTCAGAAGGCTCGGGGAGGCACCAGACATCGCGAATCGGCGGTGAGGTTGCCGGCGGCCGAAGGTTGAAGAAGAGGTCGGGGACGATGCTGTAGGGCTCCTGCAGTCGCGTGGGCCGACGGAGAGGATGAGGGAGGCACGTCGGAGCTCGGGGACGCATCGGAGAGGCAAGGGGGAGGCTGTGGCCGCGATGGCTTTGGACGGTGGCGACGACGCGTTCGGGTGGGTGCGTGCGAGAGAGACAAAGGAGGGGAGAGAGTGTAGCGAGTGAGGGAGAGGAGAGAGGGCTTCGAGGCGTCTCCAGCGCGGTTGGGATGAAGGGCAGCTCGCTAGCACAAAGCAGGAGCTGGCACGACCGGCGTCGTGCTCTGGTTCGCCTCTGCCTTTTGACAGGGGTAGAAGACGAGGATGCCCTTGTGGGTTGGGCCTCCTATGCTGGGCCAGGTGGGCCAGGTAAGTCCTTCTCTCTCTCTCTCTCTCTCTCTCTCTTTTCTAATTATTTTTGTTTTCTATTTTCTGTAATTGTTTGGCTTTATTAAAAATGCCAGAGCATTTTCAAAAATCATGAGACTGGTTGTGGCCACTGTTTGGATTATTTCCAACAGCCAACATTTCAGTTCGTGAGTATTTGGACATTTAAAATAATATATAAAATTTAAATGCCCAAATGCAAATATGGTATGATTTAATTCAGTGCCCAAAATATTCTTCATAAATGTTCACTATTTTTGGTTTGGTCTCAAAGCCTTGCCAGAATTATCAAAGATTGATGAATGCATTTTGGGTCATTGGAAAAGATTTTAGTTTGAACCTAGTTGAGTTCATTTGGTGCTAGGGTTTGAACAATCCCCATTTCAACCTTCAAAAGAAAGTAGTCATGATGCATGATCCACTCAAGTGCAACTAATTACAAACAAAGACAACAAGGGCTGATCTAGGGTTGTGACAACTCACCCCCACTAAACAAGAATCTCGTCCCGAGATTCAAGACGTGAGGTAAGAAAACAGAGGGACAAAAGTCTAACACAGTCTTCATGATCCAACTGTCCTTCATATGAATGTTGATTGCTTGCCTCATGTCGATCCTGACATCCTTGCTTTCGAGATCTTTGTCCAACACAGTGACGATGAAAGAAACTCTACAAAATTTGATCTTCTGAAAGATCGAGCAACTCAAGATCAACTCATGGAGTGAGACGTTGAAACATCTCTTGAGCTGAGACACAGAACACACATCCAGAGGGATGAGTGAAACAAATGATGAAGGTTCACTTGGTAGGCAATAATTCCACACCTAAGAAGATGGTAATCAACGTCACCAGACGGGGCACCTTAGAGAAGATGACACGTAAAGTTATTCCCTTAAGTGGCAAAAAGAATTACTTTTGATATAGAGATCATTGAAATTCTCTATACCAGCCTAAGGCAATCACAAACGATCGTTTGACGGGGTTTGAGAGAACGACATACTCCGACTAGCATGGATGATGTGGACTATCTTGTTGAAGACAACGCAAAGGTTAATTTTTCTTATCACCGGAAATGAATGGGACCCATGGTAGGACCACTTTGGAAGATGATCCTGGACAACAGGTGCTGAGGTGCAAGCTGGGAACAAAATGCAAATGTTGGTAATGTTCCAACCATCATATCTGCCTGAGATTCAATTCTGGTTGGTAACAGGATATTTCAGACAACATGTCTGGGAAAGAAAGTTGGCAACACAACCGACGAGATGACGTAGCGAGATTCTCGGAAAATGAACTATGATAGCAAGCTCCAAAACATGAGTTGGTTCTGCTACACACATGTGAACACATTATCACAGACAAACATGACCACGTAGTAGTCTTACAATAAAACACTACCGAGTTCAGGTTGGGAACCATCATCGAGGATATCGAAGTCCTAGCATAAGTCATGATTCTTACGAAGGAACTTCTTTTCCTTGAACAAATCAATCAGTGGCTTGGTGTGCTAGGGAATACATATGGAGTGGAGGTAATTAATCTCCAGGCCATACTATACATTCGCGCATGCATAACTGACTTGGGATGATTCCAGAAGAAACAAAACAATCTTTCTCGAACTCACGGCGGCAACTTTCACCAAATGCACATGAATTGGAGGAAGTCACTTCTTCCATCCAAGCATAAGCTTCATGACGGAACACGAAGGCATTGCTTACAAAGTTTCCAACACTAGCTTAATGTCCAACAAAATCATGGAGAGGATAAGGATGTTGTCGATGGGCTCAACAATAATTCATCAAGGTTTCCATATAGATGGAATTCCATGACAATGTGAACAAAGTGGTAGCATTGGTCAGACCAAAGGATGTAATCGTGTATGCTCGAGGGATTAACCAAGAGTAAGACAACATTACGAACATCATTGGTTCTGATTTGACTTGACGATAGCCCACACTCAAATCAAAGTTTGGACAAGACAATAGATCCAATAATTGATCACAAGGCTCAATCGATGAAGATACCATCTTTCTTCAACACACACACAAAAGATATCCCTTGGAAGGAACTAAGTCAGGCAAGCTTTTATCTTCCAACTCTCCAAGTTGTTGTTTAGCTTATCCAACTAGTTCAGGGTATCCAACACAGATTCTTGGAGAAGGGGTGGTTTATAAGAAAACCAACTTGATCACGAACTCAACATAGCGGTCAGGGAACAACCTGGTAATACTTATGAGAAGATATTCAGAAAATCATGAACCACCGATATGTTATGAAGCTCGAGAACAATCTTGCTTTTCAGGGCAAGACAATATGATCAAGCGAGCCAGAGATTGATACAATCCTAACTCATTGATCGACAAGTGCACCAGGAACAATGGACTAGGTAGCACGATCAATCTTAGAATGATGATTCGGTAGCCATCATGCTAAGAATGATATTATCATCCATTAACTACCAAGCAACGGAGTTGCTAGGAGTATTGATTTCCCACATCATGATTCACTTGTCAGTATTCCAGTTACAATAACATGGAGACCAAGGAATGAACGATGATGGAGAGAAGTATCACTATATCAAGAGTTCATAGGAGGTGGTGCAATTCCCATGACATTCTTGACATGCAAGAGGGTAACACTCCAGGGTAGAACAGGTTAGAAGCTGGATTGGCAGTCTAATCTGCAGAGTACAACTACATTGACCCAGTCCTGGATATGGATAAGGTACTGGAGTTTGTTTCTCCTAGTCATTCTAAAATAAAATGGCTTGACGGACCGCAAGAGTAAAAGGCATCGATGAACACAAATGCACAACTACTCCTGGCTATCAATTGATAGACGAAGGCCGCAATACCACTAAAGAGGGACAACTCAAAGGAACATAAGATTTTCTGGAGTTGTGAATGCATGGATTTGCATGTCGAACTTTCAACATATTTCTTCCGGATAACCCATGCATAAAGGTAGGAATGGCAGAGCCACAACATAGAATCGGGAACTTCTCAAGAGTACTCTGGTTGTGATCTTTTGGTTCAGAAGAACTTCTACCATGATGG
Source organism: Secale cereale (assembly GCA_902687465.1). NCBI lineage: Eukaryota > Viridiplantae > Streptophyta > Magnoliopsida > Poales > Poaceae > Secale > Secale cereale. The sequence goes on from LR738713.1 coordinate 765,879,946, forward strand.
TTCATGGTATTGGAAGAATGACACACCACGGACCTTGAGAGCTAAAACAAGGTTACTACTATCCTAAAGGAACTAGCAAACACTATCAACATGAAGCAAGTAGGTGTTGGGGAACGTAGCAGAATTCAAAAAAATTCCTACGCTTCACCAAGATCAATCTAAGGAGTCATCTAGCAACGAGCATAAAAGAGTGCATCTACATACCCTTTGTAGATCACGAGCGGAAGCGTTCAAGAGAACGTGGATGATGGAGTCGTACTCATCGTGATACCTATCACCGATGATCCCAGTGCCGAACGGACGGCACCGCCGCGTTCAACACACGTACGGTACAGCGACGTCTCCTCCTTCTCGATCCAGCAAGGAGGGGAGGAGAGGTTGATGGAGATCCAGCATCACGACGGCGTGGTGGTGGATGCAACGAGAAAAGCTACAGGGCTTCGCCAAGGTCGTGCGGGAGGAGGGAGAGGTGTAACGGGGGGGGGGGGGAGAGGCGCCAGGGGCTGAGGTGCGGCTGCCCTCTCTCCCCCACTATATATAGGGGCCAGGGAGGCGGTGGCCAGGGGGGAGACTTGCCCCCCAAGGCAAGGGTGGCGCCCCCACCCCTAGGGTTCCCAACCCTAGGCGCAGGGGGGAGGCCCAAGGGGGTGCGCCAGCCCACTATGGGCTAGTCCCCCTCCCCCTATGGCCCATGGGGCCCTCCGGGATGGGTGGCCCCACGGGACCCTTCGGGTGGTCCCGATACAGTACCGGTGACCCCCCGGAACTCTCCCGATGGCCGAAACTGGACTTCCTATATATAATTCTTTACCTCCGGACCATTCCGGAACTCCTCGTGACGTCCAGGATCTCATTCGAGACTCCGAACAACATTCGGGTTACCGTGTGCATATATCTCTACAACCCTAGCGTCACTGAACCTTAAGTGTGTAGACCCTACGGGTTCGGGAGACACGTAGACATGACCGAGATGACTCTCCGGTCAATAACCAACAGCGGTATCTAGATACCCATGTTGGTTCCCATGTGTTCCTCGATGATCTCATCGGATGAACCACGATGTCAAGGATTCACTTAATCCCGTATGCTATTCCCTTTGTCTATCGGTACGGTACTTGCCCGAGATTCAATCGTCGGTATACCGATACCTTGTTCAATCTCGTCATGGCAAGTATCTTTACTCGTTCTGTAATCCATCATCCCGTGACTAACTCCTTAATCACATTGAGCTCATTATGATGATGTCTTACCGAGTGGGCCCAGAGATACCTCTCCGTCATACGGAGTGACAAATCCCAGTGTCCGTTCGTGCCAACTCAACAGACACTTTCGGAGATACCCGTTGCATACCTTTATAGCCACCCAGTTACGTTGTGACGTCTGGCACACCCAAAGTATTCCTACGGTATCCGGGAGTTGCACAACCTCATGGTCTAAGGAACAGATACTTAACATTGTAAAAGCTTTAGCATTACGAACTACACGATCTTGTGCTAGGCTCAGGATTGGGTCTTGTCGATAACATCATTCTCCTAATGATGTGATCCCGTTATCAATGACATCCAATGTCCATGGTCAGGAAACCGTGACCATCTGTTGATCAACGAGCTAGTAACTAGAGGCTTACCAGGGACACGTTGTGGTCTATGTATTCACACATGTATCGCTGTTTCCGTACAATACAATTCAAGTACGAATAACAGACAATTATCATGAACAAGGAAATATAATAATAACCATCTTATTATTGCCTCTAGGGCATATTTCCAACAGTCTCCCACTTGCACTAGAGTCAATAATCTACTTACATTGTGATGAATCGAACACCCATAGAGTTCTGGTGTTGATCATGTTTTGCCCGTGGAAGAGGTTTAGTCAACGGATCTGCGACATTCAGAACCGTATGTATTTTACAAATATCTATGTCTCCATCTTGAACATAATTCCGGATGGAGTTGAAACGGCGCTTGATGTGCTTGGTCTTCTTGTGAAACCTGGGCTCCTTGGCAACAACAATGGCTCCAGTGTTGTCACACAAGAGAGTCATCGGGCTTGACGCGCTTGGAATGACTCCTAGGTCGGTGATGAACTCCTTCATCCAGACTCCTTCCTGCGCTGCTTCGCAAGAAGCTATGTACTCCGCTTCACATGTAGAATGCGCCACGACGCTCTGCGTGCAACTGCACCAGCTGACTGCCCCACCATTCAAAATATACATGTATCCGGTTTGTGACTTGGGGTCATCCAGATCTGTGTCGAAGCTAGCATCGACGTAACCCTTTACGACGAGCTCTTCGTCACCTCCATAAACGAGAAACATATCCTTAGTCCTTTTCAAGTACTTCAGGATGTTCTTGACCGCTGTCCAGTGTTCCATACCGGGATCACTTTGGTACCTCCCTACCAAACTAATGGCAAGGTTCACATCAGGTCTGTTACACAGCATGGCATACATAATAGAACCTATGGCCGAGGCATAGGGGATGACACTCATCTTTTCTCTATCTTCTGCCATGGTCGGAGATTGAGCCGTGCTCAATCTCATACCTTGCAATACAGGCAAGAACCCTTTCTTGGACTGATCCATATTGAACTTCTTCAATATCTTATCAAGGTATGTGCTTTGTGAAAGACCAATGAGGCGTCTTGATCTATCTCTATAGATTTTGATGCCTAGTATGTAAGCAGCTTCTCCAAGGTCCTTCATTGAGAAACTCTTATTCAAGTAGGCCTTTATGCTTTCCAGGAATTCTATATCATTTCCCATCAGCAGTATATCATCCACATACAATATGAGAAATGCTACAGAGCTCCCACTCACTTTCTTGTAAATACATGCTTCTCCCCAAGTCTGTATAAACCCAAACGCTTTGATCACACCATTAAAGTGAATATTCCAACTCCGAGATGCTTGCACCAGCCCGTAGATCGAGCACTAGAGCATGCATACCTTGTTAGCATCTTCAGGATCGACAAAACCTTCCGGCTGCATCATATACAGTTCTTCCTTGAGGAAGCCATTAAGGAATGCAGTTTTTACGTCCATTTGCCATATCTCATAATCATAGTATGCGGCAATTGCTAACATGATTCAGACGGACTTCAGCATCGCTACGGGAGAGAAAGTCTCGTCGTAGTCAATCCCTTGAACTTGTCGATAACCTTTAGCGACAAGCCGAGCCTTATAGATGGTCACATTACCATCCACGTCAGTCTTCTTCTTAAATATCCATTTATTTTCTATGGCGTGCCGATCATCGGGCAAGTCCACCAAAGTCCATACTTTGTTTTCATACATGGATCATATCTCGGATTTCATGGCTTCAAACCATTTGTTGGAATCCGGGCCCGCCATCGCTTCTTCGTAGTTCGAAGGTTCACCGTTGTCTAACAACATGATTTCCATGACAGGGTTGCCGTACCATTCTGGTGCGGAACGTGTCCTTGTGGACCTTCGAAGTTCAGTAGTAACTTGATCTGAATCTTCATGATCATCATCATTATCCTCCTCCCTAGTCGGTGCAGGCACCTCAGGAACAATCTCATGCGCTGCGCTACTTTCCGGCTCGGAAGGGGTGACTGTCACCTCATCAAGTTCTACTTTCCTCCCATTTACTTCTTTTGAGAAAAACTCTTTCTCCAGAAAGGATCCATTCTTGGCAACGAAGATCTTGCCTCCGGATCTGAGGTAGAAGGTGTACCCAATTTTTTCCTTTGGGTATCCTATGAAGACGCATTTTTCCGATTAGGGTTCGAGCTTTTCAGGTTGAATTTTCTTGACATAAGCATCGCAACCCCAAACTTTCAGAAACGACAGCTTAGGTTTCTTGCCAAACCAAAGTTCATACGGTGTCGTCTCAACGGATTTTGACGGGGCCCTATTTCAAGTGAATGCGGCAGTCTCTAAAGCATATCCCCAAAAGGATAGTGGTAAGTCGGTGAGAGACATCATAGATCGCACCATGTCCAAGAGAGTACGATTTCGACGTTCGGACACACCATTACGCAGAGGTGTTCCGGGTGGTGTCAATTGTGAAACAATTCCACAGTTGTCAGGACCGGTTTTCCAATAAAACACTTATTGAAAAATCGCCCCTTTCATCAAACTAGTATAGAGAAATCCTCCATACTGGTAGACAAATCCTTGATACAGAAAATCCAGAAGTGCTAAATATTATACAGGGTTGAGCTGAAGATTGCCCAACAATTTATTACAAGCCCGCCAATATTATACATAGAGGCGGATATGACACAACTGGATATGGTGGCATAACTACTAACTCGTGGATATGGTGGAAGTGGATATGTCACAGTGGTGTGGGTGGCGTGACTCCAATATCTTACACTCATCAAGCATCGGAGTGAGGCTTGATGATTTTATTATGGTGGCGGAAGCGTATATAATACAAGTGATCAACTCCAGGATCGCAAGGGACTGACTGGGACTCCTCTAGGCGTCGGACTCGCTATCGAACTCTTCATCCATAAGATCGCCTTCGTCAACATCTGGCCAAATCAACAAGCCAGGTGAGTACTTTGAATGTACTCGCAAGACAGTTAGGACATAAGATATAACAAATGCAAACATGATGCACACGAGCAGTAATGTTCACGTAAGTAATTTAATTAGTGTTGCAAGATAAATAAATAGCGGAAGACCGATCGGGTGTCTGGAGCGACGCCTCGAAAGGTAAAATAGAATAATCATGCCACAGTCGGGCGTCAGGGCGACACCGCAGAAAGGGCTTATATCAAAGGTAAATAACAAGAATGCCACAGTCGGACGTCTGAGCGACATCACATAAAGGGCTTATATCAAAAGTAAATAACAAGAATGCCACAGTCGGACGTCTGAGCGACATCACATAAAGGGCTTATATCAAAAGTAAATAACAAGAATGCCACAGTCGGACGTCTGAGCGACATCACATAAAGGGCTTATATCAAAAGTAAATAATAAGAATGCCACAGTCGGACGTCTGAGCGACATCACATAAAGGGCTTATACCAAACAAGGAAAAATTTGAGTAGTTCCTGGAGGTAGCACCATCCTAAGGAATACTCGGCACATAAAAGTAAACGGGTTAGTCCATTCACAGAAGTAACGATCAACCGGGTTTACCCTTGTCAGGAGTATTAATTCTACAGAAACTGACACTGAGACTGACACGGATCTGCTAACCAACGTCCTTGACCAAGGACTTGATTATGCGAATGGTTTTGACTCTGCAGAGTTTGTACCTTACCACAGCCAACGGATTTCAGTAGTCACCAAGGACTAGTTCCGTTCATGGTATTTTAGAAGAAAACACATCTAACCAGTACACACCCATTCCACATTCCGCTGCCAGGAATCACCCTAGGCAACGTTCACGAAAAACTCTTGAGGCGGGGAGGCCACTCCTCGAATAGCATGGGATCAAATTTATACCGCGCGCTCTAAGGGGTGCCCCCCTCTCGGTCCCAACCGGAAACACCCATGCCCCCTGACCGGATGACGGCTTTAATCCAGGGCCATGGAACCTTCATCACGGCCTCTCTATTTGGTGTGTACCAGGAAAGAGGTTTGCAACTTACTAAACCGTATTCGTTGCAGAAAACATGTGGTAGCACAAAAAGGGAAATGGACGGAATCGAGACTTGATCCACGTCAACACCGTAGTTAGACTGTTGACATAGAACTGGCATGCTCCAACAATACCAGCTTACATCTAATCATGCCACCACATGATCAGGTTGTTCTCCATCAAATGATCTCATCAAGTTTTGTAGCTCACTTGCAACTTACCGTGCATGGAATATAACATACACCAAATGCTTATATAAACATGCCTTAAGAAAACCACACTAGCAAACATGAAAAACACTCGTCATATCAAAGATTCAAACATGCTTGCCTGGTTCGGAGTAGTCGGAGTCTAGCTCGGCGAAGTTTGCGGCTCCGTCACCTCCTTCGGTATCTACGGTATAAAAAGGAACCGAATACTACGTAAATACGTGCGTGCGCAAAAAGTATTCCAAATATTTTTCAAATAAATATGATAAAAAACTAGGCAGAGTTATGAAGATGACAGAAAAGGAATCAACTAAAAATCCTTTTTAGTTTAAAAGTTATAAAGAAAACAAACCCAGGGACTAGTCTGTAATGAAACAGAAACTATCCAGGGGGTAGTTTGAATAGATAGAAAACGCTTCGGATGAAATACGCCAAGCCGAAAGGAAAGCGCACTTTGCCCGAAGGCGTTTCCAGAAAACGTTTCGAATAAGAGGGAGAGGCTGACAGGGGGTCCCGCATGTCAGGTTTGAAAGGGGAAAACAGAGTTCGCCGGCGCCAGAGACCTGCGGTGATCGCCGGCGACGAACCGCTGCGAGGCAGAGAGGGAGGGAAGTACCGGCGTGTTCAGGAGGTTCTTCCGCGTCGGTGGGTGGTGGAAGGGACCGACGGGAGGCACCACAGCGACGGCGACTTCCTCTACGGCGGACGGCGGCGTCGGGCGATGATGGGTCTCACCGGAGGGGGCTTCTGACTACAAATTAAGCCTTGGGTTAGGAGAGTTGGTCGGCTAGGAGGTCACTGGCAGAGTTTGGGCAGCGGGGGTGCTCTCACCAGCGCGGATCTTGCCGGAGCCCGAAGCGGATCGGGGCGGCCGGAGTCGGGGAAGAAGACTCTCCCGAGGCCCTCTGAGGGGTTTTGGCGAGGCTGTGGTGGGGTGTGGTGGATGCGGTGGCTTCACAGCGTCTCGGGGGTCCTATTTATAGGCGGGCGAGGGCGGTGCCATGAGCGAAATATCTCCGGTGAGGGATTACGGCGAGGCAGTGGTCGGTCGGGTAGTTTAGGTGACAGGGCATCTCCGGATTGGTCCACTGGCTCCATTCCATGCCTAAGCTCGATCGTATTTGGCCTGCTCCGCGGTTTCGACGGAACGGAGCTCACGGGCTCGTCGGCGGCAGAGAGCGCGCTCTGCGCTCCTCAGGCCACGGCGACGGTTCTGCAGTGTGCTCAGGGGGGGGGGAGATGGACACGCGGAGGCCACCGGTGGTTTGGGAGGTGCGGAGCGGCGCCGTACTGCAGGGCTCACCCCTGACGGCCGCCACGGGCGGTACTGTCGCCGCTGCACTCGCCGGAGACGACGGGACGGCTCAGCACCGACACCCACGTCCAGCCAACCGACCATGCGGCGCACGGATAAGGAGGGGGAGCAGTGAGCAAGAGGCCAAGCGAGGCACTGGCGAGATTGGCGACGGGCGACTGAAGAAAACGACACCGACGACTGAAGCTCAACACTGAATCCTGAAACTTAACAGGAACAGTGCATGTAAGGTGCTTGATGAAATGTTTGATGCATGTGGAAGATTTTTCTTGAGCTGGGACTTGGTGAGGGGGTCTCTTGATGCATCTGGAGGCTGCATGAATTTCCCCAGAATTTTTGGAAAGAAGAAAGAATGAAATTCATCAAAATTAGCAAATCTGCTCCAAACTTGCAGCAAGCATATTTTGAAAATTTTGAACTGATGACCAGTAGGTCTTGATGGATATGAGTTGAGGGTACTAAGGACTAGCTCTAGGAATTCATTTGGAGCCAAGATTCTAAAGAGACCTAGTAGTTCCTTTGTAAACTACTAAGGTCCAAATGAATGACAGAAAAAGATTTTGGGGTTTAAATAAATAGAAATAAAAACTAGGAAAAGTTGAAAGTTGCTGGAATTGATGCTTGACTTGACCCAAGGTAGGGAGGAAGGCTTTGGGAGGAAGTTTTCAACATAGGTCATGGCAAGGGTGAAATTTTGAATAGGGAGGGATAAATCCAAAAATGATAGGAATACCTTTTAACAAAAGAATTTGCCAAAACAATCCAAGAGTATTTGTGTTGAACCCACATAAGTAGAAAGATCCTCATGACCAGAACCAAAAATTGAGAAGGGCTCAAAAAAAAGATTTGTCAGAAGCAAAAATTTGGGAAGGAGTGTCTCTCAAAAGGAAAATTTCAAATAACCTCCTTTAAATCAAATAAAGAATTTGGTAAAAACCAAACCAAAATTTTTGGGGTGTTACAACACCCACCCCCTTAGGAAAAATCTCGTCCCCGAGATTCCAGCTGATCCTCAAAAAGGTGTGGGTACTCTGCCCGAAGAAAATCCTCTCTCTCCCATGTTGCTTCATCATCGGTGTGATTGCTCCACTGAACCTTGAAGAATTTAATTGTCTTCTGACGGGTCCTCCTTTCAGACTCCTCCAATATTTTTACTGGACGTTCCCTATAGGTGAGGTCTGGTTGCACGTCAATGCTTTCATGAGATACACGCTTTTCTGGGTTGCTTACACACTTCCTCAATTGTGATATGTGGAACACGTCATGGACGTCTGACAGTTCTTTGGGTAGGTCTAGCTGGTAGGCTACTGTGCCTCTTCGTGCAGTCACACGGAAAGGTCCAATAAAACGTGGTGCTAGCTTTCCCTTAATTTTGAATCGCTGCAGGCCTCGCATAGGGGATACCCTTAGATACACATAGTCACCGGGTTCAAAACTGACTTCACGATGTTTCTGGTCATAATAACTTTTTTGTCGGCTCTGGGCTGTTTTGAGTCGATCCCTGATTAATTTAACCTTCTCCTCAGCTTCTTTGAGCATGTCTGGGCCGAAGATACGGCTGTCTTTTGTCTCTGACCAATTTAATGGGGTACGGCATCTTCGCCCATACAAAGCTTCAAAAGGTGCCATCTGTAGACTGGATTGGTAACTGTTGTTGTACGCGAACTCGGCATATGGTAAGCTTTCTTCCCAGCTGGTTCCATAAGTGAGAACACATGCTCTCAGCATGTCCTCTAAAATTTGGTTCACACGTTCGGTCTGTCCTCCAGTCTGGGGATGGTATGCCGTGCTGAATACCAGTTGAGTTCCCAGAGCTTGTTGCAAATGATCCCAAAATCTAGAGACGAATTGAGTGCCTCTGTCGGATATTATGGTCCTTGGAACTCCATGTAGACAAACAATACGGGAGAGATAAAGCTTGGCAAGCTTCTGTGTGGTGTGGGTTGTCTTTACCGGAATAAAATGTGCCACCTTGGTCAACCTATCTGTGATGACCCATATGGCATCATTTCCGTGTCGTGACTGAGGTAGTCCAACAATAAAATCCATTCCAACCTCGTCCCATTTCCATTCAGGTATCCTGTTTGGCTATAATAGTCCTGCTGGTTTTTGGTGCTCGGCTTTTATGCGCTGACATGAATCACAACAGGCAATGAATGTGGCTATATCCCTCTTCATACCGTGCCACCAAAATCTTTCCTGAATGTCCTTGTACATTTTTGTTCCTCCAGGGTGGATGGAATATGGAGCGGTATGGCCTTCGGTCAAAATTTGTTGTTTGAGGTCTTCTATATTTGGCACGCAAAGCCTGTCTCCGTACCATAATATCCCCTCATTGTCTATGACGAATTCTGAGGCTTTGCCCAGACTCACTTTCCTTTTTATGCCTTCGATGCTGGGGTGTCCCTGCTGAGCTTTCTTAATTTGTTCCATTAGGGTGGGTTGTATTTCCAAATTTGACACAGTGCCTTCAGTAACCATCACCATGTTGAGTTTGGCAAACTCCCTTTGAAATTCTGGTCTCAAGTTTTGTGAACTGTCGTTGCTGGAGCTTGGATTACGGCTGAGAGAATCTGCCACTACATTTGCCTTTCCTGGATGGTAGTGAATGCCAACATCGTAGTCTTTTACTAATTCCAACCAGCGTCGTTGTCGCAAATTGAGTTCTGGTTGTGTGAAAATATATTGGAGGCTTTTATGGTCTGTATATATTTCACAACGATTTCCAAGCAAAAAGTGCCTCCATTCTTTGAGTGCATGAATAACTGCTGCTAATTCCAAGTCATGAGTGGGATAGTTCTCTTCATGCTTTCGCAGTTGCCTGGAAGCATATGCGACTACTTTGCCTTCTTGCATTAATATGCATCCGAGGCCTTTCCGGGACGCGTCGCAATATACTTCAAAAATTTTGTGTATGTCTGGTACGACCAATACTGGTGCTGTTGTTAATCTCTTTTTGAGTTCTTGGAAACTTTTCTCGCAATCCTCAGTCCACACAAATTTCTTATCCTTCTTGAGTAGCTGTGTCATAGGCTTTGCTATGGTGGAGAATCCTTCAATAAATCTTCTGTAATATCCAGCCATTCCCAGAAAGCTTCGTACGTCGGTTACGTTGGCTGGTGGTTTCCAGTCGAGTACAGCCTTGACTTTTTCTGGGTCTACGGCAACACCTTCTTGGGTTAATACGTGGCCCAGAAAACCAACCTGTTTTAGCCAAAATTCACACTTACTAAATTTGGCGTACAATTGATGCTTCCTTAATTCTCCCAGCACAATTCTGAGATGTTCAGCATGTTCTTCTGGTGTTTTAGAATATACCAAAATATCATCAATGAACACCACAACAAATTTGTCCATAAATTTCATGAACACTTTGTTCATGAGGTGAACAAAGTATGCGGGGGCGTTCGTCAGTCCAAACGGCATTACTGTAAATTCATATAATCCGTATCTGGAAGTGAATGCAGTTTTAGGGATATCTTCTGTCCGTACTTTTAACTGATGATATCCCGACCTTAAATCAATCTTTGAGAAAACCTTGGCTTGTGCAAGCTGGTCAAATAAATCATTGATCCGTGGCAGCGGATATTTGTTTTTGATGGTAACCATGTTGAGTGCTCGATAGTCTATACATAACCTCAGTGTCCCATCCTTTTTCTTGGCAAATAATACTGGCGAACCCCAAGGTGAGGAGCTGGCCCGGATAAATCCTTTGTCCAGTAATTCCTTTATTTGCTTCTTCAATTCTACCAACTCGGAAGGTGCCATTCTATAAGGTTTCTTGTAAATGGGAGTGGTTCCAGGTGCTAGTTCAATAGTGAATTCTATTTCTCGGTCTGGTGGCATGCCTGGTAGCTCTTCAGGAAATACATCAGGAAACTCACATACCACTGGAACTTCATTTAAATCTGAAATATCCACCTTGTTCAGTCTTGGTCGCAATGATACTGGTCTTACTTGAGCTGCAATTTTTATCGTCTTCCCTTGGTGATGAGTGAGGATCACAGTTCGATTGAAACAGTCGATAAATCCCTTGTTGGTGGTTAACCAGTCCATTCCTAGGATAACATCCAATCCCTTATTTTCCAATACAATGAGGTTTGCTCGAAACTTTAATCCCTCGAGCTCAATAATCACACCTTGGCAATAACTCTGGGTGATTTGCTTAACCCCGGGGGACTTGATGGTCATAGAATTTTCCAAGGGGAGAATTGAAAAATCATGTTGTAAAGCAAATTTCTTTGAAATGAACGAATGAGAAGCTCCAGAATCAAACAAAACCGTGGCAGGTATTGTGTTGACAGGAAACATACCGAGTACGATATCCGGAGCATTCTGCGCTTCTTCCTTGGTCACATGGTTCACGTGACCCTTCTTGTGATTGTTGCTGGGATTGAAGTTGTTACGCTTGGGGGCTGAATTATTTCCACCATTGTTTGTCTTGGGGGCCGAGTTCCTTGGCTTTGGGCATTGCTTGGCATAGTGTCCTTCCTCTCCACAAGCGAAGCAGGTAACGCCCGGGTGATACGTAAAATCTTTATCCCTTGCATGAAAATTCTTGTTTGAGCGTGGAACATTGGTTGCGGATTTGTTCGCCCCACTCTTCCGAGAATCAATCTTGTTCCGGTTGTCGCGAGATTGAGAAGTCTTGTCCCGCTTGCGCTTGCGAAAATCCTCCAAGCTGCGGCGTTCATTCTCCAAGGTAATAGCCTTGTCCACAAGCGTTTTGAAATCTGGAAAGGTGTGCACGACTAGTTGGCATTTAAGTGCTGGAGTCAGACCGTCCAGAAATTTTTCCATCTTTTTATTTTCAGTCATATGCTCTTCGTTGGCGTAGCGAGATAGTTGAGTAAACTGACTATTGTACTCAGTCACTGACATGCTTCTCTGCTTGAGGTCATCAAACTCCCTTTTCTTGATCTTCATAATACTTCTGGGAATGTGCGCCCCACGAAAATTTTCCTTAAACTCCTCCCAGGTGATGTTGTTTTCATTGGGGTGCATATGTAGAAAATTTTCCCACCACGATGCAGCTGCTCCAGTAAGGTAGTGAGGTGCATAAAGTACTTTCTCACGGTCTGAACATTGTGCGATAATTAATTTCCTTTCAATGTCTCGAAGCCAGTCATCAGCCTCAAGTGGTTTATCCGTGTGAGAGAACGTCGGGGGACGCGTCTTTTGTAGTTCAGCCAACTTGGAATGCTGCTGGTAGGGTTCACGGTGATTTCTCATGTTAATAATATGGCCCATCATTTCTTGGTGTTGCTGCTGGCTTTGCTCATAAAGGCGGCATACTTGAGAAAGTGCTGCTTCACTGTTTTGCTGACTTGACTGCCCTTGTGTGAAATTGTTACTTGCCTGGGTGCCATTATTTTCTTCCGGCGGGCTTCGCATGGAACGAGTCCAGGGACGATGCATTTTCCACTCTGGTGTATTTTGCAGAACTCATGAGAAAAACCGAGTAGTAAAAACAAATAATTTTTACAAAGGCAGAAATTTTAAAACTCCAAGATTTTTCAAGAAAACACTTGATTACGCATGGAGAAGGACCGCTCAGTATCTTACAAGCAAGCTATAATTATACAATACCTCACTCAGGATGCGTGTACACATTCCTGACATGTTATTTAGGCTAGTGCACTTCTCCCAGTCCCTACATGATGCGCACACAAACTACTTCTCACCAAGCCTATGTACATATAAAACACATCATACATCGCACGGCTGCTCGGCACACTCAGTCGGAGATGGTAAATACTTCCTTCGGCCTGCCGAGGGTAAGTCCCAGTGCTGCTGGGGACTCAACTTCCTCCTCACTAATAGGCTCCAGGCGCGGGGTACTGGGTCGTGCGGCTGAAATGGGTGTGGTAGGCAGTGCAACACGAACTGGGGTAGGAGCAATGACTTGGTCAAACTCCTCAGTGGTAGGTAGGCGGCGAGCGGTGGCTCGGATGGTAGGTGCATAGGATGATGAGGACGAGATGTATGACAGTGGTGGTGCTGTATGGAGCAGCTCCCTCCTATTGGCAACACAGCCCTGAACTGAGTCCATACGGGCAGCCACCAAGTCGTCCACGAGGTTATCAAAAGCTGCCTCAAGAGCCTTCAGATACTCAACAAGCATCTCAATAGCATCATCTCGTTCTCCCCTAGTGCAAGCGAATGCATAGTGACAAGTGTACGGCACGTGGCATGGGAGGTAGCGGTAGCGACGAGCCTTCATCGAAGGAAGAGCATCCCGGAGACGTGCTATTGCCTCACGGGCCGCCATCTGCATGGCATGCTTCTCTGTAGGCATGGCCCTCCCAACAAATCGGAAGCGGCGTAATTCAGAACGCCCTCCCTTGAATTGCACCGCAGCCTGGTGCATAGACACGCTGTCGCTGATCTTGTGCTCGTAGAGTGTGAACTCTGGACGAGTCGATGGCCCGATCGCGATCTTGACGATGAAGGCGAGCAGTTTGATAAACCCCTCAGGCACATTGGCGAACACCTGTGATTCGCAGTCGCGGCCGGCCATCTACAAAAGTAGACAAAAATTCCAGATAGTCAAATCATAAATTTATGATGACTAACAGAAAAATTGCTACAATTGCAATATGCTAAAACAGCACCTATGATGCTAATAACCGATTAGCGAGCGCACCTAGTGGCTTCCTACAGTCAGCTTGGCTCTGATACCAAGGTTGTCAGGACCGGTTTTCCAATAAAACACTTATTGAAAAATCGCCCCTTTCATCAAACTAGTATAGAGAAATCCTCCATACTGGTAGACAAATCCTTGATACAGAAAATCCAGAAGTGCTAAATATTATACAGGGTTGAGCTGAAGATTGCCCAACAATTTATTACAAGCCCGCCAATATTATACATAGAGGCGGATATGACACAACTGGATATGGTGGCATAACTACTAACTCGTGGATATGGTGGAAGTGGATATGTCACAGTGGTGTGGGTGGCGTGACTCCAATATCTTACACTCATCAAGCGTCGGAGTGAGGCTTGATGATTTTATTATGGTGGCGGAAGCGTATATAATACAAGTGATCAACTCCAGGATCGCAAGGGACTGACTGGGACTCCTCTAGGCGTCGGACTCGCTATCGAACTCTTCATCCATAAGATCGCCTTCGTCAACATCTGGCCAAATCAACAAGCCATGTGAGTACTTTGAATGTACTCGCAAGACAGTTAGGACATAAGATATAAAAAATGCAAACATGATGCACACGAGCAGTAATGTTCACGTAAGTAATTTAATTAGTGTTGCAAGATAAATAAATAGCGGAAGACCGATCGGGTGTCTGGAGCGACGCCTCGAAAGGTAAAATAGAATAATCATGCCACAGTCGGGCGTCAGGGCGACACCGCAGAAAGGGCTTATATCAAAGGTAAATAACAAGAATGCCACAGTCGGACGTCTGAGCGACATCACATAAAGGGCTTATATCAAAAGTAAATAACAAGAATGCCACAGTCGGACGTCTGAGCGACATCACATAAAGGGCTTATATCAAAAGTAAATAACAAGAATGCCACAGTCGGACGTCTGAGCGACATCACATAAAGGGCTTATATCAAAAGTAAATAACAAGAATGCCACAGTAGGACGTCTGAGCGACATCACATAAAGGGCTTATATCAAAAGTAAATAACAAGAATGCCACAGTCGGACGTCTGAGCGACATCACATAAAGGGCTTATATCAAAAGTAAATAATAAGAATGCCACAGTCGGACGTCTGAGCGACATCACATAAAGGGCTTATACCAAACAAGGAAAAATTTGAGTAGTTCCTGGAGGTAGCACCATCCTAAGGCATACTCGGCACATAAAAGTAAACGGGTTAGTCCATTCACAGAAGTAACGATCAACCGGGTTTACCCTTGTCAGGAGTATTAATTCTACAGAAACTGACACTGAGACTGACACGGATCTGCTAACCAACGTCCTTGACCAAGGACTTGATTATGCGAATGGTTTTGACTCTGCAGAGTTTGTACCTTACCACAGCCAACGGATTTCAGTAGTCACCAAGGACTAGTTCCGTTCACGGTATTTTAGAAGAAAACACATCTAACCAGTACACACCCATTCCACATTCCGCTGCCAGGAATCACCCTAGGCAACGTTCACGAAAAACTCTTGAGGCGGGGAGGCCACTCCTCGAATAGCATGGGATCAAATTTATACCGCGCGCTCTAAGGGGTGCCCCCCTCTCGGTCCCAACCGGAAACACCCATGCCCCCTGACCGGATGACGGCTTTAATCCAGGGCCATGGAACCTTCATCACGGCCTCTCTATTTGGTGTGTACCAGGAAAGAGGTTTGCAACTTACTAAACCGTATTCGTTGCAGAAAACATGTGGTAGCACAAAAAGGGAAATGGACGGAATCGAGACTTGATCCACGTCAACACCGTAGTTAGACTGTTGACATAGAACTGGCATGCTCCAACAATACCAGCTTACATCTAATCATGCCACCACATGATCAGGTTGTTCTCCATCAAATGATCTCATCAAGTTTTGTAGCTCACTTGCAACTTACCGTGCACGGAATATAACATACACCAAATGCTTATATAAACATGCCTTAAGAAAACCACACTAGCAAACATGAAAAACACTCGTCATATCAAAGGTTCAAACATGCTTGCCTGGTTCGGAGTAGTCGGAGTCTAGCTCGGCGAAGTTTGCGGCTCCGTCACCTCCTTCGGTATCTACGGTATAAAAAGGAACCGAATACTACGTAAATACATGCGTGCGCAAAAAGTATTCCAAATATTTTTCAAATAAATATGATAAAAAACTAGGCAGAGTTATGAAGATGACAGAAAAGGAATCAACTAAAAATCCTTTTTAGTTTAAAAGTTATAAAGAAAACAAACCCAGGGACTAGTCTGTAATGAAACAGAAACTATCCAGGGGGTAGTTTGAATAGATAGAAAACGCTTCGGATGAAATACGCCAAGCCGAAAGGAAAGCGCACTTTGCCCGAAGGCGTTTCCAGAAAACGTTTCGAATAAGAGGGAGAGGCTGACAGGGGGTCCCGCATGTCAGGTTTGAAAGGGGAAAACAGAGTTCGCCGGCGCCAGAGACCTGCGGTGATCGCCGGCGACGAACCGCTGCGAGGCAGAGAGGGAGGGAAGTACCGGCGTGTTCAGGAGGTTCTTCCGCGTCGGTGGGTGGTGGAAGGGACCGACGGGAGGCACCACAGCGACGGCGACTTCCTCTACGACGGACGGCGGCGTCGGGCGATGATGGGTCTCACCGGAGGGGGCTTCTGACTACAAATTAAGCCTTGGGTTAGGAGAGTTGGTCGGCTAGGAGGTCACTGGCAGAGTTTGGGCAGCGGGGGTTCTCTCACCAGCGCGGATCTTGCCGGAGCCCGAAGCGGATCGGGGCGGCCGGAGTCGGGGAAGAAGACTCTCCCGAGGCCCTCTGAGGGGTTTTGGCGAGGCTGTGGTGGGGTGTGGTGGATGCGGTGGCTTCACAGCGTCTCGGGGGTCCTATTTATAGGCGGGCGAGGGCGGTGCCGTGAGCGAAATATCTCCGGCGAGGGATTACGGCGAGGCAGTGGTCGGTCGGGCAGTTTAGGTGACAGGGCATCTCCGGATTGGTCCACTGGCTCCGTTCCATGCCTAAGCTCGATCGTATTTGGCCTGCTCCGCGGTTTCGACGGAACGGAGCTCACGGGCTCGTCGGCGGCAGAGAGCGCGCTCTGTGCTCCTCAGGCCACGGTGACGGTTCTGCAGCGTGCTCAGGGGGGGGGGAGATGGACACGCGGAGGCCACCGGTGGTTTGGGCGGTGCGGAGCGGCGCCGTACTGCAGGGCTCACCCCTGACGGCCGCCACGGGCGGTACTGTCGCCGCTGCACTCGCCGGAGACGACGGGACGGCTCAGCACCGACGCCCACGTCCAGCCAACCGACCATGCGGCGCACGGATAAGGAGGGGGAGCAGTGAGCAAGAGGCCAAGCGAGGCACTGGCGAGATTGGCGACGGGCGACTGAAGAAAACGACACCGACGACTAAAGCTCAACACTGAATCCTGAAACTTAACAGGAACAGTGCATGTAAGGTGCTTGATGAAATGTTTGATGCATGTGGAAGATTTTTCTTGAGCTGGGACTTGGTGAGGGGGTCTCTTGATGCATCTGGAGGCTGCATGAATTTCCCCAGAATTTTTGGAAAGAAGAAAGAATGAAATTCATCAAAATTAGCAAATCTGCTCCAAACTTGCAGCAAGCATATTTTGAAAATTTTGAACTGATGACCAGTAGGTCTTGATGGATATGAGTTGAGGGTACTAAGGACTAGCTCTAGGAATTCATTTGGAGCCAAGATTCTAAAGAGACCTAGTAGTTCCTTTGTAAACTACTAAGGTCCAAATGAATGACAGAAAAAGATTTTGGGGTTTAAATAAATAGAAATAAAAACTAGGAAAAGTTGAAAGTTGCTGGAATTGATGCTTGACTTGACCCAAGGTAGGGAGGAAGGCTTTGGGAGGAAGTTTTCAACATAGGTCATGGCAAGGGTGAAATTTTGAATAGGGAGGGATAAATCCAAAAATGATAGGAATACTTTTTAACAAAAGAATTTGCCAAAACAATCCAAGAGTATTTGTGTTGAACCCACATAAGTAGAAAGATCCTCATGACCAGAACCAAAAATTGAGAAGGGCTCAAAAAAAAAAGATTTGTCAGAAGCAAAAATTTGGGAAGGAGTGTCTCTCAAAAGGAAAATTTCAAATAACCTCCTTTAAATCAAATAAAGAATTTGGTAAAAACCAAACCAAAATTTTTGGGGTGTTACAACAGTTCCTTAAGTGCGTGCCAAATTCGTGACTTAAATATTCACCCCCACGATCCGATCGCAAGAACTTGATTTTTCTGTCACGCAGATTCTCGACCTCATTCTGAAATTCCTTGAACTTTTCAAAGGTCTCAGACTTGTGTTTCATCAAGTAGACATACCCATATCTACTCAAGTCATCTGTGAGGGTGAGAACATAACGATAGCCTTCGCGAGCTTCAACTCTCATTGGACCGCACACATCGGTATGTATGATCTCCAATAAGTTGGTCGCTCGCTCCATTGTTCCGGAGAACGGAGTCTTGGTCATCTTACCCAAGAGGCATGGTCCGCACGTGCCAAATGATTCATAATCAAGAGACTCTAGAAGTCCATCTGCATGGAGCTTCCTCATACGTTTGACGCCAATATGACCAAGGCGGTAATGCCACAAGTATGTGGGACTATAATTATCAACTTTACATCTTTTGGCATTCACACTATGAATATGTGTAACATCACGTTCGAGATTCATCAAGAATAAACCATTGACCAGTGGAGCATGACCATAAAACATATATCTCATATAAATAGAACAACCATTATTCTCGGATTTAAATGAGTAGCCATCTCGCATTAAACGAGATCCAGATACAATGTTCATGCTCAAAGCTGGTACTAAATAACAATTATTAAGGTTTAAAACTAATCCCGAGGGTAGATGTAGAGGTAGCGTGCCGACGGCGATCACATCGACCTTGGAACCATTCCCGACGCGCATCGTCACCTCATCCTACGCCAGTCTCCGCTTATTCCGCAGCTCCTGCTTTGAGTTACAAATGTGAGCAACTGCACCGGTATCAAATACCCAGGAGCTACTACGAGTGCTGGTAAGGTACACATCAATAACATGTATATCATATACACCTTTGACGTTGCCAGCCTTCTTATCTGCTAAGTATTTGGGGCAATTTCGCTTCCAGTGACCCGTTCCCTTGCAATGAAAGCACTTAGTTTTAGGCTTGGGTCCATTCTTTGTCTTCTTCCCGACAACTGGCTTACCGGGCGCGGCAACTCCTTTGCCATCCTTCTTGAAGTTCTTCTTACCCTTGCCTTTCTTGAACTTAGTGGTTTTATTGACCATCAACACTTGATGTTCCTTCTTGATATCCACCTCCGCTGATTTCAACATTGAATACACCTCGGGAATGGACTTCTCCATCCCTTGCATATTGAAATTCATCACGAAGCTCTTGTAGCTAGGTGGGAGCGACTGAAGGATTCTGTCAACGACCGCTTCGTCTGGGAGATTAATTCCCAACTGAGACAAGCAATTGTGCAACCCAGACAATTTGAGTATGTGCTCGCTGACAGAACTATTCTCCTCCATCTTACAACTGTAGAATGCGTCGGTGACGTCATATCTCTCGACTCGGGCATGAGCTTGCAAAACCATTTTCAGCTCTTGGAACATCTCATATGCTCCGTGGTGCTCAAAACGCTTTTGGAGCCCCGATTCTAAGCTGTAAAGCATGCCGCACTGAACCAGGGGGTAATCATCACAACGTGACTGCCAGGCATTCATAACGTCTTGGGTTGCCGGGAAAACGGGTGCATCACCTAGCGGTGCTTCAAGGACATATGATTTCTTGGCAGCTATGAGGATAATCCTCAGGTTAAGGACCCAATCCGTATAGTTGCTACCATCGTCTTTCAGCTTGGTTTTCTCTAGGAACGCGTTGAAGTTGAGGGCAACATGAGCGTGGGCCATTTGATCTACAAGACATATTGTAAAGAATTTAGACTAAGTTCATGACAATTAAGTTCATCTAATTAAATTTAATGAACTCCCACTCAGATTGACATCTCTCTAGTCATCTAAGTGATACATGATCCGAATCGACTAGCCCGTGTCCGACCATCACGTGAGACGGACTAGTCATCAACGGTGAACATCTTCATGTTGATCGTATCGTCTATACGACTCATGTTCGATCTTTCGGTCTTCCGTGTCCCGAGGCCATGTCTGCACATGCTAGGCTCATCAAGTGAACCCTAAGTGTATTGCGTGTGTAAATATGGCTTACACCCGTTGTATGCGAACGTTAGAGCCTATCACACCCGATCATCACGTGGTGCTTCGGAACAATGATCCTTAGCAACGGTGCACAGTTAGGGGGAACACAATTCTTGAAATTTTAGTGAGAGATCATCTTATTTACTACCGTCTTTCTAAGCAAATAAGATGCATAATGTCGGTGTATTTGGAACGACACCTATGGGATCACAAGAATCCCTACTACGGTTTCGGGGCGCGGGGTTGAGAGAAGAGCGGATCAAACAGATAGCACACGGTTCCTTTACCCAGGTTCGGGCCGCGAGGTTGCGTAAAACCCTACTCCTGCTTTGGTGGATTATATGTTTTGTGTTCTTCAGCTAGCTACGGGGCGTGAGGAGCTCCAAAATGCCGAATCCTCCTCCTGGTTGCCTCGAGCCTCCTTCTATAGGGAAAAGGGGTCGCCATAGTGGCACATAGGAGGTGGAAAGGGTACAGTGATGCGAGGTTATCCCTCGCATTACATGACAAGGCGCATTTAATGCGCCTAGCTTAGGTGTCCTTGCTTTATCGTGGACGGGGGAGACATCCATCTTGTCCGTCGCCGCTCCTTCTTGTGTCGACACGCACCCTGGCCAGCGATGCCTGAGATGCCATGTAGGCAGGCAGGCAGCTGAGGTGGCGCAATGGTGGGTCTCCACGAAGATCTGCATGTCGCCACACAGGTGCCTGCCCAGCTGGTTGGGTCGGCAGCTGCATAGGGCGGTGGCAGCTTAGTTGGTGTGGGCCTGACGGTGGCCCTGCGGACGTCATCGGCAAGGGCCTTGCCGGGGCCCCGGCAAGGGCCTTGTCGGGGCCCCGACAAGGGTCTTGCCGTGGCGCCTGCTGTCATCCCCGGCAAGGTGCTTGCCGGAGGTCTTGTGGTCTTCCTTGGCTGGGATCCCGCCAATGGTCGTCGTCTTCTTAGCGTGTACCTGATCTTGAATGTCTTCACAAAGATCTGCAAGCCACTATGGGGATGTCTCCCGAATCCTTACCCCATGGGGGCAGTGGACTCAAGGGTGATCCGCTCCGTAGGCGTGGGGCGAATTGCCGCGGCAAGGGTCTTGTCGGGGCTGCTAAAGCCGGCCCCAGCAAGGATCTTGCTGGGGGATCCCGCTTCGTCCATTTGCTCTTTGTGGTCTTGGCTTCGGGCTTCAGTTCCATCGAGCTTCGGTCTTACCATGGCTCACCTCCCTGAAGGAAATATGCCCTAGAGGCAATAATAAAGTTATTATTTATTTCCTTATATCATGATAAATGTTTATTATTCATGCTAGAATTGTATTAACCGGAAACTTAATACATGTGTGAATACATAGACAAAAGAGTATGTCCCTAGTATGCCTCTACTAGACTAGCTCATTGATCAAAGATGGTTATGTTTCCTAGCCATAGACATGAATTGTCATTTGATCAACGGGATCACATCATTAGGAGAATGATGTGATGGACAAGACCCATCCGTTAGCATAGCACTATGATCGTTTAGTTTAACTGCTATTGCTTTCTTCATGACTTATACATGTTCCTATGACTATGAGATTATGCAACTCCCGAATACCGTAGGAACACCTTGTGTGCTATCAAACGTCACAACGTAACTGGGTGATCATAAAGATGCTCTACAGGTGTCTCCGAAAGTATTCGTGGTGTTGGGATAGATCAAGATTAGGATTTGTCACTCCGAGTGTCGGAGAGGTATCTCTGGGCCCTCTCGGTAACACACATCACAATAAGCCTTGCAAGCAAAAGACTAATGAGTTAGTCACGAGATGATGTGTTACGGAACGAGTAAAGAGACTTGCCGGTAACGAGATTGAACTAGGTATAAAGATACCGACGATCGAATCTCGGGCAAGTAACATACCGTTTGACAAAAGGAACAACGTATGTTGTTATGCGGTTCTGACCGATAAAAGATCTTCGTAGAATATGTAGGAACCAATATGAACATCCAGGTTCCGCTATTGGTTATTGACCGGAGATGAGTCTCGGTCATGTCTACATAGTTCTCGAACCCGTAGGGTCTGCACGCTTAACGTTTGATGACGATCGGTATTATGAGTTTATGAGTATTGATGTACCGAAGGTAGTTCGGAGTCCCGGATGAGATCACGGACATGACGAGGAGTCTCGGAATGTCCGAGACATAAAGATTTATATATTGGACGGCTATATTCGGACACCGGAAGTATACCGGAAAAGTTTCGGATTTATCGGGAATGCCGGAGGGGGTTACCGGAACCTCCTACGAAGGGGGATGGTCCATAGTGGGCCTTGTGGAAAGGAGAGAGGCAGCCCATAGGGCTGTCCGGCGCCCCACCTAGTTCCTAGTTGGACTAGGATTGGTGGGAGGCGCCACCTCTTCCTTTTCCTACTCCATCTCTTCCTTCTTTGGTGATTCCTACTAGGAATAGGATTGCAATCCTATTCCTAGTAGGATTCCTTCCCTAGCCGCACCATAGGGAGTTGGCCGGCCCTCCTCCCTTGCTCCTTTATATACGGGGGCAAGGGGGCACCCAAAGACACACAAGTTGAATTGTTTTAGCCGTGTGCGGTGCCCCCCTCCACAGAATCACACCTCGGTCATACCGTCGCGGAGCTTAGGCGAAGCCCTGCGCCGGTGAACACATCATATCCGTCACCACGCCGTCGTGCTGACGAAACTCTCCCGTGAAGCTCAACTGGATCAAGAGCTCGTGGGACGTCATCAAGCTGAACGTGTGCTGAACGCGGAGGTGCCGTACGTTCGGTGCTTGATCGGTTGGATCGCGAAGAAGTTCGACAACATCAACCGCGTCACTTGACGCTTCCGCTCCCGGTCTACGAGGGTACGTAGACACACTCTTCCCTCTCGTTGCTATGCATCTGGTAGATAGATCTTGCGTGATCGTAGGAAAATTTTAAAATACTACATTACCCAACAGTGGCATCATGAGCCAGGTCTATGCGTAGATGATATGCACGAGTAGAACACAATGAGATTGTGGACGATACTAGTCATACTGCTTACCAGCATGTCATACTTTGCTTCGGCGGTATTGTGAGATGAAGCGGCCCGGACCGACATTACGCGTACGCTTACGCGAGACTGGTTTCACCGTTACGAGCACTCGTTGCTTAAAGGTGACCGGCGGGTGTCTGTCTCTCTCACTTTAGCTGAATCAAGTGTGGCTACGCCCGGTCCTTGTGAAGGTTAAAACAGCACATACTTGACGAAACATCGTTGTGGTTTTGTATGCGTAGGTAAGAACGGTTCTTGCTAAGCCCGTAGCAGCCACGTAAAACTTGCAACAAACAAAGTAGAGGACGTCTAACTTGTTTTTACAGGGCATGTTGTGATGTGATATGGTCAAGACATGATGAGTTATACGGTTTTGTATGAGATGATCATGTTTTGTAAAGTTATCGGCAACTGGCAGGAGCCATATGGTTGTCGCTTTATTGTATGAAATGCAATCGCCATGTAAATGCTTTACTTTATCACTAAGCGGTAGCGATAGTCGTGGAAGCAATAGTTGGCGAGACGACAACGATGCTACGATGAAGATCAAGGTGTCAAGCCGGTGACGAAGGTGATCATGACGGTGCTTTGTAGATGGAGATCAAAAGCAAAAGATGATGATGGCCATATCATGTCACATATTTTGATTGCATGTGATGTTTATCTTATTATGCTTCTTATTTTTCTTAGATCGACGGTAGCATTATAAGATGATCCCTTACTAAATTTCAAGATATAAGTGTTCTCCCTGAGTATGCACCGTTGCGAAAGTTCGTTGTGCCGAGACACCACGTGATGATCGGGTGTGATAAGCTCTACGTTCAAATACAACGGGTGTAAGCCAGTTTTGCACACGCAGAATACTCGGGTTAAACTTGACGAGCCTAGCATATACAGATATGGCCTCGGAACACTGGAGACCGAAAGGTCGAGTGTGAATCATATAGTAGATATGATCAACATAAGATGTTCACCATTGAAAACTACTCCATCTCACGTGATGATCGGACATGGTTTAGTTGATTTGGATCACGTGATCATTTAGATGACCAGAGGGATGTCTATCTAAGTGGGAGTTCTTAAGTAATATGATTAATTGAACTTTAATTTATCATGAACTTAGTCCTGGAAGTATTAGCATATCTATGTTGTAGATCAATAGCTCGCGATGTTGCTCCCCGTTTATTTTTCATATGTTCCTAGAGAAAACCAAGTTGAAAGATGTTAGTAGCAATGATGCGGAATTGTTCCGTGATCTGAGGATTATCCTCATTGCTGCACAGAAGAATTATGTCCTTGATGCACCGCTAGGTGACAGACCTATTGCAGGAGCAGATGTAGACGTTATGAACGTTTTGACAAAAGCTCGATATGATGACTACTTGATAGTTTAGTGCACCATGCTTTACGACTTATAACCGGGACTTCAAAAACGTTTTGAAACGCCACGGAGCATATGAGATGTTCCAAGAGTTGAAATTAGTATTTCATACTCATGCCCGTGTCAAGAGGTATAAGACCTCTGACAGTACTTTGCCTACAAGATGGAGGAGAATAGCTCAACCAGTGAGCATGTGCTCAGATTGTCTGGGTACTACAATTACTTTAATCGAGTGAGAGTTAATCTTCCAGATAAGATAGTAATTGACAAAGTTCTCTAGTCACTATCACCAAGTTAGTAGAACTTCGTGATGAACTATAATATGCAAGGGATGACGAAAGGAATTCCCAGCTCTTCGCGATACTGAAATCGGCGAAGGTAGAAATCAAGAAAGAGCATCAAGTGTTGATGTTTAACCAGACCACTTGTTTCAAGTAAAGGGCAAAGGGATAGAAGGGGAACTTCGAGAAGAATGACAAGCAAGTTGTCACTCCCATGAAGAAACCCAAAGCTAAACTCAAGCCTGAAACAAGTGCTTCTACTGCAAAGGAAATGGTCACTAAAAGTGGAACTGCCCTAGATACTTGGCGGATAAGGATGATGGCAAAGTGAACAAAGGTATATTTGATATACAGATTATTAATGTGTATTTTACTAGTGTTCATAGCAACCCCTCGGTATTTGATATTGGTTCAGTTGCTAAAGAGTAGTAACTCGAAGTGGGAGTTGCATAATGAACATAAACTAGTTAAAGGATGAAGTGACGATGTGTATTGGAAGCAGTTCCAAGATTGATATGATCATCATCGCACACTCCCTATACTTTCGGGATTAGTGTTGAACCTAAATAACTGTTATTTGGTGTTTGTGTTGAGCATGAATGTGATTTGATCATGTTTATTGCAATACGGTTATTCATGTAAGTTAGAGAATAATTGTTGTTCTGTTTACATGAATAAAACCTTCTATGGTCATACAC
Organism: Secale cereale; assembly: GCA_902687465.1. Classification (NCBI taxonomy): domain Eukaryota; kingdom Viridiplantae; phylum Streptophyta; class Magnoliopsida; order Poales; family Poaceae; genus Secale; species Secale cereale. The sequence continues at coordinate 765,905,298 of LR738713.1, forward strand.
CCAATGAAAATAGTTTGTTGGATCTCGATCGTGTGATACACTTATTCATAATATTGAAGCCAAAAGATGCAAGGTTAATAATGATAATGCTACTTATTTGTGGCACTGCCGTTTAAGTCATATTGGTGTAAAACGCATGAAGAAACTCCATAATGATGGACTTTTGGAATCACTTGATTATGAATCACTTGATGCTTGCGAACCATGCCTCATGGGCAAGATGACTAAAACTCCGTTCTCCGGAACTATGAAGCGAGCAACATATTTGTTGGAAATCATACATATTGATGTATGCGGACCAATGAGTGTTGAAGCTCGCGGCGGGTATCGTTATTTTCTGACCTTCACTGATGATTTGAGCAGATATGGGTATATCTACTTAATAAAGCACAAGTCTGAAACATTTGAAAAGTTCAAAGAATTTCAGAGTGAAGTAGAGAATCATCGTAACAAGAAAAATAAAGTTTCTACGATCTGATCGTGGAGGAGAATATTTGAGTTACGAGTTTGGTCTTCATTTGAAACAATGTGGAATAGTTTCACAGCTCACGCCACCCGGAACACCACAGCATAATGGTGTGTCCGAACGTCGTAACCGTACTTTATTGGATATGGTGCGATCTATGATGTCTCTTACCGATTTACCACTATCGTTTTGGGTCATGCATTAGAGACAGCTGCATTCACGTTAAATAAGGGCCTCATCCGAATCCGTTGAGACAACGCCTTAAGAACTGTGGTTTGGCAAGAAACCAAAGTTGTTGTTTCTTAAAGTTTGGGACTGCGATGCTTATGTGAAAAGGTTTCAACATGATAAACTCGAACCCAAACCGGAGAAGTAAATCTTCATAGGATACCCAAAAGAGACTGTTGGGTACACCTTCTATCACAGATCCGAAGGCAAAATATTCGTTGCTAAAAATGGATCCTTTCTAGAGAAGGAGTTTCTCTCGAAAGAAGTGAGTGGGAGGAAAGTAGAACTTGATGAGGTAATTGTGCCTTCTCCCGGATTGGAAAGTAGTACATCACAGGAAATTGTTCCAGTGATTCCTACACCAATTAGTGAGGAAGTTAATGATAATGATCATTGAACTTCGGATCAAGTTTCTGCTGAACGTCGTAGATCAACCAGAGTACGTTCCGCACCAGAGTGGTACGGCAACCCAGTTCTGGAAATCATGTTACTAGACCATGATGAACCTACGAACTATGAGGAAGCGATGATGAGCCCAGATTCCGCAAAATGGCTTGAAGCCATGAAATCTGAGATGGGATCCATGTATGAGAACAAAGTGTGGACTTTGGTTGACTTGCCCGATGATCGGCAAGCCATCGAAAATAAATGGATCTTCAAGAGGAAGACCGACGCAGACGGTAATATTACTGTTTACAAAGCTCGACTTGTTGCGAAAGGTTTTTGACAAGTTCAAGGAGTTGACTACGATGAGACTTTCTCACCTGTAGCGATGCTTAAGTCTGTCCGAATCATGTTAGCAATTGCCGCATTTTATGATTATGAAATCTGGCAAATGGATGTCAAAACTACATTCCTGAATGGATATCTCAAAGAAGAGTGGTATATGATACAACCAGAAGGTTTTGTTGATCCAAAAGGTGCTAACAAATTATGCAAGCTCCAGCGATCCATCTATGGACTGGTGCAAGCATCTCGGAATTGGAATATACGCTTTGATGAGGTGATCAAAGCATATGGTTTTATACAGACTTTTGGAGAAGCCTGTATTTACAAGAAGTGAGTGGGAGCACTACAACCTTTCTGATAAGTATATGTGAATGACATATTGTAGATCGGAAATGATGTAGAATTTTCTGGAAAGCATAAAGGAGTGTTTGAAAGGAGTTTTTCAAAGAAAGACCTCGGTGAAGCTGCTTACATATTGAGCATCAAGATCTATATAGATAGATCAAGACGCTTGATAAGACTTTCGATGAGTACATACCTTGATAAGATTTTGAAGTAGTTCAAAATGGATCAGTCAAAGAAGAAGTTCTTGCCTGACTTGTAAGGTGTGAAGTTGAGTAAGACTCAAAGCCAGACCACGGCAGAAAAATATAGAGAGAATGAAAGTCATTCCCTATGCCTCAGCCATAGGTTCTATAAAGTATGCCATGTTGTGTACAAAACACGTTGTGTACCTTGCCAAGAGTTTGACAGGGAGGTACAATAGTAATCCAGGAGTAGATCACTGTACAGCGGTCAAAATTATCCTTAGTAACTGGATGACTAAGGAAATGTTTCTCAATTATGGAGGTGATAAAGAGTTCGTCGTAAAGGGTTACGTCGATGCAAGCTTTGACACCAACTCCAGATGACTCTAAGTATCAATCTGGATAAGTATTGAAAGTGGGAGCAATTAGCTAGAGTAGCTCTATGCAGAGCATTGTAGACATAGAAATTTGCAAAATACATACGGATCTGAATGTGACAGACCCGTTGACTAAACTTCTCTCTCACAAGCAAAACATGATCACACCTTATTACTCTTGGGTATTAATCACATAGCAATGTGAACTAGATTATTGACTCTAGTAAACCCTTTGGGTGTTGATCACATGGCGATGTGAACTATGGGTGTTATTCACATAACGATGTGAACTATCGGTATTAAATCACATGGCGATGTGAGCTAGATTATTGACTCTAGTGCAAGTGGGAGACTGAAGGAAATATGCCCTAGAGGCAATAATAAAGTTATTATTTATTTCCTTATATCATGATAAATGTTTATTATTCATGCTAGAATTGTATTAACCGGAAACTTAATACATGTGTGAATACATAGACAAAACAGTATGTCCCTAGTATGCCTCTACTAGACTAGCTCATTGATCAAAGATGGTTATGTTTACTAGCAATAGACATGAGTTGTCATTTGATCAACGGGATCACATCATTAGGAGAATGATGTGATGGACAAGACCCATCCGTTAGCATAGCACTATGATCGTTTAGTTTAACTGCTATTGCTTTCTTCATGACTTATACATGTTCCTATGACTATGAGCTTATGCAACTCCCGAATACCGTAGGAACACCTTGTGTGCTATCAAACGTCACAACGTAACTGGGTGATCATAAAGATGCTCTACAGGTGTCTCCGAAAGTATTCGTGGTGTTGGCATAGATCAAGATTAGGATTTGTCACTCCGAGTGTCGGAGAGGTATCTCTGGGCCCTCTCGGTAACACACATCACAATAAGCCTTGCAAGCAAAAGACTAATGAGTTAGTCACGAGATGATGTGTTACGGAACGAGTAAAGAGACTTGCCGGTAACGAGATTGAACTAGGTATAAAGATACCGACGATCGAATCTCGGGCAAGTAACATACCATTTGACAAAAGGAACAACGTATGTTGTTATGCGGTTCTGACCGATAAAAGATCTTCGTAGAATATGTAGGAGCCAATATGAACATCCAGGTTCCGCTATTGGTTATTGACCAGAGATGAGTCTCGGTCATGTCTACATAGTTCTCGAACCCGTAGGGTCCGCACGCTTAACGTTTGATGACGATCGGTATTATGAGTTTTTGAGTATTGATGTACCGAAGGTAGTTCGGAGTCCCGGATGAGATCACGGACATGACGAGGAGTCTCGGAATGCCCGAGACATAAAGATTGATATATTGGACGGCTATATTCGGACACCGGAAGTATACCGGAAAAGTTTCGGATTTATCGGGAATGCCGGAGGGGGTTACCGGAACCCCCTACGAGAGGGGATGGTCCATAGTGGGCCTAAAGGGTGAGAGAGAGACAGCCCATAGGGCTGGCCGGCGCCCCCACCTAGGAATCCTAGTTGGACTAGGATTGGGGGGGCGCCACCTCTCCTATTCCTTTCCCCCTTCTTCCTTTCGGTGAATCCTACTAGGAATAGGATTGCAATCCTATTCCTAGTAGGACTCCCTCCCTAGCCGCACCAGGAGAGGTTGGCCGGCCTCCCTCCCCTGCTCCTTTATATACGGGGGCAGGGGGGCACCCAAAGACACACAAGTTGAATTGTTTTAGCCGTGTGCGGTGCCCCCCTCCACAGAATCACACCTCGGTCGTACCGTCGCGGAGCTTAGGCGAAGCCCTGCGCCGGTGAACACATCATATCTGTCACCACGCCGTCGTGCTGACGAAACTCTCCCGTGAAGCTCAACTGGATCAAGAGCTCGTGGGACGTCATCAAGCTGAACGTGTGCTGAACGCGGAGGTGCCGTACGTTCGGTGCTTGATCGGTTGGATCGCGAAGAAGTTCGACAACATCAACCGCGTCACTTGACGCTTCCGCTCCCGGTCTACGAGGGTACGTAGACACACTCTCCCCTCTCGTTGCTATGCATCTGGTAGATAGATCTTGCGTGATCGTAGGAAAATTTTAAAATACTACGTTCCCCAACACGACCACTGCAGAAGATAGAGAGAAAATGAAAGTCATTCCCTATGCCTCAGCCATAGGATCTATCATGTATGCAATGCTGTGTACCAGACCTGATGTGTGCCTTGCTATAAGTCTAGCAGGGAGGTACCAAAGTAATCCAGGAGTGGATCACTGGACATCGGTCAAAAACATCCTAAAGTATCTGAAAAGAACAAAGGATATGTTTCTCGTATATGGAGGTGACAAAGAGCTCGTCGTAAACGGTTACGTCGATTCTAGCTTTGACACTGATCCGGATGACTCAAAGTCACAAACCGGATATGTATTTTTATTGAACGGTGGAGCTGTCAGTTGGTGCAGTTCCAAGCAGAGCGTCGTGGCGGGATCTACGTGTGAAGCGGAATACATAGCTGCTTCGGAAGCAGCAAATGAAGGAGTCTGGATGAAGGAGTTCATATCCGATCTAGGTGTAGTACCTAGTGCATCGGGCCCAATGAAAATCTTTTGTGACAACACTGGAGCCATAGCCTTGGCGAAGGAATCCAGGTTTCACAAGAGAACAAAGCACATCAAAAGACGCTTCAATTCCATCCGCGATCTAGTCAAGGAGGGAGACATAGAGATTTGCAAAATACATACGGATCTAAATGTTGCAGACCCGTTGACTAAGCCTCTTCCACGGGCAAAACATGATCAGCACCAAGACTCCATGGGTGTGAGGATCATCACTTTGTAATCTAGATTATTGACTCTAGTTCAAGTGGGAGACTGAAGGAAATATGCCCTAGAGGCAATAATAAAGATGTTATTTGTATTTCCTTATATCATGATAAATGTCTTTTATTCATGCTAGAATTGTATTAACCGGAAACTTAGTACATGTGTGGATACATAGACAAAACAATATGTCCCTAGTATGCCTCTACTAGACTAGCTCATTGATCAAAGATGGTTATGTTTCCTAGACATAGACATGAGTTGTCATTTGATCAACGGGATCACATCATTAGGAGAATGATGTGATGGACAAGACCCATCCGTTAGCATAGCACTATGATCGTTTAGTTTAACTGCTATTGCTTTCTTCATGACTTATACATGTTCCTATGACTATGAGATTATGCAACTCCCGAATACCGTAGGAACACCTTGTGTGCTATCAAACGTCACAACGTAACTGGGTGATCATAAAGATGCTCTACAGGTGTCTCCGAAAGTATTCATGGTGTTGGCATAGATCAAGATTGGGATTTGTCACTCCGAGTGTCGGAGAGGTATCTCTGGGCCCTCTCGGTAACACACATCATAATAAGCCTTGCAAGCAAAAGACTAATGAGTTAGTCACGAGATGATGTGTTACGGAACGAGTAAAGAGACTTGCCGGTAACGAGATTGAACTAGGTATAAAGATACCGACGATCGAATCTCGGGCAAGTAACATACCGTTTGACAAAAGGAACAACGTATGTTGTTATGCGGTTCTGACCGATAAAAGATCTTCGTAGAATATGTAGGAACCAATATGAACATCCAGGTTCCGCTATTGGTTATTGACCGGAGATGAGTCTCGGTCATGTCTACATAGTTCTCGAACCCGTAGGGTCCGCACGCTTAACGTTTGATGACGATCGGTATTATGAGTTTATGAGTATTGATGTACCGAAGGTAGTTCGGAGTCCCGGATGAGATCACGGACATGACGAGGAGTCTCGGAATGTACGAGACATAAAGATTGATATATTGGACGGCTATATTCGGACACCGGAAGTATACCGGAAAAGTTTCGGATTTATCGAGAATGCCGGAGGGGGTTACCGGAACCTCCTACGAAGGGGGATGGTCCATAGTGGGCCTTGTGGAAAGGAGAGAGGCAGCCCATAGGGCTGTCCGGCGCCCCACCTAGTTCCTAGTTGGACTAGGATTGGTGGGAGGCGCCACCTCTTCCTTTTCCTACTCCATCTCTTCCTTCTTTGGTGATTCCTACTAGGAATAGGATTGCAATCCTATTCCTAGTAGGATTCCTTCCCTAGCCGCACCATAGGGAGTTGGCCGGCCCTCCTCCCTTGCTCCTTTATATACGGGGGCAAGGGGGCACCCAAAGACACACAAGTTGAATTGTTTTAGCCGTATGCGGTGCCCCCCTCCACAGAATCACACCTCGGTCATACCGTCGCGGAGCTTAGGCGAAGCCCTGCGCCGGTGAACACATCATATCCGTCACCACGCCGTCGTGCTGACGAAACTCTCCCGTGATGCTCAACTGGATCAAGAGCTCGTGGGACGTCATCAAGCTGAACGTGTGCTGAACGTGGAGGTGTCGTACGTTCGATGCTTGATCGGTTGGATCGCGAAGAAGTTCGACAACATCAACCGCGTCACTTGAAGCATCCGCTCCCGGTCTACGAGGGTACGTAGACACACTCTTCCCTCTCGTTGCTATGCATCTGGTAGATAGATCTTGCGTGATCGTTAGAAAATTTTAAAATACTACGTTACCCAACACTCCCTTGTCGTGCTTAGTGTGGTGGTGCCCGTGGCTCAGACAACCCGTGCACAGTCATAGGGGTACAAAAAGTGTACCCCCGCCTTTTTGTGGACCGACAGGAGCCCCCGGGCCTGGGCCACACATAAGCACGACGCGTTGTTGGGCCAGGCCCAGAACGGTGCGCGGGCAGGCGGGACGGTTTTTACCGTGGTAAGATTTTCCGCGCGCTGCGCCACCCACGATCCGTGCGCGCGGCGCGGGGTGGAGGGGCGTGCGTGACGTGGGCGGCATGCGCGGGGCGGTTCCTGCAGGCATGCGTCACGTCGTAGTAAAGAGGCGGCTTCGCGCCTTCCCCATGAATAGGGGAAGGCATGGAGGCGCAGCCCATTTACTGAATGGGGCCGAGGTGCGGTCCTCAAGGCGTCCACTCCCCACGACCACGAGGTGGGGAGAGGTCGCCTCACCCGTCCCCTCGGTTCTGCACGTCTGCCATGTGCCTCCCATGCGCTTGGGGTGGCGCATGGTGGAGGCAGGAAACTGGGCCGTCGCTGGTTGGGGCGACGGGTCGGTCCTGGCTCCCTACGCCTTCCGTGTCTTGATTGGCCGAGCGGGGTGGTCGAGCCGCAACCCCGCCCCTTTATAAAGAGCGGGGGGGGGGGGGATGGCGTCTCGCACTCTTCCATCTTCTTTCTCCTTCAGCTTATGCTCCTCTCTTCCGTTCGCCATGGAGAGAGGAAATCCCGCCCCTTCATCGGTGGCGGCGAGGGTCGCCGCTCGACAACGCGTCCCTCCTTCTCCTGCACCAGCGGTGGCAGAGCCGGCCACGAGGGGAAGGGGGAGGGGCAAGGCCGTGGGCGAGGCCAGTGCGCTCGGGGAAGAGGAGGACGGGGCGGCCCGCCGGCCTCGCCCCCGCCAGCAGCTCCTCCTCCAGTGGAAGGCCATGTTGGGGATGACCCTTGCGAGTTCTTCGTCAGGTTGCGGCGGCCGCCGCGCGGTCGCCTTCGTCTCCCAACCCCATTTGCGCGGGAGATGGAGCTGGATTCACCGAAGTCGGTGCGGCTGCACATGAGGGGCTGCGGGATCAGTGGCACGCGAGTCTGCGTCAACTTCCCTGCTCCTCATGTGATGTATCTTCGTCGGGGATGGAAGACGTTTGCTCGTATCCACAGCTTGACGGATGGGCTCACTCTCCATTTTAAGTTGATGGAGGGTGGCCTTCTTTCCATCAAGGTCTTCAGGCACTTTGGGACTCGTGCAAGGTGCTGCATGGAGAGCTCTTCCAATGATGAAGATTCCTCCTCGAGGGAGGGTGACGAGGAGGACAGCGGCAACGACGACGAGGGCGGTGGGCGGCAGGATGACAGGTCTGACTAGGTGTCGGGCGCCGTTCCTGGTGGCACTAGCGACCCCCATCATCCGCGTCGCCGGCTCCTTGAACTTCTCGGGGCCGTCCTCTTGGCGGCTGGCGTAGGGAGGCTGCGGAAGAGGAAGAGGAAGAGGGCGGGCGGCAAGGTCGTCATGTCGGAGTATGCGGGCACCGACGCCTTCGACGCGTAATGACGTCCTGCCGCCTCGTCTTCGAGCTCTGCTTCCGGCGCCGCCATCACCATCCAGCCTTTGGGCGGCCACCAAGATGTCCTCTTAGTGTCTTCTGCCACCCATAGCTCGCCTAGGCGCTCCTTTTGCCCTTCTCGCCTCCTTGACCTACCTCGTGAGGAGAGGGACAAGAAATGCATTACGGGCATCTTATCTCTTTTTAGTTTGTAAGCCTTCGGGCATCTGTTAAATTTAGAACTTGTAATCCCCTTGTTCAAGTTTTCCATTCCCTACGGACTGTACCTGAATGGAATGTTTTTAATGAAAAAGGGATGTTTGCCGGGTCATTTGTTTGTGGGTGAAACCCACGACAAGGAATAAATCCTTGATATCTTTAAGATAAACATTTTCTCGCCCGGCAACAGGCCTTGCCGTCTCCCTACTTTGCTTGACCTTTCTCACGCTTTTGGCGGAGGCAGGGATGAAGTGGGCTTAGGCTCCTCGTTTCATCCTTTCGCCGCCGCGACTACGACCAAACTTAGTCCCAGGAATGAGCCCTAGGGCCTAGAGTTATGGGAGCACGGTAGCTTAAGTAAAAGAACGAGGTTTCACATACCTCAGTCCATAATGGAATGCATGATAAGGGATGAAGAACTTATCTGAAGCTGCAGCCCCCGGCAACCCTGGTTCGCCGTGGCTGAATCTTTGCTCTTGTAGCCCCTGGCAACATTGGCTTGTCGGGGCCTAGGTGCTAGTTTGTTCCTCTTTCTTCTCCCCAAGTGGATTCGGCAAGGATATCTGTGCGTCCTGTGAACCAAAAGAGATAGGGGAAAGACAAAGAGATGCAAACTTGACCTCTAAGCTAGGGGTTAGCCGCCACTAAGCACTATCAACCCTAACCAAGGACGAGACTCGACTCAGCATGCATGCTATAACTTAGGGCACCAGCGCTTCATTTATTTATGCTCAGGGTCTGCGCCTGGCTTTGTACAAAAGGTTACATGCCTTGCCGGCAAGGCTTGTACAAAAGGGTGGCTTACCGGGGGGCCCGGCAAGCCGCGCCTTATGGGTAAAACTTGCGAAGATGCTCAATGTTCCAGGAATTGCTCACCGGAATGGCATTTCGGTCTCCAGGCGGACTGCGCCAGGCCTGGTGACTCGTATTACCCGATAAGGGCCTTCCCACTTCGGCGTCAACTTGTTGGTATTCTTGGCCGATTGAACGCGCCGAAGAACAAGGTCGCCTTCCTCAAAGCTTCGGGCATGAACCTTGTGACTATGGTAGCGGCGCAAGGCTTGCTGGTAGCGTGCTCCTCTCACAGCCGCCCGAAGACGATCTTCCTCAAGGAGCATTGCGTCATCTTGCCGCAGTTGCTCTTGCTCAAGCTCATCATAAGCGAGCACTCGATGTGACCCGTATATGAGTTCAGTGGGGAGAACTGCTTCTGCCCTGTATACTAGGACAAAGGGTGTCTGGCCGGTGGCTCGATTTGGCGTCGTTCTTATGGACCAAAGAACTGTCGGCAATTCATCAATCCAGCGCCTTCCGCTCCTGTGCAGCCTATCAAAGGTCTTTGTCCTTAGGCCTCGTAGCACTTCAGTGTTTGCCCTCTCAGCTTGACCATTGCTTCGGGGGTGAGCAACGGAAGCGAAACAAACTTTGCTGCCGAGGTCTTGGGTATATTGCATGAAGGTGCGGCTTGTGAACTGCGTGCCGTTATCGGTGATGACCCTGTTGGGTACACCAAAACGGCACACTGGTTCCTTGAAGAACTTGACGGCTGACAGAGCTGTGACCTTCCTCGCTGCCTCTACCTCCGGCCACTTTGTGAACTTGTCGATTGCAACGTACAAGTACTCAAAGCCCCCGACAGCGCGGGGGAAAGGGCCCAGTATGTCGAGCCCCCAGACCGAGAAGGGCCAGGAGAGAGGAATGGTTTGAAGGGCTTGAGCTGGTTGATGAAGTTTCTTTGAATGAAACTGGCACGCTTCACACCTGGTGACCAGTGCCGTCGCATCCTGGAGGGCAGTGGGCCAGAAGAAGCCTTGCCGAAATGCCTTGCCGGCAAGGGCTCTTGACCCTATGTGGGATCCACATATGCCTCCATGTATCTCCGCCAACAGCCCCAGTCCTTCCTCTCGAGGGATACACTTCAATTTCACGCTGTTCGGTCTCTTTCTGTATAGGACGTCATCGACGAACTGGTACATAGCAGACTGACGGGCTACTTTTTCTGCTTCTTCCTGCTCCTCAGGAAGTTCCCCAGTCTGGAGGAATCGAACGGTATGTTGTGCCCACGCTGGAGCCTGGGGCTCGACGGTGAGGACTAAAGGCATTTCCTCCGCCATGGGAGCGGCTGTCTCGACGGCAAGAGCTTGACGCTCCGCCGGAGCTAGCCGTCCCGTGGCGGGCTCAGTGTCCCCAGCAACATCCTTGCCGGCGGCTTCGGGGAGCTCGGCGGGAAAGTACTTGCCGGGCCCTGATTTCCTTCTCTTGTTTTGCTCTGTTGATGGATCAACGGATGGCTGAGAAAGCTGAAGCACAAAGGTACCTGGTTCCACAGGTAACTTGAGGGCAGTGCGCTTTGACAGCTAATCGGCGATGTCGTTCTCCGCTCGGGGAACGTGCTCCGCCTGTATACCATCAAAGCGCTCTTCCAACTTTCTCACTTCATCGACGTAGGCCTTCATCAACGGGTTCTGGTAATCTTTGTTGACTTGTTTGATGACAAGCTGCGAGTCGCCCCTGACAATGAGTTTCTTGATTCTGAGGTCTGCCGCGATCCTAAGACCAGCAAGCAGCCCCTCATAATCAGCAGTGTTGTTCGTTGATACCTCCCTGGGGAAGTGCATTTGGACCACGTACTTGAGGTGCTCTCCAGTGGGCGCGACCAGCAGTACGCCAGCCCCGGCGCCTTGTAAGGAGAAAGCTCCATCAAAGTACATGATCCAGTTGCAACTCGCCTCTTTGCCGGGGAGAGCAGTTTCCTGGACTTCTTCATCAGGCACCGCGGTCCATTCTACAACGAACTCTGCCAGGACTCGGCTTTGAATCGTCAAGGTACTTTCAAACTTGAGGCTAAAGCTGGACAACTCCAGTGCCCACTCTACAATTCTTCCCGTTGCATCTGGATTGTGCAATATCCGCTGCAGAGGGAGGCGAGTGACGACAGTGATCTCGTGCACCGGGAAGTAGTGACGTAGCTTCCTCGAGGCCATAAGAAGGCCGAAGAGCAATTTCTGCACACCGGAGTACCTTGATCTAGCCCCCCTGCAAGAGGGAGCTAACAAAGTAGACCGGGTGCTGCATCATTTTCTTCCTTGGCTGCACTCCAACCGGCCGTGTCGTCTCTGCACCAATGGCATCAGGCTTTGTCGCTGCTATCACCTCATCATCAATTTCTCTCTGCGCCACTAGTGCGGCGCTGACCACCTGGTTTGTTGCTGCCAAGTATAGCAGCAACGGTTCTCGTGGCCTAGGCGCAACTAGTATTGGCGTGCAGGAAAGATACCTCTTCAAATCTTGCAACGCTGCTTCGGCTTCTGGCATCCATTCCATTGGGCCCGCCTTTTTCAAAATCTTGAAAAAGGGAAGGGCGCGCTCGGCAGACTTGGAAATGAATCTGCTCATGGCGGCGACGCAGCCAGCAAGCCGACGCACATCCTTGACCCGTTTGGGTGCTTCGATCTGTTCTATAGCTTTGATCTCGTCCGGATTGGCCTCTATCCCACGCAGCGACACAAAGAACCCGAGAAGCTTGCCGGACGGGACATCGAAGACGCACTTCTCAGGGTTCAGCTTGAAGTTGATCTTGCGTAGGTTTACAAATGTTTCTTGTAAATCCGGTATAAGGGTTGCCCTGTTCTTGGTTTTGACCACTATATCATCCATATAAGCCTCCATATTTCTATGGAGCTGGGGTTCAAAACCAATCTGGACTGCCCTTGCAAACATCGAGCCAGCACTCTTCAACCCGAAAGGCATTCGTACGAAACAGTACGTACCACATGGGGTGATGAATGATGTCTTCTCTTCGTCTTCTCTTGCCATGAAGATCTGATGGTAGCCGGAGTAGGCATCGAGGAATGACAACAGGTCACACCCAGCCGTGGAGTCAACAATCTGGTCGATGTGCGGCAACGGGAAGGGGTCCTTGGGATAAGCTTTATTGATATCTGTGTAATCAATACACAGCCTCCACTTCCCATTTTCCTTGCGCACTACCACTGGATTGGCCAACCACGTTGGATGCAGCACTCCTCTTACCAAACCTGTTGCTTCCAGTTTCCGGATCTCCTCTGTGATGAACTCTTGTCGTTCCAAAGCTTGCTTCCTGACCTTCTGCTTGACGGGCCGCGCATGAGGACAGACGGCAAGGTGGTGCTCAATCACCTCCCTGGGAACGCCGGGGATGTCGGATGCTTTCCATGCAACCACGTCGACATTCGCCCATAGGAAGGTGACGAGCGCGTCTTCCTATTTGTCGTCAAGGGTGGAGCTTATGGTGAAAGCCCATCCCGTGCCGTCCTCCTTGACGGAAACCTTCTTGGTTCCCGGCGGTGTGGCCCTGGACCTCTTGTTTCTGCTGGTGGAGCTCTCTGGCACGTCCTCGACGGGAGCGCGACACTCCGAAGAGGTTCGCTTGCCGGAGTGGGTGTCCGAGGTCTCACCGGTCTTATTCTTGCCGGTGGAGCTCTCTGGCACGTCCTCGACGGGAGCACAACACTCCGAAGAGGTGCGCTTGCCGGAGTGGGTGCCCGAGGTCTCACCGGTCTTCTTCTTGCCGGTGGAGAGCGCTCTCTGGCACGTCCTCGACGGTAGCACAACACTCTAAAGAGGTGCGCTTGCCGGAGTGGGTGCCCGAGGTCTCACCGGTCTTCTTCTTCTTCCCCTCTGGGGCTCTAGTGGCAGGAGCAAGTGCCCTCGTGGCGGCAGCTGCTGCAACCGCTTGCTGGTATAGTTGGTCAGCGCAAATCAGCGCATCTTTCTTATCGGAGGGTCACAGGTCCTGGCATCTTCAGGGTGTTGTAGGCGTAGTGCGACGCTGTCATGAACTTGGCCAGCGCTGGGCGGCCAAGGATCCTGTTGTAAGGCAAGGGGATCTTGGCAACATCGAACACGATCCTCTCCGTCCTATAGTTTAGATCACTCCCAAAAGTCACGGGCAGCGTGACTTTCCCCTTTGGTTGACTTCTCCCCGGGTTGACCCCCTGAAACGTGCCCGTCTCTTCGAGGTCACCGTCAGGAATTTGCAGCTTCTCGATCACGGTGGGCGAGAGTAGGTTCAGACCGGCCCCGCCATGGACTAGCATCTTTGTCACCTTGAGGTTGCGTATTGTCGGTGAAACCAACAATGGCAAGCACCCGACCGCAGTGGTGCGATCAGGGTGATCCTTAGTGTCAAAAATGATAGGCGTGTTGGACCATTTCAGCGGCTTTTGGGCACCGGACGACGGCTCCGCCGCTGTAATCTCACGCGCCCATTGTTTAAGTTGGCGGTGAGAAGTATGCAGCGAGGCGCCGCCGTCGACGCACATGGCCTCCGTAGCCTTCTGAACTTCTTAGTGGCCGGACTCATCGTCCTCTTCGTGATCGTCGTCTTCGGGCCTTCTGTCACGGCCCCGGGCGGGCCTCTCATGCTGTTTACCCTTGCCGCGACGGCCTGCTTGGCCGGCACACTTCTTGCCGGACCCTTCAGCACCGTACTGGCCATTCTCCTTGTCCCGCCTCTCATATTCAGCCCTTTGCTTCTCAGCAAGGAGCTCAACCTGTCGGCAGTCCTGGAGATCGTGGCCTTTTGTGCGATGGATCTTACAGTATCACTTGCCGGACTTTCCTGGCTTCTCGGCAGCCGCCAAGGCCCGACAAGCGACACACCCGGCAATTTCCTTGCTGGGGTCACCCGCCCTGGTTTTCTTGGCGGAGCCGGCGTCATCAGATCCCTCGACGGCAAGCACGGCTTTACCTTTGCGCTTCCTGTTGCGGTGCCGGCTTTTCTTCACCGTGGCGGTGGTATCCTCATCTGAAGAGTCGGTTTCCGCGCCGGCATCTTCGCCGGGGTACTTCCTTCCCTCCTCAGCCCAGGCACACCTGTCAGCAAGAACATAGAGTTCCGCCACATCTTTCACCTTGGTCATCGCCAGTTCTTCACGCATCTTGTGGTTACGCACGTTCTGATGGAACGCGCTGATGATGGCGGCAGGGTGAACATCAGGGATATTGTACTGTACCCGGCTGAACCTCTGTATATACTTGCACAAACTCTCACCTTCCTTCTGGGGGATGACGTGCAGGTCACTGCTTGGCCATGGGCTTGGTGACCTCCAGTAAAGGCGCCAACAAACTCATGGCACAAATCCGACCAGGAGGAAATAGAGTCCACCGGCAAGTGAATCAACCATGACATGGCGTTGGGTTTAAGAGCCAATGGAAAGTAATTCGCAAGCACCTTATCGTCACGGGCTCTGGCAGCTTGCATCGCGATGGTGTAGATGCCGAGGAACTCCGACGGGTGGGTCTTGCCGTTGTACTTCTCGCCAACGTCAGGCTTGAAGGTGCAATGAGTGGGCCACTGGAACTGCTGCAGCTCATGGGTAAAAGCCGGACAGCCTACCTCGTAAGGTAGACCTCCAGGGCTCTCCGGTGCTGGGCGGTCCACAGCAGGCCCTGCTCGCCTGTCTGATTGGTGGCGCGCTTCGCGCCGGCTCTCGATGGTGGTCCGAGCATCTTCATGAGCTCGCTCCTGAAGAACTTGACGCTGGTCACCGTGGGTCCGTGGGTCGAACGACGCTATGGAGATGGCGTCGCCCTCGACGCCTCGACGAGTCGACACACGCGGTACCGAGCAAGGAGGAGGCGAATGCACCGTGGCCGCGGTGCTGCCGGTCCTCCCGCCACCGGTGCGTGGGAACCCTTCGGAACGTCGACCCGGGGGCCTCGCTGGACTTGGTTCATCTCTGTTGGCGGCCGCGACGAGGCTTTGGATGGTAGCTCTCCATTCGTCGAGTTTCCCCGTAACGGGGGGAAAGTCGAGGAGCAACTACGAGGGCGCCAGGGCTTCGGCTGGGGTTAGCGGTAGCGAAACCTGCACGGACCGCGACACGCTTCGACCCCTGATCGTGTCAGGAGGAGCTCCGTCATGATCCCGCGGTCGCATGCCATTTCCACCAGCGCTTCGGCGGGCGGGCAGGTCTTCTACGTCCCGGGAGAGGCGCCCGGGGCTCTTCCCGTGGCGATGCCCGGGATCTTCGGCGCGATGACGCCGCTCGTCGCGTGCTACTTGGGAGGAGCGTGCTGTGGGCGCCGGTGTGGGAGTCCTGGAGGCCCTCGCGTCGCCTTCGGGTGATGCGGCATCGACCTTGGAAGGCCCCGCACCACTCGCGGAGGGCCTGGCTCCGTCTTTGGACCTGGCGGTGTGTGGCCCGTTACCAGGCGCACGAACATCGCCACCTCCCAAATTCCGGCTGCTGGGACGGCGTTGGTGTTCGCGAGCAGCGCCCCGGGTCCTTTCAGTGACCGGTCCGCTGCTCGCCCGCGTCGGGACGGGCTGTCCGGCTTCCGACTGGCCAACCGCCACCGTCGTCTTCTTCTTGGGCGTCATGATGATGAAGAAGCGTCGAACTGACTGCTAAAGCCGAATCTCACAACTACGCCTCCTACCTGGCGTGCCAAAGATGTCGGTGTATTTGGAATGACACCTATGGGATCACAAGAATCCCTACTACGGTTGCGGGGCGCGGGGTTGAGAGAAGAGCGGATCAAACAGATAGCACACGGCTCCTTTACCCAGGTTCGGGCCGCGAGGATGCGTAAAACCCTACTCCTGCTTTGGTGGATTATATGTTTTGTGTTCTTCAGCTAGCTACGGGGCGTGAGGAGCTCCAAAATTCCGAATCCTCCTCCTGGTTGCCTCGGGCCTCCTTCTATAGGGAAAAGGGGTCGCCACAGTGGCACACAGGAGGTGGAAAGGGTACAGTGATGCGAGGTTATCCCTCGCATTACATGACAAGGCGCATTTAATGCGCCTAGCTTAGGTGTCCTTGCTTTATCGGGGATGGGGAGACATCCATCTTGTCCGTCGCCGCTCCTTCTTGTGTCGACACGCGCCCTGGCCAGCGATTCCTAAGATGCCATGTAGGCAGGCACGCAACTGAGGTGGCGCAATGGTGGGTCTCCACGAAGATCTGCATGTCGCCACGCAGGTGCCTGCCCAACTGGTTGGGTCGGCAGCTGCATAGGGCGGTGGCAGATTAGTTGGCGTGGGCTTGATGGTGGCCCTGCGGACGTCCTCGGCAAGGGCCTTGCCGGGGCCCTGGCAAGGGTCTTGCTGCGGCGCCTGCTGTCATCCCCGGCAAGGTGCTTGTCGGAGGTCTTGTGGTCTTCCTTGGCTGGGATCCCGCCAAGGGTCGTCGTCTTCTTAGCGTGTATATGATCTTGAATGTCTTCACAAAGATCTCCATGCCACTACGGTGATGTCTCCCGAATCCTTGCCCCATGGGGGCAGTGCACTCAAGGGTGATCCGCTCCGTAGGCATGGGGCGAGTTGCCGGGGCTGCTAAAGCCGGCCCCGGCAAGGATCTTGCCGGGGGATCCCGCTTCGTCCCTTTGCTCTTTGTTGTCTTGGCTTCGGGCTTCAGTTCCATCGAGCTTCGGTCTTGCCCTGGCTCATCTCCCTTGCCGTGCTTAGTGTGGTGGTGCCCGTGGCTCAGACTACCCGTGCACAGTCATAGGGGTACAAAAAGAGTACCCCCCCCCCCTTTTGTGCACCGACACATAAACATGATAAACATCACATGCAATCCAATAAAGTGACATGATATGGCCAATGTCATGTTGCTCCTTTGATCTTCATCTTGGGGCACCATGATCATCCTTGTCACCGGCATGACACCATGATCTCCATCATCATGATCTCCATCATCATGATCTCCATCATCGTGTCTTCATGAAGTCGTCTCGCCAAATATTACTTCTACTACTATGACTAACGTTTAGCAATAAAGTAAAGTAATTACATGGCGTTATTCAGTGACACGCATGTCATACAATAAAATAAGACAACTCCTATGGCTCCTGCCGGTTGTCATACTCATCGACATGCAAGTCGTGATTCCTATTACAAGAACATGATCAATCTCATACATCACATATATCATTCATCACATCTTCTTGGCCATATCACATCACATAGCACATGCTGCAAGAACAAGTTAGACGTCCTCTAATTGTTGTTGCAAGTTTTTACGTGGTTGCTATAGGTTTCTAGCAAGAACTTTTCTTACCTACGCCAAAACCACAACGTGATTGTCAAAATTATTTACCCTTCATAAGGACCCTTTTCATCGAATCCGATCCGACTAAAGTGGGAGAGACAGACACCCGCCAGCCACCTTATGCAACTAGTGCATGTCAGTCGGTGGAACAGGTCTCACGTAAGCGTACGTGTAAGGTCGGTTCGGGCCGCTTCATCCCGCGATGCCGCCGAATCAAGATTGGACTAGTAGCGGCAAGAGAATTGAACAAAATCAACGCCCACAACTTGTTTGTGTTCTACTCGTGCAAGATGCTACGCAAAGACCTAGCTCAGATGCCACTGTTGGGGAACGTAGCAGAATTCAAAAAAATTCCTACGCTTCACCAAGATCAATCTAAGGAGTCATCTAGAAATGAGCATAAAAGAGTGCATCTACATACCCTTTGTAGATCGCGAGCGAAAGCGTTCAAGAGAACGTGGATGATGGAGTCGTACTCGTCGTGATCCCTATCACCGATGATCCCAGCGCCAAACGGACGGCACCTCCGCATTCTACACACGTATGGTACAGCGACGTCTCCTCCTTCTTGATCCAGGAAGGGGGAGGAGAGGTTGATGGAGATCCAGCAGCACGACGGCGTGGTGGTGGATGCAACGGGAAAAGCTGCAAGGCTTCGCCAAGGTCCTGCGGGAGGAGGGACAGGTGTAACGGGGGGGAGAGGCGCCAGGGGCTGAGGTGCAGCTGCCCTCTCTCCCCCTCCCCCACTATATATAGGGGCCAGGGGGCGCCGGCCCTAGGAGATGGGATCTCCTAGTGGGGGCGGCGGCCAGGGGGAGACTTGCCCCCCAAGGCAAGGGTGGCGCCCCCACCCCTAGGGTTCCCAACCCTAGGCGCAGGGGGAGGCCCAAGGGGGTGCGCCAGCCCACTATGGGCTGGTCCCCCTCCCCCTACGGCCCATGGGGCCCTCCGAGATGGGTGACCCCACCCGGTGGACCCCCGGGACCCTTCCGGTGGTCCCGGTACACTACCGGTGACCCCCCGGAGCTCCGCCGATGGCCAAAACTGGACTTCCTATATA
Organism: Secale cereale; assembly: GCA_902687465.1. Lineage (NCBI taxonomy): Eukaryota > Viridiplantae > Streptophyta > Magnoliopsida > Poales > Poaceae > Secale > Secale cereale. The sequence continues at coordinate 765,924,041 of LR738713.1, forward strand.
TAATTCTTTACCTCCGGACCATTCCAGAACTCCTCGTGACGTCTGGGATCTCATCCGGGACTCCGAACAACATTCGGGTTACCGTGTGCATATATCTCTACAACCCTAGCGTCACCGAACCTTAAGTGTGTAGACCCTACGGGTTCGGGAGACACGTAGACATGACCGAGATGACTCTCCGGTCAATAACCAACAGCGGGATCTGGATACCCATGTTGGTTCCCATGTGTTCCTCGATGATCTCATCGGATGAACCACGATGTCAAGGATTCACTTAATCCCGTATGCTATTCCCTTTGTCTATCGGTACGGTACTTGCCCGAGATTCGATCGTCGGTATACCGATACCTTGTTCAATCTCATCATGGCAAGTCTCTTTACTCGTTCCGTAATCCATCATCACGTGACTAACTCCTTAATCACATTGAGCTCATTATGATGATGTCTTATCGAGTGGGCCCAGAGATACCTCTTCGTCATACGGAGTGACAAATCCCAGTCCCGGTTCGTTCCAACTCAACAGACACTTTCGGAGATACCCGTTGCATACCTTTATAGCCATCCAGTTACGTTGTGATGTTTGGCACACCCAAAGTATTCCTACGGTATCTGGGAGTTGCACAACCTCATGGTCTAAGGAACAGATACTTAACATTGTAAAAGCTTTAGCATTACGAACTACATGATCTTGTGCTAGGCTCAGGATTGGGTCTTGTCCATCACATCATTCTCCTAATGATGTGATCCCATTATCAATGACATCCAATGTCCATGGGCAGGAAACCGTGACCATCTGTTGATCAACGAGCTAGTAACTAGAGGCTTACCAGGGACACGTTGTGGTCTATGTATTCACACATGTATCGCTGTTTCCGTACAATACAATTCATGTATGAATAACAGACAATTATCATGAACAAGGAAATATAATAATAACCATTTTATTATTGCCTCTAGGGCATATTTCCAACAGTAGGGTGATTCTTGGGTTCACGAACCCAGAATATAATGCCTACTAACTAAAGGGCATCACATGATGCTTTCGAGAATGATGGCCAGAATCATCACACTGGGAATATAAAGCATTGCTAGTATAATGGGTGCTTCTCTAGGACGCCTAGGGTCATAATAATAACTCCAACATATATGACAAGGCAACGGAGTACCTCAACACACCGACTAGTGTGGTTAATCTGGCCTAAAAGGACATTAAAACGGGGAGGAGAGATTTGCAAATGCATCAGACTATTTAGAAACCTGGGATGACTCCGACAGCATAACGACTGTAAATGCTTGAAAAAGACTTGAGACATCGTGCAAAAAGATGATGGCATAACCACCTAACTTCACAATATCAAGGTTCCGAGATCAACTGTCAACATACGGAAGTAGTTGAAACTGAACTCAGAGTTGAATCCACCATTAACATAATCCTGATAAAAAGTATGAGAGTCCTAGTTCTTAATCCCCATAGAATAGAAGAAGGTGACTCAGATCAGAAGGGCATATGGTAAAGGAGTAAAAAGAGCCTTACGTTCCCTTCCACAATCAATTCCCTTATATAACTAAAGAATTTCTAGACTCGACTTCGACCAAATTGGCTTGGTAATCCTACAGGCAGTCAGGCTCTGATACCAAAGCTGTCGGGACCCTGATCCTAAGTCACATCGATCTAGCATGTAACAAATCATATCACTTTGCCGCCTCACGCACGGTATCCCCACGGGTGCCACCTTACCTGGCCCGGGACCGTTTGCACATTTTGGCACACCTTAATGATAGTGCCGCTAGCATCCATATGACGGAGTACCCGGGCCGACATGACTAGTTATAAACCAAATGTGGCGCTAAATTACAGAGACAGGCATACATGACCCAGCAACGAACGTGTCGGTCATCAACGTATGAACCCAAGTCGTAGCAAGCTACAAGAACCTTAAGGAACAACGCGTGACATTTCCCCTAAGGGACAGACACAGTAACGAAGAAGGACACATGCCGGCTAGCCTAAGAGTTCCGGAGCAGTAGCAAGCTACCAAGGCTCAGTGGAAACACCAGGAGACATTTCCCTGTAAGATAGGCTACCAAGGGTAAACAACTAGGGGTCGGATCCCACACATAGCAATACACATTACACGTACGCATAACATGCAAGTATGTGATGTACAACATGGCATCACAACATGACTCGGTAACTCATATAGATAAAGGCCCAGAAGAGCCATCATAGCATTTATTACAAATAGGGGTCACATGACCCAACATACAGGGCATACAGGCAACGGAAGCATAACATGTCTGAGTACAAACAACTACAAAAGAAAAAGGCTGAGAAGCCTGACTATCTACAAGACCCTCCCAAGGGCACAAGATCGTAGCTGAGGTAACAAGCTAAACATTGAAGTCCACGCGGAACCACTAGTGAGACTGAAGTCTCTCTGCAAAAACATAAATTAAGCAAACGTGAGTACAAAGGTACTCAGCAAGACTTACATCAGAACTAGCTACATATGCATCAGTATCAACAAAGGGGTGGTGGAGTTTGACTGCAGCAAGCCATCTTTGACTCGGTGGCTATCCTGAACTACGACTGCAAGTAACTCTTTTGAGGTGGCGCACACGAGTCCACATATTCACCAACCAATAGACCACTATGGATCCGCTCACGTCTCCCTACGAGAAGGCCATCCATAGCACTCACACTTGTCTTGAGTATTTTAGAGTATCCACTTCAAGTTGTCTATGTACCACGTAAGCATCCAAGAAGTCCATAACCGCGGACCTGGCTATTCGAATAGATCATGTTAACCCTGCACGGGTGTACTTCTTCACACACGCTCTCGCCACTTACCGCCATGTACACGTCGTGTATCACGACAACCTTCAAGCGGAAGCCGGGCGAGGGTGTCGGCCATGACCTGACTAACCACACAAGACTCTAGTCCAGGTTTATCGCCTATTTGGGTTCCATCCGCAAGGAGATCCGGCCGGGGTGTCGCTCACGGCCCCAAACGATGTGAACAGGCTTCCCAAGCCCACCTTCACGGATGGATCTACGCTTGGTACACCGTGCCATGGTGCCTAGTCTGTCCCAAGCCCACCTGTACCGGGTGCCACTTGGTAGACTACTAGCACTACCAACAAACACCAGAAACTAGTTGCAACTCCTAGACAGAGATCGAGTTGATTAATAAGTCGAGAGGGGCACTTAAGCATTCCAATGTGTGGTAGCAGCTAGTCATTGGACAACTTACACAGAACTCAGTTCTTAAGGACGGCTCCATTGAGACAACCCACCATGTACTCCTACATGGCCTCTCACCGCTACCTTTACCAAATTGTGTTCACACACTTAGCTCACACACAGTAGGACATGTTCATCACCATTCCAATTCATTCCCGATGAATCAGACCTGAGACAACTCTAAGCAATAGCAGGCATAACCAGATAGCATTAATGAGTAGGCATAACATGGCTCAAACACCTCCAACTCATGCTAGTGGGTTTCAACTATTTACTATGGCAATGACAGGTCATGCAGAGGAAAGGGGTTCAGCTACCGCAGCAAAAAGCAGTTCAATCATTGTTGTCCTAATGCAGTAAAGGAGAGCAGGAGCGAGAGAGTGGGATTGTATCAGAATGCTCAATGGGGGTTTGCTTGCCTGGCACTTCCGAAGATAGTAATAGTTCTTCATCGGTGTCATCGATCTCATCGTCGGAACCACGTCTACAGAGAGGGGGCAAACACTGGCAAACAAGAGAGAACACAATCAATGCAATGCAACAATATGATGCATGATCATGTAATGGCAATATGCTGTTGATTGAGCTAATGCAACTAGCAACCATATTAAATAAAGTTGGTTTGGACCAAAGGTTCAAATTCAAACTCCATATGTGGTTATTCAAATGTCATTTAATTGATTTGACCTGATCAGCAGGCATAAGCTGCTCAAACATGCATGATAATGCCATAAACAGATTCTTCATATTTTCTGATCATTTTTCATATATAAATTATTTTCATGTGAGCTACGGTTGATTTTATATGATTTTTAGAAGTTTTGGATATTTTTCGAAATAAATAAATCATTTCTGATTTATTTTAAATCCCAGAAAATATTTCCTGCATCAGCATGACATCATGCTGACATCAGTAGGTCAACAGGGGCTGGTCCAGGTCAAACCTGACCAATGGGCCCCACTGGTCAGTCTCTCAGTACTAGCTATTTAAGTTTAAAGCTAAACTAACAGTTAACAGGGGCTGGGCCCCACGTGTCAGTGAATAACTAGCTAACCATTTAATTAGTACTAACCTAGGTTAATTAACAGGGCGGGCCCCACTTGTCAGCGAGTCAGTGGTTAACTAAGGGCGTGGGGCCCATATGTCAGTGACCCGAGGTGGTCAACCCCCGGTCAAACAAGTCAAAAGGCGCCGGCAGCGACAGACGCGGCGGAGGGGCTCGAAAAACGCCCTCCGGCGACTAAAACAGCGGCGGAGATCGTCTATGCGTAGCTGGAGCTCATCTGCATCCATCTAAGCCATCGGGAGGGGCTGACGTCGACCGGGCTCGCCGGAATCAAGCTCGCGGCAGCGGCCGGCGTTCGAGTCAGTGCGGGGACGCGGCTGTAGTGCTCGAGCGAGCAAACCGAGTGGCTGGGCATCCTTCTAGAGGCGCCACGAGCGTGTTAGTGCCCCTAGAGCAAGCAGGAGAGGCTCAGGAGCGCGGTCTCGCCGGCCATGGTGGATGGCGGCGTCGGGTGCTCGTGGGCGGCGGCTACGGACGCAAACGAGACGGAGGAGATGGGGGTTAGGGTGAGTAGCTCACAGCGGGGTCGACGGAGGTCTCAGAAGGCTCGGGGAGGCACCAGACGTCACAGATCAACAGTGAGGTTGCCGGCAGCCGGAGGTTGAAGAAGAGGTCGGGGACGACGTTGTAGGGTGTCTGGCCCAAGATTCGATTCTATCCCGATCACGTGACTCATACATGATTGGGGCACAACCACATCTAAGGCGCTTAGCAAGATGGATATCATTACATAAATACATGGGGGATACAACAAAACATACAAGTCACATGAATACAACAACATCAATACAAGGCATCCGACTACGGATGAAAACATGAAAAGCACAATGGCATCCATCTGCTATCCAAGGCTGCCCACCAGGGACCTAACCCAAGACGAACGAAGAAGAAGAAGAAAGAACTCCAACAAAAGAACATCGCTCTCACGTCAAGTCATCGGAAACCTGCACCTGCAACTGTTGTTGTAGTATCTGTGAGCCACGAGGACTCAGCAATCCCATAACCATGGGTAACAAGACTAGCAAAGCTTAATGGGTAGGAAGAGGTAAAGTGGTGAGGTTGCAGCAGCGGGTAAGCATAATATGGTGGCTAACTTACAAGTACAAGAATAAGATGAGCATCTACGCAAACGGTCGCAAACTAGTAATGATCGCTAAAGATCCTGAACTACCTACGAGTCAAACATAACCCCACCGTGTTCTCTTCTCAAAGTGAAAAGAGACAGTCACGGTTACTCACACGGTTGTGTGTTTTATTCCGGATCCTCTGTCAAGTTTTCTACAACCGGACATTAACAAATTCCAATCTGCCACGTAACCACGGGCACGGCTTTCGAAAGATTATAACCCTGCAGGGGTGTCCCAACTTAGCCCATCACAAGCTCTCACGATCAGCAGAGATAATGATAACATTACCCCTTATCTTAGGGAAGGCCCGATCAGACTCGGAATTCACGGTGCACAAGACATTTCGACAATGGTAAAACAAGTCCAGCAAGACCTCCCGGCGTGCCGACACCCTGATAGTAGCCGCGCATATCTCGTCTCAGGCCACGTCCGGATTGTCCAAACTTCTGGTAGGCCAAATACCAGGGTTGCCCCTGGCGGTCACCGGCGGTTGACAAGTTTGGACCAACACTCATGAGGAGTGTCGTGGAATTAACACGTCAGATGTCCGGATCACGGACTTAGTGGTGAGGCCGCGCATCTATGTAGTAGCTTGAGAGGGGTTGAGTGGAATCGAGAGACGCGATGCAAGACACGGATTTAGACAGCTTCGGGCCCCGGGAAACATCATCCGGAAATAGCCCTACGTGTTGTTTGAGGCTAGGTCTCATTATGATCCTCGTGGTGTCGCCGGTAAATCGGCTTCTTGTGTCTAACCCTAGAAACTTGTCTAAACTTCTCCTCTAAAACTTGTGTCTTGTCTAACTTGTCTAACTTGTCTAACTTGTCTAACTTGTCTAACTTGTCTAACTTGTCCCCCTTTGGGGAGCCCTGCCCCTCCTTATATATGTTGAAAGGGCGGGTTTACATGACTAGTCCTAGTAGGATTAGGATTGATTTACTACAAGGAGTCCTAGTCTTGCTTCCTTTGTAAGAGAATATTCCTTGTGCTTTCTTCATAAACCGGCCCACCATACATGAACCGGCCTTCTGGGCTTTGGGCCTTGTCATCCATGATCCGCCTACCGGGTTACCAGTAAATTGCCAAGTGTAAACCGTCTTAAGTAAAATGCCAAGTCCGCCCGGGTTATAATTCCGGCCGGTTTATACCGCGGGGTATATCCCCGACATTAGCCCCCAAGTTTAGCTTGGATTTATCCATGGTAAACTTATGCTGAAAAATAACCACAAGAACAAATTTGACAGGTTGTGCTCCGGGTTAAGAATTCTTGTAAACCGGCCTCTGACCATCCTTGAATTTTTTGTCCTTTCCTTCTTCTAGAAAATCCGGGTCAACAGACCAGCTTCATAATCAACTTGCTTGCATAAGAAATATTGTAAATCAAGAATCTATTTGAATCGGCCTTCAATGCTCTGAGTTGACAAAAATATTGGTCTTTGAAATATTCAACTGATATCCAGCCGGCTTGAAGATGTAGAACTTGCCGGTTTATGATTGCCAAAATTGCCGGGTCACACAATTAATCTGATTTGTCAGAACTGAAAATTTGAAGATGTTCCTCCTTTATATGCATATTACCTATAGCCCCCAAGTGCCGGGTCATTATGTAATAATGAGCAGGGACTTTGTATATACTTCATTGAACATAGCCTTGTATAATCTTGAAGAAATCCGGATCATTCATCCTAATCACTATGAAACTGAATATTCCATATTATGTAGCCCCCAAGTGCCGGGTCATTATGCAATAATGAGCAGGGACTTTAAAAATATGATCATGTAAACTTCAACAGCAGCATATAGCCGCCAAGTGCCGGGTCATTATGTAGTAATGAGCAGGGACTTTGTAGATATAATTATTGAAATGAACATTATATAACGTAACTTCCATCGTGGGGTTTGAATCCACGTCCACAAGGTTAAGAGCTTTGTGCTTTACCAACTGAGCAGTAGACCTTTCAATATAATGGATTAATACTTGTGTACCTTGAATTGTTGACAGGCGCGATTGGTAGCCCCCAAGGGCCGGCTCATTATAATGTGATGAGTCGGGTCTTCAATAAAGTGAGCAAAAATGACTTTGCATTAGCCCCCAAGTGTCATGGTGCATGCTTGCAGCGACATGAGACTTGTGTATTTGATGTAAACTCAATTTGAATAATGTAGCCCCCAAGTGCCGGGTTTAAGCCTGCAACAACTCGGGACTATTCCTTTGTAAAATAAATCACTTCCATCGGTGAAATAATATCCATTGCGCTTTAAAGCGACTTTGAAAACCTCAATCATAGTATTGATAACCATAATAGAAATCCAGCCATGTTGGCTATTAAAGAAATAATATAATCCGGTTTGAAAACCGGTTCCAGTGATATTTGATCACAACCAGGCCGGGTTAATAAACACCGGTCATTATTTTATCTCATACTGGCGACTTACAGTCAAAACCAGGCCGGTTTAATGAACACCGGTCATTATAACTGATCATATACTGCCAATATATATTTAAAAACAAAATACTTTATACCTGCGATCAAATATGCTTGATATTCTTAATATGGCAAAATTTGCAGTTTTCTGAGGGAGTCTTTGATAGATCCAATAATAATCCCGGGCTTGATAAAAGACACCGGTTTATATCATGCTGAAACTTTGTCCAGAAGTTTGTAGCTTATACTTGGCTTTTTGCCTGATGGATGATCCGGGTTATAATGAACACCGGTTTATCTCATGCTGGTATTCACGATCCAGACTTTTAACTTTATAGATATGTGGTCAACTTCTGTAGTTGTTCCACTCCGGTTTAAAGAGTCATAAAACATAAACACCAAAGATGCGAATTTGCAAATAAAACCATGTAGTCAAGGCTTTTTAAGAGCTGTCAGGCTCAAAGCAAGGTTCAGCCAATCACTGGATGCGGGAATCCCGTCTTTCCAGAGGGCCGGTGGATGCGGATTATCTGTCTTTCCATAGGAACCATAAGAAAAAAATTAGCCAATCACTGGATGCGGGTAAACCCGTCTGTCCAGAGGGCCGGTTGATGGATGCGGGAATCCCGTCTGTCCATAAGAATTTTAGCCAATCACTGGATGCGGGTAAACCCGTCTGTCCAGAGGGCCGGTTGATGGATGCGGGAATCCCGTCTGTCCATAAGAATTTTAGCCAATCACTGGATGCGGGTAAACCCGTCTGTCCAGAGCGCCGGTTGATGGATGCGGGAATCCTGTCTGTCCATAAGAATTTTAGCCAATCACTGGATGCGGGTAAACCCGTCTGTCCAGAGGGCCGGTTGATGGATGCGGGAATCCCGTCTGTCCATAAGAATTTTAGCCAATCACTGGATGCGGGTAAACCCGTCTGTCTAGAGGGCCGGTTGATGGATGCGGATTATCCGTCTTTCCATATGGTCTTCCATGGCTCCATGAAGCCATGGGTAGATCTTTGAACCGATCACTGGATGGATTACCATCCAGAGGGTTTCCGTGAAGCGTCCTCTTTTGAGCCGGATGTGACCTCATGCTCTTCAGGGAGTTTTATTGCTTCTGAATATATATTCTGCAAAAATCAGTTTTAAACTGATCAAAGCATCTTATTTTCTTTAAAAAATAATATATAATAAGAGAAATAATACTCTGGATGGATATCACCTGAATGAATTTGAACCGGTATGTTGAATAGACCGGATCACAGGTTGGACAGTAAAACGACCGCAGTATCAGAGGCGGCTCAAACAGTTAAACCGGCTGTGGGGTTTGTAAACCGGCGGAGACGAGTAAGTTGTCCTCCGTGTTGTAAACCGGTACGGACGCATGAACCGGCCGTCCGTTCAACAGGTAGTGTGACACAGAAGAAAAAGCGCCGTTGTAGAACGTTGCCAGTGCGTGTTTTATATCCGTAATATAACAAGGTTTTTACCTGTATATAGAAAACACCGATAGGCAGTGTAATGATGCTCAGAGGAAATAAAATGTCTTGATGAAATATATAGGAAGAATAACACCTGATTTTCCTGAATAGCAGATGGGTCAACCGGCGCCGACGGGCTAGTTGTCCTCCTGGTGGTAAACCGGCGCGGTCGCGTAAGACGGCCACGGCGTCGAAAACCGACGCGGTTGCGAGAGACAGCCATAGTACTAGGTTTGCTCAAACGACGGATGATCCGACCGCAGTGTCGTAAACCGGCGCGCGGGCGATTTAATTGTAGGCGCGGTCAGCTTCGTACATGGGATGTACATCCGCTCTTATGATAGTGTGGCACGGAGAGAAGACCGGTGCAGAACATTGCATGTATATGCTTCATACTCGTAGTACAAGGCCTTCTTTACCATAAATTGTCCTGCAAAACAGTGACCAAGTAGTTGTTCTCTCACGGATTAACATGTTAGTGAAATACAAAAAGAAAGATCCCACCTGATACTCAAAAAACGGTGAACCATGGCAGTGGCCTCACTCTTCACGTGAGATGTTTAGAAAAACCAATGGTTGCTAGGGGCCGCGCCGCTAGCGGATGTCCCATGCAGTACTTGTGATAGTATTTTGAATAAGAGTACTAATTTGATCTTCTCTTTGCGTGCTAGGTTTGACTCGTAGTCGCCGCTGTTGCTACTTTTTTTTGTTGGTTTGACCCGCTACTATTGCGGGCCTGCAGCGCGTGCACGCACAGCTCATCAGCAGCATCTCCAGGCTGCGACCTTGGGGAGAAAATTGAGGCGATGGAGTCCTCATCTGTGCCCGGCGAGGCGGTTTGAAGTTGTGTGGTGGAACCAGCTTGCAGGCAGGACGCGGCCGCGGGAGTAGAGGCCGGCTCGCAACACTCGCCGAGCAGAAGCGAGTAGGCCGTGGCGGCTGGGGGCCAGTGGTGTCGAGACGGCACCAGCGGAGTTTGCAAAGGCAACCTACGGAGGCGGCTTGGTGGAGCAGGGCACAGCCGTAGTCAGCTGGCGTAGAACGGGTGATGACCGACAGCCAGCAGCCAACCCGCGGCGACACGGCGCTCGGAAGTTTAAGGCAGCAGGTGGCCAAAGCTATGGGCGTCAGCGGTTCGGAACAGCGGCACGGAGCATAAGCCGGGGCGCTCGGCAACCAAGACGATGACTTGAAGCTGTACGTGAAGCTAGGCCATCGGGGCGAACCAGCGGAGGTGGAGATGGCCAGCACGATGGTAGGTAGTCAACGAGGCGCCGGCGGGTTGTGGTGAGGGTAGGCCCGCAGCAGCGGCTCAGCGGCCGGCATGGGGTTGCAGGCGAGACGAGGTTGCGTGGAGACTCGGGGCCAGAGGCGGGGCAGGCCGGCAAGCGGAAAGGCAGTGAGGGGAACGAGCAGCTTGGATTGCTGGCGGCCGAGGCCCGACCGCGACTCGGACGGCGGCAGCTTGGAGTAGGCGACAGGGACGACGCCGGTGAAGGGAGGCCGCATCAGCGGCTTGGAGAGGCACGCCGTTGGGGACGACGGAGAGGCACCAGCGGCCCTGAGCACCGAACGTAGCTTGGCGCAGATGGAATCCGGCGATGCTCGGATGCGCCACAGCGGCAGTGACTCACAGAGGCGGAGGCGATGCGATGAAAACCGTGGCGGCGGGTGTCGTCCGGCAAGGAGCAGAGGAAACGGCTTGAAGAGGGACCAGCCAGCAGGGGTTGGCAAGGCTTTGGTAGAGGCTCGGTGTCGATCCGCCATCACGGTGGCAGCTCGTGCACGGAGGCACCGGCTTGAAGGCGGAGACCGGGCCAGTTCAAAGCAGCAAATCCGGGCCGTGGAAACCGATCCAGATGCGGCTGTGAAGGAGAGAGCCGTGATATACTCCAGGTGATCCTATCGGGGGCGACTTTAAATGATTTGGAGGCAAAACGCAACATGGGGTAAACCGGCCTGGAGCAGATACAGCCGGCAAACTGTTGCCGGAGGAGCGAGTCATCGACGCAGAGGCACGCCGACCAAGAGAATACACATCGCCGTCGTATTCACTTTCGGGTCATGACCGTATCCGCTTCCTGGTCGTAGTTATCTTTCCGATCCGATTCCAACTTGTAATGACCACCGTGAGTGCTCCAAAATCAACCTAGTTTTTGTTCTATCTCTCGACCGCTTCAACTCAGATGTTTTTGCAACGGCCGGTGATACACCATTAATTCTGATCTGAATTCAGAACGCCGCGGAGATTCTTTCAATTGTGTCGGATCACTCGAAGTTGACGTAAATCCTTCCGGACCGGCTCTTCTTGATCCGAAAAACTATGAACTCTTCAATCCCTGGGAGAGATCCCTCCAAGAACTCATCACCACGGTGCGCGAGCCCCATGGTGGGCGCCAACTGTCGTGGAATTAACACGTCAGATGTCCGGATCACGGACTTAGTGGTGAGGCCGCGCATCTATGTAGTAGCTTGAGAGGGGTTGAGTGGAATCGAGAGACGCGATGCAAGACACGGATTTAGACAGCTTCGGGCCCCGGGAAACATCATCCGGAAATAGCCCTACATGCTGTTTGAGGCTAGGTCTCATTATGATCCTCGTGGTGTCGCCGGTAAATCGGCTTCTTGTGTCTAACCCTAGAAACTTGTCTAAACTTTTCCTCTAAAACTTGTCTCTTGTCTAACTTGTCTAACTTGTCTAACTTGTCTAACTTGTCCCCCTTTGGGGAGCCCTGCCCCTCCTTATATATGTTGAAAGGGCGGGTTTACATGACTAGTCCTAGTAGGATTAGGATTGATTTACTACAAGGAGTCCTAGTCTTGCTTCCTTTGTAAGAGAATATTCCTTGTGCTTTCTTCATAAACCGGCCCACCATACATGAACCGGCCTTCTGGGCTTTGGGCCTTGTCATCCATGATCCGCCTACCGGGTTACATGTAAATTGCCAAGTGTAAACCGTCTTAAGTAAAATACCAAGTCCGGCCGGGTTATAATTCCGGTCGGTTTATACCGCGGGGTATATCCCCGACAAGGAGCACTGGCCCGGGGGGTTGATTAAGAGTCCTCGGGATAGCTAGTCCCTATGCAAATTTTAGTTATTAGGCAAATGTAAAACCAAAGTTGGGTCTTGCTGGAGAAGTTTTATTCAAAGACAAAATGTCAAGGGGTCCCCATATACCCAACCGTGTTAGGAACGCAAAATCAAGGAACAGAACACCGTTTTATCGGTTCTTAAGGCGGCATGAGTGGAACAAAACACCGAGCAAAAGGCCAAGCCTTCCACCCATTGCCAAGTATATAGGTGTGTTAATTATAGTATTAGATATTGTGATATTCCAACAACAAGTTCCAACATGGAGCAATATTCATCTTCACCTGCAACTAGCAACGCTATAAGAGGGGCTGAGCAAGCGGGTAACATAGCCAAACAACGGTTTTGCTGGGAAGGTGTCAAAGGCTAGAGATTTCATGGCAACAAGGAGAGGCTGAGAACAAAAGATAGGTAGCACGACATATAGCGATAGCATCGAGACATATAGCATAGCAATGATAGTAAAGGTATCCAAGGTGATGGTCCTCTTGCCTGAGATCCCGCAAGGAAGAAGAACGGGTCCATGAAGAAGACGAAGAAGTAGCCGCGAAGACGAACCACGTGTAGACGAACGAATCCTCATGATCGCAACGGAATAAGCACTAACGAGAAGAAGCAAGCAACACGGTAAACACACCACACAAGACATGACAAGAAGCTCAACCAAGTATGATGCCAGACAAGTCTATATGATGCAATTCATGGCAAGGGATGAAGCACACAAGAATAAAACAAACCAACAAGTTTAAATGAGGCTGGAATCAACATATAACAATTCAGGTAAGTCCTCATATGCACATTTCTAAATTGGCCCAGATCTGAACAAACCTTAAGTTAAAGTTTTTAAACAGCAAGTTAACATGCACCATTATGATCTACTCAAAATTCTAGTCAAGTTTATTTAATTCGGAGCTACGGCCTAGAAGATATGAGCAAAACAAGACAAACATGTCATCGGTGCAAGATGCACCCAAACATCAAGCAAACACACTCCAAACATGTAAACAACATGATATTATGCTTCTACATGCAAAAACACACAAGTTTCATATAGAGCACACTCAAAACGGAGCAACGGTTCAACACATACACATGAAACAAGATATACAACAAGCTGTCCAAAAACAGCAACATAGCAACTTTGGAGCAAGGTATATATATGCTACAGCACTCAAACATGATAACAAAAGGCATAGATGTGAAATATACATGATGCTTAACAAGCATGAACTTAGAGCACACCCAAAAACTTGCTGGAACACAATTAAACAAGCATGGCAAGTTGCAATAAGTTTATCCAGACTTAGTCAAAATCTGGGAAGGCAAAAACATCATCACGATGCTGCCTTCAGAGGCACAAAACAACAAGCATATCAACTCTAATAAGAATATAAAGATCATGTACATGAAATAGACATAGCATACATCAAACAACTCCATTGGAGCAACTCCATAGGAGGCATGTATCAATAACAACAAGCTTCACCAAATTGACCATGCTGACAACAGGCTGGCACGTAAATTTATAGCAACTTGAGAGCAAGAAATAAATAAGCTACAACAGGTCATATGTGCAACCAAGAGCATGGATGGATAGAGCATAACATGGACAACAAGAAATGATCATTTTACATACTAAAACATGCAAGGATCTGAGTGAGGCATCAAGCAAACATAGCATCAGGTTTAACAGATTCCAGACTTGGCAGTTTTTTTCACCAAGTATAAAACAGCAACAACGACATGGCAAGTTTACAAACTTGTACAAGTCAACGCATAGCATATCATGGAGAGTGGATTGCACCACAGCAAAGAAGGCATGATTGTGCTTCTAAAACATATAGACATGTGGCATGAAAGACAAAAACATCAATAGCTATGAACAAGTCAAATCAGCACCTCATAACAAGTTTCAGCACTTAACTACCACATGCACTTTTGCAACATAGATTAACATGGCAAGATGGCACCTAACATGAATGCTACAGCAACCAACATGTAGAGCACTTCACAATGAACATTTTGACATATCATATGCTTCATTTGGACCAACATGCACAAAGTTATCATCACCACAAGCATGCAACAATGATTAGGGCATCAAGATGAACTCAAACAAGCATGCCACAATGGAACAAAATGAAGATCATATCACCACGATCATCTGGACATATTTATAATGCCCCGGATGTAATACTTTCCCTTTTTGGCAATATATAACTTTGGCTTCATCAGTTCCATTCCGGGTTCTTCGTCTTTTCGGGTTTTCGTCGTTTTGTCGTGTGCGTGTGTGGCATTTCATCCATGTCATGTTGTCATGTGCATTGCATTGCATTTGTATTGTCGTTTGCATCCGGTCCCACTCGTTCCTTCCCGTTGTCCGTTTCGAGTTCCGATGCTCTCACACGTGCTCGTGGCATCCCCGAGTCATTCTTTTGTGTTTGGCCGTGTAACGTTTCCGGTTTGGCATGAGACTTGTCGTGCGATGCTGTTTTGGTATACGTAACCCGCCTGTCAAGTTTTGTCGCGTTTGGAGTTCGTTTGATGCTCCAACATTTATCCTCGTGGGCTAAAAGTACCTCCTCTTTGAGGCCCAAGAAACCCCTCCAACAGCCCACCAACCCAGCTCAAACCCTTCCCTTCATCTAGGCCGTTCATTTATGATCTCGTGGCCGAAAACCTCTCCTCATTTGGACTTTCCTAGCTCCTTGTGCCTATATAAACGTCCACCCCCTCCAATTTTGCGTCCAAAACCCTAGTGTTTCCACCTCCGCCGCGCAGTGTTTCCACCGACCGCCGTCCGTGTTTCCACCGCCGCCGCGTCGTGCTTCCTCCGCCGCCGTGTTGTGCTTCCACCGTCGCCGCTCGGTGCTTCTGACCCCGCCGCGTAGTGCTTCCACCCCACCGCGCGGGCCCGAGGGGCCCAGCGCCGGCCAGCTCCTCCGCTAGATCTGGGCTGAGCCCCCCAACCCCGCCGCCTTCGTCTTCTTCGCCTCCGGTCGGCGCCGCCGCCGCCGCCCCTTCGAGCCGTCGCCCCGGCCAGCCGCGCCCTTCCCGCCGGCCGATCAAGGAACCAGGACGCCGCCCCGATCGAAGGAGCAACCGCCGGCCTCGGCTCCGTTGGATCGAGGGATCCAGGCCGGTGCCCGATCTGGGCGATCCGAACCCTAGCGGGCGCGTCCTCCGACCCGGCTGCCCGACCCGCTTCGGACCCGTTGACCCGCTTCCGACCCGTTTGACCCCGATCCAGCAGGTCGACTCTCGTTTTTTTGGCTAAGTCCCTAGTTGTTTTTCAGTGTCTGATGCATATTTGTGATGAGGATAACTTTTACTGTGCATGTCCGTTTTGTGTGTATGATATGTCAAAATGATCGTGGTGACATGTACTATGTTTTGTTCCATTGTGCCATGCATGTTTGAGGTCATCTAGATGTCTTAATCTTCATGAGAAGAGTGCTACTTGTTATAAACTGCTGTTATTAGTTGTTTTCATGCCATGTTTGAGATGTGATAACTTGGTGCTTGTTTATCCAAATGAAGCAAATGATATGTCCACATGTTCATCATGAGATGCTCTACATGTTGGTGGCTTTAGTTTGCATGATAGAATTCGTCTTGCCATGTTTATCTCCTTTGCAAAAGTGCTTGTGGCTGTTAGGTTCTTAAACTTGTTACGAGATGCCTAGTTGAGGAGCTCGTTGCTATTGATGTGGTTGTCCCCTTGACGCATGCTTATATGTTTTGTACTCCCCATCATGTGTACTTTGCTGTGGTGCAAACCACTTGCCATGTTATGCTTTGAGGTGACTTAAACTTGCTCACAAACATGCCATGATATTACTGCTGTTTTAACACTTAGTGAAATTTCACTAAGTCTGGAATCTGTAATTTCCAGATGCCTTGTTTGCTTGTTGTTCTAGGCAAATCCATGCTAGTTTTGGGGTTACTATTGATGATTCCTTGTTGTATATGTTGTTGGCTATCCATTCATGCTCTCACATGCTCATTTGGGTGGCTGTAGCATATTTAACTCTTGCTCCCAAGTTGCTATAAAATACTGCTGTCAGGTTTTTGTAGTCAAGTTCAAAATGTTATAGCCTGTTGCTATTGATCCATGCCTCCTATGGAGATGCTCCAATGGAATTGTTTGTTGTAGGATATGTCTACTTTATGTCCATGCTTCTTGTCATGATGTTTGAGTGCAGTAGAGTATATATTTCTTGCTCCGAAGTTGCTATGTGGCTGTTAGTTTCAGCTTTTGCATGTTTATTGTTTCGGGTGTATCTTTTAGCCCGTTGCTCCGTTTTGAGCAAGTCATATATGAAACTTGTGTGGTTTTGCATGTGGATTCATAATATCCTCTGGTTAACATGTTTTGAAGTATCTTGCTTGATGCACATTGTCATGTTCCTTGTGCTGTATCTCTGTGTTTCCTATGTTGACTTTCTGTGCATCCTTAGTGCATCTGCAGTGCTTCCTTAGTGCATCAGTCATGCATCCGGTGGTTTGCGCATTGCATCTTGTTGATTTCGTGCCTCGTATGTTTTGTGTTGAGTAGAGTCGGAAGCCGAGAACGAGTAGGAGAACGAGGTTACTACCGAGGTTGAGAACGAGGAGCCCCCTTACGATCCCATCGACGACTCTACAGGCAAGATGACCTGACCCAGATAACATTACTATCTTTGCCTATTGCTAGAAGTCTCGCTCTATAGCTTTTGCCTCGATACCCATGTTTTCCTGTCAGCCTCCTATTGTAACCATGAATCCGTCTAACCACACTACCTATGCAAACCTTTGATTGGCTAAGTAAGCTTCGCTCAGCCCCTCTTATAGCATTGCTAGTTGCAGGAGAAGATTTGAAGATTCTTGCTTCTTGTTGAAGCTTGTTGGGATATCACACTATATTAATTCTTAAATGAAATCATCTATTTATTGGTAATGGGTGGAAGGCTAAGCCTTTTGCTTGGTGATTTGTTCCACTCATGCCGCCCTAGGAACCGTATAAACCGGTGTTATGTTCCTTGATTTTGCGTTCCTCACACGGTTGGGGTTATGGGACCCCCTTGATAAACCGCTAAGTGCTAAGTCTTTTCCAGCAAGTCCCAACATTGGTACTATTTGCCTAATAACTAAAAACTTGCATAGGGAGTAATTAACCCTCTTCTTAATCAGCAACCCCGGGCCAGTGCTCCACATGAGTGTTGGTCCGAACTGGGGGTCCTGCAGGGCCGCCTCGAGGGAACTCAAGGTCTGGTAAAAACCTGTAGCATCGCCCATCCAGTCGTGGCCTGAGACTAGATACGCGCGGCTATTGTCAGGGTTTTGGCACGCCGGGAGGATTTCCTGGATTAGCCTTACCTTAGTCGGAGTATCTTGAGCACGGGATTCCGAGGATACTCAGGCCTTCCCACCTGGGAGTTGCGACTCCGCGGATCGTGGGCTTGTCATGGGCCAAGTTGGAACACCCCTGCAGGGTTATGAACTTTCGAAAGCCGTGCCTGCGGTTATGTGGCAGATGGGAATTGTTAATATCCGGTTGTAGAAAACTTGACACCATGTTCAGAACACACTACCAGCGTGAGTACCGTGATGGTCATTTTCCGAAAGGGGTTCGGGAAGTGAACACGGTGGGGTTATGTTTGACTTGCTTAGTTAGGATCACTTCGTGATCATCTTTTCGTCCGAGGCACTTCTCTTCTCGCTCTCTTTTACGTAAGTTAGTGCTAGTGTTGCTGCAACCTCTTGTTCTTTCTTCAGCCTTGCTCCACACCCAAGGCTTGGATAGTTGTGTTACCCGGGAACGGGATTGCTGAGTCCTCTGTGGCTCACAGATTCTACACCACACCAGATGCAGGTACTCAGGAGATCTATTCAAGTGACGACACCGAGCTGTACTGGGAGTACGACGAGGACCGTAGCCGTTACTATGTGCACTATCCCGACGATCAGTAGAGGTTTCTACTAGGGGCGATTCAGACATGTGGCTTTATGTTATGTTTGGTATCTTTCATTTGGATCTTCACCCGTAGACGGGTTGTGATGTTTTGAATGATGTTTGGATATGTAATGAATTGTGTGACGTGGCGAGTGTAAGCCAACTATCTTTTTCCCTTTCATCCCTATTTTTACATGAGATGTGCAAAGATACCGAACTTGCGATCATTCCAGAATGGGCTTATACCTTTAAGTCGTGCCTCGACACGTAGGAGGTATAGTCCCATCCTGGGCATTACAATATTATACACTCAATTTGGATCACCACATGTAACACCCCAAAAATTTAGCAATGTTTTATTAAATAAAATTTTGCCAGTGAATTAAAATTTTGCCTTCTGCTAAATGTTTCCTTAGAATTCCAGGACCAGTCTTCAACTGTTATGTTAGAGTTTTTACCCCTAGTAAAATTTTCCAGCTAATATTAGATTCTCTTATGCACCCTTTAAAACTTTGCTTATATCAGCAGGATTAATCATATATTGGTCTCCCTAATTTTCTTATCTAGATAAATGGTTGCCCTTAGTTTTAAGGCCTCTTTTGCACTGCAACCACTTGATAAATTTATTTAGAATTTCAACCAAAAATTGGAGATGTCAAGTAATGCTATTAGATCACTTTTATGCAAGAATATAACTATTTGATTTAATATTTTGAGCTCCACAACATGTTTGCCAATCTGGTCCAGTAGACCAAATTGCACTACAACCCTATCAAACATTCATGTAGTGCTCCCACCAAAATTATGGGATGTTCACAGCAGTATGTTATCCAACTCCATGCAAAAACCCAGCTTGGTCCTTTGGAAAATTTGAGTGAACCAGCCTCTTTTCCATTCTGGTTCAGTTTGGTGATTTGCACTGCAACCCTAGTCTATTTTGCTCTAGTGCCTTTGAGCTTCCTCATGCTTATAGTCTCTCTTGCAAAACCCTTAAGTCCAGGAGAGTGGGCCTATTGGGATAGTTTTGGTTCATGAAACAATGCTCTGCATTTTTTGTCCAGAACTGAGATTTTGCAAAAACTTGCACTAACAAGTTTTTGCTTTTGATAAACTAACCTCACCACCCTCTTACTCATCCAAGGAGACAACCATCTGGTAAATTTGGCCTCCCCAAGAGCTAGCTAGATGCCACTGGCATTTTGTCAAACACCCTGAGTGCATGACCAGTTGTGGGCTTAGTTTCTGGTTCATGTTATGAACTTGATCCCCTGGCTAGACCAGCATGTCTCATAGTTTTTTCCTAACCTATAACCCCACCCTGCTGACCCCCTTGCGGTTTCGAGCTCACTAGCATGCCTTGGCATATCGCCGAGCACGTAGCGTGCGTGCTCTGGGCGCGCCCAGAGCGCGCGTTTTGCACGTGCGTGCGCTCGGGTTGCCGCGTCGCGCCCCTGGCCCCAGCTCACCTGCGGAGCCGCGCCCGGCCTTATCCGCACCCAAGAACACGCCAAGCCATACCTGGGACGCCACAGCGCCGCCGTCAGAGCACTTTTGGCGGCACGCCGGCGAGCACAGTGGATCTCTACCATGGTCGGCGCCGCCCAAACCACGCGCGCTCGCCAGCTGCCCCCTGGAGCGGTGCGAGCTCATCCGCAAGCTCGTCCGCAAGCGTTCGTCATCGCCACGTCCCCTGCTGCTACAGAATGGCGGTCGCCGGCGATCTTATCCCCGGCCGACGCGAAACCGCCATTGCCCGCCTATATAAGGAGCCCCCGAGCTCGTCAGACCCTCTAGCTACCTCACACGATCCCTCACCGATCCGCCCGTAGCAGTAGGAAGACCAGAGAGGTCGTCCCCTTCCTCTCCGGCAACCTCGGCCGCCGTCCCTGCCTCGAGCACTCCGGCACCACCAGGGCCTCCCCCGCCCGTCCAGCACCACTGTCGCCTTCCCCTCGACCTTACGGAACTGCCCAACCCCTCGAACGCGATCGAAACCCACCACAACTCGAATCCCCAATTCCGCCCGAAGCTTCCTCCGCCGTGGAGCTCGCCGTCGGCGACTCCCTCCGTCCCCTCCGACCAGTCGACTACCGGGAGGACCACCAAGGGGTAGCGGATCCATTCCTGCACTCAGTATCCCTCGAGGAGCCTCCGTTCGCCGGCAACGATCGTCGGAGTCCCGCCTCCGTTCGGGCAGAGGAAGAGAAGGGGGGAAACGACTGGTCAAACCTGACTAGTGGGCCACCTGGACCCACTGTCAGTGACCCAGCTTCGCCACCGCACGCTCTTAAGTGAAGGCGTAAAACACAGAGTACGTATTCCCTAGCCCGAAGGCGTATTCTCCGCCGAAACGTTTTCTTTTCTGTTTTAGTTTAAAAATCAGAATTCGACCAAACTTTGACTGGCTTTAACTTTTTAACTACAGCTCCAAATGAATTGATTCTTTTTCTGCTGTTCCTCAAATTTGGTCTAGTTTATTTTCAAATTGATTTGAAAATTTTCCAGATAACTTTTTTGTGTTGTTGTGATTCTATGTATTAATTTTATACTCTTTCTATTAGGATTTTGAAGAGGGAGAAAACTTCCAAAAGTTTTGGAATGCATTTCTCCTCCCCTCTACTTGAAGGCAAGCATTTTTGAACCTTGATCTAAAGCATGTGACTACGATGATATGGATGCCTTATTTTCTTTCATATGTGATGATTGATCCTACCCATGAGTTCATGAGGTAGACCCTTGCGGTGAAGGTTTAGTATGCATGATGGTATCCCCTCGTATGCCTCCCTTGCCTAACGGAAGAAAGCCGTGGGAGTCGTGGTCTTGTGTAGACACGAGCTTGCCATTAGTCCTTCGTTGAGACGGCGGAGTCCGGTATGGCTTGGTGAGGTATGACGGGTGGCGATCCCGACTATGGTTATGGAATACAAGGATTATACTAATCA
Source organism: Secale cereale (assembly GCA_902687465.1). NCBI lineage: Eukaryota > Viridiplantae > Streptophyta > Magnoliopsida > Poales > Poaceae > Secale > Secale cereale. Next base: position 765,945,352 of record LR738713.1, read on the forward strand.
TGCAAATGATGCTGAAACCTCCTGAGTCGACCATAGATCGAGTCTTGTTCCAGTAACCCCCATACTTGTTTTCGTACTACCACTTGTCCCTACTACCGGTAGGGTACAGTTCAGTAAATTGTTGACCCCTGCTCTAGCACACACTGTACAAAGAGGCCATGGTGGAAGATATCGGCTGCATCCGGTAGGCATGCTACCTAGTCCGGGGGCATGGGTGTTTCGGTTGGAGCCGAAGAGGGTAGCTTCCCCTGTTTGCGCGCGTTATAAATTTTGTTGATCCCATGCTAGTCGAGGTTGTAGCCTCCCCACTTAGAGTTTGGCTTGACAAGTGTCGTGGGTGATTCCAGACACCGGTAAGTTAAGCTGGTGTGTGCAGCCAGATGTGTCTTCAAATTAAAAGACCGTAAATGGAATTAGTCCAGAGGGGCTATAGAAAATCCGTTACTCGTGGGTAAAGAGTACACCCTCTGCAGAGATATAAAACCTATTCGAATAGCCGTGTCCATGGTTAAGGACTACAGTCTAGGATGGGTCGAGTGTCGGTCTTCGGAGGAGAAACATTTAAGCCAGAACTTTATGTATGACCTGTGACAGGTGGTGATTGTGATTTGTTATTATTATGGACTAACCATTCGTATTCTTTGGAACGATGAGTATCCTTGGGACGGTTCTACCTCCCGGATATTTACCGTTATTTTCTTTTTATTTATAAGCCCTTTATGTGATGTCGCTCAGACGTCCTACTGTGGCATTCTTCTTATAAGCCCTTTATGTGATGTCGCTCAGACGTCCGACTGTGGCATTCTTTTTATTTATAAGCCCTTTATGTGATGTCGCTCAGACGTCCGACTGTGGCATTCATTTTATTCATAAGCCCTTTATGTGATGTCGCTCAGACGTCCGACTTCGGCATTCTTTTTATTTATAAGCCCTTTATGTGATGTCGCTCAGACGTCCGACTGTGGCATTCTTTTTATTTATAAGCCCTTTATGTGATGTCGCTCAGACGTCCGACTTCGGCATTCTTTTTATTTATAAGCCCTTTCTGTGGTGTCGCCCAGACGCCCGACTATGGCGTGCTTATTATTTATTTTATTACTACTTTCGGATTGCATATGCCTCTTACTCGAATGTCCTGCTTGCGATTATAGTCTGTCATATCATTATTATCCTATTAATCATAATTTATCCTCAAGCATGTTTATGCCTCACCCATAATCATAATATTTGCGAGTACATTCAAAGTACTCACTGGCTTGTCCCTGGCTATTGTCTTGGTCAGATTCCTTGCGTGGGAAGGAACGACGTGATGCCACACCGGAGCCTACACTTTTGGAGTTAGCAGCCTCGCGAAGATAGGTGTTATCCCGGTAAGCCGTTCATGTGGGAAATGGAGTCCCATAGTCACCGACGATCCACAAACCGCTTCCGCCATCATTCACTAAAAGCTTGTGTTGTACTCTCAGGCCAGAATGGTCTTGTACTACATATTTTGCACTTTGCTTGGCGTTTCTGTAACCAGTTGGTGCCTCATCAGCTAACAGTAATCCTGGGGCTGGTGAGCACAAGGGCCAAATCTTGGGAATTTAATACCCCGAAATTCCGGTCCTGACAACCTTGGTATCAGAGCTAGGCTGACCGTTGGCTAATCCTATCTTAGCCAGGTCCAAAAACCTAGATTAACCACCCCACCAGACCATATTTCAACCCCAGCCAAGCTTCCCGCGTAAGATACCCACACAGTGGACCGACGCCTTTGGTAGTCGGTGCCCAACCTATCAGCCTAGCTTATCGATCACACGCCAGTGACCGACACCTAAACAGTTTCTTCCGCAAGCGTGCGAAGGAAGGCTCCGTCCTTTCCTATAAATAGGGCACGCTAGCCCCCAAACTCAATGCCACACAGCCTCTACACTCATATCGAGCTAAGATGCCAGGACCCATTGTCCACAATGAGACCACACCAACCAACCTTGGAGGTTTTGTGACCGTGCTCGCAAACCTCACCCGTCGTGCCTTTGCGATGGAAGAGCCCCCAGAATATGTTGTGTACCAAGACTCCATGGGAGATGAGAGCCGTCAATTCTGGGCCACTGTGCACATCTACGGTAGGGGTCTATCACCAGAGCTCCCCTACAGGTTCACCGGAAGGACAACTTCCTTTGAGCCGCAAGCTATCCAACTAGCCGCTCGGGAGGCTATAGTTCAACTCAGGCACCTGTCGCCCAGAGTTAACTGTCGCTCATTCTACTACTACCCTAGTCGTAATGGGTATGGTAGGCCTCCCCGAGTTGCGAGCGGAGACCACGAGACGGATCCTGCATTATTGCATCTGGTACGCTATGTTAGTGTACTCGAGGAACTGTTCGATCAAATCGCCCTTGATCTGATCGCAGCTCGTGGAGAACTACTTCGCCGACCCCCAGCAAGAGGACGAGACGAGTCCGGCACCGACAACCCAGTCGTGTTGTTCGGACAACCAATCGAGTCCCCAAGGCCTGCCGCGGTCATTGACCAGAATGCCTTGGTATCTCCAGAAGTGATGCGTCGTCTGTTTGGCGCACGCTCCAACGAGATTGTAGCCAACAATCCTCGCGAGGGTCATCATCACTGCCCCGACTCTACACCTCCTCAGCCCCCACCAGCCAATCCCAACGATGAAGCTCCCGGAGAAGCTTCAGCATCCACAAGGCAAGGCCGCCTGGATATAAATGAAGTTGATTAGATCACCCGATTAGTGCCAAGCCTTTTCTAGTCCACACCGCGTGGCATTGTAACCTGTATACCGGCATGTAAATACAGTTTACTTTTGCACCCTTGTGGCGCTCGTGCACCATTGTGTTAGTATGCAAACCCCTTTTTTCTTTTCTCAGGTGTAACTCCCAGAGCACCTCACCGATAACCCCTACAGCGAATATGTCTTTTTACAAGACATGAGTACCTGTAGCTTTGACCCCAACCTCGTAAAGCGAAACCAACGATATAGATGCCCTCACCGTAACCCCATAAACCAGCCAGGCTGCTATATATAGGCCACACCGTGAGCTTGCCAAGCATCCCTCACCCGGTGCCCTCCTCTCACAGCCTTTTCCTTCACCATGCCGATCCCTAGTATTTACCTGAGGACCCCTGAGGCATCCCCGGGAAGTTTCGTGAAGATATTGTGGGATTTTACCTGCAGTACCATGAGTGCTACCCGTCCACCCCAGTATGAGCTGCTCAAATCGAGAATCACACCATCCACCTCGAAATATTGGGCAGTGGTACACATCCCACCCGCCAACCCAAACCAAGACCCCACGGAGGTTTCCTTCATGGGGAAATCCATGCCAACTCCACAGATGGCCATAGAGGCTGCCGCCTGCGAAGCGCTTGCTCGCCTTCGATTCGCGGTGCCCTATGCCAGCGAACAAGGATATTATTACTTTCCAAGCCGTGCAGCGCCCGGAGAAGCAGCGGCTTTTCCTAGTGGGCGAATTGAGAGAGACCCCGTACTAGCCAACCTTCCACAGTACATCATCGCGCAAGAGCGTTTGACCCAACGGATAATGGGTTATCTCCAGAGCCTCGCCGATTTAAATCCTCGGATCGCCATCGGCAGACCATTGAGGCCCGCGTAGGAGAAACACATCCATCGACTGGTCAACCCACTACCACCGATAGAAGAAGAATGTCCCCCGGCACCAGAGACCTTTTCCCAAGACCCTGTTCATTTACCGTTTATATTTTAGACGTAACTGCCACGTGGGTGTACCCATATCTTTTTATGAGAACTGTGTGTCGAATCGTGTGTTAAATAAATCTTTCCTGTGTTGTTGCATCTTGTCCATCTGCTTAGCATAAATTTTTCTTTCATCACACAGCATCACAACAACAATAATACAACCCCGACCACTCTACACACTACACTAAGTTGCTAGCCCGCCTGCACCTGCTTCTGCAACCACCTCCTTGCACACCACAGTCTCTTGAGAAGAAACTCGTGGAAATTTATTCAAGCACTAAATGCCTACCACCCGCTAGCCACCTGTAGCACCTAACACTCTCATCTAATCCCCGTGATCGCCACCGCCGCGGAGAGCTAGCACTCGAGCCGTCGCATCACGACGATCGTCGAGGATCATCGCACACAAGAGCACCGATACCCCCAGCAATGCCGCCAACCCCACGCACACGAGGACCATGCACCAGTCCGGCATCACCTCCGCCATTAGAGCCTCGACCCGAGCTCCTGCAAACACAAATGGAGGGGAGGGAAGAGAGGAGCAGAAGAGAGGCCAGATGTGAGGAGGAGGAAGTAGCACCTTGGCCGTTTTATAGCTCGAGATCGGTGTACGGTGGGCGGAGTCCACCAGCGCCGCTCGTCGCTCGACCGCCGGTGTTCGGAGGCGAATCCGCGAGCAGTGCCGATAGCACACTGGCCCGCGAGGTGAGTGCACGCTGCACTGGCAGCTAGCACGCCGCGCACTACGGCAGTACGGCCTAGATGCCCTACGTGCTAGCCATCGCCGGTGGATAAAGTGCGGGAAAGCGCGTGGGAGAGAGGAGAAGAGTGTACCGGAGGAAGAAGAAGAGGCTGGCAATGGGCCCGGGCCCCACCTGTCAGCCAGCGAGAGCACTGTGCTCTCAGGTGCAACCAGCGTATTTGTAAATTTAGAAAAATACCATTTCTAAATTTACTATGTTCCAGGGTAGAAATATATCGTTTTCCATGACAGTATATTTTTCTTTTCCCGTGCCACGCCAGTGTTTAACACTGTAGTTTGCATCACCGTTTACTCATGCACTGCAGTGGCAGATATTTGCATAATTAGAGAAGTAAAATTTTGATAGTATCTTTTGAGGCAGTAGTAGACCTTATAGCAACCCTTAACAAATCTCGAGGACGAGATTTTTCTTAAGGGGGGTAGTGTTGTAACACCCCAAAAATTTAGCAATGTTTTATTAAATAAAATTTTGCCGGTGAATTAAAATTTTGCCTTCTGCTAAATGTTTCCTTAGAATTCCAGGACCAGTCTTCAACTGTTATGTTAGAGTTTTTACCCCTAGTAAAATTTTCCAGCTAATATTAGATGCTCTTATGCACCCTTTAAAACTTTGCTTATATCAGCAGGATTAATCATATATTGGTCTCCCTAATTTTCTTATCTATATAAATGGTTGCCCTTAGTTTTAAGGCCTCTTTTGCACTACAACCACTTGATAAATTTATTTAGAATTTCAACCAAAAATTGGAGATGTCAAGTAATGCTATTAGATCAATTTTATGCAAGAATACAACTATTTCATTTAATATTTTGAGCTCCATAACATGTTTGCCAATCTGGTCCAGTAGACCAAATTGCACTACAACCCTATCAAACATTCATGTAGTTCTCCCACCAAAATTATGGGATGTTCACAGCAGTATGTTATCCAACTCCATGCAAAAACCCAGCTTGGTCCTTTGGAAAATTTGAGTGAACCAACCTCTTTTCCATTCTGGTTCAGTTTGGTGATTTGCACTGCAACCCTAGTCTATTTTGCTCTAGTGCCTTTGAGCTTCCTCATGCTTATAGTCTCTCTTGCAAAACCCTTAAGTCCAGGAGAGTGGGCGTATTGGGATAGTTTTGGTTCATGAAACAATGCTCTGCATTTTTTGTCCAGAACTGAGATTTTGCAAAAACTTGCACTAACAAGTTTTTGCTTTTGATAAACTAACCTCACCACCCTCTTACTCATCCAAGGAGACAACCATCTGGTAAATTTGGCCTCCCCAAGAGCTAGCTAGATGCCACTGGCATTTTGTCAAACACCCTGAGTGCATGACCAGTTGTGGGCTTAGTTTCTGGTTCATGTTACGAACTTGATCCCCTGGCTAGACCAGCATGTCTCGTAGTTTTGTCCTAACCTATAACCCCACCCTGCTGACCCCCTTGCGATTTGGAGCTCACTAGCATGCCTTGGCATATCTCCGAGCACGTAGCGTGCGTGCTCTGGGCGCGCCCAGAGCGCGCGTTTTGCACGTGCGTGCGCTCGGGTCGCCGCGTCGCGCCCCTGGCCCCAGCTCACCTGCGGAGCCGCGCCCGGCCTTATCCGCACCCAAGAACACGCCAAGCCGTACCTGGGACGCCATAGCACCACCGTTAGAGCACTTTTAGCGGCACGCCGGCGAGCACAGTGGATCTCTGCCACGGTTGGCGCCGCCCAAGCCACGCACGCTCGCCAGCTGCCCCCTGGAGCAGTGCGAGCTCATCCGCAAGCTCGTCCACAAGCGTTCGTCGTCGCCACGTCCCGTGCTGCTACAGAATGGCGGTCGCCGGCGATCTTATCCCCGGCCGACGCGGAACCGCCATTGCCCGCCTATATAAGGAGCCCCCGAGCTCGTCAGACCCTCTAGCAACCTCACACGATCCCTCACCGATCCGCCCGTAGCAGTAGGAAGACCAGAGAGGTCGTCCCCTTCCTCTTCGGCAACCTCGGCCGCCGTCCCTGCCTCGAGCACTCCGGCGCCACCAAGGCCTCCCCCGCCCGTCCAGCACCACTGTCGCCTTCCCCTCGACCTTACAGAACTGCCCAACCCCTCGAACGTGATCGAAACCCACCACAACTCGAATCCCCAATTCCGCTCGAAGCTTCCTCCGCCGAGGAGCTCGCCGCCGGCGACTCCCTCCGTCCCCTTCGACCAGTCGACTACCGGAAGGACCGCCAAGGAGTAGCGGATCCATTCCCGCATTCAGTATCCCTCGAGGAGCCTCCGTTCGCCGGCGACGATCGCCGGAGTCCCGCCTCCGTTCGGGCAGAGGAAGAGAAGGGGGAAACGACTGGTCAAACCTGACTAGTGGGCCCCCTGGACCCACTGTCAGTGACCCAGCTTCGCCACCACACGCTTTTAAGTGAAGGCGTAAAACACAGAGTACGTATTCCCTAGCCCGAAGGCGTATTCTCCGCCGAAACGTTTTCTTTTCTGTTTTAGTTTAAAAATCAGAATTCGACCAAACTTTGACTGGCTTTAACTTTTTAACTACAGCTCCAAATGAATTGATTCTTTTTCTGCTGTTCCTCAAATTTGGTCTAGTTTATTTTCAAATTTATTTGAAAATTTTCTAGACAACTTTTTTGTGCTGTTGTGATTCTATGTATTAATTTTATACTCTTTCTATTAGTATTTTGAAGAGGGAGAAAACTTCCAAAAGTTTTGGAATGCATTTCTCCTCCCCTCTACTTGAAGGCAAGCATTTTTGAACCTTGGTCTAAAGCATGTGACTGCGACGATATGGATGCCTTATTTTCTTTCATATGTGATGATTGATCCTACCCATGAGTTCATGAGGTAGACCCTTGCGGTGAAGGTTTAGTATGGATGACGGTATCCCCTCGTATGCCTCCCCTGCCTAACGGAAGAAAGCCGTGGGAGTCGTGGTCTTGTGTAGACACGAGCTTGCCATTAGTCCTTCGTAGAGATGGCAGAGTCCGGTATGGCTTGGTGAGGTATGACGGGTGGCGATCCCGACTATGGTTATGGAATACAAGGATTATACTAATCATGCAAATGATGCTGAAACCTCCTGAGTCGACCATAGATCGAGTCTTGTTCCAGTAACCCCCATACTTGTTTTCGTACTACCACTTGTCCCTACTACCGGTAGGGTACGGTTCAGTAAATTGTTGACCCCTGCTCTAGCACAGACTGTACAGAGAGGCCATGGTGGAAGATACCGGCTGCATCCGGTAGGCATGCTACCTGGTCCGGGGGCATGGGTGTTTCGGTTGGAGCCGAAGGGGGTAGCTTCCCCAGTTTGCGTGCGTTATAAATTTTGGTGATCCCATGCTAGTCGAGGTTGTAGCCTCCCCACTTAGAGTTTGGCTTGACAAGTGTCGTGAGTGATTCCAGACACCGGTAAGTTAAGCTGGTGTGTGCAGCCAGATGTGTCTTCAAATTAAAAGACCGTAAACGAAATTAGTCCAGAGGGGCTATAGAAAATCCGTTACTCATGGGTAAAGAGTACACCCTCTGCAGAGATATAAAACCTATTCGAATAGCCGTGTCCATGGTTAAGGACTACAGTCTGGGATGGGTCGAGTGTCGGTCTTCGGAGGAGAAATATTTAAGCCAGAACTTTATGTATGACCTGTGACAGGTGGTGATTGTGATTTGTTATTATTATGGACTAACCATTCGTATTCTTTGGAACGATGAGTATCCTTGGGACGGTTCTACCTCCCGGATATTTACAGTTATTTTCTTTTTATTTATAAGCCCTTTATGTGATGTCGCTCAGACGTCCGACTATGGCATTCTTTTTTATTTATAAGCCCTTTATGTGATGTCGCTCAGACGTCCAACTGTGGCATTCATTTTATTCATAAGCCCTTTATGTGATGTCGCTCAGACGTCCGACTACGGCATTCTTTTTATTTATAAGCCCTTTATGTGATGTCGCTCAGACGTCCGACTGTGGCATTCTTTTTATTTATAAGCCCTTTATGTGATGTCGCTCAGACGTCCGACTGTGGCATTCTTTTTATTTATAAGCCCTTTCTGTGGCGTCGCCCAGACGCCCGACTGTGGCGTGCTTGTTATTTATTTTATTACTACTTTCGGATTGCATATGCCTCTTACTCGAATGTCCTGCTTGCGATTATAGTCTGTCATATCATTATTATCCTATTAATCATAATTTATCCTCGAGCATGTTTATGCCTCACCCATAATCATAATGTTTGCGAGTACATTCAAAGTACTCACTGGCTTGTCCCTGGCTATTGTCTTGGCCAGATTCCTTGCGTGGGAAGGAACGACGTGATGCCACACCGGAGCCTACACTTTTGGAGTTAGCAGCCTCGCGAAGATAGGTGTTATCCCGGTCAGCCGTTCCTGTGGGAAATGGAGTCCCATAGTCACCGACGATCCACAAACCGCTTCCGCCATCATTCACTAAAAGCTTGTGTTGTACTCTCAGGCCATAATGGTCTTGTACTACATATTTTGCACTTTGCTTGGAGTTTCTGTAACCAGTTGGTGCCTCGTCAGCTAACAGTAATCCTGGGGCTGGTGAGCACAAGGGCCAAATCTTGGGAATTTAATACCCCGAAATTCTGGTCCTGACACCACACAAAAAGTTACAGCACCGCAAAGTATGCAACAAAATTACAAAGATGCCAGGGACTTAGTGGGGAAAAACAACCTCGGGGTGGACATTGTCCAGAGGGGGTTGGACACGTTCGACGGGCTGGGCCCACACATCAGCAGCTCGGGGAAGACCAAGGTCGGTTCGGGCGGTTCGTGGCGGGCCAGCCCGGTTCGACTGAACCGGCCGGTCCGGCGGTTCACGCGGGTCGGGCGTGGGGCCCGCCTGTCGGCACGTGAGGCGGGGCACGGGCTGCGTCGACCTGCCCGCCCACGATGAATTGGCGGCGGCAGCTGGCCTCACCGGCGTCGAGACGGCGGGCGACAGAGGAGGCTGGGACGGGGACGGACAGATTCGGCAAGGGAGGGCCCGGATTCGGTGACGGCTGAGGCCGAGGAGTCCGGCAGCGGTGGCCTTGGCAACCTCCGGCGGCGGGGCTAAGTGGCGGCGGAGGTGGATCCTGACGAGTTGTAGGCGTGCGACGGCGATGGAGGAGGCCGGAGGGAAGTAGAGGGGCTCGGCGGTGGTGCTCTGGAAGCGCGCGGGGTCGTCGGCCGACGTGGGTCGCCAGCGGCGGGGTTCGACGAGGCCGCAGCGAGGCGAGGGAGCCCGACGCTCGGGCGCTCGTAGGCGCCTGCGGGCTGCTGCGGCGTGGTTCGGGACCGCGAGGGCTCACACGAGCCCAGATCTGGGTTTGGCGGGCCTAGAGAGGGAGGTGGGAGACAGGGGCATGGGGCGGCGCGAGGTGGTGGCTGGGGGGGTTGGGGATGCACGGATTTCGAGGAAGGGGCTAGGGTTTCCAAAATAGGAGGTCTAGGCCTTCCTTTTATAGAAGGTAGGACTAGGTTAGGGGGTTTTTAGTCCGTTTTCGGACCCTCCGATCGCAATCGGACGGCTCCGGAGCGGAGAGAGACTAGGAGAGGCCTAGTGGGCTGTGAAGAGGCCGTGGGTTATGGAGAGAGAAGAGAGAGAGAGACCCGCGGGGGTTTTCGGAGACCGGAAATGTCCGACGACTTAACCAGCTATATTGTCGCTATAGTTATTCGTTGGGCTATCAAACGGTCTCTGAATGCGATGAAATTTGGCAGGCGGCCTGTCTACACTAAAATAAGACCACACGCCAAGTTTCATCCCATTCCGAGAACATTTTCCGGCCACTCATAAAATAAATATTCGGAGGTACCACGGGCGTGTGTGAGTGTGTCTGGTCTCAGAACGGACAACGGAGAGGACGGGCGGACTCGGACGGATGCAAGTTTTGAAAACATGATGATGCAACACACATGATGACAAGGCAAAGATGCAACACACGAGCAGATGACATGGCAACGACGACGAAGGATTGGCAGACACCTGGTGCATCGGTCTCAGGGCGTCACATAGGGCTCCCGCGGTCGCGTGGGCCGACGGAGAGGATGAGGGAGGCACGGCGGAGCTCGGGGGCACGTCGGAGAGGTGAGGGTGAGGTTGTGGCCGCGGTGGCTTTGGACGGTGGTGATGGCGCGTTCGGGTGGGTGCGTGCGAGAGAGACAGAGGAGGGGAGAGAGTGCAGCGAGTGAGGGAGAGGAGAGAGGGCTTTGAGGCGTCTCCAGCGCGGTTGGGATGAAGGGGAGCTCGACAGCGCGAAGCAGGAGCTAGCACGGCCGGCGTCGTGCTCTGGTTCGCATGTGCCTTCTGGCAGGGGTAGAAGACGAGGATGCCCTTGTGGGCTGGGCCTCCTATGCTGGGCCAGGTGGTTGTTGCAGGTGGGCCACGTAAGTCCTTCTCTCTCTCTCTCTCTCTTCTAATTCTTTCTGTTTTCTATTTTCTGTAATTGTTTGGCTTTATTAAAAATGCCAGAGCATTTTCAAAAATCATGAGACTGCTTGTGGCCACTGTTTGGATTATTTCCAACAGCCAACATTTCAGTTCATGAGTATTTGGACATTTGAAATAATATATAAAATTTAAATGCCCAAATGCAAATATGGTATGATTTAATTCAGTGCCCAAAATATTCTTCATAAATGTTCACTATTTTTGGTTTGGTCTCAAAGCCTTGCCAGAATTATCAAACATTGATGAAGGCATTTTGGGTCATTGGAAAAGATTTTAGTTTGAACCCAGTTGAGTTCATTTGGTGCTAGGGTTTGAACAATCCCCATTTCAACCTTCAAAAGAAAGTTGTCATGATGCATGATGCACTCAAGTTCAACTAATTACAAACAAAGGCAACAAGGGCTGATCTAGGGCTGTGACAGTTGGCTTTGGCGTACCAAGTGTACCCCGAAGATCAAAGTCTTTGGTTGGTTCCTGATGTCTGATCACCTCAACACGCGAAACATGCTGAAAAGGAGACATTATAACATCGGATCCAACCTTGAGTGTTTGTTGTGCGAACATCCCATTGAAGAGACGGTGGAGCACCTCTTCTTCCATTGCGATTTTAGCAAAGCTTGCTGGCAGCGATTGAGCATCACTTGGGACTCGGCTGGCAACGGGCTGGATCTTATTGAACAAATGAAGACACAACAACCGCGCAAGATGATCATGGAAATCTTTCTAGTGGTTGCATGGAGCCTCTGGAAAGAACGCAATAACAACTATTTTAGGCATGTAGTGCCTTCCATAGATTCTTGGTGGGGTCGATTCAAGAGTGATTTCAGTAATATCTAGTATAGATTGCGTGAACACAAGAGACATGTTGTCTCTTCCCTTCTGCAAAACTTAACTCAAGGCTCTTACAAGCTCTTTAGTTGGGTGGATTAGTTTTGTCTTACCACTCTTCCCTGTAAATACCACCATGTAACAGCTGCTTTATCTTATTAATATATATGCAGTAGGAGCCTTTCCTACTGTTTTAACCCTAAAAAACATAATCTATCAAAAACAGAACATTCTGTAGTAATCTGCAGTTTTCGCATACTTCTGTAACTCCAAAAAAATCAAACTAAACTGGTAAACATGAGGAATTTGTCTATTAATCATCTGCAAAAAGAATCAACTAAATAGCACGCTCCAGTTAAATCTGGTGACTATTCTAGCGAGCGCTAACGATTCTGTCTTTCACAGCAAGATCATATAAACTTCACACAAGTCTTCTCAAAGGTTCTACTTGGAACAAACACTAATTAAAACACAAAACCACATATAAAATTGGGTTGCCTCCCAACAAGCGCTACGTTTTACGCCCCTAGCTAGGCACGATATTTCAATGATGCTCACATGAAAGACAAGAATTGAAGCACAAAGAGAGCATCATAATACATGTGACAAACACATCTAAGTCTAACATACTTCCTATGCATAGGCATTTTATAGGAAAACAAATTAGCAAGACAAGCAAGATCGAGCATATGCAAGGAAGAAGAAAGAAACAATAGCAATCTCAACATAACAAGAGGTAGTTTAGTATCATGAAAATTTCTACAACCATATTTTCCTCTCTCATAATAATTGCATGTAGGATCATAAGAAAATTCAACAATATAGCTATCACATAACATATTCTCAACACGATCCACATGCATACGAAGTTGACACTCTTCCAAAATAGTGGGATCAACATTAACTAAAGTCATGACCTCTCCAAACCCACTTTTATCAAAAAAAATTGAACATTCTCCAAAGATGTGGGATCGGAAGTTGACAATCTTCCAAACCCACTTTCAATATTATTTCAAACATTATTATCAATCTCATATTCATCATGGGGCTGAAATAAATTTTCAACATCATAAGAAGAATCACCCCAATCATGATCATTGCAACAAATAGTAGTCATAGCAAAACTAGCATCCCCAAGCTTAGGGTTTTGCATATCATTAACACAATTGGCATTAAGAGAATTTATAATAATATCACTGCAATCATGCTTTTCATCAAAGGAACTATCAAGTATGGGTGTAATAGCAATGATCTCATGTTTAACATAAGGAACTATAGCAAATTCATCTTCATAAATATTGGCATCAAGGCCACAAGAATAGCAAGCGTCATGTTCATCAAGGGATATTTCACTCAAATCATCGGAATCATAATTATCTATAGATTCATGCATATCATTATTTTCTTTTAAAGCAGCGGTCATTCTTTCAATAAATTCTTTGCCATAGACATTATGATCACAGTTTTCAAAGCAATATTTAAGTATGTCAAAATTTTCAGATTCATAGAGAGTAATATCATATTTTACAATTAAAGAAGCAACTTCATAAGCACCCTTAAAAGCAACAAATTCATCAATTTGTTCGATACGTAGTAACTATAAACACCCTTTGCATAAGAGGATAAGATTTCTTTATCATTAAACTCACATAGGTAGGGGAGGTGTTTTTTAGGGTTCATGGAGCAACAAGTAAAATCACAAATTTCACAAAGATTCCAAGCATAACATAGCAATCTGTTTATTTGATCCCTCAAGAGTCTCCCCTTTTCAGACAAACGGTGACGCACAAGATGAGCACGTTCATCTAAAGATTTCCCATCAACTAGGCTAGTTGGGGTTTCAGCACGAGCGCATAAGGATCGAAGATGATCCAAATAGAACACTTTAAGGTGATCCATAAAAATAGATTTTTAGCAAGCAAAGATGCAAGCAAATTGAGGGCACATAGCAACACAAGCAAACGAGAGGCAAGTGAACGGTAAACACACGGCAAAAATAAGGGCAAATAAAACAGCAAGGGTGAAGTGTGGGAGAGGAAAACGAGAGGCAAATAATTGTAATGTGAAGGATAAGGGTTTGTGATAGGTACATGGTATATGACTTTTACGTAAGCCTCCCCGGCAACGGCGCCAGAAATTCGTCTTGCTACTTCTCGAGCTTGTGTTGTATTCCCACGAAGAGGAAAGGGAGATGCCCACAGTAGCGTAAGTATTTCCCTCAGTTTTTGAGAACCAAGGTATCAATCCAGTAGGAGACCACGCGCGAGTCCCTCGCACCTGCACAAACAAATAAGAACTTCGCAGCCAACGCGATAAGCGGTTGTCAATCCCTTTACGGTCACTTACGAAAGTGAGATCTGATAGAGATGATAGTTTGATATTTTTGGTATTTTTGGTTATAAGAACAGAAGGTAAAAGCGGAAAAGTAAAGTAGATTGTAGATTGATATGTTGAGAATAGACCCGGGGGCCATAGTGTTCTCTAGTGGCTTCTCTCATGATAGCGATATTCTACGGCGAGTAAACAAATTACTGTCGAGCAATTGATAGAAAAGCGAATAATTATGAGACTATCTAGGCATGATCATTATATATAGGCATCATGTCCGAGACAAGTAGACCGAAACGATTCTGCATCTAGTACTATTACTCCACACATCGACCGCTATCCAGCATGCATCTAGTGTATTGAGTTCATAAGAACAGAGTAACGCCTTAAGCAAGATGACATGATGTAGAGGGATAAACTCAAACATAGTTATATAACCCCCATCTTTTTATCCTCGATGGCAACAATACAATACGTGCCTTGCTACCCCTACTGTCACTGGGAAAGGACACTGCAAGATTGAACCCAAAGCCAAGCACTTCTCCCATTGCAAGAACTATAGATCTAGTAGGCCAAACCAAACCTAACCAATAATTTGAAGAGACTTGCAAGGATATTATAATCATACATAAAGAGTTCAGAAAAGAACCAAATATTTCTCATAGATAATCTTGATCATAAACCCACAATTCATCGGATCTCGACAAACACACCACAAAAAGAGATTACATCGAATAGATCTCCTCGAAGATCGAGGAGAACTTTGTATTGAGATCCAAAGAGAGAGAAGAAGTCATCTAGATACTAGCTATGGACCCGAAGGTATGTGGTAAACTACTCACAACTCATGGTGAGGCGATGATGATGATGTAGAAGCACTCCGTGGAAGATCCCCCCTCCGGCGGAGCTCCGGAACAGGCCCCAAGATCTCATGGGAACAGAAGGTTGCGGCGGTGGAATACGTAGGTATATATAGGAGGAAGGAGGGCACCGGGGGCCAAATGTGGGGCCCACGAGGCAGGGGCGTGCCCTATAGGGGGGCGCGCCCCCACCCTCGTGGGCGCCACGTGTGCCCTACTCCGTGGTTCTCAAGTCTCCCGTGCGTGATTTTCTCCAAAAATATCTCTCCCAAAGGTTTCATTCTGTTTGGACTCCGTTTGATATTCCTTTTCTGTAAAACCTTGAAATAAGCAAAAAACAGCAATCTGGATTGGGCCTTTGGGTTAGTAGGTTATTCCCAAAAATAATATAAAAGTGTATAACAAAGCCCATTAAACATCCAAAACATCATAAATAATAGCATGGAACAATCAAAAATTATAGATACGTTGGAGACGTATCAATGATCAATGATCCCGATTCCCCACTCGCACATAACGTTACGAGATTATTGGGAAGTGGAGAAGCCCACGGTATGAAAAGAGGGACTCGTGGTCCTCCTGTTGCTTATAAAGAGGGGATAGCTACAATCTGCATCCCACGCCTTCCTCCACCTCCAGCTACTGCTTACGCATCCCTTCAGAGCTCCAGCTCTGCCTCTCTCTGCTCTACAGCGCATCCCACTTTGTTCCTTCCAGCCATGGCCGAATACGGTGCCAAAGGGAAGTGGGATGCCTCCACCGTCATCGATAGTGACATCCTGAAGCTGAAGCGGGCTGGCTACTTGTCGGCCAACACCGCCCATCGGGCCATTGGGAAGGGCGAGATCATCCCCACGCCCAGGTCGGGTGAAAGGGTTGTATTCTGTCCCATTTCCTTAGGGGGCTCGGGTTTCCCCTACACCCCTTTGTGAGGGGGTTGATGTTCTTCTATGGGCTAGATTTTCATGATCTAGCCACCAACTCCCTCCTCCACATCTCGACCTTCATTGTCTTCTGCAAGGTGCTCCTCCGAGTCTGACCACACTTCAGCCTATGGCTGAAGGTGTTTAACATCATGCCCAAGGTGGTGGGTGGCGAGCATGCGGACTGCGGTGAGTCCATGATCAGCAAGCTGACACCGGTCCAGTGGCCGGAGGGCAAAATTATCGACACCATCAAGGTGTGGCAAAAGGAATGGTTCTACATCACCGAGCCAAGGGATGCCGCCTAAGGGGCGGCTCCTGCATTCATATTCGGACCCCCTTCTAGACTAGCCTCGTGGACCACCAAGAGCCCGGACTAGGGGTCTGCTGCTGACTTGAAGGCGTTGCACAAGCGCGTCGTCAACATAATGGAGACCGACACAAAGCTGGACGACGTGGTAATGATCATGCTCAACCTCCGACTCCTCCCCTACCAGGAGAGGGCCAAGCCAATGTGGGTGTATGAGCCCGAGGATCCAGCCACCGTGCAGCACCTCTTCAGCACAACCCATGATAAAATATGGGGTTTGCTGTTCAAGCCTCAAGAGGAGTGGCCGGCCGAGGGGAAGGACATCGGACTCGATGCAGTGAACCCTCCGACGGAGGTGAGTGGCATTCATCTTTATCATGTATTTGGATATTCACACCGCGTAAGATTCGGTTTGAACCTCTATGCGGATTTTACAGGGCTGGGTCACCAAGGCCAAGAAGCTCAACGGCCCGGCGCCGCTGCCCGAAGAGCCCCGATCCGAGCATCTAGAAAAGTTGATGGTCATGGTGCCTTATAAGGTGCCCGAAAGAAGAGCGCGAAGAAGGAGGTATCGGAGGCTAGGGAGGGCCTCCGCCGCAGGGCTCGTTCGGACAACTGATCCGGAGATGATGCAGCCCCATCCACACAGGATGGAGACGAGGATGAGGGCGAGGAGGAAAGCGCCTCCTCGCACTCCAAGAAGAGGACAGCGGCCGAGGACGTCAAGGAGGTTCAACTCTCTTAGGCCTTAAAGAGACAGTGTCGGCCCAAGCTGATCCTGCCCGATAGCTCGGATGAGGAGTCTGAAGCATATGAAGAGGTTCCAAAGAAGGGACCCAGGGTCAAGCCCTCGGCCGGCAGGTATAGAGCTGATATTTTTGGCTACCTTGTTTTTAGTAATTCACTCTGATGGGAGGCTACCTCCGCCAAATTGCATCCCTCCACGCATTTGCCCACCGAGCAGATCTCGGAGGGGACGTCTCCGCCCACCAAATTAGCAGACAACGGATCTGTGTCGCGCTCCTCGCCTCCCCTGATCCCCAAAGAGATCGACGAGGTGTTGTCCTGAAGGACCCCTCCTCCTCCAAACACGGAGGAGGAGGTCGACACCATCATGGCCGAGGTTCATGCCTCGGCCACCGATGACTAGGAGGGCGCGTCCCTCCTGGCCGGTGCGGGAAGGGAGTCCGGACCATCCGGACCCCATCAGTCATCCTCTCCCGAGCCCCCAAGGTCCTCGACGGCATAGGCTCCTCCTCCCAGTGGGGAAGGAGTCGAGGATCCAACGCTAGCGTCGAACACCTCCAAACGGGCGACAGCTGGCTGGCCGGACGCGCTGGAGGAGTTGTTGGACAACTATGTCATCGTTGATGGGCATCGAACTCTCATGAGTGCGGTTATGCAAGGCGTTCGGTCCGTCCAATCCGGACTGACCGAAGGTGTCCAAGGCATTCTAACAAGCATTGAGGTAAGTCAAGTAATATTCTTTTCTCGTAAATTGGATTTAGTCCTTAGTTCAAGTATGCCGTATCTGTAGTAGCCCCCGAGACTCTGCATGGTTTGCAACGAAAACCTGCGGAGGATCCCGTTCTACCGGCCGTTATTTGAAGTGTCATGAAATTTTTATTTTCACATGCATCTTCTCCTGCCGCGGCTGCTAATGCTGCAACATGATACGTCTCCAACGTATCTATAATTTTTTATTGTTCCAAGCTATTATTTATGATGTTTTGGATGTTTAATGGGCTTTGTTATACACGTTTCTATTATTTTTGGGACTAACCTACTAACCCAAAGGCCCAGTCCAGATTGCTGTTTTTTGCCTATTTCAGGGTTTTACAGAAAAGGAATATCAAACAGAGTCCAAACAGAATGAAACCTTCGAGAGAGATATTTTTAGAGAAAATCACGCACGGGAGACTTGAGAACCACGGAGTAGGGCACACGTGGCGCCCATGAGGGTGGGGGCGCGCCCCCTACCTCGTGGGCCCCACGTTTGGCCCCCGGTGCCTTCCTTCCTCGTATATATACCTACGTACCCCGAAACTATCACAACAATACAGAAAACCCTAGTTCCACCGCTGCAACCTTCTGCTCCTGTGAGATCCCATCTTGGGTCCTGTTTCGGAGCTCCGTCGGAGGGGGGATCTACCACGGAGTGCTTCTACATCATCGTCATCTCCTCACCATGAGTTGTGAGTAGTTTGCCACAGACCTTCGGGTCCATAGCTAGTATCTAGATGGCTTCTTCTCTCTCTTTGGATCTCAATACAAAGTTCTCCTCGGTCTTCGAGGAGATCTATTCGATGTAATCTCTTTTTGTGGTGTGTTCGTCGAGATCCAATGAATTGTGGGTTTATGATCAAGATTATATATGAGAAATATTTTGTTCTTTTCTGAACTCTTTATGTATGATTATAATATCCTTGCAAGTCTCTTCGAATTATTGGTTTGGTTTGGCCTACTAGATCTATAGTTCTTACAATGGGAGAAGTGCTTGGCTTTGGGTTCAATCTTGCGGTGTCCTTTCCCAGTGACAGTAGGGGCAGCAAGGCACGTATTGTATCGTTGCCATCGAGGATAAAAAGATGGGGTTTATATCACTTTGTTTGAGTTTATCCCTCTACATCATTTCATCTTGCTTAAGGCGTTACTCTGTTCTTATGAACTCAGTACACTAGATGCATGCTGGATAGCGGTCGTGTGTGGAGTAATAGTAGTAGATGCAGAATCATTTCGGTCTACATGTCTCGGACGTTATGCCTATATATAATGATCATGCCTAGATAGTCTCATAATTATTCTCTTATCTATCAATTGCTCGACAGTAATTTGTTTACCCGCCGTAGAATATCGCTATCATGAGAGAAGCCACTAGAGAACACTATGGCCCCCGGGTCTATTCTCAACATATCAATCTACAATCTACTTTACTTTTCCGCTTTTACTTTCAGTTCTTATAACCAAAAATACCAAAAATATCAAACTATTATCTCTATCAGATCTCACTTTCGTAAGTGGCCGTAAAGGGATTGACAACCCCTTATCACGTTGGCTGCGAAAATCTTATTTGTTTGTGCAGGTGCGAGGGACTCACGCGTGGTCTCCTACTAGATTGATACCTTGGTTCTCAAAAACTGAGGGAAATACATACACTACTGTGCTGCATCTCCCTTTCCTCTTCGAGGGAATACAACGCAAGCTCGAGAAGTAGCAAGAAGAATTTCTGGCGCCGTTGCCGGGGAGGCTTAAGAAAAAGTCATATACCAAGTACCTATCACAAACCCGTATCCTTCGTATTACATTTTTTGCCTCTCGTTTTCCTCTCCCCCACTTCACCCTTACCGTTTTATTTGCCCTTCTTCTGTCGTGTGTTTATCGTTCGCTTGCTTCTTGTTTGCTTGTGTGTTGCTTGCTTGCTCTTCATCATGTCTAGCACACATATCATTATCAACACTCCCGAGAGTGAGGTTCTCAAGTTTAAACAAAGGGATGAAGAAAACTTAAAAGATGCCTCGTATAGAATTTGCAATGCTCAAAATAGATCTAATAGGAAGCTTTCCACTTCCGTGCTTCTTCGCAATTTTTATGTTGGCATAACTCCGTGGAATAGATTTATCTTAGATACCATTACCACAGGGAATTTCTTGGGTAGGCATACTTTTGATTCTTATAATGCAATGACTGAATTATTTGGCTCGCCACCTCTTATGGTTAATGGGACCGTTTTAACTTTGGAGCATGTTATGCAAAAGTTAGAAATCATTGAAAACAAAGTTGCTATGGTAGAACTGGTAGAGAACTTGGATAGAAAAATCCATAATGAAATTACCCAATATGGATCCAAGGTAGGAGTTGTTCTGAAAAATCTTAAGGAAAAGGAACCCATAGTTAAAGAAAATATAGATCAGGATTCTACTAGAATCAATAAGCTTGAGGATATTATTACTAATATGGATTCTGCTCTTTCTGCTATGAAAATTACTCCAAATACTTCTAACACTAAATTATCTAAGTTCATGTACGTTCCTAAAGATAAGGGTGAAACATCTAGTAAAGGAATCACGGATCTCAAATCCATAAGTGTTCACCCTAATTTTCTTACTTTTGCAAGAGGCCCTTTTGTCACTTTAGAATTTCTTGATTTCTTGCCCAAAAGTTTGATTATAAATAGGGATAAAGAAGTACCTAAGAATCACAAGTCCTTAATTAAAGAATTGCCTTCCAAAGATGGCAATACCTAGATCTATCCTTGTATCGTGCCTAGCTAGGGGCGTAAAACGATAGCACTTGTTGGGAGGCAACCCAATTTAATATTTTTTTGTTTTTGCTTCTGTTTAGGAATATTGCATCTAGCTTCTGTTTAGATGTGGTTTTGTGTTTTGTTTAGTGTTTGTGCCAAGTGGAACCTTTGGGAAGACTTGTGTGAAGTTTATGTGATCTTGCTGTGAAAAACAGAATCGTTAGCACTTGCTAGAATGGTCACCAGATTTTACTGGAGCGTGCTATTTAGTTGATTCTTTTTGAAGATGATTAATAGAAAAATTCCTCACGTTTACCAATTTAGTTTGATTTTTTTGGAATTACAGAAGTATGCAAAAACTGCAGATTACTACAGACTGTTCTGTTTTTGACAGATTCTCTTTTTCGTGTGTTGTTTGCTTATTTCAATGCATCTATGAGTAGTATTGGGAAGTATGAACCATATAGAAGTTGGAATACAGTAGGTTTAACACCAATATAAACAAAGAATGAATTCATTGCAGTACCTTTGAGTAGTGGTTTGCTTTATTATACTAACGGAGCTCACAAGTTTTTTTTCTAAGTTTTGTGTTGTGAAGTTTTCAAGTTTTGAGTATTGCTTTGATGGACTATGGAACAAAGAGTGGCAACAGCCTAAGCTTGGGGATGCCCAAGGCACCCCAAGGTAAAATTCAAGGACAACCAAAAGCCTAAGCTTGGGGATGCCCCGGGAAGGCATCCCCTCTTTTGTCTTCATCCATCGGTAACTATACTCGGAGCTATATTTTTATTCACCACATGATATGTGTTTTACTTGGAGCGTCTTGTATAATTTGAGTCTTTGCTTGTTAGTTTGCCACAATTATCCTTGCTGGACACACCTATTTGATAGAGTTAAATATGTCCTAGGAATTGATAGAACACTCGATGTGCTTCACTTATATCTTTTGAGTTGAATAGTTTTTGCTCTAGTGCCTCACTTATATCTTTTAGAGCACGGTGGTGATAATATTTTTAAGAAATTGTTTAACTCTCATGCTTCACTCATATACATTTCAGAGTCTATTAAAACAGCATGGTAATGTGCTTAGGCTATAAAACTAGTCTTCACATGATAGACATCCAATTTCAATGTAGTAAAAACTTTCACACTAAGTGCATTGAATATGACGAGAAGTTGGATGCTTGATAATTGTTTTGAGATATGAGGATAGTGATATTAGAGTCATGCTAGTGGAGTCATTATGAAATTGAGAAATGCTTGTGTTAAGGTTAGTGATTCCCGTAGCATGCACGTATGGTGAACCGCTATGTAACAAAGTTAGAGCATGAGGTATTTGTAAAGTGTCAACCTTTGTGTGGAGGTCGGGGGCACGCGATGGTTAACTCCTACCAACCTCCCCCTAGGAGCATGCGTTGATTGCTTTCTTTTGATGACTCGTAGATTTTTGCTATAAGTATATGAGTTATTTATGACTAATGTTGAGTCCATGGATTATACGCACTCTCACCCTTCCACCATTTGCTAGCCTCTCTTGTATCGCGCAACTTTCGCCGGTACCTTACAACCACTATATATCCTTTCTCAAAACAGCCACCATATATATTCCTCAAAACAGCCACCATACCTACCTATCATGGCATTTCCGTAGCCATTCTGAGATATATTGCCATGCAACTTTCCACCGTTCCGTTCATATGACACGCTTCATATTGTCATATTGCCATGCATGATCATGTAGTTGACATCGTATTTGTGGCTTGGCAACCATGCATAATTTTTCATACATGTCACTCTTGATTCATTGCATATCCCGGTACACCACCGGAGGCATTCATATAGAGTCATACTTTGTTCTAGTATCGAGTTGTAAATCAATAAAAGTGTGATGGTCATCATTATTAGAGCATTGTCCCATCTGAGGAAAGGCCAATAAAAAAAGAGATGGCCCAAAAAAATAGTGAGGGGCTAAATAAAAAAAGGAGAAAGCCCCTCCAAAAAAAATGAGAGAAAAGAGAGAAGGGACAATTGCTACTATCCTTTTCCACACTTGTGCTTCAAAGTAGCACCATGTTCTTCATGATAGAGAGTCTCATGTTTAGTCACTTTCATATACTAGTGGGAATTTTCATTATTGAACTTGGCTTGTATATTCCAACGATGGGCTTCCTCAAATGCCCTAGGTCTTCATGTGCAAGCAAGTTGGATGCACACCCACTTAGTTTCTTTTGTTGAGCTTTCATACATTTTTAGATCTAGTTCATCCATTGCATGGCAATCCCTACTCACCCACATTGATATCTATTGATGGGCATCTCCATAGCCCGTTGATACGCCTAGTCGATGTGAGACTATCTCCCTCCTTTTTTGTCTTCTCCACAACCACCTCTCTGTTCCACATAGTGTTATGTCCATGGCTCACGCTCATGTATTGCGTTAAAGTTGAAAAGTTTGAAAGAATAGAGTATGAAAACAAGTGCTTGGCTGAAATCAGGGTTGTGCATGATATGAATATTTTGTGTGATGAAGAGGGAGCATAGCCAGACTATATGGTTTTGTAGGGATAACTTTCTTTAGCCATAGTATTTTGAGAAGACATGATTGATTTGTTAGTATGCTTGAAGTATTATTATTTCTTATGTCAATATAAACTTTTGTCTTGAATCTTTCAGATCTGAACATTCATGCCACAATTAAGAGAATTACATTGAAAAACTATGTTTATTAGCATTCCACATCAAAAATTCTGTTTTTATCATTTACCTACTCGAGGACAAGCAGCAATTAAGCTTCGGGATGCTTGATACGTCTCCAACGTATCTATAACTTTTTATTGTTTCATGCTATTATTTATGATGTTTTGGATGTTTAATGGGCTTTGTTATACACTTTTATATTATTTTTGGGACTAACCTACTAACCCGAAGCCCCAGTCCAGATTGTTGTTTTCTGCCTATTTCGGGGTTTTATAGAAAAGGAATACCAAACAGAGTCCAAACAGAATGAAACCTTCGGGAGAGATATTTTTGGAGAAAATCACGCACGGGAGACTTGAGAACCACGAAGTAGGGCACATGTGGCGCTCACGAGGGTGGGGGCACGCCCCCCTATAGGGCGCGCCCCCTGCCTCGTGGGCCCCACGTTTGGCCCCCGGTGCCCTCCTTCCTCCTATATATACCTATGTACCCAGAAACTATCAGAACAACAGAGAAAACCCTAGTTCCACCGCCGCAACCTTCTGTTCCCGTGAGATCCCATCTTGGGGCCTGTTCCGGAGCTCCCCCGGAGGGGGGATCTACCACGGAGTGCTTCTACATCATCATCATCATCTCCTCACCATGAGTTGTGAGTAGTTTACCACAGACCTTCAGGTCCATAGCTAGTATCTAGATGGCTTCTTCTCTCTCTTTGGATCTCAATACAAAGTTCTCCTCGGTCTTCAAGGAGATCTATTCGATGTAATCTCTTTTTGCGGTGTGTTTGTCGAGATCCGATGAATTGTGGGTTTATGATCAACATTATCTATGAGAAATATTTGGTTCTTTTCTTAACTCTTTAGGTATGATTATAATATCCTTGCAAGTCTCTTAGAATTATTGGTTTGGTTTGTCCTACTAGATCTATAGTTCTTGCAATGGAAGAAGTGCTTGGCTTTGGGTTCAATCTTGCGGTGTCCTTTCCCAGTGACAGTAGGCGTAGCAAGGCACGTATTGTATTGTTGCCATCAAGGATAAAAAGATGGGGTTTATATCACTATCTTTGAGTTTATCCCTCTACATCATGTCATCTTGCTTAAGGCGTTACTCTGTTCTTATGAACTCAATACACTAGATGCATGCTGGATAGCGGTCGATGTGTGGAGTAATAGTAGTAGATGCAGAATCGTTTCGGTCTACTTGTCTCGGACGTGATGCCTATATATAATGTTCATGCCTAGATAGTCTCATAATTATTCGCTTTTCTATCAATTGCTCGACAGTAATTTGTTTACCCGTCGTAGAATATCGCTATCATGAGAGAAGCCACTAGAGAACACTATGGCCCCCGGTTCTATTCTCAACATATCAATCTACAATCTACTTTACTTTTCCGCTTTTACTTTCTGTTCTTATAACCAAAAATACCAAAAATATCAAACTATCATCTCTATCAGATCTCACTTTCGTAAGTGCACCCACTTATCGCGTTGGCTGCGAAGTTCTTATTTGTTTGTGCAGGTCCGAGGGACTCGCACGTGGTCTCCTACTGGATTGATACCTTGGTTCTCAAAAACCGAGGGAAATACTTACGCTACTGTGTTGCATCTCCATTTCCTCTTCGAGGGAATACAACGCAAGCTCGAGAAGTAGCACAGCGCAAGAGGAGATGGATCGGAAGCTCAAGCATTCCGATTCAGAGCTAGACCTTGTCAATAAACGGCTTGACGAGGTGCAAGGTAAGCCCTTGGATAAGATGTGTAATTGCTTGGTACCGAATATTGACGATCCAAACTCTTCGATGATCTTTTAACATGATGATCCTGCAGCTGCCGGCGTCGAAGTCAAGGGCTTGAAGGAGGCCTGGAAGAAAGCCGAGGCATAGGCGGCCGCAAAGAAAACGGCCGCTGACAAGGCGGTGGCCGAGCTCGAGAAGGCTAAGCTTGCTCGTGAGCAGCTCGAGGCTCGAGTAGCCGAGGTGCAAGTGCAACTCAAGGATGCTGTCAAGAAGCTTGAGGCACTTGAGAAGGAGCAGGGGGAGCGTTCCTCCCAGCTGTCCAAGGCGGAGAAAGAGCTCCACGAGACAAGGACCGAAGTGTGGGGTATCCGGGAAGAGCTCCGCCAATTCGTGCAAATTGCAAATGGTAAGAAATACTTATTGCAGAGTGTGTTCAAAGGCAACAGGTTCGCCCTGCTGACACGAGTCTGGTGCTCCACATGCATCTTCGCCGAGCTTCCGAAGAACGTGGCGACCGCCATGGAGCATTATGCCGCTCAGAGGACTCCGAGCAACGGCTCTTCTAGTCGCAATTTTCGGCATCCGAGCATCCTTCCCTCCTCAGCAATCAGATGAAGGAGCTGCTGGAGCTGCATCGGATGTCTGAAGTGGTGCTGAAGGATCTATGTGTCTAGCTATGGCCGGCTGAGTCGCTTCCGGGGAGCTACTTTGGCTTAGTGCAGAAGTTGCACAACACACCGCTCCGCATTGACGCTGTGAAGCGACGTGCCTCGAGGGTGCTAGGTTGTCGTTTGCGAAGACAATGGTGCATTGGCCAAATATTAATCCGATGAACATGGCCAATGGTCCTCCGCCGAAGGGAAAAGAGCATCACCACCCAGAGCTATACTTCACACAGGTGATGAATGGCACGCGAGCGATAGAGGGCCAGTGCTCTAAGGATGTATTCATTGAGTGATTGTAATATGTTTATGAACTTGGGCCTTATGCTTTATAATGTGTCGGCCGGACTTATTTAATTTTGTCAGTATTTAATTTTGAATCTTGTGCGGTCGTATGTTTATTCTGAAAGCTGATAGTCATCGGCTTCCGCCCCCAGGTGAATATCATGAGGGGTGTTTTGTCCCTGCACTGTTACCCTTAGCCAACGTCTTGGTCCCCGGTGGCGGTAGTGCGTGACCGAAACTAGGCAACCGGACTATTTGGCTTTATTCCTTTCACTTAGCCATAGGAGCTTGATGGTGGGGGCTAAGGACTAGTCCCAAGTGACGTACCTAGGAGCCAAGGCCTATCCTTTCCGATCACGTGGTTTGTGTTAAGACGAACCCTTTGTGTGACACGGTGAAATCACCCAACAATTTTTATAGTCAAAACCTCATCATTGGATCGCTTACCTGTTCGCACCTACTATGACGGCCAGTTTTCAGCTTTCTCCTCCTGAGGTACTTGACCGGGCAAGCCAGAAGTACAATCGCAGGGGTTCTCCCTTTGCCCTCTTAGCCGAACGTGTGGAACATAAGGGGCAAGCACAGGAGCCGGGCAACCCAACTATTGACCCAAGACATAGTTCGGTACTGATGCATATAGTGTCATATCCGAGACGCCGAACACTCAGCGGAAAGCAGTGTCGGACTTAGTTCACGGAGCTGATGAGGAAAACGAGCTCTTGGTTAATTAACCGATCATGTTCTCATGCCTGCCTGTTCGAAGAGCGGAATGAGAATCGGAGAGGAAAGAGACAGTCGCATGATGCGGATATCCGAACACCATAAAGGGTGTTTTTATTATTTCTCGTAGGCTCAAGACGTCTAACCGTACAATTCGAACTGCCAAGGAATTTATTTATTTAAGAAAATAAAAAAGTTTTACAGAGTAAAGGTTTACGTAGGGCCTTGATGTGTGGGTCGAAGCCTCAACTGTGCCCTGCTGCATGTCTGCACCTTTGCTTCTGAGGGGTGGGGGTTGGGACCTTCAATAAAACCTTGATGGTGGAGGGAGACGGGTCCCGCCAATGAAGCTTGATACTTGGGGGGTCCGGAATTGACCCACGTACCGTCCGAAGACAAGGTGATTCCGAAGTTTGGGTTAGCCGAACACGTGGTGCAGATCTATTAGCGTAGGCCTCACGGCTGCCCATGGTATTTTGAGCGTGAAATTGTGATGTCCAGGCACGTGGAGCGCGAAGATTTTGAGCTTGCCATGGGGCGCGCATCCCTATTTGTGGCGAACGCATGCGGGTTCCCATGACGAGGAACGGGTTCGGGCCCATTTGCTGTTGTCGTCGGCCTTTACGGCAGGTCGGTATCGGGACCCGTACGGTCTAGTTTTTTCTTTGGCCGCTAGGGCCACGGTGTGCTCTTCGGCCCGAAGTGAGCGTTCTGTATTGCCGTTGATAGTTATGACGCCCGAAGGCCCGGGCATATTCAACTTGAGGTACGCGTAGTGCGGAACGACATTGAATTTAGCAAACGTCGTTCGGCCGAGGAGGGCGTGATAGCCACTGCAAAAAGGTGCAATATCGAAGATCAAGTCCTCGCTTTGGAAGTTGTCTGGACAGCCGAACACTACTTCAAGCGTTATTGTGCCTATGCAGCGGGCCTCTACTCCCGGGATGACCCCCCTTGAAGGTGGTGGGTTTGATCCTTAACGGGTCGATCCCCATCTTCCTCACTGTATCTTCGTATATCATGTTGAGGCTACTGCCTCCGTCCATGAGGACTCTGGTGAGGTGGAATCCGTCGATGATGGGGTCGAGCACTAAGGCTGCAGACCCTCCGTGGTGTATGCTAATCCCTGCGATCAAAAGTGATCGGACAGGCTGACCATGGGTTAAACTTCGGCGCCACGGGCTTGACGGCATATACGTCCCGTAATGCTCGCTTTCTCTCCTTCTGTATGTGGGTTGCGTAGATCATGTTTACCATTTTGACCTATGAAGGGAAGGGTTTCTGGCCTCCATTATTTGGCCTGCGGGGCTCATCATCATCCTCGCTTCATGGGATTTTGCCCGAGTCTTCAGCTGTGAGCTTGCCGGCCTGTTTTATCACCCAATAGTTACGGTTGGAGTGGTTGGCCAGGTTCTCTTATGTGTCGTGGATCTGGTAGGGCCTATCCAGAATTGCGTTTAATCTGGACGGACCGTCGCCGTTGCCTTTCGGGGCTTTCTTTCGGGATCTGGACTTAGAGTTTCTGAATCCGGCATTTACTGTCGTATCCTCGCCATCGCCATCGTTGTGGTGTCGTTTGTTCTTGCTCCATCATGGCTTTCCGTTTCTGTCCCAAACCTCGGAGGTACCGGGTGTATCGGGGTTGGTGTTTTTACGAGCGAGCCAATTGTCCTCGCCTAGGCAAAAGCAGGTCATGAGAGAAGTAAGGGCTGCTATCGTTCTTGGTTTGTCCTAGCTGAGCTGTCGCACGAGCCATTCGTCCTTGACACTGTGCTTGAAAGCGGCCAACACTTCGGCATTCGTACAGTCAACAATCTGGTTTTTATTGGTCAAGAATCGGTTCCAGAATTGTTGGGCTAACTCCCCGGGCTGTTGTGTGATGCGATTTAGGTTGTCAGCATCTGAAGGCCGGACATAAGTGCCCTAAAAGTTCGCTCGAAAAGCGTCCTCGAGCTCTTCCCAGCAACCTATAGAGTCCTCAGCAAGGCTGTTCAACCAGTGTCGAGATGGTCCTTTAAGCTTTAGTGGAAAATACTTGATGGCGTGGAGGTCGTCTCCTCAAGCCATGTGAATGTGTTGGTGGAAAACCTCTATCTATACAGCCGGGTATGTGGTTCCGTCGTATGGTTTGATGTTCACGGGCATGAAGCCTTCCGGGAATTGGTGTTGGATCACCCTTTCCGTGAAGCACAGGGGGTGTGTGGCGCCCCGAACTCTGGATATATCGCGTCGAAGGTCTTCGGCCATCTGAGTCCACTGTTGCTCCTGAACTCTATCGTTTCAGTTCAACCAGTCGTAATATTCTTCCTGGTGAGCGGGCGGGCCCTCTCTGGGTCCGTAGATGGACCTGGTATGGCTTCGCCGGGCATCCAGTTCATGACGGAGTTCATATTCATAGGCAGGTCGTGCTTTATCCTTGCCATAAAGGTGAGGTGGGGCGGCGGGGTGTTCGGCCTTCTCAGCTTCTCTGTCCCGCCCTCTAGGGGGATGGTCCAGCTGTTCGGCGTGGGTGTGTGTTGGGTGCGTTGGTTCTACGGCCTCGTTGTTGAATTGCGGCAATAATCGTCGCTTTGGATAACTTTTGATTGGTCGTTCGTGGTCGTACCCTTCTTTGGCGGCTAGGACTTTAGTCCATCGGTCGTTGAGGGTTTCCTGCTCGGCTTTGATTCTGCGTTTTTGTTTCTTCATGCTGCGGGCGATGTCTATAAGCCTCCGCTTGAACAGTTCCTGCTCCTGTGGGTCTTTGGGGACGATGAAATCTTCATCTCCGAGACTTGCCTCCTCTTTAGAGGATGGGAGATAGTTGCTATCTTCGGAGTCCTCGAGGTCTTCCGGATTGATCGGGTCCTCTTCGCTTGTCCTTCATCTCAGTGTTCCCCTGGATCATTATTTTCCATACTTCCTCCTTCTTGTGGCTCGATGACATTTCCTTTGTGTTCCTGCATAAGGTTATGTTCCTGCAAAATATCGACTTGGGATATAGCGGCCATCCGCTTCTCATAGTTTATAACCAAAGGATTTTCATCAAAAATATTATCTAGAAAAAAGTTTTAAACTTTTCCCACCAAGTCTTCATGCTTAGGCAATGGCATCATCTCCTCAATTACCTCAACCTCTTCAAGAGGATGTTCAAAACGGTTGAATAATCTCACAACCGGATGTGGGTGATCTTCGCAATAAAAACACATGTGGAGAAAGATATCGGCGTTGTATGCAACCTTTAGGGCTATCATTAACTATAATCACTAACTCCATAAATTTCTCACCCATTTCTCCACCTTTGTCGGTATTCCGGTATTCTTTAAGCATCCTCTTCTTTCATGGAATTGTTTCATTGCAGCCACCATGTCTTCATCTTACATCTCAAAGCAAGACATTTTTGGTATTTTTGGGTTAAGGAAAAACAGTAAGATAAATAGCAACAAACAAAATAAATTAAATGTGTCTGGGTAAGTAATAACCAAGCGCTATGCTCCCGGGCAACAGCGCCAGGAAATTATTGATGTCCTGCAAGTGCACAGGGTTGTTGTAGCACTTTCGTGTGATAAGTAGAGTGTCGAACACACATGGAGCTTATAGGAAGGCACCACAAACCCTGCAGCTACGTTGTCATTTTCACACGGCCACGTACGCACCCAAACTGGAGTTTGGAAATAGTCTACTCTCTCGTTCCTAGGAAAACTAGAATAAAAGAACTAAACTACTAACAAGAAGGTAAAAATAGGAATTAAAAGATGCTAAGTTAGTGGTGATGGTGCTTGATTAATAAAGCATTCTCGAGGGTTCTAGAATCACTACCGCATACAAACTATCGTATCCTCTAGTAACTGGTCAAATGCATAAGTGGGCAGAGCCGGATACAGAACGTGCTCTACTCGAAGTAGACTTCATGCCACGCACGTCGCCATCATAGTATCCCCTATAGGGTTACAACTCATGAAAATTAAGGATTACCCTATGGACACGACCTATCTAAGGGTTCTCTGTTATTTTCTGACGGCGAGCGAGGCCTCCTCTCAACACTTGTGGGAATACTAACTCGAATCATGAATAGGTAATATTGGATCATACCAATAAGCACATAGGGTTTAACCATATCCTCGCGAACTATTGTAAGTACTCAAAAATATGCATGAAGGTTAGGGTCAAGTTACAAGCTGGCAACAAGCCGGTGAAGGGAGAAGACACGATGGTGTTGATGGAGCCAATGGCGCGGTGATGATGGTGATGAAGATGGCGCCACCGCTAGTGATGGAGAAGGGGGTGGTGCCAGTGACGGCGCCGGCACGAGGGCACCGGCCCGGAGGCCGATGCTCGTGGTGGTGGAGCCTCCTCCTTCTTCCGTTGATGGTTGTCCCTTCCTTCCCTTGGTGTGGAGCGGCAATGGAGATGGTTGTGGATGAATGACATGGATGATGATGAATTGTAGAAGATGAAGACGGTAGCTAGGGTTGTAGATGATATATATGGAGCCTCCCTAGCCTGCTATCTTGATGGGCTTCATCCAAGGGCTCAAGATGAGACTAATCATCTCCCAGTCTCTTCTTTACGAGCCAAGGTGTCGGGACCCCAATCCTAAGTCACACAGGTCTAGCATGTAACACATCATATCACTTTGCGACCTCACGCACGGTATCCCCACGGGTGTCACCATACCTGGCCCGGGACCGTTTGCGCATTTTGGCACACGTATATGATAGTGTCGCTAGCATCCATATGACAGAGAACCCGGGCCGACATGGCTAGTTATAAACCAAAAGTGGCGCTAAATTACAGAGACAGGCATACATGACCCAGCAACGAACGTGTCAGTCATCAACGTATGAACCCAAGTCGTAGCAAGCTACAAGGACTTAAAGGAACAACGCGTGACATTTCCCCTAAGGGACAGA
The DNA here is from genome assembly GCA_902687465.1 of Secale cereale. NCBI lineage: Eukaryota > Viridiplantae > Streptophyta > Magnoliopsida > Poales > Poaceae > Secale > Secale cereale. Next base: position 765,976,765 of record LR738713.1, read on the forward strand.
CACAGGAACGAAGAAGGACACATGCCGGCCAGCCTAAGTGTTCCGGAGCAGTAGCAAGCTACCAAGGCTCGGTGGAAGCACTAGGAGACATTTCCCTGTAAGATAGGCTACCAAAGGTAAACAACTAGGTGTCGGATCCCACACATAGCAATACACATTACACGTATGCATAACATGCAAGTATGTGCGGTACAACATGGCATCACAACATAACTCAACAACTCATATAGATAAAGGCCCAGAAGAGCCATCATAGCATTTATTACAAACAGAGGTCACATGACCCAACATACAGAGCATACAGGCAACGGAAGCATAACATGTCTGAGTACAGACAACTACAAATGAAAAAGACTAAGAAGCCTGACTATCTACAAGACCCTCCAAAGGGTACAAGATCGTAGCTGAGGTAACAAGCTAAACGTCGAAGTCCACGCGGAACCACTAGCGAGACTGAAGTCTCTCTGCAAAAACATAAATTAAGCAAACGTGAGTACAAAGGTACTCAGCAAGACTTACATCAGAACTAACTACATATGCATCAGTATCAACAAAGGGGTGGTGGAGTTTGACTGCAGCAAGCCAGCTTTGACTCGGTGGCTATCCTGAACTACGACTGCAAGTAACTCTTTTGAGGTGGCGCACACGAGTCCACATATTCACCAATCAAAACACCACTATGGGTCTGCTCCCGTCTCCCTACGAGAACGCCATCCACAGCACTCACACTTGTCTTGAGCATTTTAGAGTATCCACTTTCACTTGTCTATGTACCACGTAAGCATCCAAGAAGTCCATAACCGCGGACCTGGCTATTCGAATAGATCATGTTAACCCTGCAGGGGTGTACTTCTTCACACACGCTCTCGCCACTTACCGCCATGTACACGTCGTGTATCTCGGCAACCTTCAAGCGGAAGCCTGGCGAGGGTGTCGGCCATGACCTGGCTAACCACACAAGACTCTAGTCCAGGTTTATCGCCTATTCGGGTTCCATCCGTGAGGAGATCCGGCCGGGGTGTCGCTCACGGCCCCAAATGATGTGCGCAGGGTTCCCAAGCCCACCTCGACGGATGGATCTACGCTTGGTACACCGTGCCACGGTGCCTAGTCTGCCCCAAGCCCACATGTACCGTGTGTTGGAGATATGCCCTAGAGGCAATAATAAAAGCATTATTATTATATCTCCTTGTTCATGATAATTGTCTGTTATTCATGCTTGAATTGTATTGTACGGAAACAGTGATACATGTGTGAATACATAGACCACAATGAGTCCCTGGTAGGCCTCTAGTTACCAGTTTGTTGATCAACAGATGGTCACGGTTTCCTGACCATGGACATAGGATGTCAGTGATAACGGGATCACATCATTAGGAGAATGATGTGATGGACAAGACCCAAACTTGAGCATAACACGAGATCGTATAGTTCGTAATGCATAAGCTTTTCGGTGTCAAGTATTTATTCCTTAGACCATGAGGTTGTACAACTCCCGGATGCCGTAGGAATACTTTGGGTGTGCCAAACGTCACAACGTAACTGGGTGGCTATAAAGGTACGCATCGGGTATCTCCGAAAGTGTCTGTTGAGTTGGTACGAACCGAGACTGGGATGTTGTCACTCCGTATGACGGAGAGGTACCTCTGGGCCCACTCGGTAAGACATCATCATAATGAGCTCAATGTGACTAAGTAGTTAGTCACGGGATGATGGATTACGGATCGAGTAAGGAGACTTGCCATGACAAGATTGAACAAGGTATCGGAAATACCGACGATCGAATCTCGGGCAAGTACCGTACCGATTGACAAATGGAATAACGTACGGGTTTGAGTGAATCCTTGACACGGTGGTTCATCCGATGAAGATCATCGAGGAACACGTGGGAACCAACATGGGTATCCAGATCCCGCTGTTGGTTATTGACCGGAGAGTGTTCTCGGTCATGTCTACGTGTCTCCCGAACCCGTAGGGTCTACACACTTAAGGTTCGGTAATGCTAGGGTCGTAGAGATAAATGCACGTGGAAACCCGAAAGTTGTTCGGAGTCCCGGATGAGATCCCGGACGTCACGAGGAGTTCCGGAATGGTCCGAAGGTAAAGATTGATTTATAGATAATGTTTGGCTTCCATGTAGCTCCAGCTTCAAAAATGGAAAAATTGATGGAAAGGATTTTTTTGATTGGATAAGAGGGGAAAATGAAGGGGTATCCACTTACTGGTGGCAGTGGTGGGTAATTTCTCCCCAACTCTAGCTTCTAGGATTTTTTGGAGCACCCCTTCACGAGCTTCATAAAAAACTGGGAGTTGTACCCCAGATTCTAGTTTTTCAGTGAAGCGGCATATCGTGGAGCTACTCCGTTTGGCTTGAGTTTTCTGGAGCGGAGCTGAATTTTAAGGAGCAGAGCTGTCCCAAACAGGCTCATAGAAAGTCAGGTTTCGGCCCTCGGGTGATCTCCGGGGGTCACCGGGAGCGTCCCGGGACCACCGGAGGGGGCCCGGGGGTCCACCGGGTGGGGCCGCCCATCCCAGTGGGGCCCCTAGGCCGCAAGGGGAAGTGTTCAGCCCTAATGGGCTGGCGCACCACTAGGGGCCCACCTCCCCATGCGCCTCGGGTTAAAACCCTAAGGGGGAGGGGGGCCACCACTTGCCTTGGGGGGCAAGTAAACCCGGGCATCTCTCGGGCCGGGCCGGTTTCGGGCCGGGCTCTAAAAAGCCCGGTGTTAAAATGTAAAGCCCGAGCCCGTAAAAAGCCCGACAAAAAAGCACGTTTACAAGCCCGAGCCCGGCCCGGCTGAAAAGCCCGAAGCCCGTAGCCCGGCCCGAAGCCCGAAAACTCTTGATCCTGATGTACAACAAGTTACAGAAACAGCATATTTCAGCAAACAACAACATTATAAACAGTAGCATGGTATATACATTTGATCTTTAAGTAACAACATCATATTTCACAAAACAGCAGCATATACATATTTCACAAAACAGCAGCATATACATATTTTACAAAACAGCAGCATATACATATTTCACAAAACAGCAGCATATACATATTTCACAAAACAGCAGCATATACATATTTTACAAAACAGCAGCATATACATATTTCACAAAACAGCAGCATATACATATACATGTAATCCATTCATTACATTATTACATAACAGCAGCATATTTCTCAAGTCGAAAGACACAAGCAACATAGTTTGACAAGTCCGCAACATGGTTCGATAAGTCCACAACATAGTTCGATAAGTCCACAACATAGTTCGATAAGTCGATTACATAACAGCATATCAAATAACAAGTCCATTACATAATAAAGATATCAAATAGCAAGTTCAAAGCTACAAGCTGATGACTCCTTTGAATCCATCTCTTCCTTGTTCCATCAAGCTATATCAACTTCATCCTTTTCCTGGATGAAAGCACAAGTTGAAAATAAGAAAAATAGCAATGGCATGAAGCACGGAAGTAAGTTTCATATCAACAAGCAAGAAAAAGTAGTAAAGAAGTGCATAAATGGTAAACAAGACAAGATACTAAGTTAGATAGAAATGACATGAATGAACACAAACCGAATCTGAAGATAACTCATCTGCATGAGAACTTGAAGGTGCACCTCCTGTAGTGCTCATTTCTACAAAACAAACAATACAAGAATCAATGGTAATGTGTGCAATGGTGATGTTAATATGAAACAACAATAGACACTTGATTGTACCTTCATTCTGAGACATCTTCCAACGATACCAATCTTGGAGACACATTAAAGCCTCAATGGTCTTAGGCTTAAGTGAAGCTCGGTTAGGTGTTATAACTTTGCGACTCATGCTAAATGCTTGCTCCGAAGCAACACTAGAAATGGGGACAGCAAGAATATCCCGAGCCATTGATGCAAGCTCAGGGTATCGCATAGATGATTTGCTCCAAAATTCCAGAACATCCAACTCATCAGTCAATTTTCTAGGAGTTTCTTCCAAGTAAAGATCCAATTGAGACCTCTCTACATTTGTCCGTTGAGATTGAATGTAACTCTCATAGTCATCGAACATATCAGAACCATCTCCCCTACTTCCCCTACTGTTTGTAGCACCATCTGATGATGTTTGACTAACAGCGGCACCACTATATTCAGCAAACAAATTCTCCAAAGTTTTCTTAACTTCATGCATCCGACGTTCTGCCTCGTCGGGGGCATAAAGTTTTCCATAACAGTATTTAACAAAACCAAGCTTGCAACGGGGATCAAGGACAGCAGCACAAGACAAGAAGACATTATAATCAGCCCAATACTTATCAAACTTCTCTTTCATTGGAGCTAGCATTGGTGCCATGAACTCATGTCCTTCACTAGATGCCTTCAAGACACAAGATTGAACCAAGAACACACACTGGAAATACAAATTGGAGGTAGGATACTTTGTCCCGGATAATGTGCATGTCACTTTATAAAAAGTTTTCAAGAAATCATGCATGATACGAACCTTTTCCCATTCATCATGAGTAAGAGAGAAGTTTGACTTGAATATGCCATCCCTATTACCAAACCACAGTAATACATCTTTAAAATACAAAGCGTTCTCAAGCATTGTGTATGTTGAATTCCAACGGACGGGCATATCTACTCTCAGCCTTTTATCTTCTTTCAAATGATAAATGTTCTTGGCAGTTTCATAGAACTTGTGAATACGATTGCTAGAAATTTTGATATATTGAATGCCCTCTCTAATCTTGTCAGCAGATTTATCAATAAGTTTCAGACCAGCTTGGACAATCAGATTTAAAATGTGTGCACAACATCGGACTTGAAAAAAAGTTCCAAACAATGGTAACACACCTTTAGGCAGCAATGTAGTTCTCAAAGTGTTGATCATTGAATCATTGTATGCAGCATTATCAAGAGTCATGCACATTATTTTGGTGTCAACCTTCCACTCACGAAAACATAAATGAACTTCATCAGCAATTGTAGCCCCATCATAAGGTGGATTCAACTTTTTAAACCATATTATCCTTTTGTTCAGTCTCCAAGCATCATCAACATAATGACAAGTAATACAAATATAACTAAACTTTGTCACATCTGATTTCCAATTGTCCGTGGTGAAGCTAACTCTACCGGGGCTGTTGCTGATAATTTCTCTCAATTCAGTCCTCTCTCTTTCAAACATTGCCATGATATCCCTTCTAATTGTGTACCGACTAACAATCTTAAACTGAGGACAAGCAGCACCAATCATTTTTTTGAACCCCACTTCTTCTATCACACTAAATGCATGTGAACCCCCAACTAGAAACATAGAGATTGCAGATCTAATAGTTTCCATGTCCAACTTTGTGTTCCTAACTGAATGTGAGCCATCCGCATTCTTTTCAGTTTTCAGAAAATAGCTATTCACTTCATTTGTATTATGCGGATGCACTTGAGCAGTATGCCTTAACAAACTAGATGTTCCATTCTTCGAGGGCGCCCTAAGTATAGTATGACAAATATTGCACTTTGCCACTACTTCATCAGGATTAGGTTGTTCAATCCTAGTGAAGTTTTTCCATGCTTTTGACCTTAATTTTGGAGTAGAATTAACCTTTGGTCCTGGCGGTGCCGGTGGCGATGGCGGCTGACTTGCTTCATGTCCCTCGGATGGCTGACTTGCTTCATTAATTCTTGCACGACGTCCCTCTTGGTTCAACCTTGTACGCTTGTTGCGAGGTGCTGCCGTAGCAGTAGTTGATGGGGCAGCACGACGACGAGCAGGATCAGCCACAACGATCTGGTCCAACCTTGCACTTGTGGCAGCATTGTCCTGTTCAACACTGGGATCATAATCTTCCTCTTCCTCTTCATGAACTTCATCACTTAGACTCCACAAACTAGCCATGCCTACCACAAAATACAACACACAAGAGAAACATAGTAGCACAAATATTAATCTACTATGCAGCAAAAAAAACATCCTAAATGAAAAAATAAACATACCAACAGAGTAACAGACTGACAGAGAGAGGAGGACAGAAGGTCACTCATACCTGCCAGTCGCCGGCGTCGGATGGGGAGGGCACGCCGCCGTCAGATGGGGAAGGAGCGCCGCCGTCGGATGGGGAAGGAGCGCCGCCGTCGGATGAGGAGGGAGAGCCGCCGTCGGATGAGAGGGAGCTCCGCCGTCGGATGGGGAGGGAGCGAGGAGGGACCAACGCGGCCGTGCACCACGGCGTCGTCTCGTGGGCCGTCGCCGCCGCTGCGGCCTCGCTCTGCGCGGCGGTTCTGGCCTCAGGGGCAGGGCGCTGTGCCGCTGTCGCCAGTCGGGGGGGGGCGAGGAGGGACCGCCGCCGCCGCCAGTCGAGGGGGGTCGAGGAGGGTGGAGTGGTGGACTGGTGTGCGTGCGGGCTGCGGGAACGGGGGGACGGGGGTAGGCATTAGGTGATTAGGGTTAGCTTTGTGGGCCAAAAGGCCAGCATGTTGGGCTGGATTGCTGGATCGCCTAGTTGCAGCAAATGCTCGGGCCGGGCCGGGTTTTTGTTCGGGTTAATTTTGGAGCCCGAGCCCGGCCCGAAAATTAGACATGCTCTGTTTTCCAAGCCCGAGCCCGGCCCGAACACAAGCCCGGCCCGGCCCGGCCCGGGTTTTTCGGGCCGGGGTCGGGTCGGGCTGCCGGGCCGGGTTGTCCATGCCCGGGTTTAGGGGCAAGGACTCCCCCCTTGGCCGCCGCCCCCCTGCAGATTGGATCTGCAGGGCCCTGGCGCACCCCCTGGCCCCCTAAATATATGTGGGGAGGGAGAGGGCAGCCGCACCCAAGCCCTGGCGCCTCTCCCCCTCCCGTCACACCTCCATACTCCCAACGCAGGGCGCCTGGCGAAGCCCTGCTGCGATCTCCACTGCATCCACCACCACGTCGTTGTGCTGTTGGATCTCTGACGACTTCTCCTCCCCCCTTGCTGGATCAAGAAGGAGGTGACGTTGCTGCACCGTACGTGTGTTGAACGCGGAGGTGCCGTCCGTTCGGCGCTAGATCATCGGTGACGAAGAACGCGAAGAGTACGACTACTTCATCCACGCTTCTTCGAAAGCTTCCGCTCGCAATCTCCATAACGGTATGTAGATGCACTCTCACTTGCTCGTTGCTAGATGTCTCCATAGTTAGATCTTGGTGAAAGCATAGAAATTTTTTGAATTATGCTACGTTCCCCAACACCGTGTGCCACTTGGTAGACTACTAACACTACCTACAAACACCAGAAACTAGTTGCAACTCCTGGACAGAAATCGAGTTGATTAATAAGTCGAGAGGGGCACTTAAGCATTCCAATGCGTGGTAGTAGCTTTGTCATTGGACAACTTACACAGAACTCAGTTCTTAAGGACGGTTCCAGTGAGACAACCCACCATGTACTCCTACATGGCCTCTCACCGCTACCTTTACCAAATCATGTTCACACACTTAGCTCTCAACAGGAGGGCATGTTCACCACATTCCAATTCATCCCCGATGAATCAGACCTGACACGACTCTAAGCAATAGCAGGCATAACCAGAAAGCATGAATGAGTAGGCACAACATGGCTCAAACAACTCCTACTCATACTAGTGGGTTTCAACTATTTACTGTGGCAATGACAGGTCATGTAGAGGAAAGGGGTTCAACTACCGCAGCAAAAGCAGTTCAATCGTTGTTGTCCTAATACAGTAAAAGAGAGCAGGAGCGAGAGAGTGGGATTGTATCGGGATGCTCAATGGGGGGTTTGCTTGCCTGGCACTTCTGAAGATATCAATGAGTCTTCATCGGTGTCATCGAACTCATCGTCGGAACAGCGTCTACTGAGAGGGGACAAAACCGACAAACAGAGAAAGAACACAATCAATGCAATGCAACAATATGATGCATGAATGTGATATGGCAATATGATGTTTATTGAGCTAATGCAACTAGCAACACCATTAAATGAAGTTGGTTTGAACCAAAGGTTCAAATTCAAACTCCATATGTGATTATTCAAATGCCATTTATTCAAATTGTCCTAAACAACAGCCATAAGTTGTTCTAACATGCATGAAAATGCCATAAACAGATTCCTTGGATTTTTCTGATCAATTTTCATATATAAATTATTTCCATCTGAGCTACGGTTGATTTTATATGATTTTTAGAAGTTTAAAGCATTTTCTGGAATTTCTAAACCTTTTCTGATTTATTTTAATTCCAGAAAGGCTTTATTGCGTCAGCACTGCGTCACTGTGATGTCAGCAGTCAACAGGGCTGGTCCAGGTCAAACCTGACCAGTGGGTCCCACTGGTTAGTGGCTCTGGGCTGGTTTGTGTGGATGACAGGTGGGACCAGTCAAGGTTGACTTGACCAAAGTCAAAACTGGCACGTGGGTCCACGGGATTAGTACTAAACTAAACAGGAGAATTAAACAGATTAATTAAAGCACTGGGCCCACATGGCAGTGGCACTAGGGCGTGATTAGTGAGGTAATTAACCCCTAGTTAAGTGCCACGTCGGCGGTCGCCGGAGTTCGGCCGGCGGCGACCAAAACTGCGGCGACAACTCGTCGGAACGGCCGTTCTGACGCCCATTCGACGCACGGAGTGGTCCTATAGGGAGCTCGTGCTCATGCGCATCCAAAGGGACCATCAGTTCACGCTGGAGTGGACTAAATCGACAGCGGCGGCACATTTTGCGGCGGCCGGAGTTCGGGCATCGACAAGCGCGGGGCTGCAGCTCGAGGGAGAGCAAACGAGGGTACTGGGAAGCACCTAAGGGGCAGCAGGAGCTCGTCGGAGCCTCTGGTTGGAGTGGAGGGGCTCGGCAGCACGGAGCTCGCCGGCCATGGCAGACGGCGGCTTCGGGTGCTCGCGGGGCAGCGGCTACGGGGCGTGCGCGAAGGAAAGGACGGAGGGAATAGGTTCAGTGGCTCACGGCGGTTCGGCCGGTGCAGACGGAGGGGCCGGGGAGGCGTTGGTTGCCGCGAATTGCCGGTGATGTTCTTCGGGCATCGACGGCGAAGATGGCGCTGTCGGCGATGAAGCGGAGCCCTCCAGCTCGTTTTTTTGTGGCGTGGAGGCCAGGTGCTCGACGGCAGGGCTTCTGGGCTCGGCGAAGGGGCAAGGGGACGGCGGTGGGCGCGGTGGTGCTCGTCGGCGGCTTCGGACGCGAGCGAGGAGGCGGGGGAGAGAGACGGAGGGGGGGAAGAAGCACGGGGAGAGGTCAAGGGGGTTCCATGGGTTGCGTGGCGCTCGTCCAGAGCGTTGGGGAGGGAAGAAGGCAGGGAGGAGGTGGCAGGGCGTCGCCGGCGCACTCGCCACGCACCTGCGTGTCCTCCTGGCAGGAGGAAGAAGACCACACAGCCCCTGGTGGGCTGGGCCTCTTCTGCCAGGTAAGGCCCAGGTAAGGTTCCACTCTCTCTCTCTTTTCCTAAAATAGTTTCTGTTTTCTATTTTCTGCTTTTGTTTTGATTTAATAAAAATGCCAGAACATTTTCATAAATCTTGGAAATATTTGTGGGCACTGTCTGGATTAATTCCAACAACCCTCATTTACTTCCAAGATTATTTGGGCATTTAAAATTATCTATAGGATTTAAATGTCCAAATGCAAATATCTATGATTTAATTCAAGGATCCAAAATGGCTCCCAAAATTATGAAACCATTTTTGGCAGAGGTTTTAGCCAAGACCAAAAATGATGAACATTTTGTGAAGGGCACTTTGGATACATTGAAAAGTATTTAGATTCAACCTAGTTGAGTTCCTTTGGTGCTAGGGTTTCAACATCCCTAATTCAAGTTTAACAAAAAATTAAACATGATGACATGATGACCAGGCAAGGACCACAGGGGTTGATCTAGGGATGTGACAACTCACCCCCACTAAAACAAGAATCTCGTCCCGAGATTCAAGCATAGGGTAAGAATCAGAAGAGACACAAGCTAGCACAATCTTGACGATCCAATTTTCCTTCTCGAAGATGTTGATTTATTGCATCATATTGATCTTGTCATCCTTGCTTTGAGATCTTCATCCAACACGGTGGCGACGAAAGAAACCCTACAAAATTGATCCTCTGAAAGATCGAGCAACTCAAGATCAACTCATAGAGTGAGACGTTGAAGCATCTCTTGAGCCGAGATATGAAACACACATCCAAGAGGATGGAGTGAAACAAATGATGAAGGTTCACTTGGCAGGTGAAATTCCACACCTAAGAAGATGGTGGTCGAAGTCACCAGACGGGGCACCTTAGAGAAGGTGACTCGTAGAGTTATTCCCTTAAGTGGCAAAAAGAATTACTTTTGATATAGAGATCATTGAAATTCCCTATACCAGCCTGAGGCAAATCACAATCGATAGTTTGGAGGAGTTCGAAGGAATGACATACTCCATCTATAATAGATGATGGGGACTACCTTGTTGAAGACAACACAACGGATGATTTTGCTTATCATCGGAAATGGATGGGACCCATGGTAAGTCCACTTTTGAAGATGATCCTGAACAACAATTGCTGAGAAGGGCAGCCCATGGTAAATGGCACAATGGTGGTGCAAGTTGGGAACAAAATGCAAATGCTGGGAATGATTCTGGTAACTGGGATAAATCCCAACAGTAGAGAGTAAATCTACTCTTGAGGGGTTATGGCATAACCGAAGGGACTAGGAGCAATCCCAGTTAGTGCCGGTGATAACACCTAGTGCTTGTGCGCGCTCTCAAGAACTTGAGCATTCCCATATTCATCAAGGTTTTACCAATATCCATGTCAAGGATCCTGGCAACACCACATACTACCATGATGAATAATGATGGACGATGCAGATGCAAAGGAAGATAACACTTTCTCAGATTCCACCTTAGCGATGTCAGGGGCAAAATCTGGATGATCGACCGAGAGACATTTAGCACTCCGCTTCTAATGTTCTCCTTAATGTGTTAGCGTAAGCCATTCATAGATATGTTTGGTATCTTGAACATCAAGTAAAGGTCGGACTTCGGGAGCACAAGAATCCATAACGAACAACTAGGGAGTAAATCCTACGAAATCCTTATGGGGAGGTGGACAACTTCTTCAATCAAGATACTACAACAATAGGTCTTCCAGCTGGATGGGTTGGCCACGACATCCACTTTACCGGTTATCGAGAGACCAATATTACAGTTCTTGGAAAATGCTCCAACTATCATATCTGCCTGAGATTCAGATCTAGCTGGTGTCAGGATATTCCAGACTCATCGAGTCTAGAGAGAAAAAATGAAAGTTTGCAACTCAAATCGATGAGACGACGTCGCGAGATTCTCGGGAAATGAACTGCGATAGTAAGCTCCAAAACACGAGCTGGTTCTACTACACACATGTGAACACGTTGTTCCAGACAACATGATCACATGGCAGTCTTACAATAAAATACTACCAAGTTCAGGTGGGGACCATCATTGAGGATAACGAAGTCTCTAGGCAAGTCCATGGATTAGATCCCAAGAATAGACTTCTCTTCCTTGAACAAATCAATCGGTGGCTTGGTGTGCTACGGAATACATATGGAGTGGAGGTAATTAATCTACCAAACCATAGAATACTTTGCACGTATGCATGACTGATTTGGGATGATTCCAGGGGAGTAAAACAAGTTTTCTCAAATTCACGGTGACAACTTGCACCAACTGCACATGAATTGGAGGAAGTCACTTCTCTCATCCAACATATACCTCATGAACGGGACACGAAGGCAATGCTTACAAAGTTTCCAACACTAGCTTAATGTCCTACAAAATCATGGAGAAGATAGCAGTGTTGCTGATGGGCTCAACAACAATTCATCCAGGTTTCCATGGAGATGGAATTCCATAATTATGTGAACAAGTGATAGTATTGGTCAGACCAAGGGAATATAATGGTGTATGCTCAAAGGATCAACCACGAGTAAGACAACATTATGAACATCGTTGGTTCTGATTTGATTTGATGATAGCCCATACTCAAATCAAAGTTTTGGACAATACAATAGACCCAACAATTGATCACAAGGATCAACCGATCAAGATATCATCTTTCTTCAACACACACGCACAAAAGATATCCCTTAGAAGGAACTAAGTCAGGCAAGCTCTTATCTTCCAACTCTCCAAGTTGTTGTTCAGCTTAACCAACTAGTTCAGGGTATCCAACACAGATTCTTGGAGAAAGGGTGGTTTAGAGAGAATCCAGCTTGATCACGAACTCAACATAGCGGTCAGGTGACAACCTGGTAATACTTCCGAGAAGATATTCAGAAAATCACGAACCACCGATATGTTGCTAAGTCCGAAAACAATCTTGCTTTTCAGGGCAAGACGATATGATCAAATAAGCAAGGGATTGAATAATCCTAACTCATTGATCGAAGAGTGCACCAAGAAAGATGGACTAGGTAGCACGATCTGTTGGGGAACGTAGTATTTTAAAATTTTCCTACGATCACGCAAGATCTATCTACCAAATGCATAGCAACGAGAGGGAAGAGTGTGTCTACGTACCCTCGTAGACCGGGAGCGGAAGCGTCAAGTGACGCGGTTGATGTTGTCGAACTTCTTCGCGATCCAACCGATCAAGCACCGAACGTACGGCACCTCCGCGTTCAGCACACGTTCAGCTTGATAACGTCCCACGAGCTCTTGATCCAGTTGAGCTTCACGGGAGAGTTTCGTCAGCACGACGGCGTGGTGACGGATATGATGTGTTCACCGGCGCAGGGCTTCGCCTAAGCTCCGCGACGGTATGACCGAGGTGTGATTCTGTGGAGGGGGGCACCGCACACGGCTAAAACAATTCAACTTGTGTGTCTTTGAGTGCCCCCCTGCCCCCGTATATAAAGGAGCAAGGGAGGGAGGCCGGCCGGCCCTTCCTGGTGCGGCTAGGGAGTGGACTCCTACTAGGAATAGGATTGCAATCCTATTCCTAGTAGGATTCACCAAAAGAAGGAAGAGGGAAAGGAATAGGAGAGGTGGCGCCCCCCCCCCCAATCCTAGTCCAACTAGGAACCCTAGGTGGGGGCGCCGGCCAGCCCTATGGGCTGCCTCTCTCTTTCCCTTTAGGCCCACTATGGACCATCCCCTCTCGTAGGGGGTTCCGGTAACCCCCTCCGGCATTCCCGATAAATTCGAATCTTTTCCGGAACACTTCCGGTGTCCGAATATAGTCGTCCAATATATCAATCTTTATGTCTCGGACATTCCGAGACTCCTCGTCATGTCCGTGATCTCATCCGGGACTCCGAACTACCTTCGGTACATCAATACTCATAAACTCATAATACCGATCGTCATCAAACGTTAAGCATGCGGACCCTACGGGTTCGAGAACTATGTAGACATGACCAAGACTCATCTCCGGTCAATAACCAATAGCGGAACCTGGATGTTCATATTGGCTCCTACATATTCTACGAAGATCTTTTATCGGTCAGAACCGCATAACAACATACGTTGTTCCTTTTGTCAAACGGTATGTTACTTGCCCGAGATTCGATCGTCGGTATCTCTATACCTAGTTCAATCTCGTTACCGGCAAGTCTCTTTACTCGTTCCGCAACACATCATCTCGTGACTAACTCATTAGTCTTTTGCTTGCAAGGCTTATTGTGATGTGTGTTACCGAGAGGGCCCAGAGATACCTCTCCGACACTCGGAGTGACAAACCCTAATCTTGATCTATGCCAACACCACGAATACTTTCGGAGACACCTGTAGAGTATCTTTATGATCACCCAGTTATGTTGTGACGTTTGATAGCACACAAGGTGTTCCTACGGTATTCGGGAGTTGCATAATCTCATAGTCATAGGAACATGTATAAGTCATGAAGAAAGCAATAGCAGTAAAACTAAACGATCATAGTGCTATGCTAACGGATGGGTCTTGTCCATCACATCATTCTCCTAATGATGTGATCTCGTTGATCAAATGACAACTCATGTCTATGGTTAGGAAACATAACCATCTTTGATCAATGAGCTAGTCTTGTAGAGGCATACTAGGGACACTCTGTTTTGTCTATGTATTCACACATGTACTAAGTTTCCGGTTAATACAATTCTAGCATGAATAATAAACATTTATCATGATATAAGGAAATATAAATAACAACTTTATTATTGCCTCTAGGGCATATTTCCTTCACGATCAATCTTAGAATGGTGATTTAATAGCCAACACGCTAAGAATGAGATTGGTGTCCTTTAACTACCAAGCAACGAAGTCGCTAGGAGTATTGATTTCACACATCACAATTCGCTTGTCAGCTTTCCGGTTACAATAACATGGAGTCCGAGGAATAAACGATGATGGCGAGAAGTATCACCTTATCAAAAGTTCATAGGAGGTGGTGCAATTCCCATGACATTCTTGATATAAAGATGGTAATACTCCAGGATAGAACAGTTTAGAAGCTGCATTAGCATTCTTCATCTGCGAAGTACAACTTCTTTGACCAAATCCTGGATATGGATAAGGTACTGGAGTTTGTTTCTCCTAGTCATTCTAGAATAGAATGGCTTGACGGACCACAAGAGTAAAAGGCATCGATGAACACAAGTGCACGACTACTCCTGATTATCAATTGATAGACGGGGATCGGAATATAACTAAAGGGGGACAACTCGGGGAACATATGGTTGTCTGAGTTGTAGATGCATAGGTTAGTATGTCGAACGAGTTCCACATATTTCTTCCGGATAACCCATGCAGAAAGATAGAATTGGCAGAGTCACAATATGAATGGAGTACTACTCAAGAGCACTCGGGTTGTGATCTTTTGGTTCAGAAGAACTTCTGCCATGATGGTTCATGGTATTTGGAAGAAGGATATACCACGGACCTCGAGGACTATCACAAGGTTACTAATATCCTAAAGGGACGAGCAAATACTATCAACATGAAGTAAGTAGGGTGAAGCTCGGGTTCAAGAACCCAGGAATAGAATGCCTACTAACTAAATGGCATCACGGGATGCTTTTGAGAATAATGGCCAAAATCATCACACTGAGAATATAAAGCATTACTGGATTACTGGGTGATCTTCTAAGATACTTAGGGTCATAATAATAACTCCAACATATATGTCGAGGTAACAGAGTACCTCAACACACTGACTAGTGTGCTTAGTCTGGCCCAAAGGTACATCGGAACATGAAGGAAAGGTTTGCAAATGCATCAGATTATTTAGAAACCTGGAATGACTCGGACAGCATGACGGCTGTAAATGCTCGGAAATAATGTTGAGACTCATGCACAAGGATAGCATAACCACTCAACATCATAATGTCAAGGTTCTGAGATCAACAGTTGAACACACAGAAGTAGAATAAACTGAACTGAGAGTTGAATCCACAATTAACGGGATCCTGATAGGCAGAAGAGAAAGCCTAGTTCTTAATCCCCGTAGAAAGAAGAAGGTGACTCAGATCAGAAGGTCATAGGGTAAAGGAGTAAAAAGAGCCTTACGTTCCCTTCCACAATCAATTCCCTTATATAACTAAAGAATTTCTAGACACGACTTCGACCAGTTTGGCTTGCTAATCCTATAGGCAGTCAGGCTCTGATACCAAAGCTGTCGGGACCCCGATCCTAAGTCACAAAGGTCTAGCATGTAACACATCATATCACTTTGCGGCCTCACGCACGGTATCCCCACGGGTGTCACCTTACCTGGCCTGGGACCGTTTTCGCATTTTGGCACACGTATATGATAGTGTCGCTAGCATCCATATGACAGAGAACCCGGGCCGACATGGCTAGTTATAAACCAAAAGTGGCGCTAAATTACAGAGACAGGCATACATGACCCAGCAACGAACGTGTCGGTCATCAACGTATGAACCCAAGTCGTAGCAAGCTACAAGGACTTAAAGGAACAACGCGTGACATTTCCCCTAAGGGACAGACACAGGAACGAAGAAGGACACATGCCGGCCAGCCTAAGTGTTCCGGAGCAGTAGCAAGCTACCAAGGCTCGGTGGAAGCACTAGGAGACATTTCCCTGCAATATAGGCTACCAAAGGTAAACAACTAGGTGTCGGGTCCCACACATAGCAATACACATTACACGTACGCATAACATGCAAGTATGTGTTGTACAACATGGCATCACAACATAACTCAACAACTCATATAGATAAAGGCCCAGAAGAGCCATCGTAGCATTTATTACAAACAGAGGTCACATGACCCAACATACAGAGCATACAGGCAACGGAAGCATAACATGTCTGAGTACAGACAACTACAAATGAAAAAGACTAAGAAGCCTGACTATCTACAAGACCCTCCCAAGGGTACAAGATCGTAGCTGAGGTAACAAGCTAAACGTCGAAGTCCACGCTGAACCACTAGCGAGACTGAAGTCTCTCTGCAAAAACATAAATTAAGCAAACGTGAGTACAAAGGTACTCAGCAAGACTTACATCAGAACTAACTACATATGCATCAGTATCAACAAAGGGGTGGTGGAGTTTGACTGCAGCAAGCCAGCTTTGACTCGGTGGCTATCCTGAACTACGACTGCAAGTAACTCTTTTGAGGTGGCGCACACGAGTCCACATATTCACCAATCAAAACACCACTATGGGTCCGCTCCCGTCTCCCTACGAGAACGCCATCCACAGCACTCACACTTGTCTTGAGCATTTTAGAGTATCCACTTTCACTTGTCTATGTACCACGTAAGCATCCAAGAAGTCCATAACTGCGGACCCGGCTATTCGAATAGATCATGTTAACCCTGCAGGGGTGTACTTCTTCACACACGCTCTCGCCACTTACCGCCATGTACACGTCGTGTATCTCGGCAACCTTCAAGCGGAAGCCTGCCGAGGGTGTCGGCCACGACCTCACTAACCACACAAGACTCTAGTCCAGGTTTATCGCCTATTCGGGTTCCATCCGTTGGGAGATCCGGCCGGGGTGTCGCTCACGGCCCCAAATGATGTGCGCAGGGTTCCCAAGCCCACCTCGACGGATGGATCTACGCTTGGTACACCGTGCCATGGTGCCTAGTCTGCCCCAAGCCCACATGTACCGTGTGCCACTTGGTAGACTACTAACACTACCTACAAACACCAGAAACTAGTTGCAACTCCTGGACAAAAATCGAGTTGATTAATAAGTCGAGAGGGGCACTTAAGCATTCCAGTGCGTGGTAGTAGCTCTGTCATTGGACAACTTACACAGAACTCAGTTCTTAAGGACGGTTCCAGTGAGACAACCCACCATGTACTCCTACATGGCCTCTCACCGCTACCTTTACCAAATCGTGTTCACACACTTAGCTCTCAACAGTAGGGCATGTTCACCACATTCCAATTCATCCCCGATGAATCAGACCTGACACGACTCTAAGCAATAGCAGGCATAACCAGAAAGCATGAATGAGTAGGCACAACATGGCTCAAACAACTCCTACTCATACTAGTGGGTTTCAACTATTTACTGTGGCAATGACAGGTCATGCAGAGGAAAGGGGTTCAACTACCGCAGCAAAAGCAGTTCAATCGTTGTTGTCCTAATGCAGTAAAAGAGAGTAGGAGCGAGAGAGTGGGATTGTATCGGGATGCTCAATGGGGGGTTTGCTTGCCTGGCACTTCTGAAGATATCAATGAGTCTTCATCGGTGTCATCGAACTCATCGTCGGAACAGCGTCTACTGAGAGGGGACAAAACCGACAAACAGAGAAAGAACACAATCAATGCAATGCAACAATATGATGCATGAATGTGATATGGCAATATGATGTTTATTGAGCTAATGCAACTAGCAACACCATTAAATGAAGTTGGTTTGAACCAAAGGTTCAAATTCAAACTCCATATGTGATTATTCAAATGCCATTTATTCAAATTGTCCTAAACAACAGCCATAAGTTGTTCTAACATGCATGAAAATGCCATAAACAGATTCCTTGGATTTTTCTGATCAATTTTCATATATAAATTATTTCCATCTGAGCTACGGTTGATTTTATATGATTTTTAGAAGTTTAAAGTATTTTCTGGAATTTCTAAACCTTTTCTGATTTATTTTAGTTCCAGAAAGGCTTTATTGCGTCAGCACTGTGTCACTGTGATGTCAGCAGTCAACAGGGCTGGTCCAGGTCAAACCTGACCAGTGGGTCCCACTGGTCAGTGGCTCTGGGCTGGTTTGTGTGGATGACAGGTGGGACCAGTCAAGGTTGACTTGACCAAAGTCAAAACTGGCACGTGGGTCCACGGGATTAGTACTATACTAAACAGGAGAATTAAACAGATTAATTAAAGCACTAGGCCCACATGGCAGTGGCACTAGGGCGTGATTAGTGGGGTAATTAACCCCTAGTTAAGTGCCACGTCGGCGGTCGCCGGAGTTCGGCCGGCGGCGACCAAAACTGCGGCGGCAACTCGTCGGAACGGCCGTTCTGACGCCCATTCGACGCGCGGAGTGGTCCTATAGGGAGCTCGTGCTCATGCACATCCAAAGGGACCATCAGTTCACGCCGGACTAAATCGACAGCGGCGGCACATTTTGCGGCGGCCGGAGTTCGGGCATCGACGAGCGCAGGGCTGCAGCTCGAGGGAGAGCAAACGGGGGTACTGGGAAGCACCTAAGGGGCAGCAGGAGCTCGTCGGAGCCTCTGGTTGGAGTGGAGGGGCTCGGCAGCACGGAGCTCGCCGGCCATGGCGGACGGCGGCTTCGGGTGCTCGCGGGGCAGCGGCTACGGGGCGTGCGCGAAGGAAAGGACGAAGGGAATAGGTTCAGTGGCTCACGGCGGTTCGGCCGGTGCAGACGGAGGGGCCGGGGAGGCGTTGGTTGCCACGAATCGCCGGTGATGTTCTTCGGGCATCGACGGCGAAGATGGCGCTGTCGGCGATGAAGCGGAGCCCTCCAGCTCGTTTTTTTGTGGCGTGGAGGCCAGGTGCTCGACGGTAGGGCTTCTGGGCTCGGCGAAGGGGCAAGGGGACGGCGGTGGGCGCGGTGGTGCTCGCCGGCGGCTTCGGACGCGAGCGAGGAGGCGGGGGAGAGAGACAGAGGGGGGGAAGAAGCACGGGGAGAGGTCAAGGGGGTTCCATGGGTTGCGTGGCGCTCGTCCAGAGCGTTGGGGAGGGAAGCAGGCAGGGAGGAGGTGGCAGGGCGTCGCCGGCGCACTCGCCACGCACCTGCCTGTCCTCCTGGTAGGAGGAAGAAGACCACACAGCCCCTGGTGGGCTGGGCCTCTTCTGCCAGGTAAGGCCCAGGTAAGGTTCCACTCTCTCTCTCTTTTCCTAAAATAGTTTCTGTTTTCTATTTTCTGCTTTTGTTTTGATTTAATAAAAATGCCAGAACATTTTCATAAATCTTGGAAATATTTGTGGGCACTGTCTGGATTAATTCCAACAACCCTCATTTACTTCCAAGATTATTTGGGCATTTAAAATTATCTATAGGATTTAAATGTCCAAATGCAAATATCTATGATTTAATTCAAGCATCCAAAATGGCTCCCAAAATTATGAAACCATTTTTGGCAGAGGTTTTAGCCAAGACCAAAAATGATGAACATTTTGTGAAGGGCACTTTGAATACATTGAAAAGTATTTAGATTCAACCTAGTTGAGTTCCTTTGGTGCTAGGGTTTCAACATCCCCAATTCAAGTTTAACAAAAAATTAAACATGATGACATGATGACCAGGCAAGGACCACAGGGGTTGATCTAGGGATGTGACACAAGGATCCCGTAGGATCGAACGGGGGACGAAATCGGTGAAGAATCCCGTCTAAAAGGACAACTTTCGGAGGTGTGTGTGCGTCAAAGGATGGCCGAAACGACCAGTTGCGGTCGTTCGAAAGGCCGTCTTTTGTTGTGGATTCCTCCGGTAAAATGACCGTGATTTCTTCATACGAACTTGGAATTTGACGTTCTTGGGCTCGTTGGATTCGTATGAACGACACCGGCCCATTTCTGGTCTTATTGGAGCACTTTGGAAAAAATGAGTTTTTCCGACCTCCGACATGGCTAAGTCTGCCCCCTGGGTGTCTATGCATTGAACTCCTCCTTGGTTCTTTCATCGTGTTTGGTACTAGGTTGCTCCAAAACGCATTTAGACACAAGAAAACAAAGAAAGCTAATAAAAACCAACTAAAATACTAAATGTACAATGCTCACAATGATAAGTGCAAATACCGGTAAACATGCATAATGGACTATTATTTGGTTCAATGGGACATGATATATAAAAAGAACATGCAACAAATGAGCTCTACAAATGCGTAAATTATAGAGCCATCAAAGTGTGTTGCCGATCTATGTCTCTGCGTCGCCCGTTTCGCTGGGCGCGACGAAGGATGAGCGGCAACACATCGACGAATGGGAGGGAAGTACGCTGGCGGCCGAGCTGGCGGAGGCTGAGTGCCTGATACAGTGGGAGCGCGAGGAGTAGGCCGAGTGGAGCGCGCTAGAGAAGGAGGCAGCGCAGCAGCAGCAGACGCCGGAGGTTGTGGCGCTGGTGGCCTACCAGCAGGCCTTCTCATGGGCGCCGCCGTCGGCGTTTGTCGACTTGACCAAGGTGGGCAAGGACGACGACGCCTAGGGCGGCGGGCGGCGAGATGTTTTTTAAGTTTTAGTATATTGTTTTATGTTTTAATTATTAAAAGTGGATTTTGGCACGGCGTTTCAATATGCATGTTTTATTTTAAATGTTTCATGCCTATTTATTTTTTAAGTTGTCGTGTGGACCAAATGGGTCGGACGCATTGGACGCACCTACGCCCCGGCCCAAAACCAGAAACATTGTCGACCCAAACGGAAAAAAAAGGACAAATATTGTGTCCGTTTGTGTCGCCCGGCTAGAATTGGCCTAAGGTCGTTCAATTATATTCTACTAACCCACCTTATTTAAAGATGTGCATGGTTATGTGATAAGTTGTGACCCTGAATAATGTTAATCGCTACTATGATTGCCAGAGAACTGTTTTTGAATGCGGATATCAGTTCAGTGTGCTTGTACTCTGCCACCTCTTGTTATTGATAGAGGTGCTGCTGTCAACAGGTAGAGCCATCAGTTTCCGCCCCTGTGCCATATTCTGAAGACACGGATGGATGCGTTTAATTTGTATAGAGATATTTTTCCAAGAGAATGTACAACAGTTGTACTCACACTTCCAAGTGACGGTGAGCACGGCTGTATGGAGTATATCTACTTTTGGTTTCATCTGATGATAGTATTGCCTGTCATCGCCCCTTGCTGTGTTACTGTGTTGCTACTTACTAGTGTTTTTCATGTTTTCGTCGAGTGCTACTTGTGCTTAACCAGCATCACATGAACCGCAGATGCGCTAGTCATTTTTCTTAAAAAAAGAAAGGTAGGAGGTAAAAACTGGAATTCACTCTCAAATTTATAATTCTTTTCAAAGAAGTTGCGAACGTCTGTAACTCCATGGCCAATTATGTTTGTATCTCTATGGTCTCAGCTATGTGTGGGTTTCTAGGTTGGGCAGACCTCCCCCATGGCCTACTTTACTCTGTTGTTGCTCTGTAACTCTATTGGAATCATTCCTTGACATCGTTGCCTTCACAGCCACCTGTCCCTGTTGCCTTCTGCTACTATCTCCAAATCGATGTTGTTGCCACCTCTCCTCCTCCAGCCTCATGTCCCTCTGTGCTATCCTCATACGTGCCCATTTAGCAGCAGCCCTGTACGTAAACGTTCATGTTATGTTACTGATCTTGCCAACCAAGGCACCTAAACGTTTTGGTGGCAGCAAATCCCCACCGAGTCCTCTGAATAGTTCTTCTTTCCGGGGTGTTCCCTACGGCCATCTCATCTTGTTCAACCAAAATCAATCGTGTCTTCTTATGGATGTCTTCACTGGTGCTAGTATCTCAACTCAACAACTACCAGTCACTCATGGCTCCTCTTTCGTGAATCGTCACCCAGCTCACATCTCCTGATCAACACTAGACACCACAATTACTTTCGGCGTGTTGGTATTAAAAATCTTGGTTGTATGTTCTCCTCGAAATGAAACGATTAAGAAGATTGTGGTCTTCAAAGTCCAGGCCTTCGGCTGTTCGGCATGGATCATCATCAAGGCTGTTTCTCGTGCACTTAGCAGTTGATTTCGATGGAAGCATGACCAGCAAATGGCATCTTGCCCACCCGTGGCTTGTCGCGTGCGATGACATGCTTCTCATGCTTGGTTGCCAGGAATATTGTCCATCAACAAGGGATACCTTTTTCCCACATGCAAAAACAAAAACAAAAACAAACAGGGGACACCTTTGAAGGCTCCCGACTCGACTTATCGACCGAACCTACAAAGTGGGTGAAGGTGGAGAAGTGGGAACTGAGAGGTCTTCAGCAGCATCAACGAGAGGACCCAGCCCTTGTGTTGCACGAACCTAGAGAGATGGAAGGAAGAAGCAACTGCATGTACTGTTATGATTCTAAAGAGGGGATCACATGTTTTTGTTTTTATTTTGAATGTGAGTGGATCACATGTGAGTTGGGTCACTCACTGTAGGAAGGTGTCTCCATTATAAATTGTGGCAGAATGATCCAACCCATGTGGGCTGTGCCCAGTATGTTTTATTCGTATTCGTGATGATCGACGGTCGCGATGGATAATGGATCGTTATTAGTGCTCTCCATATGAGCTTTTCCCGTAAGATGTCTCAACTTTCTGTACGTAGATGTGGTTCAACAAAGTTTTGAACCTTTGATAGTATGTCGGATCATGTTGGCAATGCTTAAGTATATTAGGAGTATATGATGTCATCATCGATTCCCGGCCTCTTACTTCAGCATTCACGAAAATGCTGAAGTCAACTCTACCAGCTTGTTCCGAAAATTTGCTCTTCCAGCACAGAACAGAACTGTAGCTCTTTTTAGTCTGTGTAATAGATGTTCGTGGCGGCAGGAGCTCTGAAGTTTTTGCAGGTAGTTCATCCTTGTGTTTAGAGCATGGTAAGAGATGTTCCTTTTATCAGTCAGGTGTGCTGTTTAACTACTTACTGATTCTTCTGCCTTTGGTGGAACTGCCAAGTTTCAAGGGATCAGCAAGGGATTCTTCTTCAGGTGCATGGTTTGGTCTTAGATTTACTTGCATCTGTCAAAATGACTGAATACGTGTGCCCGAAAATTGAATTTGGTTTTGTTTGGTGTCTGGTTGCTGGCCCCGAACATGAAAAAGACATGTATTGCACTGAACCGTATGCTTGTGCTGGATTGACATGTGTGTACTTGCTATGAGTTCTGCACAGGGATGCTAGCTAGTAACATTGATTGCGACACATCTGATTGTGAAGTTGTTGGGGTTTCAGGTAGTTTCATGCTCAATGAATGAAACCAGACCCAGGATTTTGTGTCAAGAACTTATCGCGGCGAAATGATGCTGTCCCAGCGGGGTGCTTGAACTGACAGGTTATACTGATACTAAGCCACACTAGACTGCAGTTACTTCAGCCGGCCCAGACTACATGTTTCTGCATGTGTTCTTGTCAAAATTTACCTTAGTTGCAACGGGGAAAGCAAAGAGCAGCACAACATACAACCTGCCAGCACCAGATGCGTATCTTATGTCGTTCATGTTGTTGCTCAGAGAAATTTAGGTCAGAACCATCAAAAGGAGCCACTGTTCGTCGTGCGACGTAGAGGCTCGATCGTGCTCCACGAAGCGAGCAGAAAACGGACTGAATTGTAAAACCTGACGGCGCACGAAGGAAAAACCAGGTCACAGCCAGGGACCAAAATTTAATTTGAAAGGATTGGCAGGGGCCGCGCGAACGCGTACCCCCTCTACCACAAATTATTGTGACGTCCACTCTCCCACTTGGGGAGATGGTGGGCCAGCGCATCCACCAAGTGCAATGTGGACCACTGACCCAGGCCACGAGCCTTCTTGATCGCTCGTCGACCCCGTCCAGGTAAGTATGGAACAACGTCGCACCTTGCCCTCGTTTTATAGCCAACGCTCCCGCTGGTTCTCCTCCGCCAGGCGAGGTGGGACTAAAAACCGAAGCGCATCCAGCGGGGCGAGAGCCAGTCACGGGAGGATGTTCGTTTGAATTGGGCTGGTGTTTGCTGTATCCGGGCCTCAGTTACGGACGAAGTATAGAGCTGGGCCTTGAAAGCCGTAGCAGCAGCTTTGTGCCCGTGTTGTTGTTGAGCTTCTCCTCGTGTAAATCCTGTTGCACTCTCATCTACCCCTCAAAAAAAAATTTTGCACTCTCTTTACAAAATCCTCCCGTTGGAACTTTCCCAAACAAATGAAACGATGTCATTCCCTCAAAAAAAATGAAACGATGTCATGGCAATGCTTAAGAAAATTCGTGGTAATTTCATGCTTCCCTCCTTTATTTTAAAAGATTTTCCTTTATTTTTTGTAACAAAAGATATTTTTTCTCAAATACGCACGAGTGTGCGTACTTTATATATTATAAGAAGAAAGAGGGGCAAAGAGCCCTCCACAACGTTGTTACACGGTATTTACATGCACAAGCATTTCCACCTCCACCATACTTGCTACTGTAGCTACCTTGTCCCGCTCACCCGCCATTCCACCCGGTAGAAGAAGATGGTTAGGTCGCCTTTGAGCAGTCCCGCTTGTTCCCAATTCCGGCCTTCCTCCGCGAAGCGGCGAAGCACGTGTGGTATAGATGGAGAAGCACCCTCAAAAACAATTGCATTGCGATGTTTCCAAATCTCCCACATGGCTAAGACACGAAAAGCATTGAGCACTCTCTTGTGGGTCTCATTTGAGTTTTGTGCCGCGCACCAAGCAGCGAGTGTGTCGTTCATCGTAGGCATCCAGCCGGGTTTGTCCATGTCCTGGAAGATCGCAGCCCAAATCTGTCTGGCAAAGACACACCGGATGAAAAGGTGATCGATGCTCTCCTCCTCCTGGTTGCACAGCGGGCAACTATCTTGGTGGTCAAGGCCTCTCCTCGCCAGACGATCAGAGGTCCAGCATCTATTCTGCGTAGCAAGCCACACAAAGAAACGGCAACGTAGCAGCGCCCTAGCTTTCCATGTAAATTCAGCTATTTGATCCACCTCCCTTCCCCAAAACTTGCCGCGTAAGCTGATCGCGTTGAGTATATGCCGTTCGTCTCCCAGGACCAAACCACATCATACTGCCTCGTCTGATCCAGTGTTACGTCGGCAACCCTCGTCCATAATGCGAGGTATTCATCAAATGCCACAGGGCTTAGCTTCGGGTTCACGTCCCTCGCCCAGGCATTATCATGTAGTGATGTGGCAACCGAACAGGTTTTCCTTGTTCGGGCCCGCACGCGGGCATAGATGTTGGGGGCAATATCAGCGACACGGAATCCATCTAGCCATCGATCTTCCCAAAACCTTATGCTCTGGCCACTACCCACAACTGGCCTCATCGCAGAGAGAGCTAATTGATGTGCAACATTCGGAACTTGGATTTGGAATTCTACCCACGGTCGTTCCTTGTCGAACTGCTGCAACCACGGTCAGCGTGCTTGCAGGGCAATATTCAGCCACTGCAGATTCGGGATGCCAAGTCCTCCCGCCCACTTTGGCGAGCAAACTCTTTCCCAAGCTACAACGCAGCTTCCACCATGCGCAGATGCGCCCGCAACCCACAGAAAACCACGACAGATTTTGTTCAACGCAACGATTGTTTTCTTTGGCAGATCAAGAGCAAGCATTGCGTGCAGCGGCATTGCACATAGGACCGATGAATCAGCAATAATCTTCCACTCTTGGGCATCTTAGATGCCTTCCACTTCTGCAGCGCACCCGCTAGTTGATCCACAAGATAAGAAAATTGCACTGCGGACTGCTTTGTGAGGGTGAGGGG
Organism: Secale cereale; assembly: GCA_902687465.1. Lineage (NCBI taxonomy): Eukaryota > Viridiplantae > Streptophyta > Magnoliopsida > Poales > Poaceae > Secale > Secale cereale. Next base: position 766,002,573 of record LR738713.1, read on the forward strand.
CAGCCCCAAATACTTGCAAGGGAAGGATCCTCTAGGGCAGCCAAAGGTCCGTTCCACCATTTCCATCGTTTTAGTCGTGCATCTAATCGGGAATGCTGTTGTTTTTACGAGGTTTAACTTGAGCCCCGAGGCTTCTCCGAAAGTTTGAAGCAGCAGCGCACAAGTGATACATCCAAAACGTATCTATAATTTCTGATTGCTCCATGCCTCTTTTGTGTGATATTGCTATGATATTTATACACTTCCATACACTTTTGATCATATTTGGACTAACCTATTAACTCAGTGCACCCCAGTGCCAGTTTCTGTTTTCTGCTGTTTTTGTATTTCAGGTTTTCCCATTACGTAAACTGCCAGAAAAATTCCGGAAAAAATATATAAAAAATCAGCGTTCCGGAAGCTTCCATGCGGCCAAAGTAGGGCCGGAGGGGGGCCACCAGGGCTGCAGGCACCCTGGGGGCGCGGCCCCCCTCCTGGCCGCGCCGGGGGGGCGCCTGGGCCCCCCATGCCTCCGCTGATGCCCCCCTTTGGCATATATTTACACCACGTCCCGAAACCCTCGAGGACGGAACCCTTTTTCGCGATCTCATCTCTGTTCCGCCGCCGCCGCGCTTCCAAGATCGGGAGCATCAGGAGAACTCTTCCCGGCACCCTGCCGGAGGGGAGGATCACCACCGGGAGCCTCTCCACCACCATGGACGCCTCCCGGATGAGTTGTGAGTAGTCTCCCTTGGACCATGGGTCCATGACCAGTAGCTATGTGATGTTCTCCTCCCCTCTTTGTTCTTCACTAATTAGACCTCGTGAGCTGCCCTACATGATCGAGGCACATATGTAATCCTTATGCTGTTGCTATGATGAGTTTGCTGGGATCCGATGGATTATGAGATTATGTTCAGATTGTGTGTGAGTAAAATATATTTGATTTACCTCTTTTATATTTATGTTCTTGAGTAATTCTTGCATGTTCTCCGTTGCTGTTTATTGCTTTGGCCAAGTAGTAGGTAGTAACTCCAAGAGGGAACGTTATGCTTGATTGTGGGTTCATGCCCCTCGATGACTAGCTTGAGTGACAGAAACATGAGTCTAGGGGATGTGCTGTTGCCACAAGGGGGAAAACAACGGTGCTTTTACTCGCGGGTGCAAGGATTGTTTACTTTACGCAAAGTTCTTTTAATGCAGTTGTCTGTTGCTTTGAGTTTACACTACGGGTGGGACTCGCAACTTAATACCGGCGAGATGTTCTGGATAGATATCTCAAGGTGGATGATTAGTAGTAGATGCAGATGGATTTCGGTCTACTTACCTTGGCGTACCACCCATGCTTTTGAGCCTCTACCTTTCTTGCAGCATAGTTAGCATTGGTTTGCGCACATAATCCTGCCAATTGCCCAGCTGTAATTCGTTTACCTCACTTAGTTGTTTTATCGTCTTTTGGGAGAGAGACATCACTAGTGAACATCATGGGACCCCGGTCCATATTACCATCACTGATCACATCCGCTATTTACTTTCAGTTCTTACTTACTAGTTGCAGTTATACCTACCACTATTATCTCTTGCGTTTGATCCTTTGTAAACGACAAGGCCGGAGGGATTGACAACCTCTCTGTACTCGTTGGGAGCAAAGTTATTTGTATTTGTGTGCAGGTCCGGTCGATCGCTAGTTGCGCCGCTAGTAGTTGACACCTTCTTGTTGAACCTTGGAGTCTCAGGGGAATTCGATCCTTGGTATCTTTGCCAAGGGAAAACTACTGCTACACTGCATCTCAAACCTTCCACTTGGGGTAACCAAAGAGGGGCGAGAAGCCATCAACAAGTGCGTAGATGAAGCTCATTTGGTTTGATGAAGAAAATCACGTCATCGGAGAACATTGAGAGCCGACGCTTCATCTCAGACCGCGCTAGGGGAGCAAGCATGCCCCTCGAAACCGCAAGCTCGAACATGTGATGCAACGGCTCCATGATCATGATAAATAGCATAAGAGATATTGGATCGCCCTGCCTCAGCCCGATCTGATTTGAGATTGGTCTTCCTGGCGTCCCATTTACCATGATTCTAGTGGACGAAGCTTGGCGCACCCGATGGCAGGTGAATTAACAACAAAAGATATTTAAGGCCTGTTCGGAGACCCTCCCACTCTGGGACTCCACTCCCTGAGCAGGCTGAGCCGTAGTTTAAAATTATGGAGCGGGAAGACAGGTACTCCGTGGATCCTTGAATTGGTGGAGCCTGTGGTTTTCCGAACAGCTCCTTAGTTGTTACTCACCCCACCTGATTTATAAGACCTATATTGTTTTTTATTTACTTTGATCGTCGTTAGACCAATAATTTGTGATACATGTGTCGTAAAATATACCATTGCAGACACTTCCAAATACAAACTCGATGGTACATTTTTTATTCCAGTCATCTCATATCATTATATTGGTCTAATATATTGTTGAGGGAATAACCAAAATCCTATCCGTGAACCCACCCCAATTATACATGGCATGTCATGTAGAGGATCAACAAAAGTCCAAGCAAGCCCTTCCATGTCCAAACAAGTATTTATGCTCAATGAGTTAAAGAGAGAAGAGCTCGTAAAATAGTAAGGAGGAACACTTCGTTTCACCTGATTAATTTTTGAAAGAAAACAACCGCTTGTGTCATGTGACATGTGTCATGGGCCCTTGCACATTACTTCCCCCCTCCTCTCCTTCTCGAAATATTGGATAGATTTGGCCATCTTCTCCCTCATCTGACCCCCTTGGTTTCTCTCTCTCTCTCTCTCTCTCTCTCCTTCTCTCTCTCTCTCTCACGACACATAGGCATGCCCACCCCTCCAATCTACTTCCTAAATCTTCCACGACACCAGCTCCAACCATGGCACCTGCCATGTTGTGAGTTGGGGAGGCAACCTTGAGAATCTTGTTGGAAATCCCCCTGTAGTTAGCATTTAAGAGGACATCACCCTAGCTCATATTATGAAAAAACTTGAAAAGATAGAGCTAGAGATGCCAAACATTAATAAGATAAATGAGTTGGATCGTAAGATCCAAGGGAATTTGAATAGGCTTGATAGCTCCATGCATAAAATTCTCAAAACTTTGGAGACCATCAAATCCCATGACTTGGATTCTTCTAGGATAGACAAGATTGAGGAAATCTTTGATACTCTAGGAACTACTTTCTCCTCAATCAAGACCAAAAAGGTAGAAACTCCGACAAAGAAAGAGCCTAAGTTCGTTTACGTTCCAAAGGCTCCCCGCTCTAAAAGTAATCCATCTATTGCCAAAGGGGTTGAAACTGTGAAGACTTTGGAAGAAACACCTCTCTTTGATAAATTTATAAATGAATCTTCCTTTGACTTTTTTCCTTTCGGTCTTCTCCCTAGAAGTATCTCTATTAGGCCTTTATTTGAAAGTCCTCTTAAGACTAGTTGTACTATTGAAGAGCTTTTTGATGATCTTGATGATGGTTTAATTGATACAACTTGATCTCTTTGCATTATGCCTAGCTTAAAGGCATAAAAGAAAGCGCTTTTGGGAGGCAGCCCACAATGAATAAAATTTTATTTTGCTTTTGTTGTGTCTTGATGTTGTTACTACAGTAGCATCATCATTGTATCTTTACTTTTCAGCTTTGTGCCAAGTGTAGCCTCTGATTGCAAGAAAGTTCAAAAGTTGTGACGTGCTGTCCAAGAAACAGATTCTGTCCTTGGATAGAAAAATTTGTATAAAATCACCAGATCATCTTTTTAGTCTAAATTTTTTCGACAGCGTGCTCTATACAATTGTCTTTCGGGCGTCTGTTCTGAGTTTTTTGATTTGAGTTGCAGAAGTGCCCCGAAACAATCATTTACTACCTGCTGGTCTGTTTTTCACAGATTCTGTCCTGTTTCGCCTTTTCTTCGTTTTGCAAACCTTGAGCTTGCTTTTTCTTTGCAAAAACCTTTTGGAAATCTTGAGAAACAGTAGACCTTCAAGAATATCCTTATTTCCAGCAAGGAACAATTATTTTATTAAGGGTACTAACCTCGCTAATCAGATTATGATGAGTTATGTATGAAGGGAGTTTTCAAGTGTGCGAGGGAAGATGATAAAAAGATTCAGGAGTGTCAAACGCTCAAGCTTGGGGATGCCCCCATGCACCCCCAAGAAATATTCAAGAAGACTCAAGCGTCTAAGCTTGGGGATGCCCCCGTGCATCCCTTTCTCCATCAACAATTATCAGTTCGTCTTTCGTTCCACTATATTTTTATCACTTCATGTGTTATGTGCTATGCTTGGAGTGTCTTGCTTTTAGTTTCCTTTTTAGTTTTCTTTAGCTTTGCTTGATGTTCATAACGAGTTGGAACTCAGCTTTCTTTGTGTGGGAGAGAAACACGCTCCACTTCAACCTAGAACATAACATAGAATTTTCATGTCTATCCTTGCTGTGTGTGTTCTTTGTCTTTCAGTAGCTACTATCATGTTCAGCTCTTAGTTTTCATGCTTATCTTTTTAAAGAGCTTTTGTTTAGTTGGTCGCTGGAACTCTCTTTAGTATCATGCTTATCTTGTTAAGAGAGTTGGCTTCTGTTGCACTGGTTGATATGTCCATGGTAAAAATGCTATGTGCATAATGGTGCTTAGTAGTTCATGTTTTCTTATGGTTAGTCTCAAATAGCTGGGGGGTTCTCAATGTGTTATTGAAGTACCAACATGATTTGTTTGCCTATGATGTGGTATGGTTTAGTGGTATCTTCCTTCAAGAATTTATTTTGATTGACTTGGCGTATGCTCACGCATATTTAAGACTGTAAAGAAAGTCTATCAAGCCTTGATGATCTTTAATTTATGAGTAGCGATATAACTTCCATGCCTGATTCAATGTTGCTTTGTCGCTCTGCATGATTATGACCGTCATTGCTCTTTTAGTTGGTCGCTCCCAGTCTTTTGCTAACCTTCGCCTGTACTAAGTGGACTGACTGCTTGTGCATCCAAAATCCTTTAAACCAGTTATGACATATGAGTCCACTATACCTTCCTATACATGGTATTTACCTACCATTCCTAACGAAGACTTTCATGTACCATCTCAAAATTATTCAAAAAAGCATTTCTCTTTTGTGCCTCTGTTTTAGCTCATGAGGAAGTAGTAGTTAATTCATGATCTTTTTAAGTTGGACAAGCTTCACCCCGGGATTGCATGTCTAATGTGCAAACCCATAATACGAGAAGGAACTGGCATAGAGTGCGCCCGGCTCATTAAAAATTATACAACAAACAAACCCTCCTTCACGCTTTGTTCATGAGAAATCAGAAAACTTTGGCAGTGATAAACAAAGGAGATTAAGAGGATGTGATCGTCCTCATTCGGGAGCCGTTCCTCGAAACTTGTCCAGCTCAAGAAGTGATTGAGTTATCTGCTAGCATTCGTTGACGAAATATGCATATTCTAAAAAATAATTATTACCTCTGTTTTTAAAACCAAGAGCTCTGGTACATGTTTAGTTTTTTTTCCGTCCACGGGTTTTCAACCTTGCCAACAAAAGCCACGGTTCGAGAGTCTCCACCTTCTTTAAAGCACCAACTATTAAGAGCATGATTGTCATTCTGAGTGTAATGTGCATTGTCCCAAAGTACCATTGTCTTTTGCATGATTATGATATCGTTTATTCTGAAATCATTGTATCTAGTCGTCACTTAAACCTTGGAGGTGCCCCTGCATTTATGTTTTGCTTCACTAAAGGGGGCAAGCGAGATATCACTTTATCATATTTGCACACCATGCTCATTGCAAATCTATTGAGTGTTTCAGTATCATATTGTAAAACTTTCAGTTCTTTGTGATATTCTCATGAGGCAACTTAACTACTATAGATTCATTGTCTCAATAAGCATTTGTCATGTGACTATGAAAAGTCCTTATATGGTTCATAGCATGTCACCACAGAAATTATGCTTGTTATCATTTACCTACTCGAGGACGAGCAAGAATTAAGCTTGGGGATGTTGATACGTCCAAAACGTATCTATAATTTATGCTTGCTCCATGCCTCTTTTGTGTGATATTGCTATGATATTTATACACTTCCATACACTTTTGATCATATTTGGACTAACCTATTAACTCAGTGCACCCTAGTGCCAGTTTCTGTTTTCTGCTGTTTTTGTATTTCAGGTTTTCCCATTACGTAAACTGCCAGAAAAATTCCGGGAAAAATATATAAAAAATCAGCGTTCCGGAAGCTTCCATGCGGCCAAAGTAGGGCCGGAGGGGGGCCACCAGGGCTGCAGGCGCCCTGGGGGCGCGGCCCCCCTCCTGGCCGCGCCGGGGGGGCGCCTGGGCCCCCCATGCCTCCGCTGATGCCCCCCTTTGGCATATATTTACACCACGTCCCGAAACCCTCGAGGACGGAACCCTTTTTCGCGATCTCATCTCTGTTCCGCCGCCGCCGCGCTTCCAAGATCGGGAGCACCAGGAGAACTCTTCCCGGCACCCTGCCGGAAGGGAGGATCACCACCGGGAGCCTCTCCACCACCATGGACGCCTCCCGGATGAGTTGTGAGTAGTCTCCCTTGGACCATGGGTCCATGACCAGTAGCTATGTGATGTTCTCCTCCCCTCTTTGTTCTTCACTAATTAGACCTCGTGAGCTGCCCTACATGATCGAGGCACATATGTAATCCTTATGCTGTTGCTATGATGAGTTTGCTGGGATCCGATGGATTATGAGATTATGTTCAGATTGTGTGTGAGTAATATATTTGATTTACCTCTTTTATATTTATGTTCTTGAGTAATTCTTGCATGTTCTCCGTTGCTGTTTATTGCTTTGGCCAAGTAGTAGGTAGTAACTCCAAGAGGGAACGCTATGCTTGATTGTGGGTTCATGCCTCTCGATGACTAGCTTGAGTGACAAAAACATGAGTCTAGGGGATGTGATATTGCCACAAGGGGGAAACGACGGTGCTTGTACTCGCGGGTGCAAGGATTGTTTACTTTACGCAAAGTTCTTTTAATGCAGTTGTCTGTTGCTTTGAGTTTACACTATGGGTGGGACTCGCAACTTAATACCAGCGAGATGTTCTGGATAGATATCTCAAGGTGGATGATTAGTAGTAGATGCAGATGGATTTCGGTCTACTTACCTTGGCGTACCGCCCATGCTTTTGAGCCTCTACCTTTCTTGCAGCATAGTTAGCATTGGTTTGCGCACATAATCCTGTCAATTGCCCAGCTGTAATTCGTTTACCTCACTTAGTTGTTTTATCGTCTTTTGGGAGAGAGACATCACTAGTGAACATCATGGGACCCCGGTCCATATTACCATCACTGATCACATCCGCTATTTACTTTCAGTTCTTACTTACTAGTTGCAGTTATACCTATCACTATTATCTCTTGCGTTTGATCCTTTGTAAACGACAAGGCCGGAGGGATTGACAACCTCTCTGTACTCGTTGGGAGCAAAATTATTTGTATTTGTGTGCAGGTCCGGTCGATCGCTAGTTGCACCGCTAGCAGTTGACACCTTCTTGTTGAACCTTGGAGTCTCAGGGGAATTCGATCCTTGGTATCTTTGCCAAGGGAAAACTACCGCTACACTGCATCTCAAACCTTCCACTTGGGGTAACCAACGAGGGGCGAGAAGCCATCAACAAGTGCGTAGATGAAGCTCGTTTGGTTTGATGAAGAAAATCACGTCATCGGAGAACATTGAGAGCCGACGCTTCATCTCAGACCACGCTAGGGGAGCAAGCATGCCCCTCGAAACCGCAAGCTCGAACATGTGATGCAACGGCTCCATGATCATGATAAATAGCATAAGAGATATTGGATCGCCCTGCCTCAGCCCGATCTGATTTGAGATTGGTCTTCCTGGCGTCCCATTTACCATGATTCTAGTGGACGAAGCTTGGCGCACCCGATGGCAGGTGAATTAACAACAAAAGATATTTAAGGCCTGTTCGGAGACCCTCCCACTCCGGGACTCCACTCCCTGAGCAGCTGGAGCCGTAGTTTAAAATTATGGAGCGGGAAGACAGGTACTCCGTGGATCCTTGAATTTGGTGGAGCTGGTGGTTTTCCGAACAGCTCCTTAGTTGTTACTCACCCCACCTGATTTATAAGACCTATATAGTTTTTTATTTACTTTGATCGTCGTTAGACCAATAATTTGTGATACATGTGTCGTAAAATATACCATTGCAGACACTTCCAAATACAAACTCGATGGTACATTTTTTATTCCAGTCATCTCATATCATTATATTGGTCTAATATATTGTTGAGGGAATAACCAAAATCCTATCCGTGAACCCACCCCAATTATACATGGCATGTCATGTAGAGGATCAACAAAAGTCCAAGCAAGCCCTTACATGTCCAAACAAGTATTTATGCTCAATGAGTTAAAGAGAGAAGAGCTCGTAAAATAATAAGGAGGAACACTTCGTTTCACCTGATTAATTTTTGAAAGAAAACAACCGCTTGTGTCATGTGACATGTGTCATGGGCCCTTGCACATTACTTCCCCCCTCCTCTCCTTCTCGAAATATTGGATAGATTTGGTCATCTTCTCCCTTGTCTGACCCCCTTGGTTTCTCTCTCTCTCTCTCTCTCTCTCTCCTTCTCTCTCTCTCTCACGACACATAGGCATGCCCACCCCTCCAATCTACTTCCCAAATCTTCCACGGCACGAGCTCCAACCATGGCACTGCAAACCTCCCCTCCTATTGACCGGTCACCTGCCATGTTGTGAGTTGGGGAGACAACCTTGAGAAAAACACATGGCCACATGTCGCTAGAAAAACCATCTCCTTCCCAAACCTCCATGGCCCAAGCTCTAGACATGGCGCTATAACCTCCCCTCCTATAGATTGGCCACCCGCTATCTTGCGAGCCGGGGAGACGACCTTGCATAGAACGTGCAACCACCTGTCGCTACAAAGAACAGGGCACTGGTGCGGCCAATCGGGCGCCAAATTTCGTAGACGGGCGTCGAAGCTGCAAGGATGATCGCACTTGTAGCACACTGTTGCACGCAGCCCACCAGGGTGATGTTCAGATGGCAAGACAGGGGCATGTTCCAATCAGTGGTAAAATGTTTGGGATGGTCGACGAGTTGTTGCAACATCGATCATGTGGCATACCTCGAGTGCAGCATCGGTCATCCAGCAAACACCCATCTTTGCAAAATCTTTGAGAGCAACATGGGTCATGTTGCAAACCTTTGAGCGCAACATGGCTCATGTTGTAAACACTCATCAGTTCAATCGAACGGCCATCAGTTGGTGCATCCAACGACTCATGGCCCGATCGATCTTTGCAAAAGATCAGCTAGTGAACCCGTAGCGCGGGCCACAAATAAGTCATGGGTGAAGGCAAAAGAGCAAAGAGGTACAAGCCCGAGCAAAAAGGCATTGACTTGATCGAGGGAATCTCCCCTAGTGGGCCACAACCTCACTCCTAGCCGAATTAGAGGCACGTGGACTAAGGGACTAAAGGTTACCTAGTTTTACACTTCCACCTCCTCTTTTCAAGGATGGCCTTGATTATTTATCAAGGACTCCTAGGATATATATAAGGCCCCATGGGCATGGAAATTATTCACTCCCTACTTGAGTAAATTTAAGAGGAGTGTCGCTCTTCCCCTCCATACATCTCATGCTCAATCGGAATCTAGGAATCGGAGTCTGGGAGACCCAAAGGGCTAAGGCTACTGAGGAGTCGCGAGACTCCAAAAATGGCAACACTCAAAGTGTTCCGTGCTAGGCACCACTTTCGGTGACTAATGGGAGTCATGGGACTTCGAAAGGGCTGACACCCTAAATGTCTTATGTGTCAAGCACCACTCTCAACAACCCTTCATCACGAGACATAGGTCGTGCTCCATCAAGGAAATTTAACATATTTTAAAAACATCATTGTGTCACTTTGTCGGTGTACGATGACCTTCGCTATAACTTCGTGATACGTCTCCAACGTATCTATATTTTTTTATTGTTCCATGCTATTACATTACCAATCTTGGATGTTTTATATACATTTAGAAGCAACTTTATATCATTTTTTGGGACTAACCTCTTAACTTAGTGCCCAATGCCAATTGTTGTTTTTTACTTTGCAGAATATAAATATAAAATGAAGTCCAAATGCCATGAAACTTTTTGAAGATTTTTTATAGTGACAAGAGACCCTGGAAGCTTGTGGAAGCCACGAGAAGAGGCTCATGGGGCCCACTAGGGCGCGTGCTACTTCTCGAGCTTGCGTTGTATTCCCTCGAAGAGGAAAGGGTGATGCAGCACAGGAGCGTAAGTATTTCCCTCAGTTTTTGAGAACCAAGGTATCAATCCAGTAGGACACCACGCGCGAGTCCCTCGCACCTGCACAAAGAAATAAGAACTTCGCAGCCAACGCGATAAGGGGTTGTCAATCCCTTTACGGTCACTTACGAAAGTGAGATCTGATAGAGATGATAGTTTGATATTTTTGGTATTTTTGGTTATAAGAACAAAAAGTAAAAGCAGAAAAGTAAAGTAGATTGTAGATGATATGTTGAGAATAGACCCGGGGGCCATAGTGTTCTCTATTGGCTTCTCTCATGATAGAGGTATTCTACGGCGGGTAAACAAATTACTGTCGAGCAATTGATGGAAAAGTGAATAATTATGAGACCATCTAGGCATGATCATTATATATAGGAAGCACGTCCGAGACAAGTAGACCGAAATGATTCTACATCTACTACTATTACTCCACACATCGACCGCTATCCAGCATGCATCTAGAGTATTAAGTTCATCAGAACAGAGTAACGCCTTAAGAAAGATGACATGATGTAGAGGGATAAACTCAAATAACATGATATAAACCCCATCTTTTTATCCTCGATGGTAACGATACAATACGTGCCTTGCTGCCCCTACTGTCACTGGGAAAGGACACATCAAGATTGAACCCAAAGCCAAGCACTTCTCCCATTGCAAGAACTATAGATCTAGTAGACCAAACCAAACCAATAATTCGAAGAGACTTGCAAGGATATTATAATCATACATAAAGAGTTCAGAAAATAACCAAATATCTCTCATAGATAATCCTGAACATAAACCCACAATTCATCGGATCTCGACAAACACACCGCAAAAAGAGATTACATCGAATAGATCTCCTCGAAGACCGAGGAGAACTTGGTATTGAGATCCAAAGAGAGAGAGAAGAAACCATCTAGATACTAGCTACAGACCCGAAGGTCTGTGGTAAACTACTCACAACTCATGGTGAGGCGATGGTGATGATGTAGAAGCACTCAGTGGTAGATCCCCCCCTCCGACGGAGCTCCGGAACAGGCCCCAAGATGGGATCTCACCGGAACAGAAGGTTGCGGCGGTGGAACTAGGGTTTTTTCTGTTGTTCTGATAGTTTCGGGGTACGTAGGTATATATATAGGAGAAAGGAGGCATCGGGGGTCAGACGGGGTGCCCACGAGGCAGGGAGCGCGCCCTCGTGGACGCCACGTTAGCCCTACTCCATGGTTCTCAAGTCTACCGTGCGTATTTTGCTCCAAAAATATCTCTCCCGAAGGTTTCATTCCATTTGGATTCCGTTTGATATTCCTTTTCTGTAAAACCCTAAAACAGGCAAAAAACAACAATCTGGACTGGGCCTTTGGGTTAGTAGGTTAGTCCCCAAAATAATATAAAGTGTATAACAAAGCCCATTAAACATCCAAAACATCATAAATAATAGCATGGAACAATAAAAAATTATAGATACGTTGGAGACGTATCAAGCATCCCCAAGCTTAATTCCTGCTCGTCCTCGAGTAGGTAAATGATAAAAATATAATTTTTGATCTGGAATGCTAACCAACATAGTTTTTCAATGTAATTCTCTTAATTGTGGCATGAATGTTCAGATCTAAAAGATTCAAGACAAAAGTCTATATTGACATAAGAAATAATAATACTTCAAGCATACTAACAAAGCAATCATGTCTTCTCAAAATACTATGGCTAAAGAAAGTTATCCCTACAAAATCATATAGTCTGGCTATGCTCCTTCTTCATCACACAAAATATTCATATCATGCACAACCCCGGTTTCAGCCAAGCACTTGTTTTCATACTCTATTCTTTCTAACCTTTCAACTTTCACGCAATACATGAGCGTGAGCCATGGGCATAGCACTATGTGGAATAGAGAGGTGGTTGTGGAGAAGACAAAAAGGAGGGAGATAGTCTCACATCAACTAGGCGTATCAACGGGCTATGGAGATGCCCATCAATAGATATCAATGTGAGTGAGTAGGGATTGCCATGCAACGGATGCACTAGAGCTAAAAATGTATGAAAGCTCAACAAAAGAAACTAAGTGGGTGTGCATCCAACTTGCTTGCACTAGTATATGAAAGTGACTAAACATGAGACTCTCTATCATGAAGAACATGGTGCTACTTTGAAGCACAAGTGTGGAAAAAGATAGTAGCAATTGTCCCTTTTTCTTTTCTTTTCTTTTTTTTCTTTTTTGGGCCTTTTTTTTGGCCTTTCTTTTCTTTCTTTTTTCTTTTTTTTGGAGGGGCTTTCTTGATTTAGCCTTTCCTCACATGGGACAATGCTCTAATAATGATGATCATCACACTTCCATTGAATTACAACTTGATATTACAACTCGATACTAGAACAAAGTATGATCTATATGAATGCCTCCCGCAGTGTACCGGGATGTGCAATGAATCAAGAGTGGCATGTATGAAAAATTATGCATGGTGGCCTAGCCACAAATACGATGTCAACTACATGATCATGCATGGCAATATGACAATATGAAGCGTGTCATATGAACGGAATGGTGGAAAGTTGCATGGCAATATATCTCGGAATGGCTATGGAAATGCCATGATAGGTAGGTATGGTGGTTGTTTTGAGGAACAATATGGTGGCTGTTTTGAGGAAGATATATGGTGGCTGTTTTGAGGAACAATATGGTGGTTGTTTTGAGGAAGATATATGGTGGCTGTTTTGAGGAAGGATATATAGTGGGTGTATGGTACCGGCGAAAGTTGCACGGTACAAGAGAGGCTAGCAATGGTGGAAGGGTGAGAGTGCGTAATATCCATGGACTCAACATTAGTCATAAGAACTCATATACTTATTGCAAAAAATTACGAGTCATCAAATCAAAGCAATCAACGCATGCTCCTAGGGGGGAGGTTGGTAGGAGTTAACCATCGAGCGCCCCCGACCTCCACACAAAGGTTGACACTTTACAAATACCTCATGCTCTAACTTCGTCACACAGCGGTTCACCATACGTGCATGCTACGGGAATCACTAACCTTAACACAAGAATTTCTCAATTTCATAATAACTCTACTAGCATGACTCTAATATCACTATCCTCATATCTCAAAATAATTATCAAGCGTCCAACTTCTCGTCATATTCAATGCACTTAGTGTGAAAGTTTTTACTACATTGATCTTGGATGCATATCATGTGAAGGCTAGTTATATAGCCAAAGCACATTACCATGCTGTTTTAATAGACTCTCAAAAGGATATAAGTGAAGCATGAGAGATCAAAAATTTCAACAAAATATAATTACCACAGTGCTCTAAAAGATATAAGTGAAGCACTAGAGCAAAAACTATTCAACTCAAAAGATATAAGTGAAGCACATAGAGTTGTTCTATCAATTCCTAGGCCATATTTAACTCTCTCAAATAGGTGTGTCCAGCAAGGATAATTGTGGCAAACTAACAAGGAAAGACTCAAATTATACAAGACGCTCCAAGTAAAACACATATCACGTGGTGAATAAAAATATAGCTCCGAGTATAGTTACCGATGGATGAAGACGAAAGAGGGGATGCCTTCCCGGGGCATCCCCAAGCTTAGGCTTTTAGTTGTCCTTGAATTTTACCTCACGGTGCATTGGGCATCCCCAAGCTTAGGCTCTTGCCACTCTTTGTTCCATAGTCCATCAAAGCAATAGTCAAAACTTGAAAACTTCACAACACAAAACTTAGACAAAAATCTCATGAGCTCCGTTAGTAGAAGAAAGCAAACCACTACTCAAAGGTACTGCAATGAATTCATTCTTTGTTTATATTGGTGTTAAACCTACTGTATTCCAACTTATCTATGGTTCATACTTCCCAATACTACTCATAGATGCATTGAAACAAGCAAACAACACACGAAAAACAGAATATGGCGATCTATGAGGATGTCTCCCTCTCCCACCTCCCCTCTCCTCTCCCTATCCCCTCCACCTGCTCCACCAACAATCATGGCGATCTCTAATCTGATCCAAGATGGAAGGACTTCTGCATTGGGATTTTGCCCCTGGCCTAGCCCTTGCAGATCAGCTGAGAAGAAAATTTGGTTCCACGGTGCACTTCTTTCCCTCTCGAGACTCCAAGGAGTTCTTCCTAGTAGTCACGTTTTCCTCACCTTCCTTCCCACTTAATGAAGAATTTGTGAGCATTGTGCTCCAATGCTGCATTGGAGGTTTGAGTGTTGGATTCAAAGTGATCAAGATTAACCCTCGAGCTTTTCGCTTTTCGGTTGCCAACAACAAGGTGGGTCATTTTATCTACGGTCTTAAGGACCGCTTTGGCCGGATTTCATTTGCCACTTTCATCTGTTCAATGGCCGTTTCAATCGTGTTCCCTCGACTACTTTTTGGCATGCGGATGAAGAATTATCGGAGATCACTGCTAGACATCCACTGGCTATTAAATCGGAGTTGGGTTTTTTACATTCTGGATCCTCGCTGAATGGCTCATCCATACCTACTCTTAGCAAGTTTTCCTTGCAACCGATGGATCATATGGTTTTCTCCAACAAACATGTGCATCAAGCTTCGTCTTCCTCCTACCCGATGGACAATCATGATATTCAAATTCAATTTGGGTCTTTTTTGGCAGCTAAGAGTTTACCAACAGTAAGGTAGGAATTCTCTGCCCCATCATTAATGGAGAAATATCGCCATCAGGCACAATTTGAGGGTGTTCATGACACAGAGTTTCTTTGTATGGGCAGTTTTAATTGCCCCATTAATGTGTCGTATCCTTCCCCGCCACAATGTTTCCTGAAATCGGCCTTCAATTATGCCGCAACCAATTCTCAATGACCGCCTCGTCTGTCGGCCCACTACAAGGTTGATTGGGCCCAAGCCGGATATTCGAAGGATGAAATTGATCGTATTGAGACTAATTGGGCGATTTTATGTGCTCGTTGCCTACAATGGGGGCACCGGAAGATTCATTGCCCGGCTAGGGTGATTTGCATTAAATGCTCCACACTTGATCACAAGGCAAGCAAATGCCCGGCCCGGATTCCACTAAAGCACCTTGGACCATATTTGGTATCGGACCTGCCCAATATCAATCAATCTTGCCTTCCCAATGCTTCTGCTTTGACAGAAATACAGCCCAAACGCAAATCGGCCGTTCGATGCGAAGTTTGTGGGCACTATGGACACGTGGCACAATCCTATAGAAGGAAGCGTTGGAAATGGATCTCTAAAAATCCCCCAAATACCAAAAATGCCCCGCACGATTCCGCTTCTACTCGGTTTTCTCAATCGTCACCGCCCCGTGCCTGCCATTCGCTACCTTAGTCTAGCCCATCACCTCAGCTGCTCTCTCTCTCTCTCTCTGCAACACCACTGCTACTTCTCAAGCTTGCGTTGTATTCCCTCAAAGAGGAAAGGGTGATGCATGCTACCTCTTGAGCTTGCGTTGTATTCCCTCAAAGAGGAAAGGGAGATGCATCACAGTAGCGTAAGTATTTCCCTCAGTTTTTGAGAACCAAGGTATCAATCCAGTAGGAGACCACGCGCGAGTCCTGACGAGGTTACGGACCTAGGGTAGGGTCACAGGCCCGACCAAGGTACCCCACCCAAGGTCACTATCCTAGAAGCTCAAAAGACAAAACCGATGGTAACAAGGACAGTCGACTGAGACAGCCCAAGAGGATATCCCACTTGACTGTACGCCACGAACCAGGCGACTCAACTTCACTCGACCCATCCAAGGCACTCGACCCCCGAAGGTCAAAGGTCCCTTAGGACAGCAACGGTCTGGTATTCACTCCGCTGCAGTGAATGCCTTTATTACTCTTTACTGCAGACGTTATCAGTAATGCCCGCCTTTATGTACATTGAACCCTTAGTAACGTGGAGCATGGCTGGGGTCCTGGCACACTATATAAGCCACCCCCCTCCTCCAGTACAAGGGTTCGCACCCCCTGTAACACACACACATATACATATCTCAGTCGACCGCCTCCGGGCACCGAGACGTAGGGTTGTTAATTCCTCCGAGAAGGGCCTGAACTCGTAAACGCCTTGCGTACAACTTCACCATAGCTAGGGCCTTGCCTCCTCCTACGTACCCCCCTACTCGTACTGTCAGACTTAGAACCATGACAGATGGCGCCCACCGTGGGGCAAGGCGTCTTAGCGACTTCTGGTGAGGTTGCAAACTTTTCTCCGACCTCCTTCGTCATGGTTTCCGGCGGTGGTTTGGTGTTGGGCCGCGAGATCCGACTCGACGCGCTCGTCTTTGTCGCCGACGACTCCGCTTGGCTCGAGGAGGCTCCTCTCGACGTCGACGCACTACCCGTCCGCGGGGATGCGCACTTCCGCGTCGGTGCCTGTGGCGTCCTTCTCCGGCAGCCGTCGACTCAATGCCTGCCGATTCCTACATCATCCATCATCCCCGTCGGACGTTGTCGCAAGCGATCCGGTCGCTCGGGGCTCCAGCCGTGGGTGAAACACGCAGTGGCCCGCCAGGCTGCCACCCCTCAAGTCGCGGCCATCGAGCCCGACGATTATCTCTACGGACCGGTCGATCCATCGGACGAGCTCGTGGATTCAGTTTCCGAGTGCAGGAGCAGCGATCCCGCGGTGGAAGTCCTCATGGTCGACTTGCGCCGCAGCCCGCCAGGTTTCCCTCGCGGTGGCGACGGCGGCAGCGGTGGTGGTCATTCATTCGACCACGACGGGTACATTCCCCAACCCCTCACTGCCGAGCAGAGGGACGAGCTCTGCCGCCGCAGTGAAGACGCGCTCTTCACCCCCATCGTGAGGGATACTCCAGAGGCTCGGGCCCTGGAAGCCATGCGCTTGGCCACCGTTGCTGAGCGTGCGCGCTTGGAGAATATCCAGCGCGCACTCGACGAACGGGCCCGCCGACTGGTCCCCGAGTCCAGTCGACGACCGCGGCAATCTTTCCCGCGCGAGACTCAGGTGTTCCGTACGCCTGTCCAGAACCTCAAAGCCGTGGCTCGCATTGCGGAGTCTATTCAACCATCGCAGTCAGAGGCTGGGAGAGGCCTTCAGCAGATCCGGGCGTTGCTCCGAACGGCTGGGGAGCAGAACGCGGTTGTTTCTCAGTCACACAACAGGATTCACAGCAGATCGGTGGCTGCAGACACCGTTTGGTCAGCCCACAGTCCAAGATCGCCCCCGAGGCATGAGGATCATGGCCCACGTCAATACCGGCATCTGGGTTGGAATGACGAGCAGTGTGACCATCGACCCGGTCACCACGACCATCATCGAGTGCCCACGCCTCCCCCGGGAAGCAGATCGTTCTCGCCCACACAACACGAGGGCACGTGCTTACGCGACGACGAGCGGAGGATTCCCCCAGATCCCCGGAGGCCCGGCTTCGATGCAAGGTCTATCCTTGTGCAGGGGCTGGTCGACCGGAACAGGGCGTTCAGAGAAGAGCAAGGCAGAGATCGTCCGAGTGGAAGCCGAGCATCCATCTCTGGGCCCGAGTGTTTTAGTAGTGCCATCAGGGCCGCTGAGATCCCTCCGAACTTCAGGTTGGCGGTGAGGGTAAATAAGTTCACCGACGAGTCAAAACCAGATACCTGGCTCGAAGATTACCGAGTGGCTGTGCAGATTGGAGGTGGCAACGACGATGTAGCCATGAAACACCTTCCTCTTATGTTGGGCGGTTCAGCTCGGGTGTGGCTTAATCAGTTGGCCCCTGGGAGCATATACAGTTGGGAAGAGCTGGCCCGAGTGTTTATTCGGACCTTCGAAGGCACCTGCAAATGGTCTGCAGGTCTCGCGGAGCTGCAACATTGCCTACAAAAGCCGAATGAAACCTTGAGGGATTACATACAGCGATGGACCACCTTGCATCACAAGGTGGAGAATGTGTCTGAACATCAAGCAGTCTGCGCCTTCAAGGAGGGCGTGTGATACCGAGAGCTGAATTTGAAGTTTGGTCGGACGGACGATATGTCCCTGTCCCGGATGATGGAGATAGCCAGTCAGTACGCCAACGGCGAAGAGGCCGATCGACTCCGCAGTGGTAAGAAACCAGTCGGACAAGATGATCAGAACTCTAATCATAAACCCAAGCACAAGGCCGAGCTAGCCGCTCAGGGAGAAGCTGCAGTGGTCAACCAAAGGAAGGGCAAAGGAAAGCCCAAGGAGCCCTGGATCCCCAAGAAAGTAAAGGATCAAGCTGGGAATGATGTACTCGACCAACCATGTCCTATTCACACGAAGAAAGATGAAGAGGGGCACTTGGTATATCCCAAGCACACCACTCGACAGTGCCGGCTCCTGATCCAGAACTTCCAGAAGGATCAGTCGACTGAGAAGGAAAAGGAATCAGAGGAGACCAAGGACAAAGAAGGGGATGGAGGTTACCCCCAGATCAACTCCACTTTGATGATCTTCGCAAACGTTGAAAGCAAAAGTCGATTGAAAGTGATCAACAGAGAGGTCAACATGGTTGCCCCGGCAACAACCACGTACCTGAAATGGTCCAAGACCCCCATTACATTCGACGAGTCCGATCACCCTGCGCACATTGCTACCCCTGGGCGGCAGGCGCTGGTGGTCGACCCAGTGGTTGAGGGCACGCGTTTGACCAGGGTCCTGATGGATGGAGGAAGTGGTTTGAATATTCTGTATGCAGCAACCCTCCGGGATATGGGCATCCCGATGTCCAAGCTGAGTGAAAGCAACATGAGGTTCCACGGGGTCATCCCCGGGAAGAAGGCCGACTCACTTGGTCAAATCGCACTCGACGTAGTCTTTGGCGACTCGAAGTATTTTCGCAAAGAGAAGCTGGCGTTTGAAGTGGTGGACTTCAACGGCGCTTATCATGCCATTCTGGGTAGGCCCGCCTACGCCAGATTGATGGCTCGACCGTGTTATGTATACTTCAAGCTGAAGATGCCGAGACCCAACGGTGTTATAACTATCATGGGGAACCGTCAGAAAGCAGAAGAATGATTCCAAAAAGGCTCGAAGATCACTGACGAGCATATAGCAGCAGTAGAGATGGAGGAGTACCAGAAAAACGTGGATCCGAGTGACTTACTGCGGGCCAAGAAGATGGCTCCCGAGTCATCTTTCCAGTCGGCTGGGGAGATGAAGCCTGTACACATCCACCCCACCAACCCCAATGCAACACCGACCCACATTTCCACTACACTCGACAGCAAATAGGAAGAAGCGCTCATCCAGTTCCTCCATGAGAACTGGGACATCTTCACATGGAAACCATCTGACATGCCCGGTGTACCCAGGGGACTGGCTGAGCACCATTTGCGAGTCAACCCAAAAGTGAAGCATGTGAAGGAACATCTCCATCGGTCTGCCGCGGAGAAGAGAAAGGCAATTGGCGAGGAAGTGGCTCGACTTCTGGCAGCTGAGTTCATCCGCGAGATCTACCACTCTGAGTGGCTCGCCAATGTAGTCATGGTCCCCAAGAAGGACAAGTCTCTCCGCATGTGCATCGATTTCAAGCATATCAATCGGGCCTGCTCGAATGATCATTTTCCTCTCCCCCGCATCGATCAGATAGTCGACTCGACTGCGGGATGCGAGCGTTTGTCCTTTCTGGACGCGTACTCCGGGTACCATCAGGTCCGACTGTTTAGACCCAATGAAATCAAGACAACTTTCATCACCCCGTTCGGGTGTTTATGTTATGTCACCATGCCTTTCGGTCTCAAGAATGCATGCGCTACCTTCATGCGCATGATCCAGAAGTGCCTGCTGAAGCAAATCAGTCGGAACGTCGAAGCATACATGGATGACATCGTGGTCAAGTCGCGGAAAGGTTCCAACCTATTGACTGACCTCGCTGAGACATTCGCAAATTTGAGAAGCTATGATATCAAGCTCAATCCGTCGAAGTGTACGTTTGGAGTCTCGGGCGGCAAGTTACTCGGTTTCTCATTTCCGAACGAGGAATCGATGCCAACCCAGAAAAGGTCGGCACCATCCTCCGAATGAAATGCCCCGAGTGTGTACACGACGTCCAGAAGCTTACTGGTTGCTTGGCCGCATTGAGTCGATTCATTTCTCGTCTCGGTAAGAAGGCATTACCTCTCTACCGACTGATGAAGAAATCAGAAAAGTTCAAGTGGAATTCCGAAGCTGAAGCAGCGTTTGAAGAGCTCAAAGCCCTGCTGTCCACCCAGCCGGTGCTTGCTGTCCCAGTCAGCAAAGAGCCTCTCTTACTATACATTGCAGCCACCAGACAAGTTGTCAGCACTGTACTCACTGTCGAGCGGGAAGAAGAAGGCAAGGCCTACAAAGTTCAATGCCCAATCTATTACATATCCGAAGTCTTGAGTCCCTCCAAGCAAAGGTACCCGCATTACCAGAAGCTTGTGTACGAGATTTACTTAACCGCAAAGAAGGTTGCCCACTACTTCTCGGACCATACAATCTCAGTCGTCAGCACGCCCCATTATCAGAAATCCTGAACAACCGAGACGCAACCGGTCGAGTGGCAAAATGGGCGATTGAACTCCTTCCGCTAGATATCAAGTTTGAAGCAAAGAAAACCATCAAGTCTCAGGCAATAGCAGATTTTGTGGCCGAGTGGATCGAACAAGAGCTGTCGACTCAAGTTCAGTCGGATCACAGGACTATGTTCTTTGATGGATCCAAGATGTTGAACGAATCCGGCGTAGGCGTGGTCCTGGTATCTCCCAGGGGCGACAAGCTCAGTTACGTCCTTCAAATCCACTTTGTCTCATCGAACAACAAAGATGAGTACGAAACACTTTTGTACGGATTGTGTATGGCCATCTCACTCGGCGTCCGTCGCCTGATGGTCTACGACGATTCAGACTTAGTGGTGAACCAGGTGATGAAGGAATGGGACATCAGAAGCCCGACAATGACCAATTATTGCAGTGCAGTACGGAAGCTTGAAAAGAAGTTCGAAGGTTTAGAGCTCCATCACGTGCCCAGAGCCAAGAATCAGCTTGCTGATGATCTCGCAAAAATTGGGTCGACTCGGAAGCCTATACCCAAGAATGTATTTCTGGAACATCTGCACACCCCCTCAGTCAAAGAAGACCCCTTCACGGAGGAACCCCCACAGCCAGTTAGTGCGTCAGATCCGACTGAAGTCAAAGTACCTGCAGTGGTCGACCTGATCATGGAGATTTTAGTGATTACGCCCGACTGGACTGTGCCATACATAGCATATCTGCTTAGGCAAGAACTCCCGGAAGATGAAGAGGAAGCACGCCAGATCATCCATCGATCCAAGGCCTTTACCGTCATTCAGGGTTAGCTCTACAGAGAGAGTGTCACTGGAGTCGCTCAGCGCTGCATCGCCCCAGAGGAGGGTCGACTGATTCTAAATGAGATTCACTCGGGGACTTGTGGCCACCACGCTTCCTCTCGGACTATAGTGGCCAAGGCGTACCGAGCTGGGTTTTATTGGCCCCGAGCCAACGAGATGGCTAAAGATATCGTGGACAAGTGCGAAGGCTGCCAGTTCTACTCCAACATGTCCCTTTGCCGTTTGCCGTTTGGGGCTTAGACATGGCCGGCCCCTTCAAAACTGGCAGAAGCGGATTCACTCACGTGCTCGTGGCAGTCGACAAGTTCACCAAATGGATTGAGGCCAAGCCCATCAAGAACCTCGAGTCAAGCACCGCAATCAACTTCATCAAGGAATTAATATTCATATATGGAGTCCCCCACAACATCATCACGGACAACGGCTCCAACTTTGACTCGGATGAATTCAGAGCTTTCTGTTCCTCTCAAGGAACACGAGTCGACTATGCCTCCGTAGCGCATCTACAGTCGAACCGACAAGCAAAAAGAGCGAACGGTTTGATTCTCCAAGGCTTGAAGCCACGACTCATGCGTGACCTCAAGCATGCTGCCGGAGCTTGGGTGACCGAACTACCGTCTGTCTTATGGGGTCTGAGGACAACTCCAAACGGTCGACTGGCCGTACCCCTTTCTTCATGGTCTATGGAGCTGAAGCCGTGCTGCCGAGTGATTTGTTCCATAATGCCCCCCGAGTGGAACTCTTCTCCGAGGCCGAAGCAGAGCAAGCTCGTCAGGATGTAGTCGACCTCCTGGAGGAGGAGCGTGAGATGGCCTTGATCCGGTCGACCATCTATCAACAGGACCTGCGTCGATTCCATGCTCGCAACGTTCGAAGCCGAGCATTCCAGGAAGGAGACCTGGTTCTTTGAGTGCACCAGAAATGACCACACAAGCTTGCCCCGGCTTGGGAAGGCCCCTTCATCGTCACCAAGGTGCTGCACAATGGAGCGTATCACCTCTACAACGTCGCTAAGAAGAAAGATGAACCTCGTTCATGGAACGCAAACCTGCCCCGCCGCTTCTACACTTGAAATACTCGAACGGTCGAGTTGTAATAAAGATTTTCCAGCTTGTTTCAAAGACAAGTTTGCAACGATTCCTTAATGATTGTTGGTTTCTAAGGTGCTGGTCTTCAAAATCCCCTAGTGGGTGCTTAGTCGCGAACCCGATTCGCCTAAGTTACAAAAACTACTCCGAGTGAAGAGCAACCCTCTCACTCGGGGGCTTAGCCGCGAACCCGATTCGCCTAAGTTACAAAAACTACTCTGAGTGAAGATCAACCCTCTCACTCGGGGGCTTAGCTGCGACCCCGATTCGCCTAAGTTATAAAAACTACACCGAGTGAAGAGCAACCCTCTCACTCGGAGGCTTAGCTGCGACCCCGTAATCGCCTAAGTTACAAAAACTACTCCGAGTGAAGAGCAACCCTCTCACTCGAGGGCTTAGCCGCG
>LR738713.1:766026046-766051798 GCA_902687465.1 Secale cereale
GACTACTCCGAGTGAAGAGCAACCCTCTCACTCGGGGGCTTAGCTGCGGTCCTCCGAGCTACGCCATAAGTACAACGTGGCTCTGTCCTCCGAGCTTCGCCACAAGTACAACATAGCTCGTAATCGCCTAAGTTACAAAATCTACTCCGAGTGATGAAGAGCAACCCTCTCACTCAGAGGCTTAGCTGCGACCTTGCAATCGCCTAAGTTACAAAATCTACTCCGAGTGAAGAACGACCCTCTCACTTGGGGGCTTACCTGCGATCCTCCGAGCTACGCCATAAGTACAACGTGGCCCCGTCTCTCGAGCTTCGCCACAAGTACAACGTAGCTCGTAATCGCCTAAGTTATGAAAAGCTTCTCTGAGTGAAGAGCAATCCTCTCACTCGGATGCTTAGCTGTGGTCCTCCGAGCTCCGCCACAAGCACAATGTTGCCGTCAAGACGTCGACTCAAAATCCAAACAGCCAGAAAGAGTCGGGAGCAAAACAAGCAAATGCAAAAGGAATCAAATCTAGATAAAGTACCGCAAGATTCGGGCAAGAGTACATGGGCCACGGGCCCACAAGAGTTTAACGGTTACATGATCATTCGGCATTCCGAGGCAAATTGAATCAAAGTATCAAAGTTCACTCACTCCTCAGGAGGAGGCGGGCTCGCGGGCGCAACAAACTGGTCCAGGTCGATCCCATCAGCGATACGGGTGGCGGCTTCCAAGAAAGTCTCCATGAACGACTGGAACTGGATCTCCTTCGTATTAGCGACCTTGAGCGCTGCAAGCCTTCTCTCCTTCACCTCCTTGAAGTGCACCCAGACCAAAGACAGCGCCACGTCAGCTCCACAGCAGGCAGATGACTTCTTCCACTCCTGCACCTGACTAGGGATCTCATTGAGTCGAGTCATTAGGGACTCGAGGTCGTTCTCTTGCATGACTCCCCTCCAGAGTGAGGCGTCGATCCAAGCCATCACTGCTTTCAGTCAACCAAGGTAGCCCGTGGCAGCAGTGAGGCAAGACTCCAACCTCAAGATATTCATGGCAGCTTCGTCCTTGACAATGGAATTGACTAGGTCCAGATCGGGTTCGACCTGCCGAGTCTCTTCTTCAAAGTTGTGGTAGAATTCTACACAATAAGGAATGCGCCGAGTCGACAAGTAAGTTACGGGTCGACCAATCCGACTAAGTCTGAGCAAAAGAGGTATACCTTCGAGCACGAGATACCACTTCTTGGAGAGGTCGCTCAGATAAGCCTCCAACTTGTTCTTCTTCTGGAAGAGGCCCTCGTATTTCTTGTTCAGGGCGTTCTTGGCACCCTTCAGTCGAGTCACTTCTTGGTTGGCCGCGTCGAGGGAACTCTTCAACCTGATTATCTCCGCTTCGAGCGTGCCGACCGAAGCCAGCTTCTGCTCCGCCAGTTCAGTTTTCTCCTGTGCCATCTGCTGCGCTGCCGCCAAGTCGAGGTCCTTCCGCTCCAGGTCCGCCTTCAGTTGATCTACAAGAGACGTCACTAGACAGATGAACATGAGGATACACAGGACATACTTATCGAAGGTCAGTCGATGAGTTGCTCGCGTTAGTTACCAGCTGCTTTGTCCTGAGTCTTCTTCAAGTGGTCCCGAGCCAGCTGCAAGTCGAGATTGAGTTGGACCTGCTTCTTCTCAAGATCCGCAAATTTGGCTCCGAACTCACAAGATCTCTGCTTCAACACAACAAATTAGAATTCTAAGACTACAGTCGAGTCAAACACTCAACCGCGGTCTCGGGGACTACACCCAGTGGTTGCACTGAGCGTACCCCCACTGGTTCTTGCTCGGCCAAGATCAGTCTGACCCGAGCTAAAAAAACAACACAAGGAGGAAAAGTTCTATTATCAGACCATGGTCGACTTCAGTCGACCATGGCCTCGAGGACTACACCCATTGGGCGCACTGAGCGTGCCCCCAGTGGTACTATCGGTCGGCCTACAAAAGCTGAAAGCTACAAGACAAAGCACCCAATGGGTGTGACATCATCTCACGAACAAGGTAGTAGATTTCTCAAACTAAAGACTACACCAATACAACAAATCAGTCGGAAGAGGCAAACCTGGACATTGGTCCGAAGGGCCGAGCTAGCATTGTAAGCAGCCATGCTAGCCTCGTACGCCGCCTTTGTCCTCTCCATCATCAGCCCTGCCTGACAAACGGCTTCTTGAGCTGCGCCCACGGGATCCTCCGGGACATGATGGGTGGAGAAGAGAACAGACGGTGGAGCAGGCGCTAGGTCGACGGCCGGACCAGTCGACGAAGAAGGGCGGACAGTCGACACAGGGACGGCGAAGGAGACCGTGGTCTGGTCCACGTCTTCCTGTTGCTGGGCCTCAGAGCCAGAGAGCGCCTTCCGGCCCTTCCTCCCCGTGGGTCGTCGAGTCACTCCCGAGCGCTCCTCGTCGTCATCATCATCATCGTCTGGGAGCTCTATGACATGGTGTGGCACTTCAAAAAAGACAACTATGAAGTTCAGTCGACCGTCGGTTCAAACCGACAAAAAGCGAAGGACGATCTACAACTCGCACCTGCGCGGGACGTAGCAGCATCCGCGGTCTCCTCATCATCCCGACCCTTGTCGATATCCATCGAGGTCGCGGAAGCAGCAGCACTGAAAATTTCCTTGAAAGTGAGTCGACGAAGACAGAGTCGACCTCCGAAAGGCAGGGAGAAATAAAACAGAACAACACTTACGTAGAGGCAATTGGGACGTCCACCTTGATCTTGGGCAGGACCTTCCGGGGCTTGGCGGCGGTGACCTTGGGCTTCTTGGGCGTCTTTTCGTTCGGATCGGGAGTGGCCATACAAGCCCGCTTCTGCACCTGGGAGCTGGAGGGCCCCACTCGGGAGCGCACAACCTCTGGGTCATGCTTTCCCTTGGAGCGCTTCTCGCCGCGGGGAGGTGACTCGACCTCCTCGCTACTGTTGGAGTCCTCGCTCTCCTCTCCGGTCTCTTCGTCATACTTCCACTCAGAAACATCGCCCGCGCCCTCTTCGCCCTCCTGGACCTGATCCCTGTTGGGCACCGAGTACATTTCGGTGTAGATCTGCAGAAAAGAAGGATTTGCCAAATGTCGGTCGGATTCGTCAGGACAACTGCAAACAAGAAACAAGAACATCACTCAAAAGTTAAGGCCAGACCTTGTCAGGAAGATGGTCGGCGTAGAATGGAGGAACCCTTCTGAGCCCCCTGGGGTTGTCTTTGTTCCCCGTGATGCACTTCAGACAATGCGCCACCGTCTTCGCTGAAGCTTCCTCTGGGTGGACTCGAGACGAATCATCGACGCCGGAATACAGCCACATCGGGTGGTCTCGAGCTTGGAGAGGCTGGATCCTCTACATAAGGTACACCTCAAGCAGATCCAGCCCTGTAACCCCGTCGCGGACCAACTGGACGACCCGCTCCACCAGCATGTCCACTTCCACCCTCTCGGCCCGACTCAAAGGTGCAACAATGAATTCATTCTTTGTTTATATTGGTGTTAAACCTAATGTATTCCATCTTCTTATGGTTCATGTCCTCCAATACTACTCATAGATGCATCGAAATAAGCAAACAACACACGAAAAGCAGAATCTGTCAAAGATCGAACAGTCTGTAGTAATCTGCAGGTTTCTCCTACTTCTGGAACTCCAAAAAATTCAAAATAAATTGGTAAATTTGAGGAATTTGTCTACCAATCATCTGCAAAAAGAATCAACTCAAAAGCACGATCCAATAAAATCCCACGACTATTTTAGCGAGCGCTAATGATTCTGTTTTTCACAACAAGATCATATAAACTTCACACAAGTTTTCCCAAAGGTTCTACTTGGCACAAACACTAAACAAAACATGAAACCACATCTAATGAGAGGCTAGATGCAATATTTATTCCCTAACAGCAACAAAAACAAAAAAACATAACATTGGGTTGCCTCCCTACAAGCTCTTTCTTTATATCCATTAAGATAGGCTTGAGAATTCAATGATGCTCACATGAAAGATAAGAATTGAAGCACAAAGAGAGCATCATAAAACATGTGACAAACACATCTAAGTCTAACATACTTCCTATGCATAGGCATTTTATAAGCAAACAATTTATCATAGCAAGCAAGATCTAGCGTATGCAAGGAAGAAGAAAGAAACAAGATCAATCTCAACATGAAGAGAGGTAATTTAGTAACATGAAGATTTCTATGACCATATTTTCCTCTCTCATAATAATTTCATGTTGGATCATAAGCAAATTCAACAATATAGCTATCACATAACATATTCTCAACACGATCCACATGCATGCAAAGTTGACATTCTTCCAAAATAGTGGGATCAACATTAACTAAAGTCATGACCTTCCCACTTTTATCAAAAATTTCGCAAGATTGATCAATATCTAAAGTAGTGGGATCGGAAGTTGACACTCTTTCAAATCCACTTTCAATATTATGGCAAACATTATTATCAATCTCATATTCATGATGGGTTTGAATATATTTCCAAGATCGTAAGAATCATCACCCCAATCATGATCATTGCAACAAGTAGTGGTCAAAGCAAAATAAGCATCCCCAAGCTTAGGGTTTTGCATATTATTAGCACAACTGACATCAATATAATTTATGCTAACATCATTGCAATCATGCTTTTTATTTAAAGAGCTAACATGAATCACTTTTTCTTTTAACAATTCCTCACAATTTCCAAATTCACAAATTTCAAGCAAAACCCCATAAAGATAATCTAGTGCACGCAGCTCACTAGCAATAGGTTCAACATAATTGGATCGCTTAAAGATATTAGCAAGTGGATGAGGATTCATACTTTAGCAAGCGTAGATGAAAGCTAGTTGAGGGCACATAGCAACACAAGCAAACGAGAGACAAGCGAACGGTAAACACACGGCAAAAGAAGGGCGAATAAAACGGCAAGGGTGAAGTGGGGGAGAGGGAAACGAGAGGCAAATAAATGTAATGCGAAGGATAAGGGTTTGTGATAGGTACTTGGTATATGACTTTTGCGTAAGCCTCCCCGGCAACGACACGAGAAATTCTTCTTGCTACCTCTTGAGCTTGCGTTGTATTCCCTCGAAGAGGAAAGGGAGATGCAGCACAGTAGCGTAAGTCTTTCCCTTAGTTTTTTTAGAACCAAGGTATCAATCCAGTAGGAGACCACGCGCGAATCCCTCGCACCTGCACAAACAAATAAGAACTTCGCAGCCAACGCGATAAGGGGTTGTCAATCCCTTTACGGTCACTTACGAGAGTGAGATATGATAGAGATGATAATTATATTTTTGGTATTTTTAGTTTAATAAAACAACAAATAAAAGCGGTAAAAGTAAAGTAGTTGTAGATTGATATGTTGAGAATAGACCCGGGGGCCATAGTTTTCTCTAGTGGCTTCTCTCATGATAGTGATATTCTACGACGGGTAAACAAATTACTGTCGAGCAATTGATAGAAAAGCGAATAATTATGAGACTATCTAGGCATGATCATTGTATATAGGCATCACGTCCGAGACAAGTAGACCGACTCCTGCCTGTATCTACTACTATTACTCCACAAATCGACCGCTATCCAGCATGCTTCTAGTGTACTGAGTTCATAAGAAAAGAGTAACGCCTTAAGCAAGATGACATGATGTAGAGGGATAAAGTCAAGCAATATGATATAAACCCCATATTTTTATCCTCGATGGCAACAATACAATACGTGCCTTGCTGCCCCTACTGTCACTGGGAAAGGACACCCCAAGATTGAACCCAAAGCCAAGCACTTCTCGCATTGCAAGAACTATAGATCTAGTAGGCCAAGCCAAACCAATAATTCGAAGAGACTTCCAAGGATATTATGAGCACACATAAAAAGTTCAGAGAAGAACCGAATATCTTTCATAGATAACCTTGATCATAAACTCACAATTCATCGCAACTCGACAAACACACCGCAAAAAGAGATTACATCAAATAGATCTCCTCGAAGACCGAGGAGAACTTTGCATTGAGACCCAGAGAGAGAGAAGAAGCCATCTAGATACTAGCTATGGACCCGAAGGTCTGAGGTAAACTACTCACAACTCATGGTGAGGGCGATGATGATGATGATGATGAAGGCCTCCGTGATAGATCCCCTCCGGTGGAGCTCCGGAACAGGCTCCAAGATGGGATCTCCACGGGAACAGAAGGTACGGTGGTGGAATTAGGGTTTTCTCTCTGTTCACGGAGTTTCTGGGGTACGTAGACTTATATAGGAAGAAGAAGGGCACCGGAGGAGTCACGGGGGCTCCACGAGGCAGGGGGCGCGCCCTGGGAAGGGGGGCGCGCCCCCACCCTCGTGGGCCCCACGTGGCTCTTCTGACGTGGCTCTCAAGTTCTTCGTGCGTGATTTTCTCCAAAAATATCACTCGCGAAGGTTTCATTCCGTTTGGACTCCGTTTGATATTCTTTTTCTGCAAAACCCTGAAACACGCAAAAAAATAGCAATCTGGACTAGGCCTTTGGGTTAGTAGGTTAGTCCCAAAAATGATATAGAAGTGAATGATAAAGCCCATTTAAACATCCAAGACTTCATAAATAATAGCATGGAACAATAAAAAATTATAGATACGTTGGAGACGTATCAAGCATCCCCACGCTTAATTCCTGCTCGTCCTCGAGTAGGTAAATGATAAAGAAAGAATTTTTGATGTGGAATACTAACCAATATAGTTTTTCAATGTAATTATCTTAATTGTGGCATGAATGTTCAGATATGAAAGATTCAAGATAAAAGTCTATATTGACATAAGAAACAATAATACTTCAAGCATACTAACAAAGCAATCATGTCTTCTCAAAATACTATGTCTAAAGAAAGTTATCCCTACAAAATCATATAGTGTTGTTTATGCTCCCTCGTTATCACACAAAATATTCATATCATGCACAACCCCGATTTCAGCCAAGCACTTGTTTTCATACTCTATCTTTTCAAACCTTTCAACTTTCACGCAATACATGAGCGTGATCCATGGATATAGCACTACAGGTGGAATAGAGGTGGTTGTGGAGAAGACAAAAAGGAGGGAGATTGTCTCACATCAACTAGGCGTATCAACGGGCTATGGAGATGCCCATCAATAGATATCAACGTGAGTGAGTAGGGATTGCCATGCAACGGATGCACTAGAGCTAAATATGAATGAAAGCTCAATAAAAGAAACTAGTGGGTGTGCATCCAACTTGCTTGCTCACGAAGACCTAGGGCATTTGAGGAAGCCCATCGTTGGAATATGCAAGCCAAGTTCTATAATGAAAAATTCCCACTAGTATATGAAAATGACTAAGCATGAGACTCTCTACAATGAAGAACATGGTGCTACTTTGAAGCACAAGTGTGGAAAAGAAGATAGTAGCAATTGTCCCTTTTTATATATTTTTATTTTGTTGGGCCTTTCTTTTTTTCTTCGGCCTTTGTTTTTTCTTTTTTTTTCCTTTTTTGCGGAGGGGCTTTATAAATTTAGACTTTCCTCCCATGGGACAATGCTCTAATAATGATGATCATCACACTTTCATTACAACACGATATTACAACTCGATACTACAACAACAAAGTATGACTCTATATGAATGCCTCCGGCGGTGTACCGGTATGTGCAATGAAACAAGAGTGACACGTATAAAAATTATGAATGGTGGCTTTGCCACAAATACAATGTCAACTACATGATCATGCAATGGCAATATGACAATATGATGCGTGTCATATGAATGGAACGATGGAAAGTTGCCTGGCAATATATCTCGGAATGGCTATGGAAATGCCATGATAGGTAGGTATGGTGGCTGTTTTGAGGAACAATATGGTGGCTGTTTTGAGGAAGGATATATAGTGGGTTTATGGCACCAGCGAAATTTGCGTGGTACAAGAGAGGCTAGCAATGGTGGAAGGGTGAGAGTGCGTATAATCCATGGACTCAACATTAGTCATAAGAACTCATATACTTATTGCAAAAATTTATGAGTCATCAAAACAAAGCAATCAACGCATTCTCCTAGGTGGAAGGTTGGTAGGAGTTAACCATCGCGCGCCCCCGACCTCCACACAAAGGTTGGCACTCTACGAATACCTGATGCTCTAACTCCGTCACATAGCGGTTCACCATACGTGCAAGATACGGGAATCACTAACCTTAACACAAGTATTTCTCAATTTCATAATAACTCCACTAGCATGACTCTAATACCACTATCCTCAACAATTATCAAGCATCCAACATCTCATTCTATTCAATGCACTTAGTGTGAAAATTTTACTACATTGACATTGGATGTTTATCATGTGAAGACTAGTTTCTTTAGCCTAAACACATTACCATGCTGTTTTAATAGACTCTCAAAATGATATAAGTGAAACATCAGAGTTCAACAATTTCTACAAAATATTACCACCACCGTGCTCTAAAAGATATAAGTGAAGCACTAGAGCAAAAACTATTCAACTCAAAATATAGAAGTGAAGCATATAGAGTGTTCTAATAATTTCTAGGCCATATTTAACTCTCTCGAATACGTGTGTCCAGCAAGGATGATTGTGGCAAACTAACAAGCAAAGACTCAAATTATACAAGACGCTCCAAGCAAAACACATATCATGTTGCAAATAAAATTATAGCTCCAAGTATAGTTACCGATGGATGAAGACGAAATAGGGGATGCCTTCCCGGGACATCGCCAAGCTTAGGCTTTTGATTATATTGAATTTACTTGGGGTGTCATGGGCATCCCCATGCTTAGGCCTTTGCTACTCCTTGTTCCATAGTCCATCAAAGCAATACTCAAAACTTGAAAACTTCACAACACAAAACTTAGACAAAAATTCTTGTGAGCTCCGTTAGTATAAGAAAGCAAACCACTACTCAAAGGTACATCAATGAATTCATTCTTTGTTTATATTGGTGTTAAACCTACTGTAATACAAGTTCTCTATGGTTCATATCCTCCAATATTACTCATAGATGCATTGAAATAAGCAAACAACACACGAAAAACAGAATCTGTCAAATACAGAACAGTCTGTAGTAATCTGCAGGTTTCGCCTACTTCTGGAACTCCAAAAAATTCAAAATAAATTGGTAAATTTGCGGAATTTGTCTGCAAATCATCTGCAAAAATAATCAACTAAAAATCACGCTCCAGTAAAATCTGAAGACTACTTTAGCAAGCGCTAACGATTCTGTTTTTCACAGCAAGATCATATAAACTTCACACAAGTCTTCCCAAAGGTTCTACTTGGCACAAACACTAAACAAAACATGAAACCACATATAATCAGAGCTATATGCAATATTTATTCCCTAACAGCAACAAAAATAAAAACATAAAATTGGGTTGCCTCCCAACAAGCGCTATCGTTTTACGCCCCTAGCTAGGCACGATTTTAATGATGCTCACATGAAAGACAAGAATTGAAGCACAAAGAGAGCATCATAAAACATGTGAAAAACACATCTATGTCTAACATACTTCCTATGCATAGGCATTTTATAAGCAAACAATTTATCATAGCAAGCAAGATCTAGCGTATGCAAGGAAGAAGAAAGAAACAAGATCAATCTCAACATGAAGAGAGGTAATTTAGTAACATGAAGATTTCTATGACCATATTTTCCTCTCTCATAATAATTTTATGTAGGATCATAAGAAAATTCAACAATATAGCTATCACATAACATTTTCTCAATACGATCCACATGCATACGAAGTTGACACTCTTCCAAAATAGTGGGATCGAACATTCAACAATATAGTCATGACCTTTTCAAACCCACTTTCATCAAAAAAATCATAAGATCGAACATTCTCCAAATATGTGGGATCTAAAGTTGACACTCTTCCAAACCCACTTTCAATATTATATCAAACATTATTATCAATCTCATATTCATCATGGGGCTTAAATAAATTTTCAACATCATAAGAAGAATCACCCCAATCATGATCATTGCAACAAATAGTAGTCATAGCAAAACTAGCATCCCCAAGCTTAGGGTTTTGCATATCATTAACACAATTGGCATTAAGAGAATTTATAATAACATCATTTCCATCATGCTTTTCATCGAAGGAACTATCAAGTATGGGTGCAATTGCAACGATCTCATGTTTTACATAAGGAACTATAACAAATTCATCTTCATAAATATTGGCATCATGGCCACAAGGATAGCAAGCATCATGTTCATCAAGGGATATTTCAATCAAATCATCGGAATCAAAATTATCTATAAATTCATGCATATCATTATTTTCTTTCAAAGTCGCGATCATTCTTTCAATAAATTCTTTGACATAGGCATTATGAGCATAGTTTTCAAAGCAATATTTAAGTATGTCAAAATTTTCAGATTCGTAGAGAGTAATATCATACTTTTCAATCAAAGAAGCAACTTCATAAGCACCCTTAAAAGCAACAAATTCTTCAATTTGTTCGATATCGTAGTAACTATAAACACCCTTTGCATAAGAGGATAAGATTTCATTATCATTAAACTCACATAGGTAGGGTAGGTGTTTTTTAGGGTTCTTAGAGCAACAAGTAAAATCACAAATTTCACAAAGATTCCAAGCATAACACATCAATATGTTTATTTGATCCCATAAGAGTCTCCCTTTTTCAGACAAATGGTGAAGCACAAAATGAGCATGCTCATCTAAAGATTTCCCATCAACTAGGCTAGTTGGGGTTTCAGCACGAGAGCAAAGGGATCGAAGATGATCCAGGTAGAACACTTTAAGGTGATCCATAACAATAGATTTTTAGCAAGCAAAGATGCAAGCACATAGAAGGCACATGGAGTTACAAGCAAACAAGAAACAAGCGAAAAATAAACACACGGCGGAAGAAGGGCAAATAAAACGGCAAGGGTGAAGTGGGGGAGAGGAAAACGAGAGGCAAATAAATGTAATGCGAAGGATAAGGGTTTTTGATAGGTACTTGGTATATGACTTTTTTGTGTAAGCCTCCCCGGCAACAGCGCCAGAAATTCTTCTTGCTACTTCTCGAGCTTGCGTTGTATTCCCTCGAAGAGGAAAGGGTGATGGAGCACAGTAGCGTAAGTATTTCCCACAGTTTTTGAGAACCAAGGTATCAATCCAGTAGGAGACCACGCGCGAGTCCCTCGCACCTGCACAAACAAATAAGAACTTCGCATCCAACGCGATAAGGGGTTGTCCATCCCTTCATGGTCACTTACGAAAGTGAGATCTGATAGAGATGATAGTTTATATTTTTTGTATTTTTAGTTTATAAGAACAGCAAATAAAAGTGGTAAAAGTAAAGTAGATGTAGATTGGTTTGTTGAGACTAGACCCGGGGGCCATAGTTTTCTCTAGTGGCTTCTCTCATGATAGCGATATTCTACGGCGGGTAAACAAATTACTGTCGAGCAATTGATTGAAAAGAGAATAATTATAAGACTATCTAGGCATGATCATTGTATATAGGCATCACGTCCGAGACAAGTAGACCGACTCCTGCCTGCATCTACTACTATTACTTAATACATCGACCGCTATCCAGCATGCATCTAGTGTATTGAGTTCATAAGAACAGAGTAACGCCTTAAGCAAGATGACATGATGTAGAGGGATAAACTCAAGCAATATCATATAAACCCCATCTTTTTATCCTCGATGGCAACAATACAATACATGCCTTGCTGCCCCTACTGTCACTAGGAAAGGACACCGCAAGATTGAACCCAAAGCCAAGCACTTCTCCTATTGCAAGAACTATAGATCTAGTAGGCCAAACCAAACCAATAATTCGAAGAGACTTGCAAGGATATTATGAGCACACATAAAAAGTTCAAAGAAGAACTAAATATCTTTCATAGATAACCATGATCAGAAACTCACAATTCATCGGATCTCGACAAACACACCGCAAAACGAGATTACATCGAATAGATCTCCTCGAATACCGAGGAGAACTTTGTATTGAGATCTAGAGAGAGAGAGAAGAAGCCATCTAGATACTAGCTATGGACCCGAAGGTCTGAGGTAAACTACTCACAACTCATGGTGAGGGCGATGATGATGATGATGAAGGCCTCCGTGATATATCCCCCTTCGGTGGAGCTCCGGAATAGGCTCCAAGATGGGATCTCCACGGGAACAGAAGATACGGTAGTGGAATTACGGTTTTCTCTCTATTCACGGAGTTTCTAGGGTACGTAGACTTATATATGAAGAAGGAGGGCACCGGGGGAGTCACGGGGGCTCCACTAGGCAGGGGGCATGCCCTGGGAAGGGGGGCGCGCGCCCCACCCTCGTGGGCCCCACGTGGCTCTTATGACGTGGTTCTCAAGTTCTTCGTGCGTGATTTTCTCCAAAAATATCTCTCGCAAAGGTTTCATTCCGTTTGAACTCCGTTTGATATCTTTTTCTGCAAAACCGTGAAACAGGCAAAAAAAAAAACAGCAATCTGGACTGGGCCTTTGGGTTAGTAGGTTAGTCCCAAAAATGATATAGAAGTGAATGATAAAGCCCATTTAAACATCCAAGACGTCATAAAAAATAGCATGGAACAATCAACAATTATAGATACGTTGGAGACGTATCACCACCATGGCGAATTACCCTCACAACCCGGTGCCGTTCCTGCCGCCGGGCTTCGCTGTCGAGCCTGGTCCGGCCAACCGTGTGGTCTACAGTGGGATGGTGGTTGGTCCCATCCCGCCGCTCAACCATGACTATCTGGCAATCGTGGAGACCAGCGCTTATGTGCCTCTGCATCGACGGGCTGCTATTCGTCAGACTATGCAAGGTTTGCTACAAGAAGCCCATCTGTTTACCACTGAAGTTAGTGATCACCCTTTTGGAATAGGGATCTTTGGTTTTGTGGACTCCTTTACCCGAGATACTGCTGTTGCCACACCATTAGAACTTGAGGATGAAGATTTACTGATCACCTTTGTCCCCCACAATGAAGCACTCAATCGTCGTTCTACCACCTTTGGGCCTGAGATCTGGTTGATGTTGTCGGTGGGAACGACACCTATGGGATCACAAGAATCCCTACTACGGTTAGCGGGGCGCGGGGTTGAGAGAAGAGCGGATCAAACAGATAGCACACGATTTGTTTATCCAGGTTCGGGCCGAGAGGATGCGTAAAACCCTACTCCTGCTTTCGTGGATTGTATATCTGTGTTCTTCAGCTAGCTATGGGGCGTGAGGAGCTCCAAAAAGCCGAATCCTCCTCCTGGTCGCCTCGGGCCTCCTTTTATAGGGAAAAGGGGTTGCCACATTGGCACACAGGAGGTGGAAAGGGTACAGTGATGCGAGTTTATCCCTCGCATTACATGACAAGGCGCATTTAATGTGTCTTGCTTAGGTGTCCTTGCTTTATCGGGGACGGGGGAGAGATCTGTCTTGTCCGTCGCCACTCCTTCTTGTGTCGACACGCGCCCTGGCCAGTGATGCCTGAGATGCCATGTAGGTAGGCAGGCAGCTAAGGTGGCGCAATGGTGGGTCTTCACGAAGATCTGCATATCGCCACGCAGGTGCCTGCCCAGCTGGTTGGGTCGGCAGCTGCATACGGCGGTGGAAGTTTAGTTGGCGTGGGCCTAATGGTGGCCCTGCGGATGTCCTCGGTAAGGGCCTTGCCGCGGCCCCAGCAAGGGTCTTGCCGCGGCGCCTGCTGCCATCCCCGGCAAGGTGCTTGCCGGAGGTCTTGTGGTTTCCTTGGCTGGGATCCCACCAAGGGTCGTCGTCTTCTTAGTGTGTATCTGATATTGAATGTCATCACAAAGATCTGCATGCCACTACGGGGATGTCTCCCAAATCCTTGCCCTATGGGGGCAGCGAACTCAAGGGTGATTCGCTCCGTAGGCGTGGGGCGAGTTGCCGCGGCAAGGCTCTTGCCGGGGCTACTAAAACTGACTCCCGGCAAGGATCCTGACGGGGAACCTGCTTCGTCCCTTTGCTCTTTGTGGTCTTGTCCTTGGTGTCATTCGATTCCCTTGAGCTTCGGCCTTACCCTGGCTTACCTCCCTTGCCTTACTTGGTGCAGCGGTGCCCGTGGCTCAGACTGCCCGTGCACAGTGATAGGGGTACAAAAAAGTGTACCCCCCCCCCCTTTTTGTACACCGACAGGAGCCCTCGGGCATGGGCCACACATAAGCGCGACGCGTTGTTGGGCTAGGCCTAGAACGGTGCACGGGCAGGCGGGACGGTTTTTACCGTGGTAAGACTTTTTGCGCGATGCGCCTCCCACGATCCGCGCACGTGGCGCGGTGTGGAGGGGTGTGCGTGACGTGGGCGGCATCCGTGGGGTTGGTTCCCGCAGGCATGCGTCACATGATAGTTAATGTGAAAGGAGGCGGCCCGCGTTTTTGCCCCATAAGAAGTAATAACCGTGGGCGCGCTGCTCACTTTCTCTTCTTTCCTCGTGCCTTCTCCAATCTCAGAGCCGCCGTTTCCTCTCTTCCTTCCTTCCTAAGCTTCCGCCGTCGCCTGTCGTCGTTGCTTCGCCATCCCCCTCCCTTAGTCCTCTAACTTTCTTAGCCGCCATGGCGCCCAAATCCGTCAAGGCCAAGGGGATGGCCAAGGGCGCTTGGACTGTGGAGCCGCCGGCCCCTGGACAGTTGATGTCCACGAGCTCCGGGCCTCCTTGAGGCCTCTATGGGGAGTGAAGACGGGGGAAAGAATTCGGGACATCCGGCGACGCACGTCATTCCTGCCGCTTGCGCCGATCCTGCCCCAAATCGATATCCCTTTTTCATCGATTATCTTTCTTGCGGGTTATGTCCCCCTTTTTCCGATTTCTTCTGCGACATTACACATACCTTCTGCTTCCACCTCTTGGATTTTACTCCGAATGCGGTGGCGTGCATTGCTTTCTTTGCGCATCTTTGTGAAGGCTTCGTCGGAGTGCAGCCTGATACGTCCAAAACGTATCTATAATTTCTGCTTGCTCCATGCCTCTTTTGTGTGATATTGCTATGATATTTATGCACTTCCATACACTTTTGATCATATTTGGACTAACCTATTAACTCAGTGCACCACAGTGCCAGTTCCTGTTTTCTGCTGTTTTTCTATTTCAGGTTTCCCCCATATTAAAAGTGCTCCAAAAATTCCGGGAAAATACAGGAAAAATCAGCGTACAGGAAGCTTCGAGAAAAACCAAAGCGGGGCCAGAGGGGGGCCAGGGGGGCCCAGGCGGCCACCCGGCGCGGCCCCACCCCTGGCCGCGCCAGGTGGGCGCCTGGGGCCCCGGCTCCGCCTCTGGTGACCCCCCTTCGCATATATATTCCTCGCGTCCCGAAAACCTTCATTCCAGAACCCTTTTCTCCAGAAGCAATTCCGATCTCCGCCGCCATCGCCACCAAGTTTTGGGGGACCAGAATTCCTGTGCCGGCATCCTGCCGGGACGGGGAAGTGCCACCGGATTCATCTCCATCGACGTTGCTTCCTCCCTCCATGATGCGGGAGTAGTTCCTCCTCGGGGCTGAGGTTTCTACCAGTAGCTATGTGGTCAATTCTCTCTCCCATGATGTGATCTTCGTTGTGATCATAGGCTATGTTAATCTAGGGTGATCCCATGATATTTCCCCTTCCTCTATGTATTGGATTGATGTACTCACTTGTCTTTATCTAGTATAATCCCCGAGACCAAGGTGACATCGGTCTATTGGACATGGATTAGAAGAATATTTTCATGAGTGATTTCCTCTTTTGTGTGTTGATTGAAGATTGAGAGTTTCTTGGTGCTCGTCTTTGACTATCCTTGAGATATGTTGTGGTGATTGTGGTACTCTCTTTGGATGGCCGCGGTGACATTGGGAAATCCATAGATTGAGAACTACGAACTTTGAGGTGTGCTTTTGTAGCCCTACATAATTCTCGTCCTCTCTTGACCATAAAGGAATGACCTCCGAGTGCGTCTCCATTGCATGTTTTATGGGAAATATCATGTGATTAGACTATGTTAATGTTGCTGGGAGTTGCCACTAGTGAAAGTATGAAGCCTAGGCCTTGTTTCCACCATTGCAATACCATTTGTGCTCACGTTTACCACTTGTTTGCTTGCTGCACATTTTATTACATATTTATATTACTTTGCTTTGCCACTCCTATCATCCATATTTTACCATCTCTTCGCCGAACTAGTGCACCTATACAACTCCTAGTTGTATTAGGTGTGTTGGGGACACAAGAGACTTCTTGTATCTTAGTTGCAGGGTTGCTTGAGAGAGACCATCTTAAACCTCTACTTCCCTGAGTTCGATAAACCTTAGGTCATCCACTTGAGGGAAATTGCTGCTGTCCTACAAACCTCTGCGCTTGGAGGCCCAACATAGTCTACAAGAATAGAAGCGTGTGTAGACATCAAGCTATTTCTGGTGCCGTTGCCGGGGAAGTAAGTGTTTGAAGGTATATCTTTAGATCTTGCAATTAAATCTTTTCGTTTCTTGTTTTTAGTTTCACTAGTTATGTTTATGGAAAACTGCACTCTTAGTTCGCTGCTTGGGGAAGACCGCTTTACCACACCCATGGTAGAGAAGTCTCCTCCACCTACTGAATGTATCCTGTTCCAAATACCACTTGGGATAATTGAAATAATTAGGAATGATTGTTATGATGGGACAGTCAATCCTAGTATTCATTTGTTGAAACTTACAGAACTTTGTGAGTTGTTTAAGATTTCAGGTTTGACAAGAGATGGAGTCATGAGGAAATTATTTGCCTTGTCACTGAAAGGAAAAGCATTGGAATGGTATAGGCTACTAGATGACTCTCACCTGCTGGATTGGGAAGAGATTCAGTCTCTCTTTTACTCCAAGTTTTATCCTCTTCATGAAGTCCATGAGAATAGGAATTATGTTTATAATTTCTATCCTCATGACGGAGAGAGCATAGCTCAAGCTTGGGGGAGACTGAAAACGTTAATGCTAAAATGTCCTAACCATGGGCTCCCCAAAGATACGATTATTACTAATTTCTATGCGAGGCTCTCTCGACAGGATAAAGATTTGCTCGATGTTTCCTCTATGGGTTCTTTCACAAACGAAAAGATTGGTGCTAAATGGGAACTCCTTGAAAGAATTCAATGCAACACTGAAGATTGGGAGATCGACAAAGGTAAAGAGTCAGGTATAATTTATGAGTATGATTGCATTAAGTCCTTTGTTGAAACTACAAGTTTTAATAAGTTTAGTGATAAGTTTGGGCTTGATTCTCAACTCCTTGTTGATTTCCTCAAATCTTTTGCTTCACATATTAATATGCCTAAGGAGGATTGGATCAAGCATCATGAACCTTTTAAAGAGATTTGCAAAGAAAATGAAATTGTTCATGATGATTGCAACATGCATGATCCAATTCCTAAAAATGAAGTTTTATATAAGCATGTTAATTTTTGTGGAGTGGATAGACCTTGTGAAAGGCCTATGATTGAAGAAGAGAAGTATTGTAAGCAACATAAGCATGAAAGAACAATCACTTGGGTCAAAGATTTAAATGAAATTGCTAGAGAATTGTGTGACCTTTATCCTTTTACTTGTGAACTTTGTTGTATAGAGGGTCACTTTAGTTTTCAATGCATGCACTTTCAAAACATAATTGTTAACCAGTTGTGTGATAACATGATCACCCCTGATCGTTATGATGAGCTTATGTTATTTTTGATGTGTGAAGAGTTATCAGAAAAGACTTCTTGGCTAGATGTTAATGCCATAGGAATAAAAAACACTTTGCAAAATTGCCATCTCTATTGTGTTGTTAATTGCCATAAAAATGATTACATAAGTAAGATTAGAAAGGAGGAAACTTTACCAAAGTATAAAAATGTCTCTTATATTTCTGCTAATAAAAAGGAGAGTTTCTCCCAAGTTTCCCCTATTGTTTCTAATGATAAACCAGGATATGTGGAGAAGCTTCATCTCCAACCACTCCCTCCTAAGGTGAAGAAGAAGAAAAAGAAGAGGAGGAGGAAGAGGAGCAAGAAGGAAGAAGAATGGGTATCAACCTGGCCTGAGCATATTCCTCCCATCAACTTTTATCCTAACGGTTGTAAGTTTAAAGAAGAAGGTGAAGTTTATTGCCTTAATTATCATCTTGATGATACGTCCGTAGGTACTATTGAAGATGATTTTGATTATGATATGCATGTTACTTATTGTGATTGGGAAAATGATGATAATGCTACTTATGATCTTGAAAATCTTTTTGGTACTAACTCTGAAAGTGATGATATGGAAAGCTCTAAGCTTGGGGATGATAGGATTGCAAATCCTTTACCCACCAGTGATGTGATAATTGATAATTCTTTTGCTAGTAAGAATAAAGACAACATGTTTACAAATATAGTTGCTAGCAATGATAATGCTCTTCTCTACTATGATGATGTTATAACTCCAATCTATAGTGATTATAAAGGTACCTATGACATAAGGAGAAATTATCCTTATGAAACTTGTCATAATCATGGAGGGAATTACTCCCTTGTTGAACACCATCTTCCTAATACACAATTAATCTATAGTGTTCAAGTTGTTTATGATAGTCCTACTCCCACTATTACCAATGAGAAAGATTATGCTTATGTGGAGAGTAAGAGTACCTTTTTGCATGTGGATCATGGTAACAATGCTTTATGAGATGCTTATATTGTTGAGTTTATTCGTGATCCCACTGAAAATTATTATGAGAAGGGAACATATGCTTATAGATATTTCAATAATATCAAGTTCCCTCTCTTTATGTTGAAGGTTTTGAAGCTGCACTTGTTTTGTCTTCCTATGCTTATTGCTTTGTGCTTCAATGAATTATTCTATTGCAATATTCCTATGCATAGGAAGCATGTTAGGCTTAAATGTGTTTGGTATTTGCTTCTTGATGCTCTCTTTTGTTCTTCAACTCTTATTCCTACGAGAGCATCATTAAAGTCTTAAGCCTATCTTTATGGCTATAAAGAAAGAGCTCTAGGGAGACAACCCTTGTTATCTTTGCTTTCAGTTTGTTCTTTCAGTTTTTAGTGGTCTTGATGTTTGTTACTACAGTAGCATCATCATTGTATCTTTTCTTTTCAGCTTTGTGCCAAGTTTAGCCTCCGATTGCAAGAAAGTTCAAAAGTTGTGACGTGTTGTCCAGAAAACAGATTCTGTCCTTGGACAGAAAAATTCGAATAAAATCACCAGATCATCTTTTTTATCTGAATTTTTTTGACAGCATGCTCTATACAATTGGCTTTCGAGCGTCCGTTCTGAGTTTTTTGATTTGAGTGGCAGAAGTGCCCCGAAAAAATCATTTACTACCTGCTGGTCTGTTTTTAACAGATTCTGTCCTGTTTTGCCTTTTCTTCGTTTTGCAAACCTTGAGCTTGCTTTTTATTTGCAAAAACCTTTTGACAATCTTGAGAAACAGTAGCTCTTTAAGATTATCTTTATTTCCAGTAGGGAAAAAATATTTTATTATGGGTACTAACCTCGCTAATCAGATTATGATGAGTTATGTATGAAGGGAGTTTTCAAGTGTGCGAGGGAAGATGATAAAAAAAGATTCAGGAGGGTCAAACG
This sequence comes from Secale cereale, assembly GCA_902687465.1. NCBI lineage: Eukaryota > Viridiplantae > Streptophyta > Magnoliopsida > Poales > Poaceae > Secale > Secale cereale. The sequence continues at coordinate 766,045,619 of LR738713.1, forward strand.
CTCAAGCTTGGGGATGCCCCCGTGCACCCCCAAGAAATATTCAAGAAGACTCAAGCGTCTAAGCTTGGGGATGCCCCCATGCATCCCCTTCTCCATCAACAATTATCAGTTCGTCTTTCGTTCTACTATATTTTAATCACTCCATGCGTTATGTGCTATGCTTGGAGCGTCTCGCTCTTAGTTTCCTTTTTAGTTTTCTTTAGCTTTGCTTGCTGTTCATAACAAGTTAGAACCCAGCTTTCTTTGTGTGGGAGAGAAACACGCTCCAATTCAACCTAGAACACAACATAGGATTTTCATACTTATCTTTGCTGTGTGTGTTCTTTGTCTTTCCATAGCTGCTCTCATGTTTAGCTCTTAGTTTTCATGCTTTTCTTTTTAAAGAGCTTTTGTTTAGTTGGTTGTTGAACTCTCTTGAGTTTTCATGTTTATCTTGTTAAGAGAGTTTGCCTGTTGCACTGAGTTGTGTGTCTTAACTTAAAGTAGGTAACTGAGGTTGCTATTTAATTTTAGTAGTAACTTGCAATAGTTTTGAGGTATTGCCATGAGTAATGTCTGAACTTTTGGTGTCAAGAGCTTTAGCCTATTAGTGATAGATGTCGTATTTTGGGCAATCCATGTTTATTTTTGAAAACCTACAAAATAGTTGACAACTTTAGCTACTAGATGGATCACTAATCTTTGGAGGGATCGAATATTAGAGTACACTCACGTACCATGAGTCGAGGATGCGCAAGGATAACCAAACCCCCAAACACTCCTCCTCGGGGTACTTGTCTCTTTGTGAACCTCCTAATTAGATTGAGAGTTACCGATAATAAGTGCATGAGTTCTTCGGACTAATGTGAGTATTCGAAAGTTGACACTTCCACCTAGCCATATTTTTCTAGCCTCTTCGGTACCGTGCATTGCCCTTTCTCACCTCGAGAGTTGGCGCATACTTCGCCGGTACATCCAAATCCTTGGCACGATACGCTCTGTCATCATAAGCCTCATTATACCCTTCCTCAAAACAGCCACCATACCTACCTATCAAGGCATTTCCATAGCCTTTCCGAGATACATTGCCATACAACATCCATCTTCTCATGACTTGATCTTCATGTCATACATGCTTTTTGCTTGATCGATGAGCCGCATGCTAGTTGGGCCTTGCCCTAATCATTGCTACATGACGCGCTAGTATCATTGCATATCCTGCTACACTGGCAGAGGCATACATTTGCATACATCATGTTAGTTTCATTTTCTTTATGTTGAGTACTTTTGTAAAGTGTGAAAGATCTTCTATACTTCTTGTAATAAATAGAGTGTTGCCCCTAAAGTGAGGAAAAGATCCCAAAGAGGACAAAATCGAAAGATCCCAAAGAGGACAAAATCAAAAGATCCCAAAGAGGACAAATGAGAGTTAAATAGAAAGAGCCATTGAGGCCACAAAAAATAAAAATAAAAATAGAAAAAAGAAAAAAAGAAATAAAAAGAGAGAAGGGGGCACACTACTATTCCTTTTGAGAGATCCACACTCGTACTCCATCTTATACCTTGTAATCCATAGAGATTATCATTCATGCATATAGCTATGTGGGGACCTTCACACTATAGAACTTGGCTTGTATATTCCAATGATGAGCCTCCTCAAAAGAGCTCTAGGTCTTCTTGAGCAAGCAAGTTGGATGCACCCCCACTAGTTCCATTGGAGAGCTTACCTTAAGCTCATATGTGCATCCGTTGCATGGCAATCCCTACTCCTCACATCATATCTATCATTTGGCTTTCTCTCGCCTATGATTGTCCTCATTGATGTGAGCCTTTTACACCTTTTTTGTCTTCCCCCTTCATCATTTTTCTCTCTTTGCCATCCTAAGTGTCGACTTTCTTGCTTACGCTCATCCATTGCATGAGTGCTCAAAATATAGAAAGGGAGTGGATCATTTTGACTTGTACCTGGCCGGTGGTATGGGGATGAGTCAAGATAAGATTCCAAAGAAGACCAAGTGTGAAACTTTAGTAGATTAAGTTCTCAACAATACAAAAACTATGTTTTACTCTCTCGTATATCCCTATCCCCTTTCTTGCACGCAAACACCATTTGGAGACATTCGAGTCACGGACAGCGAGAGCTCTTGCACCTTTATGTTCTTATGTTGCTTGTTACAATGCTAATATAGACTCTTGCTTGTTATGACTTGAATTGAATTACATGCCTTGATTGCTTTACTTAAAAGTTCTTATATGGTTGATAGCATGTCACCACAGAAATTATGCTTGTTATCATTTACCTACTCGAGGACGAGCAGGAATTAAGCTTGGGGATGTTGATACGTCCAAAACGTATCTATAATTTATGCTTGCTCCATGCCTCTTTTGTGTGATATTGCTATGATATTTATGCACTTCCACACACTTTTGATCATATTTGGACTAACCTATTAACTCAGTGCACCACAGTGCCAGTTCATGTTTTCTGCTGTTTTTCTATTTCAGGTTTCCCCCATATTAAAAGTGCTCCAAAAATTCCGGGAAAAATACAGGAAAAATCAGCGTACAAGAAGCTTCGAGAAAAACCAAAGCGGGGCCAGAGGGGAGCCAGGGGGGCCAGGCGGCCACCCGGCGCGGCCCCACCCCTGGCCGCGCCAGGGGGGCGCCTGGGGCCCCGGCTCCGCCTCTGGTGACCCCCCTTCGCATATATATTCCTCGCGTCCCGAAAACCTGATTCCAGAACCCTTTTCTCCAGAAGCAATTCCGATCTCCGCCGCCATCGCCACCAAGTTTCGGGGGACCAGAATTCATGTGCCGGCATCCTGCCGGGACGGGGAAGTGCCCCCGGATTCATCTCCATCGACGTTGCTTCCTCCCTCCATGATGCGGGAGTAGTTCCTCCTCGGGGCTGAGGTTTCTACCAGTAGTTATGTGGTCAATTCTCTCTCCCATGATGTGATCTTCATTGTGATCATAGGCTATGTTAATCTAGGGTGATCCCATGATATTTCCCCTTCCTCTATGTATTGGATTGATGTACTCACTTGTCTTTATCTAGTATAATCCCCAAGACCAAGGTGACAGCGGTCTATTGGACATGGATTAGAAGAATATTTTCATGAGTGATTTCCTCTTTTGTGTGTTGATTGAAGATTGAGAGTTTCTTGGTGCTCGTCTTTGACTATCCTTGAGATATGTTGTGGTGATTGTGGTACTCTCTTTGGATGGCCGCGGTGACATTGGGAAATCCATAGATTGAGAACTACAAACTTTGAGGTGTGCTTTTGTAGCCCTACATAATTCTCGTCCTCTCTTGACCATAAAGGAATGACCTCCGAGTGCGTCTCCATTGCATGTTTTATGGGAAATATCATGTGATTAGACTATGTTAATGTTGTTGGGAGTTGCCACTAGTGAAAGTATGAAGCCTAGGCCTTGTTTCCACCATTGCAATACCATTTGTGCTCACGTTTACCACTTGTTTGCTTGCTGCACTTTTTATTACAGATTTATATTACTTTGCTTTGCCACTCCTATCATCCATATTTTACCATCTCTTCGCCGAACTAGTGCACCTATACAACTCCTAGTTGTATTAGGTGTGTTGGGGACACAAGAGACTTCTTGTATCTTAGTTGCAGGGTTGCTTGAGAGACACCATCTTCAACCTCTACTTCCCTGAGTTCGATAAACCTTAGGTCATCCACTTGAGGGAAATTGCTGCTGTCCTACTAACCTCTGCGCTTGGAGGCCCAACATAGTCTACAAGAATAGAAGCGTGTGTAGACATCAAGCTATTTCTAGCGCCGTTGCCGGGGAAGTAAGTGTTTGAAGGTATATCTTTAGATCTTGCAATTAAATCTTTTCGTTGAGAGAAGAGCGGATCAAACAGATAGCACACGGTTCGTTTATCCAGGTTCGGGCCGCGAGGATGCGTAAAACCCTACTCCTGCTTTGGTGGATTGTATATATGTGTTCTTCAGCTAGCTATGGGGCTTGAGGAGCTCCAAAAAGCTGAATCCTCCTCCTGGTCGCCTCGGGCCTCCTTTTATAGAGAAAAGGGCTTGCCACAGTGGCACACAGGAGGTGGAAAGGGTACAGTGATGCGAGTTTATCCCTCGCATTACATGACAAGGCGCATTTAATGCGTCTTGCTTAGGTGTCCTTGCTTTATCGGGGAAGGGGGAGAGATCTGTCTTGTCCGTCGCTGCTCCTTCTTGTGTCAACACGCGCCCTGGCCAGCGATGCCTGAGATGCCATGTTGGTAGGCAGGCAGCTGAGGTGGCGCAATGGTGGGTCTTCACGAAGATCTGCATGTCGCCACGCAGGTGCCTGCCCAGCTGGTTGGGTCGGCAGCTGCATACGGCGGTGGAAGTTTAGTTGGCGTGGGCCTGATGGTGGCCCTGCGGATGTCCTCGGCAAGGGCCTTGCCGGGGCCGCGGCAAGGATCTTGCCGCGGCGCCTGCTGCCATCCCCGGCAAGGTGCTTGACAAAGGTCTTGTGGTTTTCCTTGGCTGGGATCCCGCCAAGGTTCGTCATCTTCTTAGTGCATATCTGATCTTGAATGTCTTCACAAAGATCTGCATGCCACTATGGGGATGTCTCATGAATCATTGCCCTATGGGGGCAGCGGACTCAAGGGTGATTCGCTCCGTAGGCGTGGGGCGAGTTGCCGCGGCAAGGCTCTTGCCGGGGCTACTAAAACTGGCTCCCGGCAAGGATCTTGTCGGGGGAACCCGCTTCGTCCCTTTGCTCTTTGTGGTCTTGTCCTTGGTATCGTTCTAGTTTCTTGAGCTTCAGTATTACCCTGGCTTACCTCCCTTGTCTTGCTTGGTGCGGCGGTGCCCGTGGCTCAGACTGCCCGTGCACAGTCATAGGGGTACAAAAAAGTGTACCTGGGCAGTAATGGGAGCAATGAAGCCAAGAAAAAGAATAAGGGAAAAACAGAGACGGAGGACAGGCGACTCACCAGTGCCAGGCTGTGAAGCAGAAGTCCCCTCCCCGCCAGTATTTGGCGTCGTGGCAGAGTCACCAGCGCCCAAGTTCCCCTCTTCTTCCATGGGTGTGGGCTCCGTGCTTGATGCCCTTGCCGGGGACGCCCCTCGCGACGGCGTAGTCGATGGGGGTGGTGTGTTGGAGGTAGCCCTCTGCGGCTCCTCCTGCTGTCGCTCCCTTCCTACACACCCGACAAGGTCAATACCATAGCATCGAACACCTACCACATGTCGCATAAGAGGAGGGTGACGAACTTACGCTGGGGGTTGTGCCGGGGGCTGCTGTCCGGGCTGCTCAACACCACCAGTGCCGTGAAGGAGAGGTGGGAGGAATGGCGTGGCCGGTGGTGCTGGATTGAAGACGAAGACTCGCCAAAATTTTGCAAGGTCCGCCTAGTGCCGCCGGTCCGTGGCAGTGATTGGAGCGATGTCGATGTCGTCGACGGGAGGCTCATTGTCGCCACTACCAGGATTCTCTGGCTCACTCGGGCTGGACTCAGCCTTGAGATGATCGGGGCGGACTTTATTCGCCGTCGGATCGCCCCGTTCCACAACAAGGTGTGACGCCCGGATAGTTAAGCTACAGTAACCCTCCGCTAATGATGCCACGTCAGCACGATTACTGTTACTAATCTTGCGATGATACAAATCCCATTCAAATTTCAAATTTGAATTCACGTCGAATAGTTAAAGTTTCCAAAACAATAAAACTAAAATGTTCTGAAAGTGACAAATAATTCACAAGTAATATTGGTGGTGAAACCCCATTGTTATGAAATATTCCAATGCACTAAAGAAATTAAAACAGTAGCTAAAACCATTAATTAAATGCCTTTTATATTTGGTAAAATCCTAAACTATATTATTTTGGGGATAAACCTTTTTGTGGTTGTGACATAATTTGTAACATCAATTTAGGTGCCACTTTGGTATTTTAATATTATTATAATAATTAGGAACTAAAAGAAAACAGAAAAGAAAATAAGAAAAAGTAAAAAAAAACAAAAACAAACAAAAGAAAGGACCCCCCCCTGCTGGACCGCGGCCCAGATGGCCATCGGGCCAACCAGGCCGGCCCAGCCGGCCCACCCCGCCCCTGGCCTATTAGGTCACCCCCAAACCCTTGCCCACCCGCACGATCCCCCACTCCCCGATTCCCCTCCCCACGCCGCCTCTCCCACCTCTCCCCTCGATCTGAATCGGGGGG
>LR738713.1:766052037-766067849 GCA_902687465.1 Secale cereale
CGGCGCTGCTCTTGCCCCGTCGCCGGACCGCTCCGCCGCCTCGACCACGCCTCCTCGCCGGACTACATCCCCTCCGGCGCGTCGTCCCCGTCCCCCACCTCAAGAACCTCTGCCCCGTGCCCTACATCTCACCGGTGAGGCCCTCGGCCTCCGCCTCCCTTCCTTCCCCTCGGTCGCCACGGCCGTCGCCGCGCGCCCGCGTTCCCGCCCCGCGCATCGGCCCGGCCCTCGCTCGCCGCTCGGCCGCACAGGCCTCGCCGTCCCTAGCGCGCTCCCGTGGCCGCACTAGCCGCGCCCGCCCGACCACGGCCGCCTCTACTCACCGGCGCTCGCGCATGGCCTCACCCCCGCTGCCACACCGTCGCAGCTCCAGTCTCCGGCCTCGTCGCCTCCCCTGCGCCGCCTGCACCTCGCAGTTGCCAGCCGCTTGTTGCTGCTGCTCCGCCCGGTGCCGACGCTGCCGCACCGCGGCTGCCCGCCGGTGGTGCCCGGTGGCCTCGAACCGTTCCCCTCCCGCTCGGGCGACGCCCGCTCACCCGCTAGCAACCGCCGCCCGCTAAGGCCCTGTGCCAATGACACAGGGGCCCCGCCCCCAGAACGTCTAAAAAAAAGTATAGAAAATAAATATAAATAATAATAATTAGTTAATTAATTAATTAATTAATTAGTTAACTAAATAATTAACTTAATTAATCTGGATTAATTAAATCCTAATTAATCTAATTAGTTAATTAACTAATGTTTTAATTAAACTAATGACTACTTAACTTAATGATATACTGTTAAGTTAAACTAATTAATTGTGATTAACTTAATTAACCTTAATTAATTATATTAATTAGGTTATTTAATTAATTAACCCTAATTAATACTGTGTCACTGACAGGTGGGACCCACCTGTCAGGTTGACCAGTCAACCCCTGCTGCCGTCAGCATGACATCATGCTCATATCATAAATGCATTTTCAAATTAAATTAATTAATATTAAATTCCAGAAATTAATAAAAACTTAATAAAATCATATCTTTTAAACCGTAACTCGGATGAAAATACTTTGTACATGAAAGTTGCTCAGAACGACGAGGCGAATCCGAATACGCGGTCCGTTCGTCCACCACACATCCCTAGCATACCGAACCCGCAACTTTCCCCCTCCGATTCATCTGCCCGAAAATGCCTAACACCGGGAATACTTTCCCGGATGTTATTCCTCTTCGTCTGTATCACCGAGCACTGCGTTAGGTCACACGTAGCACCTCGTATTGCCTTGTTATATTTTGTGATGCTATTGTTTGCTCTGTTATTTATTTGTTTCCCCTTCGTTGTTTATTTTCGGTAGACTCCGATACTGTGTTAGACCCCGAGACCATTGATGCTTCGGTGTTCGACTACGGCTACGCTTCCGAAGATTCCTTTCGTCTGCCGGCTTCCAGGCAAGCCCCCCCCCCCTTTGATCACCAGATATCGCCTACTCTTCTCTCTACTGCTTGCATTAGAGTAGTGTAGCATGTTACTGCTTTCGATAATCCTATTCTGCTGCATAGCCTGTCATTGTTGCTACCACTGTTAATACTTTACCTGCAATCCTAAATGCTTAGTATAGGATGCTAGTATTCCATCAGTGGCCCTACACCCTTGTCCGTCTGCCCTGCTATTGTATCGGGCCGTGATCACTTGGGGGTGATCACGGGTATATTATACATACTCATATACATACACATGATGATGGTTCGGAGATGGGGGCTGAAGGGGCAGGTGGTTCCACCCAGGTAGTGGTGGGCCTGGGTTCCCGACAGTCCCCTATTGGTTACTTTGTGGCGGAGCGACAGGGCAGGTTGCGACCACCTAGGAGACAGGTGGGCCTGGCCCTGGTCGTTGTCCGCGGTTATTTCATAATAACACGTTTAACGGGATCTTAGTATTTGATCTGAGTCTGGCCATTTGGTCTATACGCACTAACCAGCTACGTGGGAATAGTTATGGGTACTCGACGTCGTGGTATCAGCCGAAGCCTTCTTGACGTCAGCGACTTAGCGGCGCGCGCCGGATTGGACTGGAAAGCCTACTCTGGTATTAGGAGAGGCTAGGTCTGCTTACCGGCCGCGTACGCAACGTGCAGGTGTGCGTTGGGCGATGGGCCCGGACCCCTGCGCGCCTAGGACTTAGACCGGCGTGCTGACCTCTCTGCTGTGCTTAGGTAGGGCTGCGACGTGTTGATCTTCCGAGGCCGGGCATGACCCTGGAAAGTGTGTCCGGCCAAATGGGATCAAGCGTGCTGGGTTATGTGGTGCACCCCTGCAGGGAAGTTAATCTATTCGAATAGCCGTGTCCCTCGGTAAAAGGACGACTCGGAGTTGTACTCGGACCTCATGACAACTAGAACTGGATACTTAATAAAACACACCCAGACAAGTTCCAGATATAACTCGGTGGTTGCTCTCTCACAGGGTGATGTGCGGGAGGATCGCCGGGTAGGATTATGCTTTACGATGTTACTTGGTGAACTCTTCTGCTACTCAAGACGGAGGCTGCCAGAAGCGAGGATACTTGTTACTTCCAGCTACTCTCTTCTACTGCTGCAAGATGGAGGCTGCCAGAAGCGTAGTCTTCGATTGGATTAGCTATCCCCCTCTTATTCTGCTTTCTGCAGTTCAGTCCACATATATTACCCCCCTTACACAGATATCATTGCATATGTAGTGTAGATCCTTGCTTGCGAGTACTTTGGATGAGTACTCACGGTTGCTTTTCTCCCCCTTTTCCCCTCTTGTTCCTTCTTCTCGGATGTTGCAACCAGATTGATGGAGTCCAGGAGCCAGAGGATCCCGATGATGTTTCTACCTGGAGTTCGGCTTCGAGGAGTAGTTAGGAGGTCCCAGGCAGGAGGCCTTGCCTTTTCGATCGTTGTTACTTTTGTGCTAGCCTTCTTAAGGCAAACTTGTTTAACTTATGTCTGTACTCAGATATTATTGCTTCCGCTGACTCTTGTGTTTTCGAGCTTTTGTATTCGAGCCCTCGAGGCCCATGGCTTGTAATAAAAAGCTTGTATTATTTTAATTTGTGTCTAGAGTTGTGTTGTGATATCTTCCAGTGAGTTCCTGATCTTGGTCGTACACATTTGCGTGCATGATTAGTGTACGGTCAAATCGGGGGCGTCACACAAGGGGAGGCCAGCCTGGCTCTTTACGAATCCGGCTGACCTTATGCGACTCCGTCCTGGCCTCGACCACAATTTCATGGTGATGGCACATGCCCATTTCTGCCAGCGGATTTTTCAACTTGATGTGGGTCGTGATGGCGTGGTCGAACAGACCGGCAAGGCCGCGAGGGCTGCCGCAAAGGTCGGCAAGGCCCTCAAGGGGCTGTTTTTCAAGTTGCCAGCGGGGGTGGTCTCGTTGTGCAATAATTCATGCCGGTCCGAGATAATCGCTATGATGCCAGACTGTAACGCGCACGGCCCTGTCCCGAGCTGGAAGGAGCCGAGAGACGTGGATGTGCAGCAATTCTTTGATACTCTGATTGAGGTATATGTCAATGCTGACGCCGAGCGGTGGCTTGTCATGGACGCCACCCAGGCAGAGCTGGACTACATCGCCACTAGGGCGAGGGAGACGCAGCTTGCCATGGAGGCCGGCAGTGCCGGGGGTGTGGAGGACAAGTCCGCAACGTCTGCGGAGGAGGAGGAGCTCACCCGGTGGGCGGCGGCCGCCGGGGAGGTTAGCAGCGCCGGCACTGGAGCTCCGCTTGTCGAAGATGCGGCCGACGAGTCGTCGTCGGAGGAGGACGTGACGGCGGGCTCGACGCCAGCCAGGGGAAGAGGGCGAGTCCTGCGGCGGGCTGGCTCCGGCGAGCCGGTCCGACCCGGCAGGGCTACACGGCCTCAATTGACCCTGGAGGGGTCCGGGCGTCACAAGAGGGCCATGGCAGCGAAGAGGCTGACGAAGGCGCTGAGAAGAAGAAGACAACAGTCCCTTCCCCATCTGGGTGCGCACAAACCCCGCCTTCTTCGCCTCCTCCGGCAGATGTCGACTCGGATGTTGACGCGGAGCTCCCTTTTGATCTTGGGCCTCTCAGCCCGAAGAGGAAAAGGAAAGTGGTGGAAGAGGAGGAGATGGATGACGAGTAAGTACTTCGTTCCTCACTGCCATTTCCATTCCCCTGAATTAAGTCACTCATCTTGATCCGTTTTTGCTTTTGCAGGGATGCAGAGACGTTGGCCCAGAGGATGAAGAGGGCGAAGGCCTCGGCGAGCAGTCAGCCCTCGGCTGGGGCTTCAAAGACGCCGCTGGTGGTGTTGAGCAGCCCGGACAGCAGCCCCCGTCACAGCCCCCAGCGTAAGTTCGTCACCCTCCTCTTATTCGACATGTGGTAGGTGTTCGATGATATGGTGTTGACCTTGTCGGGTTTGTAGGAAGGGAGCGGCAGCAGGAGGAGCCGCAGAGGGCTACCCCCAACACACCACCCCCATCGACTACGCCGCCGCGAGGGGCGTCCCCGGCAAGGGCTTCAAGCACGGAGGCCACACCCATGGAGGAAGAGGGGAACTTGGGCGCTGGTGACTCTGCCACGGCGCCAAATACCGGCGGGGAGGGGACTTCTGCTTCACAGCCTGGCACTGGTGAGTCGCCTGTCCTCCGTCTCTGTTTTTCCCTTATTCTTTTTCTTGGCTTCATTGCTCCCATTACTGCCCAGGCCCTCCTTCAACAGATATGGGGGACGTGGATACTGTTGTTGGGAATATTGCCGCAACGTGAAGAAGACCTCTCCGCGCGTGATTCTCACAACTGCGCCCCCCTACCTGGCGCGCCAAAGATGTCGGTGGGAACGACACCTATGGGATCACAAGAATCCCTACTACGGTTAGCGTGGCGCGGGGTTGAAAGAAGAGCGGATCAAACAGATAGCACACGGTTCGTTTATCCAGGTTCGGGCCGCGAGGATGCGTAAAACCCTACTCCTGCTTTGGTGGATTGTATATATGTGTTCTTCAGCTAGCTATGGGGCGTGAGGAGCTCCAAAAAGCCGAATCCTCCTCCTGGTTGCCTCGGGCCTCCTTTTATAGGGAAAAGGGGTTGCCACAGTGGCACACAGGAGGTGGAAAGGGTACAGTGATGCAAGTTTATCCCTCGCATTACATGACAAGGCGCATTTAATGCGTCTTGCTTAGGTGTCCTTGCTTTATCGGGGACGGGGGAGAGATCTGTCTTGTCCGTCGCCGCTCCTTCTTGTGTCGACATGCGCCCTGCCAGCGATGCCTGAGATGCCATGTAGGTAGGCAGGTAGCTGAGGTGGCGCGATGGTGGGTCTTCACGAAGATCTGCATGTCGCCACGCAGGTGCCTGCCTAGCTGGTTGGGTCGGCAGCTGCATACAGCGGTGGAAGTTTAGTTGGCGTGGGCCTGATGGTGGCCCTGTGGATGTCCTCGGCAAGGGCCTTGCCGGGGACCCGGCAAGGGTCTTGCCGCGGCGCCTGCTGCCATCCCCGGCAAGGTGTTTGCCGGAGGTCTTGTGGTCTTCCTTGGCTGGGATCCCACCAAGGGTCGTCGTCTTCTTAGTGCGTATCTGATCTTGAATGTCTTCACAAAGATCTGCATGCCACTACGGGGATGTCTCCCGAATCCTTGCCCTATGGGGGCAGCGGACTCAAGGGTGATTCGCTCCGTAGGCGTGGGGCGAGTTGCCGCGGCAAGGGTCTTGCCGGGGCTACTAAAACTGGCTCCCGGCAAGGATCTTGCCGGGGGAACCTGCTTCGTCCCTTTGCTCTTTGTGGTCTTGTTCTTGGTGTCGTTCTAGTTCTCTTGAGCTTCGGTCTTACCCTGGCTTACCTCCCTTGCCTTACTTGGTGCGGCGGTGCCCGTGGCTCAGACGGGCCGTGCACAGTCATAGGGGTACAAAAAAGTGTACCCCCCTTTTTGTACACCGACAGATGTACTTTGGTTTTCCTTATGATTATCAAACCGACTATTACATCACTAAGTCTTTGGGTGGTTTTGGTTCCCTTGTTCAATGGTACAATCCTCGCCAAGACCGCCGCTTCATGCTCATTAAGGCGAGAGTTCTGAATTTGCGTCTGGTGCCCAAGAGCTTTGGGGTTTGGCAGCTTGGAGGCGCAAGAGACTGCTGGACTGTCCAGATTACCATCCTCGGGAGCAATGATTGGAATGGGCTCCTTCCTGAGGTTCTGTCGGCCGGTGAGGAACCACCGCCACCTGACGGGAACCCACATCCTCAGTTTGGCCCTAATATGACGGTTGAACAACTATATCAACAACATGTACATAGCTGGCTGGTGCAGAATGCGGCACCTAATAATGGCGCACAAGAGGGTTTTGCTGCTCAGCCTAACCATGTCCATGTGGGTTGGGGAGAATGGCCCGCTCCTCCATCTCCACCCCTGCCCCAAATGCCACATTTTCTCATGAAATTTCAGGCTTGGCTTGCAGCTCAAGGATTACAGGTTCAGGATGGAAATGTGCCGAAGAACAATGTTTTGGATAATGCTCTGGAGGCCTGGCATGACTCAATCACAAGCTCTGAAGATTCGGATTCCACTCATTCAGCTGATCTGCTTGTGCTCAATGGGCCTGACACTACGGAGATTCAGGGTCATGCAGAGATGCTCACTATATCTGTCGAAGTTCACCGTCAAGGTCTACGTTTTGGTCTGTCGGCGCAAGGCGATGAGCTCATGTCCCTACTACTGACTAACCCAATCCCCCGTCAACATCTCAATCTGGCTCTCTTCTCGGCTCTGCGTCCACTGGTGGCTTCATTTGGACCTTGGCGTTCAAGCCTTGGTTTCAGTCAGGAGTCTGCTCAAGTGGAGGAGCAAGTGTCTCTTTCAGGTGGTGCCATTCAGTGCTATCAAATCCAGAATACAGCCTCCCCTGCCCAGGACAGCTTGGATGCTCCCATTGCTCCTCTACTCCTCACCATGGAGCCGACTGATACGTCCATTTTGCATCATGCTTATAAGTTGAAATTTATTGCATTATGGGCTGTTCATACATGTTTTGTCACAATACTTATGCATTTCCTCTCTTATTTTACAAGGTTTACATGAAGATGGAGAATGCCGGCAGCTGGAATTCTGGGCTGGAAAAGGAGCAAACTCTGGAAACCTATTCTGCACAACTCCAAAAGCCCCGAAACTCCACAGAACATCGTTTCGGAAAGTATAAAAAATAACTGGCGGAAGAAACCCACGAGAGGGGCCACCGGCTGGCCTCGAGGGTGGGGGCCGCGCCCCCCTTCCCAGGGCACGCCCCCCTGCCTCGAGGGCCAGCCGGCAGGCCCCCCAAGCCCATCTTCTCCTATATGAAGTGTTTTGACCTGGAAAAAATCATAAGGAGGCTTTCGAGACCAGACTCCGCCGTCTCGAGGCAGAACCGAGGCGGAAACCAATCTAGGGCTCCGGCAGAGCTGTTCTGCCGGGGATACATCCCTCCGGGAGGGGGAAATCATCACCGTCGTCATCACCAACAACTCTACCATCTTGGGGAGGGCTATCTTCATCAACATCTTCACCAGCACCATCTCCTCTCAAACCCTAGTTCATCTCTTGTATCCAATCTTTGTACCCAAACCTCTGATTGGTACCTTTGGGTTGTTAGTAGTGTTGATTACTCCTTGTAGTTGATGCTAGTTGGTTTATATGGTGGAAGATCATATGTTCAGATCCATTATGCATATTAATACGCCTCTGATCATGAACAATATTATGTCTTGTGAGTAGTTACTTTTGTTCCTGAGGACATGGGAGAAGTCTTGATATTAGTAGTCATGTGAATTTGGTCTTCGTTCGATATTTTGATGAGATGTATGTTGTCTCTCCTCTAGTGGTGTCATGTGAACGTCGACTACATGACACTTCACCATTATTTGGGACTAGAGGAAGGCATTGGGAAGTAGTAAGTAGATGATGGGTTGCTAGAGTGACAGAAGCTTAAACCCTAGTTTATGTGTTGCTTCGTAAGGGGCTGATTTGGATCCATATGTTTAAGGCTATGGTTAGGTTAAGCTTAATACTTCTTTTGTAGTTGTGGATGCTTGCATTAGAGATTAATCATAAGTGGGAGCCTTGTCCAAGTAAGGGCAGCAGCCAAGCACCGGTCCACCCACACACCAAATTATCAAAGTACCGAACGCGAATCAGACGATCGTGATGAAAACTAGCTTGACGATAATTCCCATGTGTCCTCGGGAGCGCTTTACCTTACATAAGAGTTTGTCCAGGCTTGTCCTTTGCTACAAAAAGGATTGGGCCACCTTGCTGCACCTTATTTACTTTTACCTTTTGTCACTTGCTACCAATTACCTTATCACAAAACTATTTGTTACCTATAATTTCAGTGCTTGCAGAAAATACCTTACTGAAAACTGCCTATCATTTCCTTCTGCTCCTCGTTGGGTTCGACACTCTTACTTATCGAAAGGACTATGATAGATCCCCTACACTTGTGGGTCATCACCGACTGAACCTGAGATCCCCTTGGAGGATGCAATCACACTACCTGCTCCGATCGCTACTGCTGTTTCTGAATCTGTGCTACCTTCTCTGGCTTTGACTGATGAAGGATCGTCGAGCACTTTATCCTATACTACATAGGCTCAGAAAAAACGGAAAGGTGAGCTTCTGGCTCTGATTGATACTGCTACCCTGCGTAGAAGCACCAGAAACAATAAGTACGTTGGCTTCTGGGTCAGCCTAGCTTCGGATTCGCGCCCTACCATATCCAAGGTCAAACCTTGTGTCACTCCTTCTGCTGTGGAGATTTCTGAAGAAGCGGATGTGGCTACATCTGATGCTGATGCCCCCAGTGGTGATGCCTCCGCCAACTCCCATACCCACCTTGTAGGCCATTGGTGTCAACCTCTGCACGGTTCCTGCTGAAGAGCTCACTACTGCGACCCTGTCTAACGAATAGGCGGGGTTTTATCTTATTTCGTCTCTGCTATTATCTGAACTTTTACTTCCTCGATGCTTTTGCGCAATTGGAATGTACTTTGTTGGAATGTGCGCAGTCTTAATGCACCTGAGAAACATCTAGCGCTTAGTAATGTGATTCAGTCCAGTGGATGCGATGTGATTTGCTTGCAAGAATCTAAGATGTCCCGTTTTGACGATGACACTCTTAAATCTCTGTGCCTGCGATGTTTTGATCGATTTGCATTTGTTCCCTCGCATGGCGCTTCAGGTGGCATAATCACAATTTGGAATAGTAGTGTTTTCACAGGTAGGGTCTTTTTGTCTGAACGATTTGCGTTAGGGGTCGAGTTCACCTCCATGCAATCTAACCACCGTTGGAAGCTTGTCAATGTCTACGGTCCCTGCCAAGGTGATCCTCGTACAACTTTCATGAGCTGGTTATTTGATTTGAATATCCCTCCATCTGAAGATTGGCTCATTCTTGGCGATTTTAATTACATTCACTCGCCTGATAACCGTAACAAACCGGGTGGGAATGTCCAGGATATGTTCACCTTTAATGATTTTATTCGTGAACAAAACCTTACTGAATTACCCATTAAGGGCAGAGCATACACTTGGTCCAATATGCAACAGCTACCACTGATTGAACAGCTCGACTGGTTTTTTACCACGCTTAACTGGACTATCTCGTTCCCTAACACAATGGTCAAGCCTTTGGGGAAGCCAGTGTCTGACCATACTCCTTGCTCGGTGGTTATTCAAACTAATATTCCAAAAAGCAAACTCTTCCATTTTAAAACTTATTGGATAGCTCATCCTGGATTCATGGAGGTGGTTCAGCAAGCTTGGAACGCACCCATCAAATATAACAGGCGGTGCAATGTGGCTACTAGAATTTGGCAGAAACTCAAGGCGGTGAGATATGCCCTCAAGCATTGGAGCAAGAAGATATCCCGCCTCTCTGTTGCTATTGAAAACACTAACAAAACTCTTCTGGAGCTGGATAACATTGAAGATCGCAGGCCACTTAGAATTCCGGAGAGAAACTTTCGAGCCATCCTCAAAAAACACCTTTTACGGCTCCTTCAGCATCAGAAAGAATACTAGAAGAAACATTGCACTATTAGATGGATCCAATTTGGTGACGAGAACTCACAATTTTTTCAATCTGTGGCTACAGAACGTTACAGGAGGAATTACATCGGATCTCTTAAAACAGATGAGGGAAGTATATTTGAGGACCACGCAGGGAAATAATCCATTCTTTTTTGGGATTTTAAAGCGCGGATGGGTTAGGCCAATACTTCTACTATGAAATTCAACCTAAATAACCTTCTCAGGATGATGCGATATTTGCAACCTTGTGACGCCATTCTCACATAAAGATATTGATGATGTGGTTGCGGCGATGCCACCGGATCGGGCACCTGGCCCTGATGGTTTAAATGAAGCGTTCTTAAAAGCATGCTGGCCTATCATCAAAGAAGATTTATACCTCCTGTGCCAGGAATTTCACCAAGGTGGCCTCGACTTGGAAAGCATCAACGCTGGCTATATTACTTTGATCCCAAAGACTAACTCACCTCACAACGTCAATGACTTCAGGCTCATCACCCTCCTTAACTGTTGTATGAAGCTGATCACTAAGATCCTGGCCAATCGCCTTCAGAGTATTATTATTCAATTGGTGCATAAAAACCAATACGGCTTTATGCGTGGCAGATCTATCCATGATTGCTTGGCCTGGGCTTTCGAATATATACATCAATGCCAGGCTTCCAAGAAAGAAATTGTCCTCCTTAAGTTGGATTTCGCCAAGGCATTTGATACCATTGAACATTCTGATATGCTCCTCATTATGAAGAAAATGGGTTTTCCACCAAAGTGGTTGGCCTGGATGGAAAGTATCTTCTCTTCTGGAAAATCTTTGGTGCTTCTCAACGGTGTTCCTGGCAGACAACTTCAGTGTAGATGTGGGGTATGCCAGGGAGATCCTATGTCTCCCCTAATTTTTGTCATTGCGGCGGATCTCCTACAGACTGCCATTAATGATGCTCTCGATCAAGGCCTGATCAACCATCTGATCCCCCCCAAAGGGGGCGCTAAGTACCCGGTCATACAATATGCGGACGATACTATCATAGTTCTTCCTGTGTGTCTTTCACAAGCGGCCAAGATAAAACAAATCCTTGAAGATTACGCTATCTCTATTGGGCTCAAGATCAACTTTCATAAATCCACGCTCGTCCCCATTAACACCCTAGTCGACAAGTGCAATGCTCTTGCATCTCTTTTTGGTTGCACTCAAGCCACTATGCCATTCACATACCTGTGCCTGCCTTTGGGAACCACGCATCCCTCGGTTCTTGATCTAACACTACTTGTGTGCAAAGCTGAAAGAAAAATAACGGCGACCATGTCTCTAATGTCCCGTGCGGGTCGGTTGGTTCTGCTTAACTCGCTCATTACTTCATTGATCATATACTCGATGGGCACCCTGCGTCTACCTCCGGAAATCATTGCTCAGTTGGACAAAATACGCAGGCATTGCCTCTGGAACAAACGAACAGTGGATGGTGATAAACATAACTCTCTGGCTGCTTGGTCCATGGTTTGTCGCCCCAAAGCTAGCGGTGGTCTCGGCGTTCTGGATTTGAAGATCCAAAATGACGGCTTGCTTCTGAAATTCCTTCATAAGTTCTTAAACAAAATGGACATACCCTGGGTGCAGCTGGTTTGGGAGTCGTACTATGTGGATTCAATTCCCCATCCATTTGACGTGTGTGGATCATTTTGGTGGCGAGACCTTGCTCAGCTCATGCCAATATATCGAGGGATCACACACGTTCAAATCAACAAGGGTGATTCTGCACTATTTTGGAATGACAATTGGAATAATGATATTTATGCTGATAAATACCCGAGGGTGTTCTCATACGTCCGTCATGAAGATTTGTCAGCCTGGGATGTTCTGACGATCGCTAACCTGCATGAAACCTTTCAACTCCCCTTATCCATACAAGCCCATGATGAGCTCAAGCTCCTACAGCTTGATGTCGCAGAGGTGGCTCAAGATGATCGGGATGACATGTGGATCTATTGCTGGGGAGCCACTGTGTTCAAACCTGCTGCATACTATCAATTTTTCTTTCGAGACGTGGTGGCCCATGTGGCTTTTCGTTGGCTTTGGCGTACCAAGTGTACCCCGAAGATCAAAGTCTTTGGTTCGTTCCTGTTGTCTGATCGCCTCAACACGCGAAACATGCTGAAAAGGAGACATTATAACATCGGATCCAACCTTGACTGTCTGTTGTGCGAACATCCCATTGAAGAGACGGTGGAGCACCTCTTCTTCCATTGCGATTTTAGCAAAGCTTGCTGGCAGCGATTGAACATCACTTGGGACTCGGCTGGCAACGGGCTGGATCTTATTGAACAAATGAAGACAGAACACCCGCGCAAGATGATCATGGAAATCTTTCTAGTGGCTGCGTGGAGCCTCTTGAAAGAACGCAATAACAACTATTTTAGGCATGTAGTGCCTTCCATAGATTCTTGGTGGGGTCGATTCAAGAGTGATTTCAGTAATATCCAGTATAGATTGCCTGAACACAAGAGACATATTGTCTCTTCCCTTCTGCAAAACTTAACTCAAAGCTCTTACTAGCTCTTTAGTTGGGTGGATTAGTTTTGTCTTACCACTCTTCCCTGTAAATACCACCATGTAACAGCAGCTTTATCTTATTAATATATATGCAGTAGGAGCCTTTCCTATTGTTTTAACCCTAAAAAACAGAATCTGTCAAGAACAGAACAATCTGTAGTAATCTGCAGTTTTCGCATACTTCTGTAACTCCAAAAAAATCAAACTAAATTGGTAAACGTGAGGAATTTGTCTATTAATCATCTACAAAAATAATCAACTAAATAGCACGCTCCAGTAAAATTTGGTGACCATTCTAGCGAGCGCTAACGATTCTGTCTTTCACAGCAAGATCATATAAACTTCACACAAGTCTTCCCAAAGGTTCTACTTGGCACAAACACTAATTAAAACACAAAACCACATCTAAACAGAAGCTAGATGCAATATTTATTCCTCAACAGAAGCAAAAACAAAAAAATATAAAATTGGGTTGCCTCCCAACAAGCGCTATCGTTTTACGCCCCTAGCTAGGCACGATATTTCAATGATGCTCACATGAAAGACAAGAATTGAACCACAAAGAGAGAATCATAATACATGTGACAAACACATCTAAGTCTAACATACTTCCTATGCATATGCATTTTATAGGAAAACAAATTAGCAAGACAAGCAAGATCGAACATATGCAAGGAAGAAGAGAGAAACAATAGCAATCTCAACATAACGAGAGGTAATTTAGTATCATGAAAATTTCTACAACCATATTTTCCTCTCTCATAATAATTGCATGTAGGATCATAAGAAAATTCAACAATATAGCTATCCCATAACATATTTTCAACACGATCCACATGCATACGAAGTTGACACTCTTCCAAAATAGTGGGATCAACATTAAGTAAAGTCATGACCTCTCCAAACCCACTTTTATCAAAAAATTCATAAGATTGAACATTCTCCAAACATGTGCGATCTAAAGTTGACAATCTTCCAAACCCACTTTTAATATAATTGCAAACATTATTATCAATCTCATATTCATCATGGGGCTTAAATAAATTTTCAACATCATAAGAAGAATCACCCCAATCATGATCATTGCAACAAATAGTAGTCATAGTAAAACTAGCATCCCCAAGCTTAGGGTTTTGCATATCATTAACACAATTGGCATTAAGAGAATTTATAATAACATCACTGCAATCATGCTTTTCATCAAAGGAACTATCAAGTATGGGTGTAATAGCAACGATCTCATGTTTAACATAAGGAACTATAGCAAATTCATCTTCATAAATATTGGCATCAAGGCCACAAGAATAGCAAGTGTCATGTTCATCAAGGGATATTTCACTCAAATCATCGGAATCATAACTATCTATAGATTCATGCATATCATTATTTTCTTTCAAAGCAACGGTCATTCTTTCAACCAATTCTTTGACATAGACATTATGAGCATAGTTTTCAAAGCAATATTTAAGTATGTCAAAATTTTCAGATTCGTAAAGAGTAATATCATATTTTTACAATGAAAGAAGCAACTTCATAAGCACCCTTAAAAGCAACAAATTCTTCAATTTGTTCGATATCGTATTAACTATAAACACCCTTTGCATAAGAGGATAATTAAGATTTCATTATCATTAAACTTACATAGGTAGGGGAGGTGTTTTTTTAGGGTTCTTAGAGCAACAAGTAAAATCACAAATTTCACAAAGATTCCAAGCATAACATAGCAATCTGTTTATTTGATCCCTCAGGAGTCTCCCCTTTTTAGACAAACGTTGACGCACAAAATGAGCATGCTCATCTAAAGATTTCCCATCAACTAGGCTAGTTGGGGTTTCAGCACGAGCGCATAAGGATCGAAGATGATCCAAACAGAACACTTTAAGGTGATCCATAACAATAGTTTTTTAGCAAGCAAAGATGCAAGCAAATTGAGGGCACATAGCAACACAAGCAAACGAGAGGCAAGTGAACGGTAAAGACACGACAAAAAAAGGGCAAATAAAACGGCAAGGGTGAAGTGGGGGAGAGGAAAACGAGAGGCAAATAAATGTAATGCGAAGGATAAGGGTTTGTGATAGGTACTTGGTATATGACTTTTGCGTAAGCCTCCCCGGCAATGGCGCCAGAAATTCTTCTTGCTACTTCTCGAGCTTGCGTTGTATTCCCTCGAAGAGGGACATGCAGCACAGTAGCGTAAGTATTTCCCTCAGTTTTTTAGAACCAAGGTATCAATCCAGTAGAAGACCACGTGCGAGTCCCTCGCACCTGCACAAACAAATAAGAACTTCGCAGCCAACGCGATAAGGGGTTGTCAATCCCTTTACGGTCACTTATGAAAGTGAGATCTGATAGAGATGATAGTTTGATATTTTTGGTATTTTTGGTTATAAGAACAGAAAGTAAAAGCGGAAAAGTAAAGTAGATTGTAGATTGATATGTTGAGAATAGACCTGGGACCATAGTGTTCTCTAGTGGCTTATCTCATGATAGCGATATTCTACGGCGGGTAAACAAATTACTGTCGAGCAATTGATAGAAAAGCGAATAATTATGAGACTATCTAGGCATGATCATTATATATAGGCATCACGTCCGAGACAAGTAGACCGAAACGATTCTGCATCTACTACTATTACTCCACACATCGACCGCTATCGAGCATGCATCTAGTGTATTGAGTTCATAAGAACAAAGTAATGCCTTACGCAAGATGACATGATGTAGAGGGATAAACTCAAACATAGTGATATAAACCCCATCTTTTTATCCTCGATGTCAACAATACAATATGTGCCTTGTTGCCCCTACTGTCACTGGGAAAGGACACCGCAAGATTGAACCCAAAGCCAAGCACTTCTCCCATTGCAAGAACTATAGATCTACTAGGCCAAACCAAACGAATAATTCAAAGAGACTTGCAAGGATATTATAATCATACATAAAGAGTTCAGAAAAGAACGAAATATTTCTCATAGATAATCTTGATCATAAACCCACAATTCATTGGATCTCGACAAACACACCGCAAAAAGAGATTACATCGAATAGATCTCCTCGAAGACCGAGGAGAACTTTGTATTGAGATCCAAAGAGAGAGAAGAAGCCATCTAGATACTAGCTATGGACTCGAAGGTGTGTGGTAAACTACTCACAACTCATGGTGAGGAGATGATGATGATGTAGAAGCACTCTGTGGTAGACCCCCCCCCCCCCCCC
>LR738713.1:766067945-766101586 GCA_902687465.1 Secale cereale
GACTCGAAGGTGTGTGGTAAACTACTCACAACTCATGGTGAGGAGATGATGATGATGTAGAAGCACTCTGTGGTAGACCCCCCCCCCCCCTCCGACGGAGCTCCGGAACAGGCCCCAAGATGGGATCTCACAGGAACACAAGGTTGCGGCAGTGGAACTAGGGTTTTCTCTATTGTTCTGATAGTTTCGGGGTACGTAGGTATATATAGGAGGAAGGAGGGCACCGGGGGCCAAACGTGGGGCCCACGAGGCAGGGGGCACGCCCCCCACCCTCGTGGGCGCCACGTGTGCCCTACTCCGTGGTTCTCAAGTCTCCCGTGCGTGATTTTCTCCAAAAATATCTCTCTCGAAGGTTTCATTCCGTTTGGACTCCGTCTGATATTCATTTTCTGTAAACCCTGAAATAGGCAAAAAAACAACAATCTGGACTGTGCCTTTGGGTTAGTAGGTTAGTCCCAAAAATAATATAAAAGTGTATAACAAAGCCCATTAAACATCCAAAACATCATAAATAATAGCATGGAACAATCGAAAGTTATAGATACGTTGGAGACGTATCAATGATCAATGATCCCGATTCCCCACTCGCACATAACGTTACGAGATTATTGGGAAGTGAAGAAGCCCACGGTATGAAAAGAGGGACTCGTGGTCCTCCCATCGCTTATAAAGAGGGGATAGCTACTATCTGCATCCCACACCTTCCTCACCTCCAGCTAATGCCTACGCATCCCTTCAGAGCTCCAGCTCTGCCTCTCTCTGCTCTACAGCGCATCCCACTATGTTCCTTCCAGCCATGGCCAAATCCGGTGCCAACAGGAAGTGGGATGCCTCCACCGTCACCGATAGTGACATCCTGAAGTTGAAGCGTGTTGGCTACTTGTCGGCCAACACCGCCCATCGGGCCACTAAGAAGGGCCAGATCATCCCCACGCCCAGGCCGGGTGAAAGGGTTGTATTCCTGTCCCATTTCCTTAGGGGGCTCGAGTTTCCCCTACACCCTTTGTGAGAGGGTTGATGTTCTTCTATGGGCTAGATTTTCATGATCTAGCCACCAACTCCCTCCTCCACATCTCGACCTTCATTGTCTTCTGCAAGGTGCTCCTCCGAGTCTGACCGCACTTTGGCCTATGGCTGCAGGTGTTTAACATCAAGCCCAAGGTGGTGGGCGGCGAGCATGCGGACTGCGGCGACTCCAAGATCAGCAAGCTGACACGGGTCCAGTGGCCGGAGGGCAAATTTATCGACACCATCAAGGTGTGGCAAAAGGAATGGTTCTACATCACCGAGCCAAGGGATGCCGCCTAGGGGGGCGACTCACGCATTCATATCCGGACCCCCTTCTAGACTAGCCTCGTGGACCACCAAGAGCCCGGACTAGGGGTCTGCTGCTAACTTGAAGGCATTGTACAAGCGCGTCTTCAACGTAATGGGGACCGACACAAAGCTGGACGACGTGCTAAAGATCATGCTCAACCTCCGACTCCTCCCCTGCCAGGAGAGGGCCAAGCCAATGTGGGCGTATGAGCCCGAGGATCCAGCCACCGTGCAGCACCTCTTCGGCACCACCCATGATAAAATATGGGGTTTGCTGTTCAAGCCTCAAGAGGAGTGGCCGGCCGAGGGGAAGGACATTGGACTCGATGTCGCGAACCCTCCAACGGAGGTGAGCGGCGTTCATCCTTATCATGTATTCGGATATTCACACCGCGTACGATTTGGTCTGAACCTCTATGCAGATTTTACAGGGCTGGGTCACCAAGGCCAAGAAGATCAGCGGCCCGGCGCCGCTGCCCGAAGAGCCCCGATCCGAGCAGCTAGAAAATTTGATGGTCATGGTGCCTTATAAGGTGCCCAAAAAGAAGAGCGAGAAGAAGGAGGTGTCGGAGGCCAGGGAGGGCCTCCGCCGCAGGGCTCGTTCGAACAACTGATCCTGAGATGACGCAGCCCCATCCGCACAGGATGGGGACGAGGATGAGGACGAGGAGGAAAGTGCCTCCTCGCACTCCAGGAAGAGGGCGGCGGCCAAGGACGTCAAGGAGGTTCAACTCTCTCAAGCCTTGAAGAGACGGTGTCGGCCCAAGCTGATCCTGCCCGATACCTTGAATGAGGAGTCTGAAGCATCTGAAGAGGTTCCGAAGAAGGCACCCAGGTCAATCCCCCGGCTGGCAGGTATAGAGCTCATATTTTTGGCTACCTTGTTTTTAGTAATTCACTCTGATGGGAGGCTACCTCCGCCAAATTGCATCCCTCCACGCGGCTGCCCCACCGAGCAGATTTCGGAGGGGACGTCTCCGCCCGCCGAATTAGCGGACAGCGGATCCGCGTCGCGCTCCTCGCCTCCCCTGATCCCCAAAGAGATCGACGAGGTGTTGTCCCGAAGGACCCCTCCTCCTCCAAACACGGAGGAGGAGGTCGACACCATCATGGCCGAGGTTCATGCATCGGCCACCGATGAGCAGGAGGGTGCGTCCCTCCTGGCCGGTGTGGGAAGGGAGTCCGGACCATCCGGACCCCATCAATTGTCCGCTCCCGAGCCCCCGAGGCCCTCGATGGCACAAGATCCTCCTCCCAGTGGGGAAGGAGTCGGGGAGCCAACGCTAGCGCCGAACACCTCCAAACGGGCGACAGCTGGCTGGCCGGACGCGTTGGAGGAGTTGGTGGACAACTCTGTCATCGTTGATGGGCACCGAACTCTCATGAGTGAGGTTATGCAAGGCGTTCGGTCCGTCCAATCCGGACTGACCGAAGCTGTCCAAGGCATTCTAACAGGCTTTGACGTAAGTCAAGTAATATTCTTTTCCCGTAAATTGGATTTAGTCCTTAGTTCAATTATGCCGTATCTGTAGTAGCCCCCGAGACTCTGCATGGTTTGCAACGAAAACCTACGGAGGATCCTATTCTACCGGCCGTTATTTGAAGTGGTGTGAAATTTTATTTTCACATGCATCTTCTCTGGCCGTGGCTGCTAATGCTGTAGCGTGATACGTCTGCAACGTATCTATAATTTTTTTTTGTTCCATGCTATTATTTATGATGTTTTGGATGTTTAATGGGATTTGGTATACACTTTTATATTATTTTTGGGACTAACCTACTAACTCAAAGGCCGAGTCCAGATTGTAGTTTTTTGCCTATTTCAGGGTTTTACATAAAAGGAATATCAAACGGAGTCCAAACAGAATGAAGCCTTCGGGAGAGATATTTTTGGAGAAAATCACGCACGGGAGACTTGAGAACCAAGGAGTAGGGCACACGTGGCGCCCATGAGGGTGGGGGCGCGCCCCCCTGCCTCGTGGGCCCCATGTTTGGCCCCCGGTGCCCTCCTTCCTCCTATATATACCTACGTACCCCGAAACTATCAGAACAATAGAGAAAACCCTAGTTCCACCGCCGCAACCTTCTGTTCCCGTGAGATCCCATCTTGGGGCCTGTTCCGGAGCTCCGCCGGAGGGGGGGATCTACCACGGAGTGCTTCTACATCATCATCATCTCCTCACCATGAGTTGTGAGTAGTTTACCACACACCTTCGGGTCCATAGCTAGTATCTAGATGGCTTCTTCTCTCTCTTTGGATATCAATACAAAGTTATCCTCGGTCTTCGAGGAGATCTATTTGATGTAATCCCTTTTTGCGGTGTGTTTGTCGAGGTCCAATGAATTGTGGGTTTATGATCAAGATTATCTATGAGAGATATTTGGTTCTTATTTGAACTTTTTATGTGTGCTCATAATATCCTTGCAAGTCTCTTCGAATTATTGGTTTGGTTTGACCTACTAGATCTATAGTTCTTGCAATGGATAAGTGCTTGGCTTTGGGTTCAATCTTGCGGTGTCCTTTCCCAGTGACAGTAGGGGTAGCAAGGCACGTATTGTATCGTTGCCATCGAGGATAAAAATATGGGGTTTATATCACTATGTTTGAGTTTATCCCTCTACATCATGTCATCTTGCTTAAGGCGTTACTCTGTTCTTATGAACTCAGTACACTAGATGCATGCTGGATAGCGCGGTCGATGTGTGGAGTAATAGTAGTAGATGCAGAATCGTTTCGGACTACTTGTCTCGGACATGATTCCTATATATAATGATCATGCCTAGATAGTCTCATAATTATTTGCTTTTCTATCAATTGCTCGACAGTAATTTGTTTACCCGCCGTAGAATATCGCTATCATGAGAGAAGCCACTAGAGAACAGTATGGCCCCCGGGTCTATTCTCAACATATCAATCTACAATCTACTTTACTTTTCCGCTTTTACTTTCTGTTCTTATAACTAAAAATACCAAAAATATCAAACTATCATCTCTATCAATTCTCACTTTCGTAAGTGACCGTAAAGGGATTAACAACCCCTTATCGCGTTGGCTGCAAAGTTCTTATTTGTTTGTGCAGGTGCGAGGGACTCGCGCGTGGTCTCCTACTGGATTGATACCTTGGTTCTCAAAAACTGAGGGAAATACTTACGCTATTGTGCTGCATCTCCCTTTCCTCTTCGAGGGAATACAACGCAAGCTCGAGAAGTAGCAAAAAGAATTTTTGGCACCGTTGCCGGGGAGGCTTACGCAAAAGTCATATACCAAGTACCTATCACAAACCCTTATCCTTCGCATTACATTTTTTGCCTCTCGTTTTCCTCTCCCCCACTTCACCCTTGCCGTTTTATTTGACCTTCTTTTGCCGTGTGTTTATTGTTCGCTTGCTTCTTGTTTGCTTGTGTATTGCTTGCTTGTTCGTCATCATGTCTAGCACACCTATCATTATCAACACTCCCGAGAGTGAGGTTCTCAACTTTAAACAAAGGGAGGAAGAAAACTTAAAAGATGCCTAGTATAGAATTTGCAATGCTCAAAATAGATCTAATAGGAAGCTTTCCACTTCCGTGCTTCTTCGCAATTTTTATGTTGGCATAACTCCGTGGAATACATTTATCTTAGATACCATTACCGGAGGGAATTTCTTGGGTAGCCATACTTTTGATTCTTATAATGCAATGACTGAATTATTTGGCTCACCACCTCTTATGGTTAATGGGACTGTTTTAACTTTGGAGCATGTTATGCAAAGGTTAGAAATCATTGAAAACAAAGTTGCAATGGTAGAACTGGTAGAGAACTTGGATAGAAAAATCCATAATGAAATTACCCAATATGGATCCAAGGTAGGAGTTGTTCTGAAAAATCTTAAGGAAAAGGAACCTATAGTTAAAGAAAAGATAGATCAGGATTCTACTAGAATCAATAAGCTTGAGGATGCTATTACTAATGTGGGTGCTGCTCTTTCTACTATAAAAATTACCCCAAATACTTCTACCACTAAATTATCTAAGTTCATGTACGTTCCTAAAGATAAGGGTGAAATATCTAGTAAAGGAATCGCGGATCTTAAATCCATAAGTGTTCACCCTAATTTTCTTACTTTTGCAAGAGTCCCTTTTGACACTTTAGAATTTCTTGATTTCTTGCCCAAAAGTTTGATTATCAATAGGGGTAAAGAAGTACCTAAGAATCACAAGTGCTTAATTAAAGAATTGCCTTCCAAAGATGGCAATACCTAGATCTATCCTTGTATCGTGCCTAGCTAGGAGCGTAAAACGATAGCGCTTGTTGGGAGGCAACCCAATTTTATATATATTTTTGTTTTTGCTTATGTTTAGGAACAAATATTGCATCTAGCTTCTGTTTAGATGTGGTTTTGTGTTTTGTTTAGTGTTTGTGCCAAGTGGAACCTTTGGGAAGACTTGTGTGAAGTTTATGTGATCTTGCTGTGAAAAATAGAATCGTTAGCGCTCGCTAGAATGGTCACCGGATTTTACTGGAGCATGCTATTAGTTGATTCTTTTTGCAGATGATTAATAGACAAATTCCTCACGTTTACCAATTAATTTGATTTTTTTTGGAGTTACGGAAGTATGCGAAAACTGCAGATTACTACAAACGGTTCTGTTTTTGACAGATTCTCTTTTTCGTGTGTTGTTTGCTTATTTCAATGCATCTATGAGTAGTATTGGGAAGTATGAACCATAGAGAAGTTGGGATACTTTATTTTTAACACCAATATATACAAAGAATGAATTCATTGCAGTACCTTTGAGTAGTGGTTTGCTTTATTATACTAACGGAGCTCACGAGATTTTTGTCTAAGTTTTGTGTTGTGAAGTTTTCAAGTTTTGAGTATTGCTTTGATGGACTATGGAACAAAGAGTGGCAAGAGCCTAAGCTTGGGGGTGCCCAAGGCACCCCAAGGTAAAATTCAAGGACAACCAAAAGCCTAAGCTTGGGGATGCCCCGGGAAGGCATCCCCTCTTTCTTTCATCCATCGGTAACTATACTCCGAGCTATATTTTTATTCACCACATGATATGTGTTTTACTTGGAGCGTCTTGTATAATTTGAGTCTTTTCTTGTTAGTTTGCCACAATTATCCTTGCTGGACACACCTATTTGAGAGAGTTAAATATGGCCTAGGAATTGATAGAACACTCTATGTGCTTCACTTATATCTTTTGAGTTGAATAGTTTTTGCTCTAGTGCCTCACTTATATCTTTTAGAGCACGGTGGTGATAATATTTTGAAGAAATTGTTGAACTCTCATGCTTCACTTATATCCATTTGAGAGTCTGTTAAAACAGCATGGTAATGTGCTTAGGCTATAAAACTAGTCTTCACATGATAGACATCCAATATTAATGTAGTAAAAACTTTCACACTAAGTGCATTGAATATGATGAGAAGTTGGATGCTTGATAATTGTTTTGAGATATGAGGATAGTGATATTAGAGCCATGATAGTGGAGTCATTATGAAATTGAGAAATGCTTGTGTTAAGGTTAGTGATTCCCATAGCATGCACGTATAGTGAACAGCTATGTGACGAAGTTAGAGCGTGAGGTATTTGTAAAGTGTAAACCTTTGTGTGGAGGTCGGGGGTGCGCGATGGTTAACTCCTACCAACCTCCCCCCTAGGATCATGCGTTGATTACTTTGTTTTGATGACTCGTAGATTTTTTCAATAAGTATATGCGTTCTTTTTTACTAATGTTGAGTCCATGGATTATACGCACTCTCACCCTTCCACCATTGCTAGCCTCTCTTGTATCGCGCAAATTTCGCCGGTACCTTACAACCACTATATAAACTTCCTCAAAACAGCCACCATATATATTCCTCAAAACAGCCACCATACCTACCTATCATGGCATTTCCATAGCCATTCCGAGACATATTGCCATGCAACTTTCCACCGTTTCATTCAAATGACACGCTTCATATTGTCATATTGCCATGCATGATCATGTAGTTGACATCGTATTTGTGGCTAGGCCACCATGCATAATTTTTCATACATGTCACTCTTGATTCATTGCATATCCCGGTACACCGTCGGAGGCATTCATATAGAGTCATACTTTGTTCTAGTATCGAGTTGTAATATCGAGTTGTAAATCAATAAATGTGTGATGATCATCATTATTAGAGCATTCTCCCATGTGAGGAAAGGCCAATAAAAAAAGAGATGGCCCAAAAAAATAGAGAGGGGCTAAATAAAAAAGAAAGAGGAGAAAGCCCCTCCAAAAAATGAGAGAAAAGAGAGAAGTGACAATTGCTACTATCCTTTTCCACACTTGTGCTTCAAAGTAGCACCATGTTCTTCATGATAGAGAGTCTCATGTTTAGTCACTTTCATATACTAGTGGGAATTTTCATTATAGAACTTGGCTTGTATATTCCAACGATGGGATTCCTCAAATGCCCTAGATCTTCCTGAGCAAGCAAGTTGGATGCACGCCCACTTAGTTTCTTTTGTTGAGCTTTCATACATTTTTAGCTCTAGTGCATCCGTTGCATGGCAATCCCTACTCACCCACATTGATATCTATTGATGGGCATCTCCATAGCCCGTTGATATGCCTAGTCGATGTGAGACTATCTCCCTCCTTTTTTTTGTCTTCTCCACAACCACCTCTCTATTCCACATAGTGCTATGTCCATGGCTCACGCTCATGTATTGCGTGAAAGTTGAAAAGTTTAAAAGAATAGAGTATGAAAACAAGTGCTTGGCATTTTGTGTGATGAAGAGGGAGCATAGCCAGACTATATGATTTTGTAGCGATAACTTTCTTTAGACATAGTATTTTGAGAAGACATGATTGATTTGTTAGTATGCTTGAAGTATTATTATTTCTTATGTCAATATAGACTTGTGTCTTGAATCTTTCAGATCTGAACATTCATGCCACAATTAAGAGAATTGCATTGAAAAACTATGTTGGTTAGCATTCCATGTCAAAAATTCTGTTTTTATCATTTACCTACTCGAGGACGAGCAGGAATTAAGCTTGGGGATGCTTGATACATCTCCAACGTATCTATAATTTTTTATTGTTCCATGCTATTATTTATGATGTTTTGGATGTTTAATGGGCTTTGTTATACACTTTTATATTATTTTTGGGACTAACCTACTAACCCAAAGGCCCAGTCCAGATTGCTGTTTTTTGCCTATTTCAGGGTTTTATAGAAAAGGAATATCAAACAGAGTCCAAACAGAATGAAACCTTCGGGAGAGATATTTTTGGAGAAAATCACGCACGGGAGACTTGAGAACCATGGAGTAGGGCACACGTGGCGGCCATAAGGGTGGGGGGCACCCGCCTATAAGGCGCGCCCCCCTGCCTCGTGGGCCCCACGTTTGGCCCCTGGTGCCCTCATTTTTCCTATATATACCTACGTACCCTGAAACTATCAGAACAATAGAGAAAACCCTAGTTCCACCGCCACAACCTTCTGTTCTCGTGAGATCCCATCTTGGGGCCTGTTCCGGAGCTCCGCCGGAGGGGGATCTACCACGGAGTGCTTCTACATCATCATCATCTCCTCACCATGAGTTGTGAGTAGTTTACCACAGACCTTCGGGTCCATAGCTAATATCTAGATGGCTTCTTCTCTCTCTTTGGATCTCAATACAAAGTTCTCCTCGGTCTTCAAGAAGATCTATTCGATGTACTCTCTTTTTGCGGTGTGTTTGTCCAGATCCGGTGAATTGTGGGTTTATGATCAATATTATCTATGAAAGATATTTGTTTCTTTTCTGAACTCTTTATGTATGATTATAATATCCTTGCAAGTCTCTTTGAATTATTGGTTTGGTTTGGCCTACTAGATCCATAGTTCTTGCAATGGGAGAAGTGCTTGGCTTTGGGTTCAATCTTGCGGTGTCCTCTCCCAGTGACAGTAGGGGTAGCAAGGCACGTATTATATTGTTATCATCGAGGATAAAAAGATGGGGTTTATATCACTATGTTTGAGGTTATCCCTCTACATCATGTCATCTTGCTTAAGGCGTTACTCTGTTCTTATGAACTCAATACACTAGATGCATACTGGATAGCAGTCGATGTGTGGAGTAATAGTAGTAGATGCAGAATCGTTTCGGTCTACTTGTCTCGGATGTGATGCCTATATATAATGATCATGCCTAGATAGTCTCATAATTATTCGCTTTTCTATCAATTGCTCGATAGTAATTTGTTTACCCGCCGTAGAATATCGCTATCATGAGAGAAGCCACTAGAGAACACTATGGCCCCCGGGTCTATTCTCAACATATCAATCTACAATCTAATTTACTTTTCCGCTTTTACTTTCTGTTCTTATAACCAAAAATACCAAAAATATTAAACTATCATCTCTATTAGATCTCACTTTCGTAAGTGACCGTAAAGGGATTGACAACCCCTTATCGTGTTGGCTGCGAGGTTCTTATTTGTTTGTGCAGGTGCGAGGGACTCGCGCGTGGTCTCCTACTGGATTGATACCTTGGTTCTAAAAAATTGAGGGAAATACTTACGCTACTATGTTTCATCTCCCTTTCCTCTTCGAGGGAATACAACGCAAGCTTGAGAAGTAGCACAGCGCAAGAGGAGATGGATTGGAAGCTTAAGCATTCCGATGAAGAGCTTCACCTTGTCAATAAACGGCTTGACAAGGTGCAAGGTAAGCCCTTGGATAAGATGTGTAATTGCTTGGTACCGAATATTGACGATCCAAACTGTTCACTGATCTTTTAACATGATGATCCTGCAGCTGCCGCCGCCGAAGTCAAGGGCTTGAAGGAGGCCTGGAAGAAAGCCGAGGCATAGGCGGCCGCAAAGAAAACGGCCACTGACAAGGCGGTGGCCGAGCTCGAGAAGGCTAAGCTTGCTAGTGAGAAACTCGAGGCTCGAGTAGCCGAGGTGCATGTGGAACTCAAGGATGATGTCTAGAAGCTTGAGGCACTTGAGAAGGAGAAGGGGGACGTTCCTCCCAGCTGTCCAAGGCAAAGAAAGAGCTCCACGAGACAAGGACCGAAGTGTATGTTATCCGGGAAGAGCTCCGCCAATTCGTGCAAATTGCAAATGGTAAGAAATACTTATTGCAGAGTGTGTTCAAAGGCAACAGGTTCGCCCTGCTGACGCGAGTCTGGCGCTCCGCAGGCATCTTCGTCGAGCTTCCAAAGAACGTGGCGGCCGCCGTGGAGCATTATGCCGCTCACAAGGAGGACTCCAAGAACGGCTCTTCTAGTCGCAAGTTTCAGCATATGAGCATCCTTACCTCCTCAGCAATCAGGTGAAGGAGCTGCTGGAGCTGCATCGGATGTCTGAAGTGGTGCTGAAGGATCTATGTGTCCAGCTATGGCCGGCTGAGTCGCTTCCGGAGAGCTACTTTGGCTTAGTGCAGAAGTTGCACAACACACCACTCCGCATTGACGCTGTGAAGCGACGTGCCTCGAGGGTGCTAGGTTGTCGTTTGCGAAGACAATGGTGCATTGGGCAAATATTAATCCGATGAACATGGCCAATGGTCCTCCGCCGAAGGGAAAAGAGCATCACCGCCCGGAGCTATACTTTACACAAGTGATGAATGGCACGCGAGCGATAGAGGGCCAGTGCTCTAAGGATGTATTCATTGAGTGATTGTAATATGTTTATGAACTTGGGCCTTATGCTTTATAATACGTCGGCCGGACTTTTTCAATTGTGTCAGTATTTAATTTTGAATCTTGTGCGGTCATATGTTTATTCTGAAAGCTGCTAGTCATCGGCTTCAGCCCCCATGTGAATATAATGAGGGGTGTTTTTTCCCTGCACTGTTACCCTTAGCCAACGTCTTGGTGCCCGGTGGCGGTAGTGCATGAGCGAAACTAGGCAACCGGACTATTTGGCTTTATTGCTTTCACTTAGCCATAGGAGCTTGATGGTGGGGGCTAAGGACTAGTCCCCAGTGACGTACTTGGGTGTCAAGGCCTATCCTTTCCGATCACGTGGTTTGTGTTAAGACAAACCCTTTGTGTGACACGGTGAAATCACCCAGCAATTTTTGTAGTCAAAACCTCATCATTGGATCGCTTACCAGTTCGCACCTACTATGACGGCCAGTTTTCGGCTTTCTCCTCCTGAGGTATTTGACCGGGCAAGCCGGAAGTACAATCGCAGGGGTTCTCCCTTTGCCCTCTTAGCCGAACGTGTGGAACATAAGGGGCAACCACAGGAGCCGAGCAACCCAACTATTGACCCAAGACATAGTTCGGTACTGATGCATATAGTGCCATATCCGAGACGTCGAACACTGAGCGGAAAGCAGTGTCGGACGTAGTACACGGAGCTGATGAGTTAATCGAGCTCTTGGTTAATTAACCGATCATGTTCTCATGCCTGCCTGTTCGAAGAGCGGAATGAGAAACAGAGAGGAAAGAGACAGTCGCATGATGCGGATATCTGAACACCATAAAGGGTGTTTTTATTATTTCTCGTAGGCTCAAGACGTCTAACCGTAAAATTCGAACTGCCAAGGAATTTATTTATTTAAGAAAATAAAAAAGTTTTACAGAGTAAAGGTTTACGCAGGGCCTTGATGCGTGGGTCGAAGCCTCAACTGTGCCCTGCTGCACGTCTGCACCTTTGCTTCTGAGTGGTGGGGGTTGGGACCTTCAATAAAACCTTGATGGTGGAGGGAGACGGGTCCTGCCAATGAAGCTTGATACTTGGGGGGTCCGGAATTGACCCACGTACCGTCCGAAGACAAGGTGATTCCGAAGTTTGGGTTAGCCGAACACGTGGTGCAGATCTATTAGCGTAGGCCTCGCGGCTGCCCATGGTATTTTGAGCGTGAAATTGTGATGTCCAAGCACGTGGAGCGCGAAGATTTTGGGATTGCCATGGGGCGTGCATCCCTATTTGTGATGAACGCATGCGGGTTCCCATGACGAGGAACGGGTTCGGGCCCATTTGTTGTTGTCGCCGGCCTTTACGGCGGGCCGGTATCGGGACCCGTACGGGCCAGCTTTTTCTTTGGCCGCTAGGGCCGCGGTGTGCTCTTCAGCCCGAAGTGAGCGTTTTGTATTGTCGTTGATAGTTATGACGCCCGAAGGCCCGGGGATCTTCAACTTGAGGTACGCGTAGTGCAGAACGACATTGAATTTAGCAAACGTTGTTTGGCCGAGGAGGGCGCGATAGCCGCTGCAAAAAGGTGCAATATCGAATATAAAGTCCTCGCTTTGGAAGTTGTGTGGAGAGCCGAACACTACTTCAAGCGTTATTGTGCCTATGCAGCGGGCCTCTACTCCCGGGATGACCCCCCTTGAAGGTGGTGTTACTGGGTTTGATCCTTAACGGGTCGATCCCCATCTTCCTCACCGTATCTTCGTATATCATGTTGAGGCTACTGCCTCCGTCCATGAGGACTCTGGTGAGGTGGACTCCGTCGATGATGGGGTCGAGTACTAAGGCTAAAGACCCTCTGTGGCGTATGCTGATCCCTGCGATCGAAAGTGATCGGACAGGCTGACCATGGGTTAAACTTCGGCGCCACGGGCTTGACGGCATATACATCCCGTAGCGCTCGCTTTCTCTCCTTCTTCTGTATATGGGTTGCGTAGATCATGTTTACCATTTTGACCTCTGAAGGGAAGGGTTCCTGGCCTCCATTGTTTGGCCTGCGGGGCTCATCATCATCCTCGCTTCATGGGATTTTGCCCGAGTCTTCAGCTGTGAGCTTGCCGGCCTGTTTTATCACCCAATAGTTACGGTTGGAGTGGTTGGCCAGGTTCTCTTATGTGTCGTGGATCTGGCAGGGCCTATCCAGAATTGCGTCTAATCTGGACGGACCACCGCCGTTGCCTTTAGGGGCTTTCTTTTGGGATCTGGACTTAGAGTTTCTGAATCCGGCATTTACTGTCGTATCCTCGCCATCGCCATCGTTGTGGCGTCGTTTGTTCTTGCTCCATCATGGCTTTCCGTTTCTGTCCCAAACCTCGGAGGTACCGGGTGTATCGGGGTTGGTGTTTTTACGAGCGAGCCAACTGTCCTCGCCTACGCAAAAGCAGGTCATGAGAGAAGTAAGGGCTACTATCATTCTTGGTTTGTCCTAGCGGAGCTGTCGCACGAGCCATTCGTCCTTGACACTGTGCTTGAAAGCGGCCAACGCTTCGGCATCCGGACAGTCAACAATCTGGTTTTTATCGGTCAAGAATCGGTTCCATAATTGTTGGGCTGACTCCCCGGGCCGTTGTGTGATGCGATTTAGGTCGTCAGCGTCCGAAGGCCGGACATAAGTGCCCTAAAAGTTCGCTCGAAAAGCGTCCTCGAGCTCTTCCCAGCAACCTATAGAGTCCTCGGCAAGGCTGTTCAACCAGTGTTGAGCTGGTCCTTTAAGCTTTGGTGACAAATACTTGATGGCGTGGAGGTCGTCTCCTCAAGCCATGTGAATGTGTTGGAGGAAAACCTCTATCCATACAGCCGGGTATGTGGTTCCGTCGTATGGTTTGATGTTCACGGGCTTGAAGCCTTCCGAGAATTGGTGTTGGATCACCCTTTCCGTGAAGCACAGGGGGTGTGCGGCGCCCCAAACTCGGGATATATCGCGTCAGAGGTCTTCGGCCATCCGAGTCCACTCTGCTCCTGAACTCTACCGTTTCAGTTCAGCCTGTCGTAATATTCTTCCTGGTGAGTGGGCGGGTCCTCTCTGGGTCCGTGGATGGACCCGGTATGGCTTCGCCGGGCATCTAGTTCATGACGGAGGTCATATTCTTAGGCAGGTCGTGCTTTATCCTTGCCATAACGGTGAGGTGGGCGGGGTGTCTGGCCTTGTCAGCTTCTCTGTCCCGCCCTCTAGGGGGACGGTCCAGCTGTTCGGCACGCGTGTGTGTTGGGTGCGTTGGTTCTACAACCTCGTCGTTGAATTGTGGCAATAATCGTCGCTTTGGATAACTTTTGATTGGTCGTTCGTGGTCGTACCCTTCTTCGGCGGCTAGGACTTTAGTCCATCGGTCATTGAGGGTTTCCTGGTCGGCTTTGATTCTGCGTTTTTGTTTCTTCATGTTGCGGGCGGTGTCTATAAGCCTCCGCTTGAACAGTTCTTGCTCCCGTGGGTCTTCGGGGATGATGAAATCTTCATCTCCGAGATTTTCCTCCTCTTTAGAGGATGGGAGATAGTTGCTTTCTTCGGAGTCCTCGAGGTCTTCCGGATTGATCGGGTCCTCTTCGCTTGTCCTTCATCTCAGTGTTCCCCTGGATCATTATTTTCCATACTTCCTCCTTCTTGTGGCTCGATGACATTTCCTTTGTGTTCCTGCATAAGGTTATGTTCCTGCAAAATATCGACTTGGGATATAGCGGCCATCCGCTTCTCATAGTTTATAACCAAAGGATTTTCATCAAAAATATTATCTAGACAAAAAATTTAAACTTTTCCCACCAAGTCTTCATGCTTAGGCAATGGCATCATCTCCTCAATTACTTCAACCTCTTGAAGAGGATGTTCAAAACGGTTGAATAATCTCACAACCGGATGTGGGTGATCTTCGCAATAAAAATACATGTGGAGAAATATATTGGCGTTGTATGCAACCTTTAGGGCTATCATTAACTGTAATCACTAACTCCATAAATTTCTCACCCATTTCTCCACCTTTGTCGGTATTCCGGTATTCTTTAAGCATCCTCTTCTTTCATGGAATTGTTTCATTGCAGCCACCATGTCTTCATCTTACATCTCAAAGCAAGACATTTTTGGTATTTTTGGGTTAAGGAAAAACAGTAAGATAGATAGCAACAAACAAAATAAATTAAGTGTGTCTGGGTAAGTAATATCCAAGCGCTATGCTCCCAGGCAACAGCGCCAGAAAATTATTGATGTCCTGCAAGTGCACAGGGTTGTTGTAGAACTTTCGTGTGATAAGTAGAGTGTCGAACACACATGGAGCTTATAGGAAGGCACCACAAACCCCGCAACTACATTGTCATTTTCACACGGCCACGTACGCACCCAAACTGGAGTTTGGAAATAGTCTACTCTCTCGTTGCTAGGAAAACTAGAATAAAAGAACTAAACTACTAACAAGAAGGTAAAAAAATGGAGTTAAAAGATGCTAAGTTATAAGTGGTGATGGTGCTTGAGTAATAAAGCATTCTCGAGGGTTCTAGAATCACTACCGCATACAAACTATCGTATCCTCTAGTAACTCGTCAAATACATAAGTGGGCGGAGCCGGATACAGAACGTGCTCTACTCGAAGTAGACTTCGTGCCACGCACGTCGCCATCATAGTATCCCCTATAGGGTTACAACTCATGACAATTAAGGGTTACCCTATGGAC
Source organism: Secale cereale (assembly GCA_902687465.1). Taxonomy (NCBI): domain Eukaryota; kingdom Viridiplantae; phylum Streptophyta; class Magnoliopsida; order Poales; family Poaceae; genus Secale; species Secale cereale. The sequence continues at coordinate 766,083,583 of LR738713.1, forward strand.
GCGACCTATCTAAGGGTTCTCTGTTATTTTGTGACGGCGAGCGAGGCCTCCTCCCAACACTTGTGGGGATACTAACTCGAATCGTGAACAGGTAATATTGGATCATACCAATAAGCACATAGGGTTCAACCATATCCTCACTAACTATTGTAAGTACTCAAAAATATGCATGAAGGTTAGGGTCAAGTTACAAGCTGGCAACAAGCCGGTGAAGGGAGAAGACACGGTGGTGTTGATGGAGCCAGTGGTGCGGTGATGATGGTGATGAAGATGGCGCCACCGCTAGTGATGGAGATGGGGGCGGTGCCAGTGACGGCGCCGGCACGAGGGCACCGGCCCGGAGGCCGATGCTCGTGGTGGTGGAGCCTCCTCCTTCTTCCGTTGATGGTTGTCCCTTCCTTCCCTTGGTGTGGAGCGGCAATGGAGATGGTTGTGGATGAATGACATGGATGATGATGAATTGTAGAAGATGAAGACGGTAGCTAGGGTTGTAGATGATATATATGGAGCCTCCCTAGCCTCCTCTCTTGATGGGCTTCATCCAAGGGCTCAGGACGAGACTAATCATCTCCCAATCTCTTCTTTACGAGCCAAGGATCCCGTAGGATCGAACGGGGGACGAAATCGGTGAAGAATCCCGTCTGAAAGGACAACTTTCGGAGGTGTGTGTGCGTCAAAGGATGGCCGAAATGACCAGTTGCGGTCGTTCGAAAGGCCGTCTTTTGTTGTGGATTCCTTCAGTAAAATGACCGTGATTTCTTCATACGAACTCGGAATTTGACGTTCTTGGGCTCGTTGAATTCGTATGAACGACACCGGCCCATTTCTGGTCTTATTGGAGCACTTTGGAAAAAATGAGTTTTTCCGACCTCCGACATGGCTAAGTCTGCCCCCTGGCTGTCTATGCACTGAACTCCTCCTTGGTTCTTTCATCGTGTTTGGTACTAGGTTGCTCCAAAACGCATGTAGACACAAGAAAACAAAGGAAGCTAATAAAAACCAACTAAAATACTAAATGTACAATGCTCACAATGATAAGTGCCAATACCGGTAAACATGCATAATGGACTAGTATTTGGTTCAATGGGACATGATATATAAAGAGGAACATGCAACAAATGAGCTCTACAAATGCGTATATTATAGAGCCATCAAAGTGTGTTGCCGATCTATGTCTCTGCGTCGCCCATTTCGCTGGGCGCGACGAAGGATGAGCGGCAACACATCGACGAATGGGAGGGAAGCACGCTCGCGGTCGAGCTGGCGGAGGCGGAGTGCCTGATACAATGGGAGCGCGAGGAGTAGGCCGAGTGGAGCGTGCTAGAGAAGGAGGCAGCGCAGCAGCAGCAGATGTCGGAGGTTGTGGCGCTGGTGGCCTACCAGCAGGCCTTCTCATGGGCGCCGCCGTCGGCGTTTGTCGACCTGACCAAGTAGGGCGAGGACGACGATGCCTAGGGCGGCGGGCGGCGAGATGTTTTTTAAGTTTTAGTATATTGTTTTGTGTTTTAATTATTAAAAGTGGATTTTGGCACGACGTTTCAATATGCATGTTTTATTTTAAATGTTTTATGCGTATTCTTTTTAAGTTGTTGTGCGGACCAAATGCGTCCGGCGCATTGGACGCACCTACACCCCCGGCCCAAAACCGGAAACATTGTCGACCCAAACGGAAAAAAAAAGGACAAAGAATGTGTCCGTTTGTGTCGCCCGGCCAGAATTGATCTAAGGTCCTTTAACTATATTCTACTAACCCACCTTATTTAAAGATGTGCATGGTTATGTGATAAGTTGTGACCCTGAATAATGTTAATCGCTACTATGATTGCCAGAGTACTGTTTTTGAATGCGGATATCAGTTCAGTGTGCTTGTACTCTGGCACCTCTTGTTATTGATAGAGGTGCTGTCAACAGGTAGAGCCATCAGTTTCCGCCCCAGTGCCATATTCTGAAGACACGGATGGATGCGTTTAATTTTTATAGAGATGTTTTTCCAAGAGAATATACAACAGTTGTACTCACACTTCCAAGTGACGGTGAGCACGGCTGTATGGAGTATATCTACTTTTGGTTTCATCTGATGATAGTATTGCATGTCATCGCCCCTTGCTGTGTTACTGTGTTACTGTACTTACTAGTGTTTTTCATGTTTTCGTCGAGTGCTACTTGTGCTTAACCCGCATCACATGAACCGCAGATGCGCTAGTCATTTTTCTTACAAAAAGAAAGGTAGGAGATAAAAACTGGAATTCACTCTCAAATTTATAATTCTTTTCGAAGAAGTTGCGAACGCCTCTAACTCCATGGCCAATTATGTTTGTATCTCAATGGTCTCAGCGATGTGTGGGCTTCAAGGTTGGGCAGACTCCCCCATGGCCTACCTCACTATGTCGTTGCTCTGTAACTCTATTGGAATCATTCCTTGACATCGTTGCCTTCACAGCCACCTGTCCCTGTTGCCTTCTGCTCCTATCTCCAAATCGATGTTGTTGCCACCTCTCCTCCTCCAGCCTCATGTTCCTCTGTGCTATCCTCGTCCGTGCCCATTTAGCAGCAGCCTTGTACGTAAACGTTCATGTTATGTTACTGATCTTGCCAACCAAGGCACCTAAACGTTTTGGTGGGCAGCAAATCCCCACCGAGTCCTCTGAATAGTTCTTCTTTCCGGGGTGTTCCCTACGGCCATCTCATCTTGTTCAACCAAAATCAATCGTGTCTTCTTATGGATGTCTTCACTGGTGTTAGTATCTCAACTCAACAACTACCGGTCACTCATGGCTCCTCTTTCGTGAATCGTCACCCAGCTCACATCTCATGATCAACACTGGACACCACAATTACTTTCGGCGTGTTGGTATTAAATCTTGGTTGTATGTTTTCCTCGAAATGAAACGATTAAGATTGTGGTCTTCAGAGTTCAGGCCTTCGGCATGGATCATCATCAAGGCTGTTTCTCTTGCACTTAGCAGTTGATTTCGATGGAAGCATGACCAGCAAATGGCATCATGCCCACCTGTGGCTTGTCGCGTGCGACGACATGCTTCTCATGCTTGGTTGCGAGGAATATTGTCCATCAACAGGGGATACCTTTTTCCCGCAGAAAAATAAGGGATACCTTTGAAGGCTTCCGACTCGACTTATCGAATGAACCTACAAAGTGGGTGAACGTGGAGAAGTGGGAACTGAGATATCTTCAGCAGCATCAAATAGAGAAACCAGCCCTTGTGTTGCATGAACCTAGAGAGATGGAAGGAAGGAGCAACTGCATGTACTGCTATGATTCTAAAGACTGGATCACATGTTTTGATTTTATTTTGAATGGTGAGTGGGTCACATGTGAGTTGAGTCACTCACTGTAGGAAGGTGTCTCCATTATAAATTGTGGCAGAATGATGCAACCCATGTGGGTTGTGCCCAGTATGTTTTATTCGTATTCGTCGGCGGTCGCGATGGATAATGGATCGTTATTAGTGCTCTCCATATGAGCTTTCGCCTTAAGATGTCTCAACTTTCTGTACATAGATGTGGTTCAACAAAGTTTTGAACCTTTGATAGTATGTCGGATCATGTTGGCAATGCTTAAGTATATTAGGAGTATATGATGTCATCATCGATTCCCGGCCTCTTACTTCAGCATTCACGAAAATGCTGAAGTCAACTCTACCAGCTTGTTCCGAAAATTTGCTCTTCCAGCACAGAACAGAACAGTAGCTCTTTTTAGTCTGTGTAATAGATGTTCGTGGCGGCAGGAGCTCTGAAGTTTTTGCAGGTAGTTCATCCTTGTGTTTAGAGCATGGTAAGAGATGTTCCTTTTATCAGTCAGGTGTGCTGTTTAACTACTTACTGATTCTTCTGCCTTTGGTGGAACTGCCAAGTTTCAAGGGATCAGCAAGGGATTCTTCTTCAGGTGCATGGTTTGGTCTTAGGTTACTTGCATCTGTCAAAATAGCTTAATGCGTGTATCGGAAAAACGAATTTGATTTTGTTTGGTGTCTGGTTGCTGGCCCTGAACATGAAGAAGACATGTATTGCACTGAACCGTATGCTTGTGCTGGATTGACATGTGTGTACTTGCTATGAGTTCTGCACAGGGAATTGCTAGCTAGTAACATTGTTTGCGACACATCTGATTTTGAAGTTGTTGAGGTTTCAGTTAGTTTCATGCTCAATGAATGAAACCAGACCCAGGATTTTGTGTCAAGAACTTATCGCGGTGAAATGATGATGTCCCTGCGGGGTGCTTGAACTGACAGGTTATACTGATACTGAGCCACACTAGACTGCAGTTACTTCAGCCGGCCCAGACTACATGTTTCTCCATGTGTTCTTGTCAACATTTACTTAGTTGCAACAGGAAAGCAAAAGAGCAGAACAACATACAACCTGCCAGCACCAGATGCGTATATTATGTCGTTCATGTTGTTGCTCAGAGAAATTTAGGTCAGAACCATCAAAAGGAGCCACTGTTCGTCGTGCGACGTAGAGGCTCGATCGTGCTCCACGAAGCGAGCAGAAAACGGACTGAATTGTAAAACCTGACGGCGCACGAAGGAAAGACCCGGTCACAGCCAGGGACCAAAATTTAATTTGAAAGGATTGGCAGGGGCCGCGCGAACGCGTACCCCCTCTACCACAAATTATGACGTCCACTCTCCCACTTGGGGAGATGGTGGGCCAGCGCATCCACCAAGTGCAATGTGGACCACTGACCCAGGCCACGAGCCTTCTTGATCGCTCGTCGACCCCGTCCAGGTAAGTATGGAACAACGTCGCACCTTGCCCTCGTTTTATAGCCAACGCTCCCGCTGGTTCTCCTCCGCCAGGCGAGGTGGGACTAAAAACCGAAGCGCATCCAGCGGGGCGGGAGCCAGTCACGGGAGGATGTTCGTTTGAATTGGGCTGGCGTTTGCTGTATCTGGGCCTCAATTACGGACGAAGTATTAGAGCTGGGCCTTGAAAGCCGTAGCAGCAGCTTTGTGCCCGTGTTGTTGCTGAGCTTGTCCTCGTGTAAATCCTGTTGGCTGTTGCACTCTCCTCTACCCCTCAAAAAGAATGTTGCATTCTATTTAAAAAATCCTCCCGTGGGAACTTTCCCAAACAAATGAAACGATGTCATTTCCTCAAAAAAATATGAAACGATATCATGGCAATGCTTAAGAAAATGCATGGTAATTTCATGCTTCCCTCTATTTTAAAAGATTTTTCTTTCTTTTTTGTGCGGAATTTTTTTAGTTGTTGTTGTAACAAAAGATATTTAGTTGTTACTCCCCCTACCTGATTTATAAGACCTATATTTTTTTATTTACTTTAATCATCGTTAGACCAATAATTTATGATACATATGTCGTAAAATATACCATTGGAGACACTTCCAGGTACAATCTTGATGGTATATTTTTTATTCCAGGAACCTCATATCATTATTGGTCTTATCTATTGTTGAGGGAATAACTAAAATCCTATCCGGGGACACACCCCAATTTATACATGGCATATCATGTAGACGATCAACAAAAGTCCAAGCAAGCCCTTGTATGTCCAAGCAAGTCACCCGGTCTATAAGGGCATGTTTGGTTGATGCCCTAGGCTTCATGCCTGGCAAAAAAGATGACTGGTGGTGGCCTGGAGAAAAGAGAAAGGGGTTGTTTGGTTGACGCCCCAGCACGCCCTGCCAATTCGTGGGCAAGCCAAATTTTTGGCGCAGCTTTCATATGCCCACGCCCCTGCCAATTTTGGCAAGAAAATGAACTGGAGAAGCCCCTCACGTCCTCGGCAAGCCAATTATTTGGTGGCCATCCAAAGAAGCACCCGTACTTGGTTAACTACCAATTTTTTGGCTTGGCAGCTCCTGACTCCAATCCAAACAGCCCCAAAATATGCCTCGTCAGGCATGCATGTTCACCCACTGTTTGGTTAAATGCCTGGCCTGGCATGCATGCGTATGGAATAAAAAATTAACATGTCAGGCTGAGTTGACCGGTAGTGAGCATCAGAACCATAGATAATCAAGCGTAGGTGTACTAATCAGTCCAGAGTGCCATTAGCCTGTAAGCCAGGCATCCGAATTCATTGGCCTGAGAGAGGCTAATTGAATTGCCTGCCAGGCTGCCGGTTCCAGGCGAGGGAGGCATCCGGAATTTCAGGCCTCTAACCAAACAACATCCACGCACATCTCAGGCAGGTCTCAGGCCAGGCAATTGTTTCCCAGGGTTGCAACCAAACACACCCTAAATGTCCAAACAAATCTTTATGGTCAACGAGTTAAAGAGAGAAGAGCTCATAAAATAATAAGGAGAACCACTTCGTTTCACCCCGCTAATTTTTGAAAGAAATCAACGTCATGTGACATGTGTCGTGGGCCCTTGCACATTACTTTCCCCCTCCTCTCCTTCTCGAAATATTGGACAGATTTGGTCATCTTCTCCCTCGTCTGACCCCCTCGCTTTCTCTCTCTATCTCTCTCACGACACATAGGCATGCCCACCCCTCCAATTTACTTCCCAAATCTTCCATGGTCCAAGCTCCAACCATGGCACTACAAACCTCCCCTCCTATTGACTGGTCACCTACCATGTTGCGAGTTGGGGGGGGACAACCTTGAGAAAAACACATGGCCTATTGTCGCTGCAAAAACCATCTCCTTCCCAAACCTCCATGCCCCAAGCTTTAGACATGGCGCTAAAACCTCCCTTCCTATAGTTTGGCCACCCGCTATGTTGCTAGCCGGGGAGACGACCATGCACAAAACGTGCAACCACCTGCTGCTACAAAGACCAGGGCACTACTGCCAATCGGGTGCCAAATTTGGTAGATGGGTGTCGGAGCTGCAAGGATGATCGCGCTTGTAGCACACTGTTGCACGCGGGCCACCAGGGAGATGTTCAGATGGCAACACATGGGTACGTTCCAATCAGTGGTAAAATGTTTGGGATGGCCGACGAGTTGTTGCATACCTCGAGCGCAACATCGCTCATCCAGCAAACACCCATCTTTGCAAAATCTCCGGGCGCAACATGGGTCATGTTGCAAACCTTTGAGCGCAACATGGCTCATGTTGCAAACACTCATCGGTTCAATCCAACGGCCATCAGTTGGTGTATATACATTTAAAAGCAACTTCATAATATCATTTTTTCGGACTAACCTCTTAACTTAGTGCCTGCTACTTCTCGAGCTTGCGTTGTATTCCCTCGAAGAGGAAAGGGTGATGTGGCATGCTATTTCTCGAGCTTGCGTTGTATTCCCTCGAAGAGGAAAGGGTGATGCAGCACCGTAGCGTAAGTATTTCCCTCAGTTTTTGAGAACCAAGGTATCAATCCGGTAGGAGACCACGGATACTTGAGGGGACAATGGAGTATCTAGGTGACATTAGGGTTTTGCTTGATTTGTATCATAAGGTGTTATTCTAGTACGAACTCTATGATAGATCGAACGGAAAGAATAACTTCGTGTTATTTTACTACTGACTCTTGAATAGATCGATCAGAAAGAATAACTTTGACGTGGTTTTATACCCTACAATAATCTCTTCGTTTGTTCTCCGCTATTAGTGACTTTGGAGTGACTCTTTGTTACATGTTGATGGATAGTTACATGATCCAGTTATGTTATTATTGTTGAGAGAACTTGCACTAGTGAAAGTATGAACCCTAGGCCTTGTTTCCTAGCATTGCAATACCATTTACGCTCACTTTTATCATTAGTTACCTTGCTTTTTTATATTTTCATATTACAAAATCCTATATGTACCATCCATATTGCACTTGTATCACCATCTCTTCGCCGAACTAGTGCACCTATACAATTTGCCATTGTATTGGGTGTGTTGGGGACACAAGAGACTCTTTGTTATTTGGTTGCAGGGTTGTTTGAGAGAGACCATCTTCATCCTACGCCTCCCACGGATTGATAAACCTTAGGTCACCCACTTAAGGGAAATTTGCTACTGTCCTACAAACCTCTGCACTTGGAAGCCCAACAACGTCTACAAGAAGAAGGTTGCGTAGTAGACATCACCCTCCGACGATGTGTGAGTAGTTTACCACATACCTATGGGTCCGTAGTTAGAAGCTAGATGGCTTCTTCTCTCTTTTTGATCTTTAATACAATATTCTCCTCAATGTTCTTGGAGATCTATTTGATGTAATGACTTTTTGCAGTGTGTTTATTGGGATTCGATGAATTATTAGTTTATGATCAGATCTATCCATGAATATTATTTGAGTTTTCTCTGAACTCTTTTATGCATGATTGTTGTAGCCTCATATTTCTTCTCCGACTTATTGGTTTAGTTTGGTCAACTAGATTGATTTTTCATGCCATGGGAAGAGGCGCTTTGTGATGGGTTTGATCTTACGGTGATCAATCTCAGTGATAGAAAGAGACATGACACGCATGTATCATTGTTATTAAGGGTAAAAGGTGGGGTTTATTTATACTCGAGTTTATCTAGTCTACACCATGTCATCTTGCTTAAGGCATTACTCATTTCTTTCATGAACTTAGTACACTAGATGCATACTAGATAGCGGTCGATGTGTGGAGTAATAGTAGTAGATGCAGGCAGGAGTCGTTCTACTAATCTTGGACGTGATGCCTAAATACATGATCATTGCCTTGGATATCGTCATAATTATCTTCTTTTATATTCATTTCCCAACAGTAATTTGCTTACCCACCATATGCTATTTTCTCGAGATAAGCCTCTAGTGAAAACTACAATCCCGAGGAATGTTTTCTATCCTATATTAAAACCAAAAATACCTTGCTGCTATTTTATTTTATTTTTGTTAGATCTATTTATCAAAACCCATACAATTTAATCCTTCTCAATACCGTTGAGGGATTGACAACCCCTCTACGCTTTGGGTTGCAAGTATTTGTTGTTTGTGTGCAGGTGTTTTTTTACATAGTATTGCTTGGTTCTTCTACTGGATTGATAACCTTGGTTTCATAACCGATGGGAAATACTTATCTATAATGTATTGCATCATCCCCTCCTCTTCGGGGAAATCCCAGCGCAGCTCACAAGTAGCAGGAATAATTTCTGGCGCCATTGCCGGGGAGATATCATCAACATCTATCAAATACCTGCGCATAAACTTTCATCTCCTTGCGTTTACTTTATTTGCATTTCCTTCTTGTTTTCATCTCCCACACTTCTAAACAGTTTTTACAAAAATACAAAAATAGTTTATGTTTGTCTTTTTGTGTGCTTCCTTGTTTGCTTGCGCACTTTATCGTATGGCTAGTTCTTCCCTTGCTATGTGCACCCTTGAGATTGAAGTTCACAATTTTAAGCAAATGGGAGGAGAGAATTTAAAAGATGCTTGGTGTAGGATTTGCAATGCGCATAATAGATCATATCGTAAGCAATCTACTACCGTTCTTCTTCGTAATTTTATGTGGGAATTACTACTTGGTATAGATTTGTGCTTGACACTAATACCAGAGGAATTTCTTGATGTATCCCTCTATGGATGATTTTAATGCTATGGGAAATTTAATGGGGTCACCACCTATCTCATTGTTAATGAAACGCTTTTAACTTTGGAGTATGTTATGCAAAGGTTACATGCTATTGAAAAGAAGATGCCTATTGTGGATCGTACTGACAATTTGGATAAAACGATTCATAATCATGTCCTCAATTTGGATCAAAGGTATGAATTACTCTAAACATGCTAAAGCATAAAGAACCAATAATTAATGAAAGAGTAGAACAAAGTCCTCCTAGGATCGATAAGTTGGAAGAAATTATAAATAATTTGGGTGCTGCTTTTTCTTCCGTTAAACTATTGAAAAAACTCCCCTGGTAAGAATTGCAAGTTTATTTATGTTCCTAAAGACAGGGGTGCCACTGCTAGCAACAATAACAAAGATCTTAAAATGATTAGAGTTCACCCAATTTTGTTGATTCGATAAAGGAACCAACGTATAAAAATAAGTCTCTTGATTTTGTTCCTAGAAGTGTGATTATTAAAAAAATGCTAGAGCCCCTAGGAGTTATGGTTGTATAATTGAGGAGTTGGAAACAAAAGATGACAACACTTGAAACTATGCATTATGCCTAGCTAGGGGCATGAAACCATAGCTCTAGTTGGGAGGCAACCCAATAGTTATCTTTTAATTTTTGCTTTTCTTTATGTTTTTCAATAAATATACAATTGTGATATTGTTATATGATTGTTTTTTAATGTTTTAATTAGTGTATGTGCCAAGTAAAGCCTTTGGGATGATTTTGGTGATAGTTGGTTTGATTATGTGCATTAACAGAAACTTTTGCGTCCAGTAGCAGAATTCTCTGCAATTGCTGGAACGTGATTTTTTTTGAAATTTTTAACATGCTTGATACGCAAATTGCCCATGTTTTCCTATTTGTCATAATTTTCAGAGTTACATAAGTATGCCTATAAATTATGTCTTTCCAGATTGTTCTGTTTTTGACATATTCTATTCTCATTGTGTTGTGTGCTTGTTTTGATGAATCTATGGATTGTATCGGGGTGTATAAGCCATGGTGAAGTTAGAATACATTACATATAATGCAATAATAAAATATGAATGGGTTTGCAATAGTACTTAAAGTAAGGATTGGTTTTGTTATGCTAACGGGTCTCAAGAGATTTTGTTGAGTTTTGTGTGATTGAAGTTTTCAAGTTTTGAGTGAGATCACGATGGACGAAGGAATAAGGAGTGGAAAAAGCCTAAGCTTGGGGATGCCTGAGGCACCCCCAAGGTAATATTCAAGGACTACCAAGCAACTAAGCTTGGGGATGCCCCGGATGGCATCCCCTCTTTCTTCTAACGACCAACGGTTATTTTACTTGGAGCTATATTTTTATTCATCACATATCATGAGTTTTGCTTGCAGCATATTGTATTATATGAGCATTTGCTTGTTTGCTGTTTAGTTTGTCACAGTCAACCTTGCTGAAAACACTTGTTTGTGAGAGCCACACACATATCATGATTTGCTAGAATACTCTATGTGCTTCACTTAAATTTTTTGAGATAGGCAATCGCTCTAGTGCTTCACTTATATCTTTTTTAGCATGGTGGTGGTTATATTTTGAAGAAATAGACTCTCATGCTTCACTTATATTATTTTGAGAGTTACTCCCTCCGTTCCGAATTACTTGTCACGGAAATGGATGTATCTAGATGTATTTTAGTTCTAGATACATCCATTTCCGAGACAAGTAATTCCGAACGGAGGGAGTAGTAGATTTTACAGAAATATCTTCTCATGCTTCACTTATATTGTTTTGAGAGATGAAATTTTTGAAGAAATGTTTATGCTCTATTGCTTCACTTATATCTTTTTGAGAGTTAAAGAATAGTAATGGTAATTTGCATGAGATATGAATTTGGTCCCAAAGGGATAGATATCCAAGGGGGGTACAATAAAAACTTCCATGAAGATCATTGGAAATTGTGAACTTGATTCCTTGCAATAGTTTTGCGATATGGAGATAGTAATATGTGAGTCATGTTGATGAGTAATTATGATTTAGTAAGAATATTGATGTTAAGGTATGTGATTCCCTATGCATGCACATAAAGTCAATAGTTTACGCAATGAAATTATATCCTACTTGTGGTGCATTATTTAGTGTTAATTATGTTCAATGCTCGTTTATAACCGTTTTCGTTTTTTGGTTGGTTACTTCTCAATCTCTTTGCTAGCATTCCCTTGTACTAAGCGGGAATACTGCTTGTGCATCCAATTCCTTAAACCCAAAGATGTGCCAAATGAGTCCATCATACCTACCTATATGCGGTTGTATGTGCCAACTCTAATTTTCAAAATGAATTTCCTTTTTGTGTGTCCGTACCACTCAAAGCGCCTCCCCAACCTTCCCGTGCTTGCCTACGGCCTCCCGATGAGCCCCTTTGTCAATTCCTCCCAGCCCCCTCCCCCTCGTTAGTCGCCATAGGCCATCGTCGCCATCGTGTCCGGAGCTCCATGCTCCCACAAGCTGTTGGCCATGCTCGCGAGCCTCAGAATGCGCCCAAGCTGCGCCCCGCTCTCCGTGCAAGCTCGCCCCTCCACGTGTGCGCCCTCCCTCCCCCCCGCATCTGGACGCACTCGCCCCCACCCCGGCCACTCCCTAGTCATGGCCATGCGCGCGCACGAGCCCCCAGCGCATGCCCGCGTGCGGCAGCCGTGCCTCGTGCTGCTCATGTTGCCACTGCTCTTTTGTTGTTGCTGCTCCGTGCCACTGTGTTGCCTGCTGCTAGCTACTCTATCATTGTTGCTACTTATTGCCACTGTTGCCCCGCGTGCGCCTGCAGCCGCACGTGTCGCCGCCACTCCGCGGCTCGTCCGACCATGCCCGCCTCCACCTATCGTTGCTGCATGGTGCAGCCGCGCCACCACCGCCTGCTGCACCCATGCCGCACCACCACCGCCTGCTGCCTACCGCTCCCCTTGGCAACCATGGTCGAGCACTTACCCGTGGGTGCACCCGTGCCTGGGCACAACCCCTGGTGTCTGGTCGACTCTCTGCTGGTGGGGTCACCCCCCCTTTTTGTATTGCTTAATTAGGGAACTAATCCCCCTTTATTACTCACTCACCTCACTTTAGCCCATGGCATTGGGGCCCCACTGCTAAATTAACTAGAGAGATCAATCTATTAAAATATTAGTCAATGACATGCGGGCCCCATTGACCCTGTTGACCAGTCAACATTGACTGTGTCAACTGTTGACTGTGCATGCTGACTCGGCCACTAGACCCCACTGTTAGCCTCTATTGCAATTAACTGGATACACTTCTGTGTACCCCTAGCATTTAGTATTAAATTGAATTCCGAATTAAATTAAATCCATAAAATCTAGAAATTCGTTTAAACTTTATAAAATCATATAAAAATAATCCGTAAGTCAGATGAAAATAATTTATATATGAAAGTTGCTCAGAAAAATATAACTAATCCGATTATGCCATCCATACATGCCACACCCCTCTAACATGGTGAGCATGGAAAATTACCTCTGGTTCAATGTACCAATAAAATACTTGGAGCTGTGAAACATTGCCGGATATTTTCCCTCTTCTTTTAAGTTGTTTAGGAATTCACTAGAGCATATCGCCATCACTTTTTGACATGACATGCATTGTGTTGCATTTGATTGCATGTTATTTATCTGTTTCCCCCCATCCTCTATGCTTTCGGTAGACTCCGAGACTGCAAGTGAGTCCCAGTATGGCTACGTCAACGACGACCCTTCCTTCTCGACAGAGCTTCCAGGCAAGCAAAAAACCCTGATCATCGAGATATCGCCCATTCTTTCTCTCTTATTGTTGTATTAGATTTTGCTACTTCTGTTGTTCCGATAGCTCCTACTCTGATGCATAGCCTAATTTTGATAACCTACTATTGATACTTTATCTGTTATCCCATATGCTTATAATTGGTAAGCTAGTGTCCCATCACTGACCCTTGTTCGTGTCACCATGCCATTATATCTGGGTTGACCGAGATGATGGATCACTGTACCGAGACCAGAACACCCATGAGGTCCTTACAATTGTGGGAACGGATCCTCTAACATCACGAAGGAATGTCACGAAGCTACAGTGTAAATCCAGTGCAAAACAGAGAAGGAATGTCACGATACTGTAGCGATATATATTGTACAAAGTTACTGTTCATAAAAAATAATTCTGAAATTAATTTTATTGCATCATAATTTTGTTTGTATGTAATTTTTGTAAATGTATATTGTAGATTTGTAATTTGCGAATTAATTCAAGTCATTTTAGCCTTAATCATATGGATGTGAAGAAGGAATGTCACGGTATTATAGCTTCTCTAACATCCCTTCATGATGTTAGAGGATCTCGTTTCTACAATTGTACGGCTCCACATAGCCGTATCAAGTGTGATCTAGCGAGGGTGATTACTTGTATTTCACTCTTGATGACGACTCTATAATGTAGCACATATAATGTGATATACTGAGGGTGATTCCTCGTATTTCACTCTAGGTGATGACTTTGTCGTGTAATATATCAAGGTGAACCTATCGAGGGTGATTCCTCCGGTTTCACCTTAATGGTATGGACCCGAACCCCAACTGTTACAATGTAAAGACGGGTCGAGCCTGGTCCCTGGTCGTGGTCCGCGAGTTACATAGTCGGAACTATGGCCCTGGTCATCTCCACGAGATGCTAATAATACACTAACGGATTTGGGTATTTGATCTGAGTTGGCCGCTGATACGTCCAAAACGTATCTATAATTTCTGCTTGCTCCATGCCTCTTTTGGGTGATATTGCTATGATATTTATACACTTCCATACACTTTTGATCATATTTGGACTAACCTATTAACTCAGTGCACCCCAGTGCCAGTTTCTGTTTTCGGCTGTTTTTGTATTTCAGGTTTTCCCATTACGAGAACTGCCAGAAAAATACCGGAAAAATTATATAAAAAATCAGCGTTCCAGAAGGTTCCCGGTAGCCAAAGTACAGCCGGGGGGGCACCGGGGCTCCAGGCGCCCTGGTGACGCGGCCCCCCTGGCCGCGCCGGGGGGGGCGCCTGGGCCCCCCGAGCCTCGTCTGATGCCCCCCTTTGGCATATATTTATACCGTCTCCCGAAACCCTCGAGACGGGAACTCTTTTTCGCGATCTCATCTCTGTTCCGCCGCCGCCGCCGCTTCCAAGATCGGGAGCACCAGGAGAACTCTTCCCGGCACCCTGCCGGAGGGGAGGATCACCACCGGGAGCTTCTCCACCACCATGGACGCCTCCCGGATGAGTTGTCAGTAGTCTCCCTTGGATCATGGGTCCATGACCAGTAGCTATGTGATGTTCTCCTCCCGTTCTTGTGCTTCACTAATTAGTCCTCGTGAGCTGACCTACATGATCGAGGCACATATGTAATCCTTATGCTGTTGCTATGATGAGTTTGCTGGGATCCGATGGATTATGAGATTATGTTCAGATTGTGTTTGAGTAATATATTTGATTCACCTCTTTTATATTTATGTTCGTAAGTAATTCTTGCATGTTCTCCGTTGTTATTTATTGCTTTGGCCAAGTAGTAGGTAGTGACTCCAAGAGGGAACGTTATGCTTGATTGTGGGTTCATGCCCCTCGATGACTAGCTTGAGTGACAGAAACATGAGTCTAGGGGATGTGTTGTTGCCACAAGGGGGAAAACAACGGTGCTTGTGCCCGCGGGTGCAAGGATTGTTTACTTTACGCAAAGTTCTTTTAATGCAGTTGTCTGTTGCTTTGAGTTTACACTATGGGTGGGACTCGCAACTTAATACCAGCGAGATGTTCTGGATAGATATCTCAAGGTGGATGATTAGTAGTAGATGCAGATGGATTTCGGTCTACTTACCTCGGCGTACCGCCCATGCTTTGAACCTCTACCTTTCTTGCAACTTAGTCAGCATTGGTTTGCGCACATGGTCCTGTCAATTGCCCAGCTGTAATTCGTTTACCTCACATAGCTGTTTTATCGTCTTTTGGGAGAGAGACATCACTAGTGAACATCATGAGACTCCGGTCCATATTACCATCATTGATCACATCCGCTATTTACTTTTCGCTTTTTATTTACTATTCCAATTATATCTATCACTACTATCACTTGCGTTTGATCCTTTGTAAACTACAAGGCCGGAGGGATTGACAACCTCTCTGTACTCGTTGGGAGCAAAGTTATTTGTATCTGTGTGCAGGTCCACGGTGCCTAGAGACATCGCCACTATCCCGTATGCACGGAGGCCTAAGACCTCGTCTGCACGGGGTGTCTAGAGAGGAAAGTACTACCCCATGCCCACGCGGTGTTCAGAGAGTAGGGCACTAGCCCGTGCGCATGGGGTGTCTAGAGACTTGGGCATCATCCCGTGGGTACTTTGAGATGTGGTTTTAGAAGTTAGTAATATAAAGGGGTAGGTGTAGGAAGGTTGGTGTATATCTTATTTGAAGTGTTCCCACACCGTCATTCGAGCACCTTGACCCCTCTTGATAGTGCGGTCGTCCTACAACTAAAACCCCCAAAACCAAAGCTTTGTGTCGCCAGAATAGCATGCCTTTCACACTTTTGAAGTGGGAAAGGGGGGCGGGGGGAACCATCTCCTCGTAAAATCCCAGATGAACCAATCACCCGAGAGAAATCATAACATTCGTCATTAGTTCCACAACCATACTGTCATCACACCAAAATACCATCTAGAGATAAATACATGTTCACCCTCTTTTGCTCTTCATTACTCTTCTATTCAATACCATCCTTTACTATATTTTGGTAGTTCATATGATTCACAT
Organism: Secale cereale; assembly: GCA_902687465.1. Lineage (NCBI taxonomy): Eukaryota > Viridiplantae > Streptophyta > Magnoliopsida > Poales > Poaceae > Secale > Secale cereale. Next base: position 766,099,874 of record LR738713.1, read on the forward strand.
CTTTCACTCGGAAATCAAATATCATGTTCACATCGTCAACAAGGTTGTTGTACTTAAGGTGCACTAAGTCTGATTCATAAACTTCTTGGTACTTCTTCATGAGCTTGATTATCCTTCAACCTACCATGCTTGATCTCATCATACATACTCCACAGCTTAATAAGGCACCTATGCAATGGTCAATAATACTAATCCTACAAAAGGTCTACAAAAAGGTTACTTAACTTTCCAAACTAACTAACCCCCCTGAATTTCATTGGGTGGGCCCCTTCCTTTCCCCGTTCCCAATCCCAATACTCCACATAAATGAGTATGTAACATCCTTAAGTAACATTTAGTAGGTCTAGCATTGTTCCTGCAGTCCATCAGGCCAGATATCATCCACCCACTCCACAACTCCACTATTTGCGCCTCCGTGCAAATAGAACTAGAAATTTTAACACAAGTATTAAATATCTATGTAATAAAGCTTCCATCTTTAAGCAAACTTAGCGGATATCATTTATATTACTAATATCACATTAGATATCTATGTAATGATTTTACTTCCATGGAAACTGCTTTAAGAACTAAACTATCATGCAAATTGAGCACTAACTAAGTGGTGCTCACTAACTCGTTACTTTGCTCACTACATAACTAATAACAAACACTGACCAATAACTCATTCATGGAATAATCTATAATCAGTGGCATAGCAATCATGACCTCATTACTTTGCACAATAACATCTAGATAATTAGTTTACATTTGGAACATTCCTTGACATTGAGCTAGTTTCAGCACATAGCAATTATTTCAAGCAAAACTCGATAGTGAGCTAATCTCAACAAAGATAAATTGTTCCGTACAAATATGACTATGAGCTAATTACACAAAAGAGCAATTGTTTCAAACAATATTCCCAATAAACAATCAACACTGAATTCGCTTCCACTACTTTCAACACTACAATTACAATACACGTAGGATTTAAAATAAAGGAAATACTCACATTCACAACACACCTATGTAACTTCCTCCCATTGTGGATCCCTCAATAGCCACACATCTCGGAGGCTTAGCATTGTGGATGAGGTAGTACAGAGGGACATCCACATCAATGCCAAAGAAATCCGAGTCTTTAGCGGTATCACAAACCCGCTAAGAAAGCGAAACCATAAGAAATCGAAGCAACGCGAGTCAAATCGGTGCTCACATTGAAAATCCCCAAACACCAACCCTAGTATAGAAATCGTGCACGTACGGGCTCAAATCCATGCCCGTTGTTCCATGACGACATTGCAAAGAAGTAGTGAGCAGTACGGGGTCGCCATCAGCGGCGGTTGTGAGAGAGTAGAGAAGGGAGAGAGAGAGAGAGAGAGCGTTGACCATCTTCCCCGTCCGACGTGACGCTGACTAGTGGGCCCGGGCTGTCAGAAACGTGTTTTAAGCGATGCCGAGACACCTATTAACGGGCGTTTGGGTCACGCTGTCTCCCCCATCCGACGTGGCCCTGACTAGCAGGCCCGGGCTGTCAGAAACGTGTTTTAAGCGATGCCGAGACACCTATTAACGGGCGTTTGGGTCACGCTGTCTCCCCCATCCGACGTGGCCCTGACTAGCGTTTCTTGAGAAGAATAACGCCAATTTTGATGGTATTGTAATGTGGTGCAGTGTGATGGTTTTATGAAAGAGTGTGCCTAGTTGACTGAGATTTAACCAAGTGTCATT
>LR738713.1:766101716-766118281 GCA_902687465.1 Secale cereale
GGCGTTTGGGTCACGCTGTCTCCCCCATCCGACGTGGCCCTCACTAGCAGGCCCGGGCTGTCAGAAACGTGTTTTAAGCGATGTCGAGACACCTATTAACGGGCGTTTGGGTCACGCTGTCTCCCACATCCGACGTGGCCCTGACTAGCGTTTCTTGAGAAGAATAACGCCAATTTTGATGGTATTGTAATGTGGTGCAGTGTGATGGTTTTATGAAAGAGTGTGCCTAGTTGACTGAGATTTAACCAAGTGTCATTTAAGTGACATAATATGCAAGAGAGAAAAAAGAAACTAAAAAGAAAATTTTACACAAATCTCAATGTATTAAACCCATTAACAGTCGCTACAAGGGCGCATGAAAGGCTATGCCACGTGTCTTTTACTGTGCGGAAAGGGGAAAAGTTAAAAACACGTCAAGCCTCCTCCTCTCTTTTCTCCATGTCTCTCTCGTTCCTCCCCAACTACGCCTCGGCGTACACTTCAAAAAAAACTAGGATTGCCGCCGCCACGCCCCATCGTTCCTCTGGCACTGCCCACCGGAGAGGGATGACCATGGGAGGAGCAGCCACGCAAGGTGGAGCCCTCGTCACGATCAAGCAGCGAGAAGAGGAGCCCCACCCGGATGAGTTTCTCCACGTCGCCCATGGACGGTCGTTCTTCCCTGGAGACGCCCAGGGCTGACGGATGTTGCTTGTCATCAGCCCAGGGCCCGGTTGGCCGGAGCAGTCGGAGAGGAGTGGCAGGATCGCTGTCGCCATCGCCGGTAGGAGCGCCAGGCCCATCTTCCTCGCATCGGTCGGGCTGTTCGCGCGGCGGGGTGGAGTTCGTGCGAAGCGGCTGTTCGCCGATTTGTTCCTGCGAGCCCTTGGTTGCCTGCGCTGCCTTATTTCCTGGGTGCCGCCATCCTAGCAAGCACGGCCACGCCGATGTCTTCTCTGGTGCTACCGGCAAGCAATCGACCACGCCGCTGCCAAGCCTCTGGCGCTCCCTGGTAGCCCTCCCTACATCTCTCTGGTACAACCGTCCCCTTCCCTCTCCTCTGGTATGGATCGAATTTAGCCATAGATACTTGGACTGTAGATAATTTCCAGATTTGTGAGCATTGATGCTTGTGCTTTCTTGTTCATGTTCTGGTGAGGAAGAAGAGAAAACGCTGGAGCCAATAGATGTTTAGTGGGACTATGTTCTGAATTGACAAAGCTAAAGGAATCACATGCCATCTATCTCTCAAATTGGTTATTTGGACGGTGAGATTAGCTTGTTCTGATAATTTTTCTCAATGCAAGGAAGGAAATAGAATATGGGGATTGCAACTATGGAATGGGGATTAGATATTCTTGACAGAGAGGCATAGATTTCTAATGTCAGTCTTTGATAGAGTTCACATATGGCTGCAGTTTTTACATCTATGGAATTGTGATTGGATATTCTTGAGTATCCAGTTTTTCACTGTTAATTGAATATATATTGGAAGTCAAATTTCCAGTACAAGTTAAAGTGTGACTAGGAACTGCTTAACAACATTATAAACTGCTGAACAAAAAGCACTTCACTCAAAGAGCCAGAGTATGCTTATCAATTTATTGTCCGCCTCACAATGGTTGTATTTAGGTTACTTTTTCGCTCTGAGTTCCAGCATTGACTCATTGTTTGCATATGTGATCAGATTTCCATTTTTCTTTTAGGCAACAGATAGGTTTATTGATATGGCTCGTATGCAAGCTCCTGACCAACTGCGGAAGTGAATCTCAATTTGCCAGTATGAAAAATTACGCTTGTGCGGTATATGCTTATTTGCTATCCGATGGTTGCAGCTTAAGGCATGCTATCAGACACGCAAGATGGAGTTGAAATTGTTCGTCTTTGCGTAGCAGCATCAGAATTACAATTTAGCTGTATCTCAGGTAACAAACATATTGCATGGTAAAGCATTAATGCCACTGGGCAGACAATATCTGAAGATTGGGTTATTCCAAGAAGACAAAAAGCATCACTGATAGTTTATTAAATCAAGTGCCGTGCCCTTTCTTTTCTGCAGGTCACAAAATGCTTTGGATAGCGTATGTACTTATGTCAGTTGCATTCCATGTCTTTTTTCTCGTCTATTTTATTTGGATTGGGAGATAGAAAATTAAGGTAACCATTCTCGGTGTCGTCACTATCATCCTCACATCGAGATGTCTCCAACAATGCCGCCATACACGTCCCTCGTGTTGTCATTGTCATCCTGATAGGCAGCTCGAATGCTTGGTTAGAGGATCCCAGGTTCCACTCTCCCTCCCTCTATCTTTCTCTCATCAAAATTCGTTTTCAGTCTCAAAACATATATATATCATAAAGTCATGCATTACTAGGGGAGAGCTCTTCTAGGCCTGGGGAAATAATACACACATGACAATCTTAACCTATTTGAGAATTCAAGAATCGTTAACATTTCTAAAAGATACATGTTCTTTGTCAACTGGAACATAAAAAAATAAAGATATGCGCTCAGTCAGTCAAAGTAAAGAAAGACAAACATAAATGAATTTTATGTTTTGCTCTGTTATATGCATTCCATCAGTTACTATGTTTTATAAAAGTTGCGCCTAAAATTGGAGTGCATTGCTGAAACTGATCATTTTAAAGAGCAGAATGAATTTTAATCTGCAAAACTCCACCTATTTTTTACTATCATCTTAAATGCAAGTCAAACGCCACTAGCATTTGATCAAACGAATGAAGCTGTGTGACTCAATATACCAATGTTAAAAGTAACCAAACACCTGATTGTAAAATGACACATGTACATCTAGCTCTTTATTCTATCACTTTGATTTCTGGAAGCCACTAAGTCTGCGCATTCTATTTCAGGTGCAAGGCAAAGCGCCACCTCTCTCACTGTTCATCATCTCTAGACGCACCACCGTCGACATCAGCTACCGCCTATACATATGATCCATGTATCATCTTTAGTATCTCTCATGCTCAGGAGAGGCACATGTCACCCAGCTACCAGCTAGCTCGTGCAGGTATCATATCAGTCTACCATATATATGCACACAGCTAGCTCGTGGTCTTGGCATCTTCTCAGCTGGCTATTTTTGGTTGGTTCATGATTAGCTCGCGTTGCTCTAGCTCGATACCCAGTAAGCATAATCCAACGCATTGGAGTGTGCATCTTAAAAAGATGGATATTACTCAACAGCAACCTAACACTTGTATTGTCTAAAATCACCTACTGTTTTTAATAATGAAAGGATCAAAAGGCATTAAGCCTTGGTCAGTAGATCTCTTAAGTTTCAGATGTGGATGGAATGTTTTTCTCTAGACTACATATTTAGTTAATTTTGGGCCAATTTTTATTTTGGTTGTTGCTAACACTTGCGAATTGTTTCAGCACCAAAGGCGATGGAGATATGCAAGCACATTAGCTGATGAGAGGATGTACTAAATGTTATGCAGAAACCAAATGAATAACTTTTCTTGCTCATCCCTATATCATGTTCTCAGTCCTGTATCTTCTGACCAGTTAAGTCATTTTGGCTTGTGATCTTTTTCATTCGGTCGGTCTCAAATTTCATCTTGGCATATACATAAGAAAGAAGAAGCCAAGAGCATGTGAAATGTAGTTGTACATGTCTGCCACATAATTCTAGCTTTTATTTGCTCCGCGATAATAGTTGCACGGGAGGCATAATGAGACGCTTCAGCAAGAAAAGTGCGCCACAAGCCGCACTCAGGAGGCCCGCAAGCTTGTCGACACCTCTGTCTGGGTATGGTAGGTTCGTACGGACCGCCTCCGGCTCGAGCAAGGATCTGCTGCACCTCCGGCCCCTTTTGGTACAGACCTAGCCATATCCTCTATCGGATTACAGTTGTTTACCTCTTTGATCGGAATAATAAATTGGTTCTGTTGTTAATTTAACTGTCAAACAGTAGCTGTGAAGCATCATCTCATCCCCCCAGTTATTATTAATCTGACTGCTACTGTGTACTTTGTTATGTTTACATGACAAAGAATCGTATTTTTAAGATGACAGCCACTCTATGCAATTCGTTATGATTAGAGGACAATGAAAAATAAAGTTTCTTTACCAATCCCACTACTCTATTTAATTAGTAATGCTTAGATGTTATAGTTGAATACAAGTTGACACATTTGAATGGTGTGAAATGATCGTGATCTCTTTGCCTTCGCTCTTTGTTTGTGAAGCTTGCAGATTGAGGAGAAAGGACACATGTAGATAGTTCATCAAAGTTCCTTAACTGCGGCTGATCTTCTTCGCCAGGTGAATGTACTGCAGATTTAGTACATAGAGCTTTTTTCTCTCTAAGATACAGTATACTGCTAATTTTGATGGTTTGTTGAATTATCTTCTTGTAATATATGAGCGTCCGCAATGGCCACCTCGGCATAAGGAACACACGTTGCAGAGCCAGAGATAGACGTGCGGGCTGCAGAGAGGGCCGCCCGCGACGTGGTCGCTACAGTTCGTCCATCGCACGGCAACGGCAGGTCGATCCTGCCATCTCTGCCCCTTTTTGATGGCGGCTCTGGAGGACCGAGGAATTGGGGTTGTCCCTTTCGTCTGTTCACATCCTCCGTTAGTATGTTCCCAATTCTCTTTCTCTCTCTCTCTCTCTCTCTCTCTCTCTCTCTCTCTCTTGCTTGATCCATATTACAAATGAATACCTGGTGCTAGCATGAACTTGCAGTATACAAAATCTGAATTAGTGATCATGATCATGGTCAAGGTTTGTACTAAAGATAAGGAAATATGATGATGCATATATTTTAATTTTCAAGGAGATAGATCACACGCCCGAAAAAAAGAGATTGATAACAAATGTTGTGTGCATGTAAGGTGAGGCAAATTTCAGTGTGTTCTTCGAACTAATTCTCTTTGGTCTTTTTGTAGGTTTTAGGTTTTTGAAGATTTATGCGATGGAATCGTGATATGTAACATGTCTTCTCCTGAAGAGGTCCGCTTATTACTCGATGACACTGTTGCCGGAAACACGAGCAAGGTAGTTGTGCTCCTCATGATGGAGCAGCGCCTGGGACATGTAGGTCTTATTTGCTTAATTCCACTGCTCGCGACTTTTGGTTGTTCCAAAAGATTTCTCCATGTTCTCCCTCCGTCCGGAAATACTTGTCATCAAAATGAATAAATGGGGATGCATCTAGATGTATGTTAGTTTTAGATACATCCCTTTTTATCCATTTTGATGACAAGTATTTTCGGACGGAGGGAGTACCATGTAAGGAAATTTGGGGGGAAAACATATCTGATGTATAACATGGTACGTACATGGTTTCTTGGGAGGTTGAAGCCAGAAAGGGAGGAGGAGGAAGATGGCCGCCGCCCCGCCGCCCAAGGCTGATGAGCTGCAGCTGCATCCGCTCAAGGATCAGCTACCCAGCGTGTCTTTCTGCATCACCAGCTCACCGCCATGGCGTACCGTGCTCTGCTTCACCCCGCCTCAGGGGCCTCTTGATTTGCTCTTTGAAAGTTTCCCTCTTACATTCCGTGCTTGCTCAGTGTCCTAAGTTTTTACTTGTACTTTTTGTTTCATGTCCAGGCTTTCTTTCCCACTGCATCAGGTGTGCTGATTACTGACCTATTTTTGTTGTTGTCGGTGCACATCAATCTTCATATTTTCAGTAGATAAAGTTTTTTGTTGGAAACAAATTCTTTTGCTTAACCAGTGTGGAAGGTTCATTGATCTTGAATTTATTTATAATGAAAAGGCTTTTCAGCTGCACATCTTTTGTGCAATTGATAGTATGTACTACTCATATTAATCAAATAGTATATATGTCAATGTTCCTCTTGTGCTTGTAATCTTGGGCGGAACCAAGGCCGTGATACTAGGATTTCAACATTTCATAGTCATGTTGGGCACCAGCATCATCATACCAACGATGCTTGTTCCTCAAATGGGAGGTGGAAATGTGAGTCCTCAACTCTTTATTTATGCGCTACCAAATGTTGGTTATATTCACTTGACACATGAATTTGATATCTCTGAACAAGTACTACTAAGCTGGCACTGAATATGCCGCGCATATAAATGATAGACACTCCCTGAATTTCTGTCAGGAGGAGAAAGCTCAGGTAATCCAGACGCTCCTGTTCGTCGTCGGCATGAACACCTTACCGCAAACCTTCTTCGGGTCTCGTCTCCACGTCATGATGGCTGGCTCCTACACTTTCATTGTGCCAACCATCTCCATCATCTTGGCCGGATGCTGAGGCAATGAGGCAGATCCTCACTAGGTACTTATTACTCTCCAGCAGAATTGCCTTCTCAAGTTCTCATCACGTACGGAGGCGAACAAATTTGTGTTGTTGTCAAGAAAATTGCTACAGACGATGAGGGGGACACAAAGCGCTCTCATAAACGCGTTGATGATTCAGATCATCCATGGTTTCAGTGGTCTCTGGCGCAATGTTGTCCCCGATTATCTGCGGTTCCTCTTGTTTCACTCATTGATTTGGGCTTTATGAACTTGCTTTCCAGGCTTTCACCACCGTTGATTTTCATGTGAACAATCTGGTTTGATATTTTTATATAACAATATCATGCCTCATTTTCCATTTGATTTAGTCATTTCAACTTCAACTTTGAGTGTATTAGATATGTAATGAATAGAAAGTATATTACCTTATCTGAGTTGTTGCTGCCACTAAGGTGTTAAAAGTGCATATTCATCGCATCTTCCTTGGCACGATTAATTGCCACCGGTTTACATTCGTATCTTTCAGCATTTAGTTCAGGAGCTTCATGAATTTTCCATGTCCTGAAATCGTATATATTTCTTAATGTTAATTTTGTCTCCACAAAGAACAGTGTGGTAAGCTCTATAACAGTCGTTCAGACATCAAATTATGAACTCTCATATTTGATTGCTTGGAAAACAGTTCAAAGCATAGCCAGGAAATGCTGGCGACCGGAGATATTGTTATACTATGGATGCTATCAAACATGCTTTTGGGGGCTTACCGCAGATCATCTGCAAGAAGGGCTCAGTTCAAGAACTAATTAAGGTTAAGCTTCACCAAGGATTTGAAGGTGAGTTATCCTTTGTCCTTGGACAGGTCTTCTTGGTTTTCATTTTTATTTGCATGAACAGAGCATCACTGCTTAAGGAATAATTTTGTCACAACCAAGTTATGCAGCTATATATTTTCTATTGATTGCTTTTCATATGCACCATCTGAAATAAGATAGACAGCAATGGTGCCACATATATGTTCCAACATCTTGCTTCTACAACAATATTGCCACATATACTCCCTCCGTTCGGAATTACTTGTCGCAGAAATGGATGTATCTAGACGTATTTTAGTTCTAGATACATCCATTTCCGAGACAAGTAATTCCGAACGGAGGGAGTATGTCTCAGCATCCTCTGTTTCACTTCATCGTCTAATTTATATCAGTCTACATCACTTTCCAAACCACAGGATCCGCATGACCACGACTAGGAACCTCGAGAGTACATCATCTGCGGTGAGCACAAAGCTTATCTTTACTTTCTTGATGCAACAGCATAATTATTCTTGCAACTAAAACTAATCTAAAACCCCAATGATCAGCCTCGGGTAGTACTCGGGTGGGCCCGACGACCTCGGCTGGCTACAGATGCTGCAGCCGGTTCAACCTATGGCCATCATAAAGAACAGGAAGGACATGTACACCGCCGACTGAATATAGTGGAAGGAGCATGTCCTGATGAGATGGACAGCGAGGCTGCTGACAAAGTCTCTGAACGACGCACTAGCGGTGGTGGCGGCGGCAACCAAGGCCGTTGGCGAGAAGATCGCGATGGAGAAGTTTTGGAACTGGAAGATGGAGATTGTTAGGAGGAAGCACAACCACATCTTGTCCCTGTTCAACCTACGCAAGGTGTTGGTGGAGAAGAAGCAGGGAAGCCGCTCGCTGAGAAGACCACGCAACAGAAGACCCCCACCGCCGATGGTGCCAAGCACGAGCTGACCACATCGGGCGTTAGTTGGACCATACAATGTATCACGTCATCAGATACATACAGTATATCATCAGTTGCATGTACATTCAAAAGACTCTCATTGTTTGCATGCAGCTGTGCTACACAAATTGCTAAAAACAAATCAGAAAGTGCGTGTGCCTACCTGGCACCGCACAACCACCTCTCAGGCGGCGCGCCACGGGCGCGACCCAACCACTAGTGATATTACGAACATAGCATCGACTGAGACTTGACAGTCGATTGAGACTTAGCTAACCCGTTTATGACACACTAGACGGGAATGTTGTGGTTTTATGCTATTTACTCCGCTATTTATCCAGGCAGAAACTAATATCCCGGAGTTTGGTGTGACGCTCAAGATACATATGCAATGGTGCGGGACGACGCAGCCCCGGCGACTTCTGCTTCCAGCCGCTCCATCGCCGGCGACGTTCCTACCATCCTATCTCGTGTAGTCCCGGCACAAAACAGAACAGAGCTGCTGGACGGCACAGCACAAAAGCGTACGCTTTCAACGGCGCAAGTCTCGTCCCTTACGGTGACACACAAGTTAACGGCCACTCGGTGTACATGCACGAACGCACGCGTCATCATCAAGCTAACATTTGCAACTGGTGGACGTGCTGTAATCATATGATGTGCTGATATGTCAGGCCGTTTGCTCCGTGACAAATGCATCTTTTTAGGTTCTATAGAAGAGATGGGATGGAGTGATACAAGGTGGAAAGTGATGTCAAATTAGGTGGAGTGGTCAACTTTCGGGTCACGTTACAACCGGTGCAGCAAGTGGAAGAATTAAACTTTCATGGTTCAATGCGCTAGATGTTTATGTTAACTCCAATTCCATGAATCAATGGAGATGGAGTGAAACGATTCCATGGCGATGCTTAATAAGCTCACACATGTATGCCTGAGCCGATGACACACCTGTGTGTACAGCGGTGGCAAGAACAAATCATCTTGTTTCTGTTCGCTCATAATCGATCTTGTTCCTGGTCTGATGCTGCAGCTTATGATTCATCAAGGTTGAATGTTTAAGATCGATCTCCATGAACCAAGTTCCTGAGTTTGCGTGTGTTAAGCGGGTCACCCAGGAAGGATCACCATGAGCCGAGACCATGCAACTATGTCCGATAGCAGTACCAATCAGTGTAGTACAAAAACAAAATAAATAATTTACATCCTCTCATCTTCTTGGCAGACTTCAGTTGCACTTTTGGAAACCTGATGGATTCATATATGTTGTAATGTTGCTGTGATGAGCTCGATCGAACCATCACCATGTTTGGCCGAGAGCACTATACACCCAACCCCACTCCGATCTCTTCCTGGGCAGAATTCTTGGTAGAACAGTAGCCAAAACTTTCAAATTTTCCAATGCAGTTCGTCATTCCAGCAAATACTATATACAAATTGGGTCGTGCATCGAGAAGTTATCTAAAATTATGAATTAATCTGATCTCACAGTCACGAGTAGAACAAAAAGCCAGCTTTGTATGATCACCCGGTAGACTTTCCCCAACCACAAGACCAAACACTGATCACTCCAGTGCAAATTAATCCGGACTCAAGTGTGACATCGCAAATGCAGCAGCTGGGAAGCCTTCCCCATGTCCACGCCTGCCGGAGGGCGGCGTCTCTCCGGCGAGCCGGCCGGCCACCGCGCCGGTAAACGGAGCAAAGCTGGGCTGAACTCACACACCACCAGCAAAGGGTTGTACAAAGTTGTGCAACTTGGGTCGCGTTCCATCGCCTCGTAACCTATTGAAAACACGCCCGATCAGCCTGTTCCCGGTACGTACGTGTAGCTACGTTATCCTGCTACAACAACACGCCGGAAAAACCCACCGTTCGCCGGTGCACCCCGTGCCGGCGGCCGGAAATCTCCAGCAAACTCACACGAAGGCACCATCCTGACCAGTCCCTGATCACCGACGCATTCCTCCCAGAATACACAACCAAATCACACAAACTCGTTCTTGTTACAAAGACATTATCCGTACCTACACAATGCAGAAAATTACAGTCGAATCGGTGGAGAAGAACCGGAGATATTCGACCGGAAATCGAGAGGAGAAGCACACTCTGGAAGTCTGGAGGCCGGTTCCTGAGCCGGGAGAGGCCAACCAGGGGGGCGGCAATCCGCGGCATCGGATGCGGCGCGTGGATGACCGTCGGATGGAGACGGATCGGACGTCGCGCGTTTGATGTGGGGCGCTAGGGGGGGGGGATCCGCGGCAACGCCCCCTCGACCAATCAGCGCGCGGCTCTCGGCCCTCCCCGGCTCGCCCGTCTTCCCGACGTCTCCCACTATTTAACCACCGCCTCCTCCGCCCCAACCTAGTCACCCAAGCTCACAAGCATCTCTCTCACCTCCGGCGAAAAACACACCAGCGCCCTCCTCTCCCCTCGCTTCCCCGCTAAAATGTCGACTGATGTGGCTGCCGCTGACATCCCGGTGCCTCAGGTGGAGGTAGCCGCCGACGCCGCCGTTGACACACCGGCGGCCAAGCCGGCCAAGGCCCCCAAGGCGGCCAAGGCCAAGAAGTCCACTGGCCCCAAGAAGCCCCGCGTCACCCCGGCCCACCCGTCCTACGCCGAGGTAAGCCTCCCGAGCCCTTCGCCGCCGGTCGTCGTGCCGTCTGTTCATTCGTGTTTCCCCTGATCTGACTTGGTTTGGTTCGTTGGTGCGCAGATGGTGTCGGAGGCGATCGGCGCCCTGAAGGAGAGGAGCGGGTCGAGCACCATCGCGATCGGCAAGTTCATCGAGGACAAGCACAAGGCGCACCTCCCGGCCAACTTCCGCAAGATCCTGCTGACCCAGATCAAGAAGCTCGTCGCCGCCGGCAAGCTTACCAAGGTCAAGGGCTCCTACAAGCTTGCCAAGGCCCCGGCCGCCGCCAAGCCCAAGACGGCGACCAAGAAGAAGCCCGCCGCCAAGCCCAAGGCCAAGGCGGCAGCCAAGAAGACCGCCGCCAAGTCCCCGGCGAAGAAGGCCGCCGCCAAGCCCAAGGCCAAGGCCCCCGCCAAGGCCAAGGCCGTCGCGAAGCCCAAGGCGGCGGCGAAGCCGAAGGCGGCTGCCAAGCCCAAGGCCAAGGCTGCCACCAAGAAGGCGCCGGCCGCCGCGACCCCGAAGAAGCCCGCCGCCAGGAAGCCGCCCACCAAGAGGGCCACGCCGGTGAAGAAGGCCGCGCCGGCCAAGAAGCCCGCGGCCAAGAAGGCCAAGAAGTAGAGCCCCGCATGGCGGACCTAGCTGGCCTGGCGGTAGTATTGAGTAGCCTAATCCTCTGTTCTGTGTTGTCAGTCAAGAGCTTCTTGACTGTGTCTTTGGGGCGGTGATGGGCTCTTGTGTGTCGAGGAAGAGTATTATCCATGGGAATCAGTTGTACTAGTAGCAGTAACCCGTGTAATTTGAGTCTTTTTATTGTTCCAGCAATATCCATGTGATCTTTGTCAAAAATTGCAGTGTTCATTTGCCAAATCTGATGTCAAGATTGTTCGTCTTACCTGCTCTGAGAGCTGCGGATACTGAAGGAGAATTGAGATCTGAAATTGAGTTCGTATCTTTCAGTATGGCAAATGCCAATCTCGTAGTAGATTCTTTTTTACAAAGATGATTCTGCGTTAAAGGCCGATCTGGGACGAAGATGAGTGGAATCGTAACACAGAGGGAAAGTACTACAGTAAAGCTAACTAGGCCGTCCATGGCGATGCCGGCGGTGTCCGTCGGCCGTCGACACGTGGATATGGCTGCTTTCAGCAGGATGGCGTCGTCCCGTCTACGGGAGTCAGGGCCGTCTGCGAGCTGCATAGTGGCTGCGGCGCAAGATTCGCAGGAGCCGTTTTGGGTGGGGCGCGCGCTGGCAGAGACGTTTCGGGTGGGTCGCGCGCTTTCGCTTTCAATTTTCGCCTTGCGGTGTTTCCCTTTCCGCGCCTCGGAAACCCATGCGAGTGGGCGGCGAGCGTTTGGCCGTGCTACGGCCTACGGGAGTGGCTAAACGTGGGCCTGTTTGATTCAAGCCTACGTGTATGCCACACTCTTCTTTTGCCAAATGTGTGGCGAGCCACAACATTTGTGGTGTGGCCAGTAAATTGTTAGCCGCACTTGTGCCAGGACTTGACAACAAAACTTGTGTATGGCATGTGGGGTTGGGTGCTAAAAAATTAGGGCATGCCATTAATTAAAAGGAGCAAAGAAACAAACACTATGCTAAGAAGGCGTGGCATGCCTAACATGTCAGGACCAAACGAAGGAGACACTGAAGCTCGAAGCTAGTGTCGAATTATTGGAGATAGCAGTTCAGTTAACGGACGACGGATATCGACGAATGGTTCATGAGTGGAATTGGACGGCTCAGACGGACCTCGCATGTGTCCATGTCTCTCTGCATTCCTCTTCACCACATATCACCATAACTGATACTGGCATGCATATTGTTCATCAAATTACTAGAAATTTGAATGGTGCATTTGATTTACAAAGTACTACTCCTATACTGGCATTCTTGGAGTAACTATAGTTTTACCTGCACTGCACCTCCATTATTCACTAACAGCATGGCCACAACCACAATCCTGTTCATTCCCAATTTAGATTGACACCATCCAACACTTGAAAGTCATCTCCATGCACATACCATGGGTTTGACCGGTAACAATGGATATTTTGCTCCTATGAGTACTCCTTTGTGCTCACCACACACATATAACATTGTATGGACAATTTATCAATACCGCTACCACCAGTCAAGTACATCCGTGTGTCTGTCAAGCTACATGGCGACTTCATGCAGCTCGAGGAAACCAATATGCTACATTGGGAGTGCCATCTTATTTTGCTGAAGCAATACTAAAAGGACATGAACCGGAAATTCTATTGTTTAATGGAGGGGAAATTTTAGTTTTTGCCACTCAAGATTTTGCCAATTTTCCTTATGCCACTCTAGCTTTTGACATTTGACTTCTGACAATGCATCAAAAGTGGCATTTCATGGCAAAATAAAATAAAATCAGAATGGCAATTGTGATAAATTGTCAAAAGCTAAGAGTGAATTTTTTTAAAATGAAATTATTTTACTTTTGCCATGGAATGGCAATTGTGATACATTGTCAAAAGCTAAGAGTGACAAAAGCTAGAGTGGCATAAGGAAAATCTGCAAAATCTAGAGTGGCAAAAACAGATTTTCCCACTTAATGGAGATGAGATCCTACTGGCCGGTGATCAGATTTGATTCTTTTATGGACATAACTCCATATGATCAGCGGGTTAACTTGGCGACTAGACATTTCCAAGGAAGGGCTGCTACATGGTTGAAAAATATTTGTGTAGCTTGGCAAAATGGTCACCTCGCAGCAACTGTGTCACATGTTAGCAGACAGATTTTTTGAAGCGTCAGTACATGAAGCCATGGAACTACTGAAGAACATACAACAAACAACAACTATGGCTAACTACATTGACAACTTTGAGCATTGTGCGTGTGTGGCAGTAGTTGGAAAAGATCATCCATTCCTATATGAAAATTTCTTGCTCAACTATTACATTGGGGGTTCGAGAGTCGTTATTAAACATAATGTATGTGGACAGAAATCATCTGGAATTATTGAAGCTTATTGGTATTCTAAAATTTATGGGAAAGAAGCAGTTGTTAGGAAAGCACAGTTACAGCCAATGTATAGACACTCCAAATCAACTTCAAATACAAGTTTCACAACAAGAGAAAAACAATGCTTCTTTTCCCATAGATGCCAAAGCTTGATGGTAGGACCGGACAACATAAATGTAAATTTGGGAGACCTCCACACACTATTAATGGTACAACATCTATATTCAGTTTTCAAGTAGTCAGCCCCCCAACAGAAATTGATCGGAAAGTGCATAGCAATATATCGTATAGAGCGGAGGTGCATCCCACGAGGAGGTACATGCT
Organism: Secale cereale; assembly: GCA_902687465.1. Taxonomy (NCBI): domain Eukaryota; kingdom Viridiplantae; phylum Streptophyta; class Magnoliopsida; order Poales; family Poaceae; genus Secale; species Secale cereale. Next base: position 766,115,646 of record LR738713.1, read on the forward strand.
CTCACTGGCTAGACATCAAGCCGATGCAAGTGAAGTTCGGGTGTAGTCGAGGAGGAGCTGCCAGTGTTATGTCCGGCTTATTGCGAGACAGAAAGAAGCCTCTCTTAGATTGTTTGCCTTAGCGGGACGATCCAAAAGTGTGGTTTTGAGAGATTTTATGGACCGAGACAGACCAGTTTTGGAATGTTTTGGGCATTTTTTGGTGTGTATTTATCTGTTTCCTTCCGTATTTTCTATTTATTTTTCCCTTTATTCAAATACATTTACCAATTTTTTTATGAATACACGTTGAACATTTTTGTATACAGGTCAAACATTTTTTAGATACATGTTGAACAGTTATTCAAACACATGTTGAATATTTATAAAATGTGCAGTCAGAGTGAACATTTTTAAACACATGTTGAACATTTTTGAAAATTGACATGTACATTTTTTGTGAAACATGCAAACATTTCTAAACTTTTTATGAACTTTTGTAAATGGCACAATTTTTGTATATGCTATGCTTTTTTCTGAATGAACATTGTTTTTTTACATTCCATGACATTTGTTTTAAACCCCACAAATATAATTTTTAAAGTGTGATTTTTTCTAAATTTCGTAGACTTTTTCCGAATGGTACATGTTTTTTTACAAATTATGTGATTTTTATAATTTTTAAATGTCATGAACATACTTTCAAATGCGTGACAATTTTTAAATACTAACTTTTAAATTGTATAAACATTTTTTAAAATGGGTGAATAAACATTTAGATTGCATTTTTTAATGCTAAAGAAATGACACAACCACAGAAAAACCACCAAAAATGCTACACAACATTTTGTGTGTGAACATTCCAAGAAATCAACCCTTTTTTTGAGCAAATACCCCCACACAAAATCAACGATATAGAACAACTTGTGCTAATCAAGCCTTACACAATATACTAGGGCCGATCCATGCGTAACACCACTGTGGGCGAGTGCGATTTCCAGCTCGCAATCTTTTAAGTTACTAAGCACATTAAAATAGAGTCTCCTATTCGTTGTGGCCGTTTTAGGCACTCGTGACCCACTTGGAATGCAGTAGATGGCTTTTGTGCAGGCGATTTGGATCTAGGCCGTCTGATCAGGGTGGCGAGACGATCACAACCGCCCAACCGCGTTAGTTAAAACTACCGCTCTAGTCGCCGCCCCTATTCCCATCCTTATTCACCCTTCTCTCGCGCGCAAGGGCAGGGTCAATACCGCAGGCCACAATCATCCTCCTGCTATCCCTCTTGCCACCTCCGCTACTTGTCCTAGAGCCGGGCATTCGACATGGTCAGTAGCCAACGGTGGAGCTCGAGGAGGGGCGTGGTGCTCGGGTCCGAGGTCGAGGTCGAGGGCAGAGGAGTGCATTTTAGCTGAGCTCGGAGAGGAACGTGAGTGCTCCGCTGGGGTTTGAGAGCTGAGCTTATTGGTATTCTAAAATTTGTGGGAAAGAAGTAGCTGCTAGGAAAGTACAATTACAACCAATGTATAGACACTCCAAATCAACTTCAAATACAAGTTTCACAACAAGAGAAAACAAGTGCTCCTTTTCCCAGAGATGCCAAAGCTTGATGGTATTGCAAAGAACAATGGACCACGCAACATAAATGTAAAACTGAAAAACTCAGCACACCGTTAGTGGCTACAACATCTATATTCAGTTTTCAATTAGTCAGTCACCCAACACAAATTGATCGGAAAGTACATAACATTTTATCGTACAGAGCGGAGGTGGCTTCCCACGACGAGGTACATAGTCTCATCGACTCGACATCAAGCTGATGCGAGCGAAGTTCGTGTGTAGTCGAGGAGTAGGAGCCGCCAGTGTTATGCCTGGCTTATTGCGAGACAGTAGGAAGCCTCGCTTACATTGTTTAACTTAGTGGGCCGATCCGAAAGTGTGGTTTTGGGAAGCGTCAACGGACCGGCACATACCGGTTTTGGGAATGTTCCAGGCATTTTTGTGTGTGTTTTCAACTGTTTTCTTTTGCCTTTTTAAATTTCACTTTTACATTATTCAAATACATTTGTCAACTGTTTATAAATACACGTTGATCATTTTTTGTACGTGTTAAACATTTTTTAGATACACGTTGAATATCTATAAAATGCAAAGGAGCGAACATTCATAAAATACGAACTGAACATTTATAAACACATGTTAAACATTTTTGAAAATTGTCATATACATTTTTTGAAACATGCAAACATTTCTAATGTTTTCATGATTTTTTTATAAATGCAAAAAAATATTTTTTATTTGTTATGAATTTGTTTTTGAAAAATTGGGTGAACATTATTTTTACATTCCATGAACATTTGTTTAAAATCTCTCTAATATATTTTTAAAAGAGTGAACATTTTATAAATTTCATAACCATTTTTTTGAATGGTACAAACATTATTTTACATTTTATTTGAAGATTTTTTAAATATTTTATCGTATATATTTTTAAATGTCATGAACATATTTTCAAACGTGTGAATAAATTAAAAAATGTACTTTAATTGTACATGCATTTTTTTAAACTGCTCGAATAAAAAATTTCATCGTATAATATTTTAATGGTAAAAAATGACACACCCACACAAAAAACCAAGGAAAATGGTACAAAACAT
>LR738713.1:766130831-766170280 GCA_902687465.1 Secale cereale
AGGGTGCCGGGAAGAGTTCTCCTGGTGCTCCCGATCTTGGAAGCGGCGGCGGCGGCGGAACAGAGATGGGATCGCGAAAAGAAGTCCTGTTTCGAGGGTTACGGGGAACCCTTTAAATATATGCCAAAGTAGGGCACCGGGGGGCTCTCGGGGGGCCGAGGCGCCCCCCCGGCGCGGCCCAGGGGGGGGGGGGGGGGCGCCCACAGGGCGCCTGGAGCCCCTGTGCCCCCCCCAGGCTGCCCTTCGGACGCAGTGTTGTTTCCGTATCGCTGATTTTTTATATAATTTTTCTGGATTTTTCTGGGCAGTTCTCGAAACGTGAAAACCTGAAATACAAAAACAGCCGAAAACAGAAACTAGCACTGGGGTGCACTGGATTAGTAAGTTAGTCCAAATATGATCAAAAGTGTATGGAAGTGTATGAATATCATAGCAATATCACCCAAAAGTGGCATGGAGCAAGCAGAAATTATAGATACGTTTTGGACGTATCAACATCCCCAAGCTTAATTCCTGCTCGTCCTCGAGTAGGTAAATGATAACAAGAATAATTTCTGTGGTGACATGCTATTAACCATATAGGACTTTCTCATAGTCATATGACAAAAGCTTGCCGAGACAATGATTCTATAGTAATTAAGTTGTCTCAAGAGAAAATCACAAATGACTGAAAGTTTTACAACATGAAACTGAAACATCAAAAAGATTTGCAATGAACATGATGTACAAATATGATCAAGTGATATCTAGCTTGCCCCCTTTAGTGATGCAAAACATAAATGCAAGGGCACATTCAAGGTTTAAGTGATGACTAGATACAATCATTTCAAAATAAACGATATCACAATCATGCAAAAGACAATGCTACTTTGGAACAATGCACATTACACTTAGAATGACAATCATGCTCTCAGTAGTTGGTGCTTGAAGTGCTAGAGCTTTTTATTTTGAAACATGGAAGCAATTGTGTCAACGGTAGTAGTACTTCATATGTGTCATGCATAAAACATCTTATAAGTTGCAAGCCTCATGCATCGAATACCAATAGTGCTCGCTCCTTGTCCTAATTAGCTCGGATCCCCATGGGTTATCATTGCATTGCATATGTTTTTACCAAGTGTCACAAAGGGGTACCTCTATGCCACCTGTACAAAGGTCCAAGGAGATAGATCGCATTTGATTTCTCGTTTTTGATAGATCTCAACTTGAGGACATCCATACCGGGACAACATAGAAAATAGATGATGGACTCCTCTTTAATGCATAAGCATATTCTCATGAGAGATTGAGGATTAAGGTCCAAGCTAAAACTTCCACCATGATGCATGGCTTTGGTTGGCGGCCCAATGTTCTTCTCTAACAATATGCATATTAATTCAACCCACGGTAAATCACCCTTACTTCAGACAAGACGAACATGCATAGCAACTCACATGATATTCAACAAAAGTGTGACAGTTGATGGCGTCCCCAGAAACATGGTTACCGCTCAGCAAGCAACTCATAAGAAATAAGATACATAAGCAACATATTCTTTACCACAATAGTTTTTAGGCTACTTTTGTTGGGGAACGTAGTATTTTAAAATTTTCCTACGATCACGCAAGATCTATCTACCAGATGCATAGCAACGAGAGGGAAGAGTGTGTCTACGTACCCTCGTAGACCGGAAGCGGAAGCGTCAAGTGACGCGGTTGATGTAGTCGAACTTCTTCGCGATTCAACCGATCAAGCACCGAATGTACGACACCTCCGCGTTCAGCACACGTTCAGCTTGATGACGTCCCACGAGCTCTTGATCCAGTTGAGCTTCACGGGAGAGTTTCGTCAGCACGACGGCGTGGTGACGGATATGATGTATTCACCGGCGCAGGGCTTCGCCTAAGCACCGCGACGGTATGGCCGAGGTGTGTTTCTGTGGAGGGGGGCACCGCACACGGCTGGAACAATTCAACTTGTGTGTCTTTGGGTGCCCCCCCTGCCCCCGTATATAAAGGAGGAAGGGGGGAGGCCGGCCGGCCCTTCTATGGTGCGGCTAGGAGTGCAATCCTACTAGGAATAGGATTGCAATCCTATTCCTAGTAGGAACTACCAAAGAAGGAAGAGAGGGAAAGGAAAAGAGGGAGAGGTGGCGCCCCCCAATCCTAGTCCAACTAGGAACCCTAGGTGGGGCGCCGGCCAGCCCCTATGGGCTGCCTCTCTCTTTTCCATAAGGCCCACTATGGACCATCCCCCCTCGTAGGGGGTTCCGGTAACCCCCTCCGGCAATCCCGTTAAATCCGAAACTTTTCCGGAACACTTCCGGTGTCCGAATATAGTCGTCCAATATATCAATCTTTATGTCTCGGACATTCCGAGACTCCTCGTCATGTCCGTGATCTCATCCGGGACTCCGAACTACCTTCGGTACATCAAAACTCAAAAACTCATAATACCGATTGTCATCAAACGTTAAGCGTGCGGACCCTACGGGTTCGAGAACTATGTAGACATGACCGAGACTCATCTCCGGTCAATAACCAATAGCGGAACCTGGATGTTCATATTGGCTCCTACATATTCTACGAAGATCTTTTATCGGTCAAAACTGCATAACAACATACGTTGTTCCTTTTGTCATCGGTATGTTACTTGCCCGAGATTCGATCGTTGGTATCTCTATACCTAGTTCAATCTCGTTACCGGCAAGTCTCTTTACTCGTTCCGTAACACATCATCTCGTGACTAACTCATTAGTCTTTTGCTTGCAAGGCTTATTATGATGTGTGTTACCGAGAGGGCCCAGAGATACCTCTCCGACACTCGGAGTGACAAATCCTAATCTTGATCTATGCCAACACCACGAATACTTTCGGAGACACCTGTAGAGCATCTTTATGATCACCCAGTTACGTTGTGACGTTTGATAGCACACAAGGTGTTCCTACGGTATTCGGGAGTTGCATAATCTCATAGTCATAGGAACATGTATAAGTCATGAAGAAAGCAATAGCAGTAAAACTAAACGATCATAGTGCTATGCTAACGGATGGGTCTAGTCCATCACATCATTCTCCTAATGATGTGACCCCGTTGATCAAATGACAACTCATGTCTATGGCTAGGAAACATAACCATCTTTGATCAATGAGCTAGTCTAGTAGAGGCATACTAGGGACACTCTGTTTTGTCTATGTATTCACACATGTACTAAGTTTCCGGTTAATACAATTCTAGCATGAATAAAAGACATTTATCATGATATAAGGAAATATAAATAACAACTTTATTATTGCCTCTAGGGCATATTTCCTTCAGTCTCCCACTTGCACTAGAGTCAATAATCTAGCTCACATCGCCATGTGATTTAATACTGATAGTTCATATCGTTATGTGAATAACACCCATAGTTCACATCACCATGTGACCAACACCCAAAGGGTTTACTAGAGTCAATAATCTAGTTCACATCGCTATGTGATTAATACCCAAGAGTAATAAGGTGTGATCATGTTTTGCTTGTGAGAGAAGTTTAGTCAACGGGTCTGTCACATTCAGATCCGTATGTATTTCGCAAATTTCTATGTCTACAATGCTCTGCATGGAGCTACTCTAGCTAATTGCTCCCACTTTCAATACGCATCCAGATTGATACTTAGAGTCCATCTCATGGAAAACCCTTTTCGTTCCGCTTAGCCCTATCGGGTATTTTAGTGATAGGTTCTATCTTCAGGCTGTATTGGAGAGCACAGGAGCCGCTGAATTACACACACAACCTCTTCGCCTTCTTCTTCGCAGAATTCTTGTTCACGAGTCATTCAGATTCTTCTCTTCCAATGCTTCCTCACTGCTCGCTTTCAGAGGATCTAAATCAGTCTTCATCCTTTCGCTTTTCAAAGCCCCTCGCAATAAATATGTAAATTCGTTTCGCAGAAATTCAGAGATTTTCGATCTCCTCGAAAGAAAATGAGTTCGATCAGCACTCCTCGGCTAAGGTTGAATCAGATATAGAAGAAGCGGAAGCAGGAAGCTGAACGATATCCGTAGCGAATGAGGAATAGGACATGCATGTGAGCTAGCGAAAAGGGAATAGCACATTCTCTAGGGTTCGTATCAAGCATCATCTGGTTTTAGTGTCAAAGCTTGCATCGGCGTAACCCTTTACGACGAACTCTTTATCACCTCCATAATCGAGAAACATTTCCTTAGTCATCCAATTACTAAGGATAATTTTGACCGCTGTACAGTGATCTACTCCTGGATCACTATTGTACCTCCCTGTCAAACTCATGGCAAGGTACACAACGTGTTTTGTACACAGCATGGCATACTTTATAGAACCTATGGCTGAGGCATAGGGAATGACTTTCATTCTCTCTATATTTTTCTGCCGTGGTCTGGCTTTGAGTCTTACTCAACTTCACACCTTACAAGTCAGGCAAGAACTCCTTCTTTGACTGATCCATTTTGAACTACTTCAAAATCTTATCAAGGTATGAACTCATCAAAAGTCTTATCAAGCGTCTTGATCTATCTCTATAGATCTTGATGCCCAATATGTAAGCAGCTTCACCAAGGTCTTTCTTTGAAAAACTCCTTTCAAACACTCCTTTATGCTTTCCAGAAAATTCTACATCATTTCCGATCGACAATATGTCATTCACATATATTTATCAGAAAGGTTGTAGTGCTCCCACTCACTTCTTGTAAATACAGGCTTCACCGTAAGTCTGTATAAATCTATATGCTTTGATCAACTTATCAAAGCGTATATTCCAACTCCGAGATGCTTGCACCAGTCCATAGATGGATTGCTGGAGCTTGCATACTTTGTTAGCACCTTTTGGATCGACAAAACCTTCTGGTTGCATCATATACAACTCTTCTTTGAGATATCCATTCAGGAATGCAGTTTTGACATCCATTTGCCAGATTTCATAATCATAAAATGCGGCAATTGCTAACATGATTCGGACAGACTTAAGCATCGCTACAGGTGAGAAAGTCTCATCGTAGTCAACTCCTTGAACTTGTCGAAACCCTTTCGCAACAAGTCGAGCTTTGTAAACAGTAACATTACCGTATGCGTCGGTCTTCCTCTTGAAGATCCATTTATTTTCGATGGCCTGCCGATCATCGGGCAAGTCAACCAAAGTCCACACTTTGTTCTCATACATGGATCCCATCTCAGATTTCATGGCCTCAAGCCATTTTGCGGAATCTGGGCTCATCATCGCTTCCTCATAGTTCGCAGGTTCATCATGGTCTAGTAACATGATTTCCAGAACTGGGTTGCCGTACCACTCTGGTGCGGAACGTACTCTGGTTGATCTACGACGTTCAGCAAAAACTTGATCTGAAGTTTCATGATCATCATCATTAACTTCCTCACTGATTGGTGTAGGAATCACTGGAACTAGTTTCTGTGATGTTCCACTTTCCAATTCGGGAGAAGGTACAATTACCTCATCAAGTTCTACTTTCCTCCCACTCACTTCTTTGGAGAGAAACTCCTTCTCTAGAAAGGATCCACTCTTAGCAACAAAGACCTTGCCTTCGGATCTGTGATAGAAGGTGTACCCAACAGTTTCTTTTGGGTATCCTATGAAGATTTACTTCTCCGATTTGGGTTCGAGCTTATCATGTTGAAACTTTTTCACATAAGCATCGCAGTCCCAAACTTAAAAAATGACAGCTTAGGTTTCTCGTCAAACCACAGTTCATACGGTGTCATCTCCACGGATTTAGATGGTGCCCTATTTAACGTGAATGTAGCTGTCTCTAATGCATAACCCCAAAAGCAATAGTGGTAGATCGGTAAGAGACATCATCGATCGCACCATATCTAATAAAGTACGGTTATGACGTTCGGACACACCATTACACTATGGTGTTCCAGATGGCGTGAGTAGTGAAACTATTTCACATTGTTTTAACTGAAGGCCAAACTCGCTAACTCAAATATTTTACCTCTACGATCATATCGTAGAAACTCTTATTTTCTTGTTACGATGATTCTCCACTTCACTCTGAAATTCTTTGAACTTTTCAAATGTTTCAGACTTGTGCTTCATTAAATAGATATACCCATATCTGCTCAAATCATCAGTGAAGGTCAGAAAATAACGATACCCGCCGCGAGCTTCATCACTCATTGGTCCACATACATCTGTATGTATGATCTCCAATAAATCTGTTGCTTGCTCCACAGTTCCGGAGAACGGAGTTTTAGTCATCTTGCCCATGAGGCATGGTTCGCAAGCACCAAGTGATTCATAATCAAGTGATTCCAAAAGTCCATCACTATGGAGTTTCTTCATGCGCTTTACACCAATATGACCTAAACGGCAGTGCCACAAATAAGTTGCACTATCATTATTAACCTTGCATCTTTTGGCTTAAATATTATGAATATGTGTATTACCACGATCGAGATCCAACAAACCATTTTCATTGGGTGTATGACCATAGAAGGTTTTATTCATGTAAACAGAACAACAATTATTCTCTAACTTACATGAATAACCGTATTGCAATAAACATGATCAAATCATATTCATGCTCAACACCAAATAACACTTATTTAGGTTCAACACTAATCCCGAAAGTATAGGGAGTGTGCGATGATGATCATATCAATCTTGGAACTACTTGCAATACACATCGTCACTTCATCCTTTAACTAGTTTCTATTCATTATGCAGCTCCCATTTCGAGTTACTACTCTTTAGCAACTGAACCAATATCAAATACCGAGGGGTTGCTAAGAACACTAGTAAAATACACATCAATAATCTGTATATCAAATATACCTTTGTTCACTTTGCCATCCTTCTTATCCGCCAAATATCTAGGGCAGTTCCACTTCTAGTGACCATTTCCTTTGCAGTAGAAGCACTTAGTTTCAGGCTTGAGTTTAGCTTTGGGTTTCTTCATGGGAGTGACAACTTGCTTGTCATTCTTCTTGAAGTTCCCCTTCTATCCCTTTGCCCTTTACTTGAAACAAGTGGTCTTGTTAACCATCAACACTTGATGTTCTTTCTTGATTTCTACCTTCGCCGATTTCAGCATCGCGAAGAGCTCGGGAATTACTTTCGTCATCCCTTGCATCTTATAGTTCATCACGAAGTTCTACTAACTTGGTGATAGTGACTAGAGAACTTTGTCAATTACTATCTTATCTGGAAGATTAACTCCCACTTGATTCAACCAATTGCAGTACCCAGACAATCTGAGCACATGCTCACTGGTTGAGCTATTCTCCTCCATCTTGTAGGCAAAGTACTGTCAGAGGTCTCATACCTCTCGACACGGGCATGAGTATGAAATACTAATTTCAACTCTTGGAACATCTTATATGCTCCGTGGCGTTCAAAACGTTTTTGAAGTCCCGGTTCTAAGCCGTAAAGCATGGTGCACTTAAACTATCAAGTAGTCATCATACCGAGCTTTTGTCAAAACGTTCATAACGTCTGCATCTGCTCCTGCAATAGGTATGTCACCTAGCGGTGCATAAAGGACATAATTCTTCTGTGCAGCAATGAGGATAATCCTCAGATCACGGAACGATTCCGCATCATTGCTACTAACATCTTTCAACTTAGTTTTCTCTAGGAACATAAAAAGTTAAACGGGGAGCAACATCGCGAGCTATTGATCTACAACATAGATATGCTAATACTACCAGGACTAAGTTCATGATAAATTAAAGTTCAATTAATCATATTACTAAAGAACTCCCACTTAGATAGACATCCCTCCGGTCATCTAAATGATCACGTGATCCAAATCAACTAAACCATGTCCGATCATCACGTGAGATGGAGTAGTTTCAATGGTGAACATCTTATGTTGATCATATCTACTATATGATTCACGCTCGACCTTTCGGTCTCCAGTGTTCCGAGGCCATATCTGCATATGCTAGGCTCGTCAAGTTTAACCCGAGTATTCTGCGTGTGCAAAACTGGCTTACACCCGTTGTATTTGAACGTAGAGCTTATCACACCCGATCATCACGTGGTGTCTCGGCACGACGAACTTTCGCAACGGTGCATACTCAGGGAGAACACTTATACCTTGAAATTTAGTAAGGGATCATCTTATAATGCTACCGTCGTTCTAAGCAAAATAAGAAGCATAATAAGATAAACATCACATGCAATCAAAATATGTGACATGATATGGCCATCATCATCTTGTGCTTTTGATCTCCATCTCCAAAGCACCGTCATGATCACCTTCGTCACCGGCGCGACACCTTGATCTCCATCGTAGCATTGTTGTCGTCTCGCCAACTATTGCTTCTACGACTATCGGTACCGCTTAGTGATAAAGTAAAGCAATTACATGGCGATTGCATTTCATACAATAAAGCGACAACCATATGGCTCCTGCCAGTTGCCGATAACATTACAAAACATGATCATCTCATACAAAACCGTATAACTTATCATGTCTTGACCATATCACATCACAACATGCCCTGCAAAAACAAGTTAGACGTCCTCTACTTTGTTGTTGCAAGTTTTACGTGGCTGCTACGGGCTTAGCAAGAACCGTTCTTACCTACGCATACAAAACCACAACGATGTTTCGTCAAGTATGTGCTGTTTTAACCTTCACAAGGACCGGGCGTAGCCACACTTGATTCAGCTAAAGTGAGAGAGACAGACACCCGCCAGTCACCTTTAAGCAACGAGTGCTCGTAACGGTGAAACCAGTCTCGCGTAAGCGTACGCGTAATGTCGGTCCGGGCCGCTTCATCTCACAATACCGCCGAAGCAAAGTATGACATGCTGGTAAGCAGTATGACTAGTATCGCCCACAATCTCATTGTGTTCTACTCGTGCATATCATCTACGCATAGACCTGGCTCATGATGCCACTGTTGGGGAACGTAGTATTTTAAAATTTTCCTACGATCACGCAAGATCTATCTACCAGATGCATAGCAACGAGAGGGAAGAGTGTGTCTACGTACCCTCGTAGACCGGGAGCGGAAGCGTCAAGTGACGCGGTTGATGTTGTCGAACTTCTTCGCGATCCAACCGATCAAGCACCGAACGTACGGCACCTCCGCGTTCAGCACACGTTCAGCTTGATGACGTCCCACGAGCTCTTGATCCAGTTGAGCTTCACGGGAGAGTTTCGTCAGCACGACGGCGTGGTGACGGATATGATGTGTTCACCGGCGCAGGGCTTCGCCTAAGCTCCGCGACGGTATGACCGAGGTGTGATTCTGTGGAGGGGGGCACCGCACACGGCTAAAACAATTCAACTTGTGTGTCTTTGGGTGCCCCCCTGCCCCCGTATATAAAGGAGCAGGGGAGGGAGGCCGGCCAACTCCTCCTGGTGCGGCTAGGGAGGGAGTCCTACTAGGAATAGGATTGCAATCCTATTCCTAGTAGGATTCACCGAAAGGAAGAAGGGGGAAAGGAATAGGAGAGGTGGCGCCCCCCCAATCCTAGTCCAACTAGGATTCCTAGGTGGGGGCGCCGGCCAGCCCTATGGGCTCCCTCTCTCTCACCCTTTAGGCCCACTATGGACCATCCCCTCTCGTAGGGGGTTCCGGTAACCCCCTCCGGCATTCCCGATAAATCCGAAACTTTTCCGGTATACTTCCGGTGTCCGAATATAGCCGTCCAATATATCAATCTTTATGTCTCGGACATTCCGAGACTCCTCGTCATGTCCGTGATCTCATCCGGGACTCCGAACTACCTTCGGTACATCAATACTCAAAACTCATAATACCGATCGTCATCAAACGTTAAGCGTGCGGACCCTACGGGTTCGAGAACTATGTAGACATGACCGAGACTCATCTCTGGTCAATAACCAATAGCGGAACCTGGATGTTCATATTGGCTCCTACATATTCTACGAAGATCTTTTATCGGTCAGAACCGCATAACAACATACGTTGTTCCTTTTGTCAAACGGTATGTTACTTGCCCGAGATTCGATCGTCGGTATCTTTATACCTAGTTCAATCTCGTTTACCGGCAAGTCTCTTTACTCGTTCCGTAACACATCATCTCGTGACTAACTCATTAGTCCTTTGCTTGCAAGGCTTATTATGATGTGTGTTACCGAGAGGGCCCAGAGATACCTCTCCGACACTCGGAGTGACAAATCCTAATCTTGATCTATGCCAACACCACGAATACTTTCGGAGACACATGTAGAGCATCTTTATGATCACCCAGTTACGTTGTGACGTTTGATAGCACACAAGGTGTTCCTACGGTATTCGGGAGTTGCATAATCTCATAGTCATAGGAACATGTATAAGTCATGAAGAAAGCAATAGCAGTTAAACTAAACGATCATAGTGCTATGCTAACGGATGGGTCTTGTCCATCACATCATTCTCCTAATGGTGTGATCCCGTTGATCAAATGACAACTCATGTCTATGGTTAGGAAACATAACCATCTTTGATCAATGAGCTAGTCTAGTAGAGGCATACTAGGGACATACTGTTTTGTCTATGTATCCACACATGTACTAAGTTTCCGGTTAATACAATTCTAGCATGAATAAAAGACATTTATCATGATATAAGGAAATACAAATAACATCTTTATTATTGCCTCTAGGGCATATTTCCTTCAAAGGGATCATCTTATAATGCTACCGTCGTTCTAAGCAAAATAAGAAGCATAATAAGATAAACATCACATGCAATCAAAATATGTGACATGATATGGCCATCATCATCTTGTGCTTTTGATCTCCATCTCCAAAGCATCGTCATGATCACCTTCGTCACCGGCGCGACACCTTGATCTCCATCGTAGCATCGTTGTCGTCTCGCCAACTATTGCTTCTACGACTATCGCTACCGCTTAGTGATAAAGTAAAGCAATTACATGGCGATTGCATTTCATACAATAAAGCGACAACCATATGGCTCCTGCCAGTTGCCGATAACATTACAAAACATGATCATCTCATACAAAACCTTATAACTCATCATGTCTTGACCATATCACATCACAACATGCCCTGCAAAAACAAGTTAGACGTCCTCTACTTTGTTGTTGCAAGTTTTACGTGGCTGCTACGGGCTTAGCAAGAACCGTTCTTACCTACGCATACAAAACCACAACGATGTTTCGTCAAGTATGTGCTGTTTTAACCTTCACAAGGACCGGCCGTAGCCACACTTGATTCAGCTAAAGTGAGAGAGACAGACACCCGCCAGTCACCTTTAAGCAACGAGTGCTCGTAACGGTGAAACCAGTCTCGCGTAAGCGTACGCGTAATGTCGGTCCGGGCCGCTTCATCTCACAATACCGCCGAAGCAAAGTATGACATGCTGGTAAGCAGTATGACTAGTATCGCCCACAACTCATTGTGTTCTACTCGTGCATATCATCTACGCATAGACCTGGCTCATGATGCCACTGTTGGGGAACGTAGTATTTTAAAATTTTCCTACGATCACGCAAGATCTATCTACCAGATGCATAGCAACGAGAGGGAAGAGTGTGTCTACGTACCCTCGTAGACCGGAAGCGGAAGCGTCAAGTGACGCGGTTGATGTAGTCGAACTTCTTCGCGATTCAACCGATCAAGCACCGAATGTACGACACCTCCGCGTTCAGCACACGTTCAGCTTGATGACGTCCCACGAGCTCTTGATCCAGTTGAGCTTCACGGGAGAGTTTCGTCAGCACGACGGCGTGGTGACGGATATGATGTATTCACCGGCGCAGGGCTTCGCCTAAGCACCGCGACGGTATGATCGAGGTGTGTTTCTGTGGAGGGGGGCACCGCACACGGCTGGAACAATTCAACTTGTGTGTCTTTGGGTGCCCCCCTGCCCCCGTATATAAAGGAGCAAGGGGGAGGCCGGCCGGCCCTTCTATGGTGCGGCTAGGAGTGCAATCCTACTAGGAATAGGATTGCAATCCTATTCCTAGTAGGAACTACCAAAGAAGGAAGAGAGGGAAAGGAAAAGAGGGAGAGGTGGCGCCCCCCAATCCTAGTCCAACTAGGAACCCTAGGTGGGGCGCCGGCCAGCCCCTATGGGCTGCCTCTCTCTTTTCCATAAGGCCCACTATGGACCATCCCCCCTCGTAGGGGGTTTCGGTAACCCCCTCCGGCAATCCCGTTAAATCCGAAACTTTTCCGGAACACTTCCGGTGTCCGAATATAGTCGTCCAATATATCAATATTTATGTCTCGGACATTCCGAGACTCCTCGTCATGTCCGTGATCTCATCCGGGACTCCGAACTACCTTCGGTACATCAAAACTCAAAAACTCATAATACCGATCGTCATCAAACGTTAAGCGTGCGGACCCTACGGGTTCGAGAACTATGTAGACATGACCGAGACTCATCTCTGGTCAATAACCAATAGCGGAACCTGGATGTTCATATTGGCTCCTACATATTCTACGAAGATCTTTTATCGGTCAAAACTACATAACAACATACGTTGTTCCTTTTGTCATCGGTATGTTACTTGCCCGAGATTCGATCGTTGGTATCTCTATACCTAGTTCAATCTCGTTACCGACAAGTCTCTTTACTCGTTCCGTAACACATCATCTCATGACTAACTCATTAGTCTTTTGCTTGCAAGGCTTATTATGATGTGTGTTACCGAGAGGGCCCAGAGATACCTCTCCGACACTCGGAGTGACAAATCCTAATCTTGATCTATGCCAACACCACGAATACTTTCGGAGACACCTGTAGAGCATCTTTATGATCACCCAGTTACGTTGTGACGTTTGATAGCACACAAGGTGTTCCTACGGTATTTGGGAGTTGCATAATCTCATAGTCATAGGAACATGTATAAGTCATGAAGAAAGCAATAGCAGTAAAACTAAACGATCATAGTGCTATGCTAACGGATGGGTCTAGTCCATCACATCATTCTCCTAATGATGTGACCCCGTTGATCAAATGACAACTCATGTCTATGGCTAGGAAACATAACCATCTTTGATCAATGAGCTAGTCTAGTAGAGGCATACTAGGGACACTCTGTTTTGTCTATGTATTCACACATGTACTAAGTTTCCGGTTAATACAATTCTAGCATGAATAAAAGACATTTATCATGATATAAGGAAATATAAATAACAACTTTATTATTGCCTCTAGGGCATATTTCCTTCAACTTTCCCATGAGCTATGTATTGCATGGTTAATTTGCTTAGTGCAGGTGGAGGTTAGCAAAAGACTTGGAGCGACCAACTAAGAGAGCAATGACGGTCATAATAATGCAGAGCGACAAAGCAATATTGAATCAGGCATGGTAGTTATATCGCTACTCAGAAACAAAAGATCATCAAGGCTTGACAGACTTTCTTTACAGTCTTGAATATGCGTGAGCATACGCCAAGTCAATCAAAATAAATTCTCGAAGGAAGATATTACTAAACCATACCACATCATAGGCAAACAAACCAAGTTGGTACTCCAATAACACATTGGGAACCCCCCAGCTATTCGAGATTAACCATAAGAAAACCTGAACTACTAAGCACCATCATGAAAGTAGCATCTTTATCATAGACACATTAACCCATGCAACGGAAGCAAACTCTCTTAATAAGGTGAGCATGGTAATTAAAGAGAGTTCAAGCAACCAACTAGATAAAAGCTCTTGAAAAGGTAAGCATGAATACTAAGAGCAAAGCACGATAGTAGCTATTAAAAGACAAAGAACACACACAGCATAGATAGACATGAAAATTCTATGTAATGTTCTAGGTAGAGGTGGAGCGTGTTTCTCTCCCACATAAAGGAATGCTGGGTTCCGACTCATTATGAAAAACTAATAGAAAACTAAAAGCAAGACGCTCCAAGCATAGCACATAACACATGAAGTGATAAAAATATAGCGAAACGAAAGACGAACTGATAATGTTCATGGAGAAGGGGATGCACGGGGGGCATCCCCAAGCTTAGACGCTTGAGTCTCCTTGAATATTTCTTGGGGGTGCACGGGGGCATCCCCAAGCTTGAGCGCTTGACACTCCTGAATCTTTTTATCATCTTCCCTCGCACACTTGAAAACTCCCTTCATACATAACTCATTCATAATCTGATTAGCGAGGTTAGTACCCTTAATAAAATAATTATACCTTGCTGGAAATAAGGATATTCTTGAAGTTCTACTGTTTCTCAAGATTGCCAAAAGGTTTTTGCAAAGAAAAAGCAAGTTCTCAATTTGCAAAGTGAAGGTAAGGCAAAACAGGACAGAATCTGTGAAAAACAGAACAGCAGGCAGTAATTGACCAGTTCGGGATACTTCTGCAACTCAAATAAAAAAACTCAGAACTGACGCACGAAAGGCAATTATATAGAGAACGATGTCGAAAAAATTCAGACCAAAAAGATGATCTGGTGATTTTATACGAATTTTTCTATCCAAGGACAGAATCTGTTTCCTGGACAGCACCTCACAACTTTTGCACTTTCTAGCAATCAGAGGCTATACTTGACACAAATATGAAAAGCAAAGATACAATGATGATGCTACAGCAGTAAACAACATCAAGACACAACAAAAGCAAATTTTTTATTCATGTGGGCTGCCTCCCAAAAGCGCTTTCTTTTATGCCTTTAAGCTAGGCATAATGCAAAGATCAAGTTTTATCAAAAGTAAAAGAATAGCTAGCCCATACAACGGACTCAAAAGGTAACTTGACCTTCTTACGAGGGAAGTGTTCCATCCCTTTCTTGAGAGGAAACTGAAATTTTATATTACCCTCTTTCATGTCAATGACAGCACCAACGGTGCGCAAAAAGGGACATCCCAAAATAATTGGACATGAAGGATCACATTCAATATCCATAATAGTGAAATCAACGGGCACATAATTATCATTGACAACAATAAGAACATCGTCAATCCTCCCCAAAGGTTTCTTTATGGAAGAATCAACGAGACGAACACCAAAAGAACAAGAATCATAAGGTTTCAATTTAAGCATATCATATATCCTTTTGGGCATAACAGAGGTACTAGCACCAACATCACATAATGCATAACAAGAGAAGTCATTCAAATAAATTTTTATCATAGGATCCCAACCATCTTCTAGCTTTCTAGGTATGGAGGCTTCTACTCTAAGTTTCTCCTCCCTAGCTTTGATGAGAGCATTAGTGATATGCTCTGTGAAGGCAAGGTTAAGCGTGCTAGTGCGGGGATCTCTAGACATTTTGTGAAGGAAATCAATAACTTCGGTAAGAGTGCAATTATCAAAATCAAGGTCACGAGCATCAAGTAAAGTAGTAGTGGTGTCCTTAAGGCTCACCTGTTTGGTAGTTTCTATAGCATCACCATTAATAGGTCCATTGGAACCAGGAGTACATTGGGTGCTAAGAGTGTGAACATCCTCAATAACTTGGATAGTAGCAACAGTGTGGTGGGTAGGAAGGCTCTTAATTCTTTCCTCTTCCTCCCTTTCTCTAGCCCATCTCTCTTTAAGCTTAGCCATCATCCTAATATTTTCATTGATTTTCACTTGAGTAGCATTAATAGGGATGACTTCCCTCTCTTTAAGAGGAGAAGTTTCAATTTTTAGCAATTTTAACTCATTGGCTAAGTGGTCTACCTTAAAAGAAAGATCATCTAGTTTATGCAGTTTCTCTTCTACATTCTTATTAAAGGCTTTTTGGGTAGTGATGAAATCTCTAAGCATGGTCTCTAGTTCAGTATTGGAGTTCTTGGTACTAGGATAAGCATTGTTGTTCCCATAAGAGTTAGAGGGGAACGGTCTAGAATTGTTACCAAAGTTACTCCTATAAGCATTGTTGTTAAAATTGTTTCTAGAGATAAAGTTAACATCTACTTGTTCTTGAGCAATCAAAGAATTTAAAGGAACATCACGAGGATCAACAGTAGATTGCTTCGAAAGTAGAGACATGATCAAGTCAACTTTTTCATTGAGGGAGGAAATCTCCTCGACAGAGTTTACCTTCCTACCTGTTGGAGCGCGTTTGGTGTGCCATTGGGAATAGTTGTTCATCATCTCATCGAGAAGCTTTGTGGCAGCACCAAGTGTAGTTGACATAAAGGTTCCTCCCACGGCCGAATCTAACAAGTTCCGCGAGGTAAAGTTCAAGCCTGCATAAAAAGTTTGGATAACCATCCAAGTAGTCAAACCGTGAGTAGGGCAGTTCTTGATAAGAGATTTCATACGTTCCCAAGCTTGGGCAACGTGTTCATTATCCAATTGTTTAAAATTCATGATGTTACTTCTAAGTTGGATAATTTTAGCAGGTTGATAGTATTTTCCGATAAAAGCATCTTTGCACTTGTCCCATGAATCTATGCTATTTCTAGGCAAAGACTGAAACCAAATTTTAGCTCCTCCTCTCAAGGAGAAAGGAAAAAGCTTAAGCTTAACAATATTACCATCTATTTCTTGGTACTTTTGCATATCACAAAGTTCTACAAAGTTGTTCAAGTGTAAGGCAGCATCATCTCCAGCACCGGAGAATTGTTCTTTCATAACTAAGTTAAGTAAAGCAGGTTTAATTTCATATGAAGGTGCTGAAGTGGCAGGTGTAGTGATAGGTGTGCTGATAAAGTCATCGTTGTTGTGACTAGTGAAGTCACACAACTTGGTGTTCTCGGTGGAACCCATAGTAGCAAGCAAGCAAGATAACTATTTTTGTGATTTTCGATAAAAGGAACTAAAGCAAAAATTGAAAGGTAAACTAACAAGACTAAAAAGCAAAGGTAAAAGATAGCATGCAACTCCCCTATCCTGAAGAGTGGAGTCCCCGGCAACGGCGCCAGAAAATACTCCTTGATGGGCCTCGAACCCCTCGTTGGTTACCCCAAGTGGAAGGTGTAAGATGCAGTAAGTAGAAGTGTTTTCCCCTAGCAAAGATGCCAAGGATCGAATCCCCAGAGACTCCTAGGTTCAACAGGTAGGTGTCAACCGCTAACGGTGCAATTAGCAATCAACGTGGACCTGCACACAGATACAAATAACTTTGCTCCCAACGAGTACAGAGAGGTTGTCAATCTCTCCGGCCTTGTAGTTCACAAAGGGTTAAAAGCAATATGATAGTAGTGATAGATAGTGTTTTTGCAATAGTAAATAAAATAGCGAAAAGTAAATAGTGTATGTGATCAATGATGGTAATATGGACCGGAGTCTCATGATGTTCACTAGTGATGTCTCTCTCCCAAAAGACG
The DNA here is from genome assembly GCA_902687465.1 of Secale cereale. Taxonomy (NCBI): domain Eukaryota; kingdom Viridiplantae; phylum Streptophyta; class Magnoliopsida; order Poales; family Poaceae; genus Secale; species Secale cereale. The sequence goes on from LR738713.1 coordinate 766,148,000, forward strand.
ATAAAACAGCTATGTGAGGTAAACAAATTACAGCTGGGCAATTGACAGGACCACGAACGCAAACCAATGCTGACTACATTGCAAGAAAGGTTGAGGTTCAAAGCATGGGCGGTACGCCAAAGTAAGTAGACCGAAATCCATCAACATCTACTACTAATCATCCACCTTGAGATATCTATCCAGAACATCTCGCTGGTATTAAGTTGCGAGTCCCACCCATAGTGTAAACTCAATGCAACAAACAACTGCATTAAAAGAACTTTGCGTAAAGTAAACAATCCTTGCACCCGCGGGCACAAGTACCGTTGTTTTCCCCCTTGTGGCAACAGCACATCCCCTGGACTCATGTTTCTGTCACTCAAGCTAGTCATCGAGGGGCATGAACCCACAATCGAGCATAACGTTCCCTCTTGGAGTCACTACCTATTACTCGGCCAAAGCAATAAATAACAACGGAGAACATGCAAGAATTACTTATGAACTAAAATATAAAAGAGGTGAATCAAATATATTACTCAAGATCAATCTGAACACAATCTCATAATCCATCGGATCCCAGCAAACTCAACATAGCAACAACATAAGGATTACATAGGTGCCTCGATCATGTAGGGCAGCTCACGAGGACTAATTAGTGAAGCACAAGAACGGGAGGAGAACATCACATAGCTACTGGTCATGGACTCATGGTCCAAGGGAGACTACTCACGAGTCATCCGGGAGGCGTCCATGGTGGTGGAGAAGCTCCCGGTGGTGATCCTCCCCTCCGGCAGGGTGCCGGGAAGAGTTCTCCTGGTGCTCCCGATCTTGGAAGCGGCGGCGGCGGCGGAACAGAGATGGGATCGCGAAAAGAAGTCCTGTTTCGAGGGTTACGGGGAACCCTTTAAATATATGCCAAAGTAGGGCACCGGGGGGCTCTCGGGGGGCCGAGGCGCCCCCCCCCCCCGGCGCGGCCCAGGGGGGGAGGGGCGCCCACAGGGCGCCTGGAGCCCCTGTGCCCCCCCCAGGCTGCCCTTCGGACGCAGTGTTGTTTCCGTATCGCTGATTTTTTATATAATTTTTCTGGATTTTTCTGGGCAGTTCTCGAAACGTGAAAACCTGAAATACAAAAACAGCCGAAAACAGAAACTGGCACTGGGGTGCACTGGATTAGTAATTTAGTCCAAATATGATCAAAAGTGTATGGAAGTGTATGAATATCATAGCAATATCACCCAAAAGTGGCATGGAGCAAGCAGAAATTATAGATACATTTTGGACGTATCAGGGCTGCGCCCCCTCCTTCCTTATCTTCTCTTTTCCCTTTCCTTCTCTCCTACTCCTACTACTTGGAAGGGCTCCTAGTTCTACTAGGAAAGAGTGGAGTAGGATTCCCCAGGGCGCGCCATAGTAGAGGGCCGGCCCTTCCCCTCCTCCACTCCTTTATATACGGGGGTAGGGGCACCCCATAGACGCATAAGTTGATCATTGATATTTTAACCGTGTGCGGTGCCCCCCTCCACAAAAACACACCTCGGTCGTACCGTTGCAGTGCTTAGGTGAAGCCCTGCGCCGGTAGCTTCATCATCTCTGTCACCACACCGTCGTGCTGACGTAACTCTCCCGTGAAGCTCTACTGGATCAAGAGCTCGTGGGACGTCATCATGCTGAACGTGTGCTGAACGCGGAGGCTCCGTACGTTCGGTGCTTGATCTATTAGATCGCGAAGAAGTTCGACTACATCAACCGCGTCACTAGACGCTTCCGCTCCCGGTCTACGAGGGTACGTAGACACACTCTCCCCTCTTGTTGCTATGCATCTGGTAGATAGATCTTGCATGATCGTAGGAAAATTTTGGAATACTATGTTCTCCAACACCAGCGGCTAGCGGCGACGTGAACACCACGGTCTCCGACGCCACGCCTTCCGGCCTTCATCCCTGCCTCTGGTACCCTAGCACTATCTGCATAGGTAGCCAACTAGCCATCTTGTAGAATTTGGGTATGCATTCCACTCTTGTGCATTTTGAAACCGATTCATATATAGAAAACCAACATTGTCAGCTACGTGCCCTGAATAATCCCCTATGCTCTTAGAATTATTTCTTATCTTTGTGATTTATTAGGTAACATAATTTTAGGACATATGATTGGTATTGAACCTTAGGTCAATTAAGTTCCTGGCCACCTCTGTTTGATGCCTGAAAGCAGATGGGGCATTAATTCTCCATTTTCTGAATACAATACATTAAGAAATAGACTGGAGTAAGGGACGAGGAACAGACACTTGATGTGCCTACTGGGAATGTTATTACAAAGGAATTAGTGGTCTGCTGTCCTCCTTAGTCCTTTGAATGATTCATTTTCTTTTGGCATGCAATAAAATGACTAATGCCGACACATCTCCATTGTGGATTTTATATTTTCACTAACCATGTCAAGTTTCCCCTTCATTGCCAGCCGGCTCTCCCCAGCGCCGCTCCTCCCTCCTGTGCGATTATATAGTTCGGCCCCTCGCTGCAGCCTCCATCCCCGCAGGTAATGTTGTGTTGGTCGAGTCTCGATTGATGTTGTGTTGGTCTGTTGGATTGAATGATTGATGCTCTGTTGGTGTGTTGATTGATGTTGTGTACTTTGTGTTCATCTTCAGATAATTAGATGGCTGAGAGTCATGGCATATCAGGTCCTAGCATTCCACCAAGTACTGAACCATTCAAAATGTTTGAGGTTCCTCCAGATCCCTGTACTGAAACTAGAAAGAAAGCGAAGAAGCATGCAGCCTCAAGAGCAGCAATATGGCTCCACTACACTAGGCTTCCCGATGATCCAGACCGCGCTTCATGCAACTATTGTGGACAGACAGTGGGCGTCAATTCATCAATGAATGGTACGTCTGGTATGAACAACCATGCTAAGATATGTAAGAAGTATGCTATTGTCAAGTCGGGGAGTCGGGCCAATCAAACTGAATTGAGGTTCCAACTTAGTGCTGATGGTAGTACTGTCATTCCAGTTCCATGGCAATACAATGAGGAAGAGGTAAGGGCAACCTTTGCTCGGATGATTGTTTTGGATGAGTTGCCATTCATTTTCTCTGAGAAGGAAGGGTTTAGGTATTTTATGATGAAAGCTTGTCCTAGATTCCATATTCCATCTAGGACTATAGTTTATAGAGATATTATGGCCCTCTATGTTGCAGAGAAACAAAAGCTAAAAAAACACTTCATGGATTCTCATCAAACAGTGAGCCTAACAACCGACACTTGGACCTCCGCTAAACTTCAAAATTACATGGTTCTTACTGCGCATTACATTGATATTGACTGGAAACTTAACAAGAAAATCATTAGCTTTGTCTTGGTAGATAGTCACAAAGGGGTGGCTATTGGGAAAGCACTTGATAAGTTAGTGATTGAGTGGGGAATTGAGATAGTGTGCAGTATTACGGTAGATAATGCATCATCAAATGATACTTGTTTACAATACATGAAGAGTTCTCTAAAAAATCGAGGTGGGGCTGATGCGAAAGGTGTATATCTTCACATGAGGTGTGTGGCTCATATTCCATGCGTTTGGTTGCAAGGGTGATCACGGATGGGTTGGGATCGTCCAAAAAATAGACATGTTTGGTTATAAAGCACATGAATGGTTCGACTCAAAAAAAGAGAATATGCCCTGAAGATGCTGAACCGTTCCACCCAACCAAATCGGTCGAATCAAATGGCTACCCTTTGCATGCATGACCACGTGAGCATGACTGGTGGTCCCATCCTAAATAATTAGCTCATCCCTTATATTCAACCAAACACATGAATTGAATGGTTCAGTCCCAAAAAAATTGAACGGTCCCAACCCATTCATAGGACACCTTCAACAAAACGCAGGGATTGTTAATCTTGTGGTTCAAGATGGGTAGAAGATAATGTCTCATCCTGTTCAATGCATTCGAAATGCTGTCAAGTATGTGAGAAGCTCAGCTGTAAGAATGAATAGCTTTAAAAAATGTGTCACAATCAGCAAGGTAACTAGCAAAGGACACCTCTCTCTTGATGTATGCACTAGATGGAACTCTACATTTTTAATGTTGGAGACTGAAGTGACATTTGAGAGGGCATTTGATCAACTTCAACTTCAAGATCCCTCTTATAAGGAAGAGTTAGATTTGCTTGGGGTTGAAGGAGAAACAAGCCCTCCAACTCATGACGATTGGGTTTGTGCTAGTGAGTTCAAATTGTTCCTCCAACACTTCTTTGTGCTGACAAATAAGATTTCTGGCACTAAGTACGTCACTTCCAACACACTCATTGAAGAGGTTGCTGCTATAAATTACTTGCTAGATAAGTGGAGTGAACATGTGATCTGTGATGATGATGAAGTGTTCAAAAACATGGCTGTTAAGATGAAGGACAAATATGATAAGTATTGGGGTGATCCAGAGAAAATGAACAAATACATATTTATTGCTGCTATTCTTGATCCTAGGTAAAACTCTTATATTCATTTGTTCATTCTTGTTATAATTCAATATATAGCTCCTGCCCTTATGAGTTATGACATGCTAATTTTGATTGCTCTTTCTATGCAAGGACCAAGGAATCTGATTTCTTCAAGGATACGATCCAACAGACATATGGGGTGAGTAAAGGTAACAGGATATGGAGTTCTGCACACACGGCATTTGTGTCACTTTTCGGTGAATACAATATATTGTATGGCGTGAATGAACTGATACGTCCAAAACGTATCTATAATTTCTGCTTGCTCCATGCTTCTTTTGTGTGATATTGCTATGATATTGATGCACTTCCATGCACTTTTGATCATATTTGGACTAACCTATTAACTCAGTGCACCACAGTGCCAGTTCCTGTTTTCTGCTGTTTTTCTATTTCAGGTTTCCCCCATATTAAAAGTGCTCCAAAAATTCTAGGAAAAATATAGGAAAAATCAGCGTACAGGAAGCTTCGCGAAGAACCAAAGATGGGCCAGAGGGGAGCCAGGGGAGGCCCAGGCGGCCACCTGGCGCGGCCCCACCCATGGCCGCGCTAGGGGGGCGCCTGGGGCCCCTGCTCCGCCTCTGGCTGCCCCCCTTCGCATATATATCCCTCTCGTCCCGAAACCCTCGAGGACATAACCCTTTTTCGCGATCTCGCCTCTGTTCCACCGCCGCATCGCTTCCAAGATCGGGAGCATCAGGAGAACTCTTCCCGGCACCCTGCCGGAGGGGAGAACCACCACCGGGAGCTTCTCCACCACCATGGACGCTTCCCGGATGTGTCGTGAGTAGTCCACCTTGGACCATGGGTCCATGATCAGTAGCTATGTGATGTTCTCCTCCCCTCTTTGCTCTTCATGGTTTAGACCTCGTGAGCTGCCCTACATGATCGAGGCACATATGTAATCTTTCTGCTGTTGCTTTGCTGAGTTTGCTGGGATCTGATGGATTATTAGACTATGTTCACATTGTGTTTGGGTAATATATTTGATTCACCTCTTTTATATCTTTGTTCTTGAGTAATTCTTGCATCTTCTCCGTTGCTGTTTATTGCTTTGGCCAAGTAGTAGGTAGTAACTCCAAGAGGGAGCGTTATGCTTGATTGTGGGTTCATGCCCCCTGATGACTAGCTTGAGTGACAGAAACATGAGTCTAGGGGATGTGCTGTTGCCACAAGGGAGAAAACAACGGTGCTTGTACTTGCGGGTGCAAGGATTCTTTACTTTACGCAAAGTTCTTTTAATGCAGTTGTCTGTTGCTTTGAGTTTACACTTTGGGTGGGATTCGCAACTTAATACCAGCGAGATGTTCTGGATAGATATCTCAAGGTGGATGATTAGTAGTAGATGCAGATGGATTTCGGTCTACTTGCCTTGGCGTACCGCCCATGCTTTTGAGCCTCTACCTTTCTTTGCAGCATAGTTAGCATTGGTTTGCGCACATAATCCTGTCAATTGCCCAACTGTAATTTGTTTACCTCGCTTTGCTGTTTTATCGTCTTTTGGGAGAGAGACATCACTAGTGAACATCATGGGACCTCGGTCCATATTACCACCGTTGATCACACCTTCTGTTTACTTCCTGTTTTTATTTCCTAGTTGCAGTCATAGCTATCATTATTATCTCTTGTGTTTGATCCTTTGTAAACAACAAGGCCGGAGGGATTGACAACCTCTCTGTACTCGTTGGGAGCAAAGTTATCTGTATCTGTGTGCAGGTCCCGTCAACCGCTAAGTTTCTGGCGCCGTTGACACCTACTTGTCGACCCTCGGAGTCTCACGGGATTCGATCCTTGGTATCTTTGCCAAGGGAAATTTGCCGCTACGCTACATCTCAACCTTCCACTAACGAGGGGCGAGAAGCCATCAAGCAAGTTTCTGGCGCCGTTGCCGGGGACTCCACTCTTCAAGATAGGGGAGTTGCACGCTATCTTTTATCTTTGCTTTTTAGTCTTGTTAGTTTACCTTTCAGTTTTTGCTTTAGTGTCCCTTACCAAAAATCACAAAAATAGTTATCTTGCTTGCTGCTGCTATGGGTTCCACCAAAAACACTAAGTGGGAGGAGTACACCCCTTCTTCCATCACGCCAATCACCACTGTCGGGATCTACAAAAGTAATAAACCTTGTGATTATGTTAGTTTTAATGGAGAGTTATGCCCATGGCATGGCCTTCCAGGAAAAAAAGTATGAGCCCCTGTTTAAAGTTGCTCCCACACTTCCCCAAACTTGGGAAGACGTCCAAACTATTATAATAGAGAGCAATTCAAACAAAGAAGATGACACTACAATTCTGCTCAATAATGATAAAATTGATTTTGATAATTGTAGTCTCTCAGAAGTTGTCACCTTTTTACAAAGAATGGCTAAAGACCCCCACACTAGCACACTTAACCTTGCCTTCACAGAGCATATCACTAATGCTCTTATCAAAGCTAGGGAGGAGAAGCTTAGGGTAGAAGCCTCCATACCTAGAAAGCTATAAGATAGTTGGGATCCTATGATTAAAATTAAGTTGAATAACTTCTCTTACTATGCTTTATGTGATGTTGGAGCTAGTACCTCCGTTATGCCCAAAAGAATGTATGATATGTTTGAATTGAAACCTTTTGATCCTTGTTCTTTTGGTGTTCGTCTTGTTGATTCTTCCGTAAAGAAACCTTTGGGGAAGATCGACGATGTTCTTATCATTGTCAATGACAATTATGTTCCCGTTGATTTTACTATTATGGATATTGAATGTGAACCTTCATGTCCAATTATTTTGGGACGTCCTTTTCTTCGCACCGTTGGTGCTATCATTGACATGAAAGAGGGGAATATAAAATTCCAATTCCCTCTCAAGAAAGGGATGGAACACTTCCCTAGAAAGAAGATTAAGTTGCCTTTTGAGTCCGTTACACGGGCTAGCTATTCTCTTACTCTTGATAAAACTTGATCTTCTCTTTTTGCATCATGCCTAGCTTAAAGGCATAAAAGAAAGCGCTTTTGGGAGGCAATCCACAACGAATTAGGTTTTATTTTGCTTTTGTTGTGTCTTGATGTTTGTTACTACAGTAGCATCATCATTGTATCTTTTCTTTTCAGCTTTGTGCCAAGTTTAGCCTCCGATTGCAAGAAAGTTCAAAAGTTGTGACGTGCTGTCCAGAAAACAGATTCTGTCCTTGGACAGAAAAATTCGAATAAAATCACCAGATCATCTTTTTGATCTGAATTTTTTTGACAGCGTGCTCTATACAATTGTCTTTCGAGCGTCTGTTCTGAGTTTTTTGATTTGAGTTGCTGAAGTGCCCTGAAAAAATTATTTACTACCTGCTGGTCTGTTTTTCACAGATTCTGTCCTGTTTTGCCTTTTCTTCGTTTTGCAAACCTTGAGCTTGCTTTTTCTTTGCAAAAACCTTTTGGCAATCTTGAGAAACAGTAGCTCTTCAAGATTATTTTTATTTCCAGTAGGGAAAAATTATTTTATTGTGGGTACTAACCTCGCTAATCATATTATGATGAGTTATGTATGAAGGGAGTTTTCAAGTGTGCGAGGGAAGATGATAAAAGAAGATTCAGGAGGGTCAAACACTCAAGCTTGGGGATGCCCCCGTGCACCCCCAAGAAATATTCAAGAAGACTCAAGCGTCTAAGCTTGGGGATGCCCCCATGCATCCCCTTCTCCATCAACAATTATCAGTTCGTCTTTCGTTCCACTATATTCTTATCACTTCATGCGTTATGTGCTATGCTTGGAGCGTCTTGCTCTTAGTTTCCTTTTTTTAGTTTTCTTTAGCTTTGCTTGCTGTTCATAACAAGTTAGAACCCAGCTTTCTTTGTGTGGGAGAGAAACACGCTCCACTTCAACCTAGAACACAACATAGGATTTCCATGCTTATCTTTGCTGTGTGTGTTCTTTGTCTTTCCATAGCTGCTGTCATGTTTAGCTCTTAGTTTTCATGCTTTTCTTTTTAAAGAGCTTTTGTTTAGTTGGTTGCTGAACTCTCTTGAGTTTTCATGTTTATCTTGTTAAGAGAGTTTGCCTGTTGCACTGAGTTGTGTGTCTTAATTTAAAGTAGGTAATTGAGGTTGCTATTTAATTTTAGTAGTAACTTGCAATAGTTTTGAGGTATTGCCATGAGTAATGTCTGAACTTTTGGTGTCAAGAGCTTTAGCCTATTAGTGATAGATGTCGTATTTTGGGCAATCCGTGTTTATTTTCGAAAACCTACAAAATAGTTGAGAACTTTAGCTACTAGATGGATCACTAATCTTTGGAGGGATCGAATATTAGAGTACACTCACTTACCATGAGTCGAGGATGCGCAAGGATAACCAAACCCCCATACACTCCTCCTCGGGGTACTTGTCTCTTTGTGAACCTCCTAATTAGATTGAGAGTTACCGATAATAAGTGCATGAGTTCTTCGGACTAATGTGAGTATTCGAAAGTTGACACTTCCACCTAGCCATATTTTTCTAACCTCTTCGGTACCGTGCATTGCCCTTTCTCACCTCGAGAGTTGGCGCATACTTTGCCGGTGCATCTAAATCCTTGGCACGATACGCTCTGTCATCATAAGCCTCATTATATCCTTCCTCAAAACAGCCACCATACCTACCTATCAAGGCATTTCCATAGCCTTTCCGAGATACATTGCCATGCAACATCCATCTTCTCATGACTTGATCTTCATGTCATACATGCTTTTTGCTTGATCGATGAGCCGCATGCTAGTTGGGCCTTGCCCTAATCATTGCTACATGACGCGCTAGTATCATTGCATATCCTGCTACACTGGCAGAGGCATACATTTGCATACATCATGATAGTTTCATCTTCTTTATGTTGAGTACTTTTGTAAAGTGTGAAAGATCTTCTATACTTCTTGTAATATATAGAGTGTTGCCCCTAAAGTGAGGAAAAGATCCCAAAGAGGACAAAATCAAAAGATCCCAAAGAGGACAAATGAGAGTTAAATAGAAAGAGCCATTGAGGCCACAAAAAAATAGAAAAAAGAGAAAAAGAAATAAAAAGAGAGAAGGGGGCACACTACTATTCCTTTTGAGAGATCCACACTCGTACTCCATCTTATACCTTGTACTCCATAGAGATTATCATTCATGCATATAGCTATGTGGGGACCTTCACACTATAGAACTTGGCTTGTATATTCCAATGATGAGCCTCCTCAAAAGAGCTCTAGGTCTTCTTGAGCGAGCAATTTGGATGCACCCCCACTAGTTCCATTGGAGAGCTTACCTTAGCTCATATGTGCATCCGTTGCATGGCAATCCCTACTCCTCACATCATATCTATCATTTGGCTTTCTCTCGCCTATGATTGTCCTCATTGATGTGAGCCTTTCACACCTTTTTTGTCTTCCCCCTTCATCATTTTTCTCTCTTTGCCATCCTAAGTGTCAACTTTCTTGCTTACGCTCATCCATTGCATGAGTGCTCAAAATATCGAAAGGGAGTGGATCATTTTGACTTGTACCTGGCTGGTGGTCTGGGGATGAGTCAAGATAAGATTCCAAAGAAGACCAAGTGTGAAACTTTAGTAGATTAAGTTCTCAACAATACAAAAACTATGTTTTACTCTCTCGTATATCCCTATCCCCTTTCTTGCACGCAAACACCATTTGGAGACATTCGAGTCACGGATAGCGAGAGCTCTTGCACCTTTATGTTCTTATGTTGCTTGTTACAATGCTAATATAGACTCTTGCTTGTTATGACTTGAATTGAATTACATGCCTTGATTGCTTTACTTAAAAGTTCTTATATGGTTGATAGCATGTCACCACAGAAATTATGCTTGTTATCATTTACCTACTCGAGGACGAGCAGGAATTAAGCTTGGGGATGTTGATACGTCCAAAACGTATCTATAATTTCTGCTTGCTCCATGCTTCTTTTGTGTGATATTGCTATGATATTGATGCACTTCCATGCACTTTTGATCATATTTGGACTAACCTATTAACTCAGTGCACCACAGTGCCAGTTCCTGTTTTCTGCTGTTTTTCTATTTCAGGTTTCCCCCATATTAAAAGTGCTCCAAAAATTCCAGGAAAAATATAGGAAAAATCAGCGTACAGGAAGCTTCGCGAAGAACCAAAGATGGGCCAGAGGGGAGCCAGGGGAGGCCCAGGCGGCCACCTGGCGCGGCCCCACCCATGGCCGCGCCAGGGGGGCGCCTGGGGCCCCTGCTCCGCCTCTGGCTGCCCCCCTTCGCATATATATCCCTCTCGTCCCGAAACCCTCGAGGACACAACCCTTTTTCGCGATCTCGCCTCTGTTCTGCCGCCGCAGCGCTTCCAAGATCGGGAGCATCAGGAGAACCCTACCCGGCACCCTGCCGGAGGGGAGAACCACCACCGGGAGCTTCTCCACCACCATGGACGCTTCCCGGATGAGTCGTGAGTAGTCCACCTTGGACCATGGGTCCATGATCAGTAGCTATGTGATGTTCTCCTCCCCTCTTTGCTCTTCATGGTTTAGACCTCGTGAGCTGCCCTACATGATCGAGGCACATATGTAATCTTTCTGTTGCTTTGCTGAGTTTGCTGGGATCTGATGGATTATGAGACTATGTTCAGATTGTGTTTGAGTAATATATTTGATTCACCTCTTTTATATCTTTGTTCTTGAGTAATTCTTGCATGTTCTCCGTTGCTGTTTATTGCTTTGGCCAAGTAGTAGGTAGTAACTCCAAGAGGGAGCGTTATGCTTGATTGTGGGTTCATGCCCCCTGATGACTAGCTTGAGTGACAGAAACATGAGTCTAGGGGACGTGCTGTTGCCACAAGGGAGAAAACAACGGTGCTTGTACTTGCGGGTGCAAGGATTGTTTACTTTACGCAAAGTTCTTTTAATGCAGTTGTCTGTTGTTTTGAGTTTACACTTTGGGTGGGATTCGCAACTTAATACCAGCGAGATGTTCTGGATAGATATCTCAAGGTGGATGATTAGTAGTAGATGCAGATGGATTTCGGTCTACTTGCCTTGGCGTACCGCCCATGCTTTTGAGCCTCTACCTTTCTTTGCAGCATAGTTAGCATTGGTTTGCGCACATAATCCTGTCAATTGCCCAGTGATGGGCCTCTAACCCCTCGTTGGTTACCCCAAGTGGAAGGTGTGAGATGCAGTGTTGTGGAAGTTTTTCCCTTGGCAAGATACCAAGGATCGAATCCCCAGAGACTCCTAGGTTCAACAAGTAGGTGTCAACTGCTAACGGCGCCAGATATTAGCAATCAACATGGACCTGCACACAGATACAAATAACTTTGCTCCCAACGAGTACAGAGAGGTTGTCAATCCCTCCGGCCTTGTAGTTCACAAAGGATTAAACGCAAATGATAGTAGTGATAGATAATGTTTGCAATAGTAAATAATAGCGAAAAGTAAATAGCAGATGTGATCACTGATGGTAATATGGACCGGAGTCTCATGATGTTCACTAGTGATGTCTCTCTCCCAAAAGACGATAAAACAGCTATGTGAGGTAAACAAATTACAGCTAGGCAATTGACAGGACCACAAACGCAAACCAATGCTGACTACATTGCAAGAAAGGTTGAGGTTCAAAGCATGGGCGGTACGCCAAAGTAAGTAGACCAAAATCCATCAATATGTACTACTAATCATCCACCTTGAGATATCTATCCAGAACATCTCGCTGGTATTAAGTTGCGAGCCCCACCCATAGTGTAAACTCAAAGCAACAGACAACTGCATTAAAAGAACTTTGCGTAAAGTAAACAATCCTTGCACCCGCGGGCACAAGCACCGTTGTTTTCCCCCTTGTGGCAACAGCACACCCCCTAGACTAATGTTTCTGTCACTCAAACTAGTCATCGAGGGGCATGAACCCACAATCGAGCATAACGTTCCCTCTTGGAGTCACTATGTATTACTTGGCCAAAGCAATAAATAACAACGGAGAACATGCAAGAATTACTTATGAACATAAATATAAAAGAGGTAGGTCAAATATATTACTCAATCACAATCTGAACATAATCTCATAATCCATCGGATCCCAGCAAACTCATCATAGCAACAGCATAAGGATTACATATGTGCCTCGATCATGTAGGGCAGCTCACGAGGACTAATTAGTGAAGCACAAGAACGGGAGGAGAACATCACATAGCTACTGGTCATGGACTCATGGTCCAAGGGAGAATACTCACAACTCATCCGGGAGGCGTCCATAGTGGTGGAGAGGCTCCCGATGATGATCCTCCCCTCCGGCAGGGTGCCGGGAAGAGTTCTCCTGGTGCTCCCGATCTTGGAAGCGGCTGCGGCGGCGGAACAGAGATGAGATCGCGAAAAAGAGTTCCCGTCCCGAGGGTTTCGAAGGACGCTCTAAATATATGCCAAAGGGGGGCACCAGACGGGGCTCGGGGGGCCCAGGCGCCCCCCCGACGCGGCCCAGGGGGGGGGGGGGCGCCGCCAGGGCGCCTGCAGCCCTGGTGGCCCCCCCGGCTGTCCTTCGGGCGCAAGGTAGGTTCTGGAATGCTGATTTTTTATATAATTTTTCTGGATTTTTCCTGGCAGTTCTCGTAACGTGAAAACCTGAAATACAAAAACAGCCGAAAACAGAAACTGGCACTGGGGTGCACTGGATTAGTAGGTTAGTCCAAATATGATCAAAAGTGTATGGAAGTGTATAAATATCATAGCAATATCACCCAAAAGTGGCATGGAGCAAGCAGAAATTATAGATACGTTTTGGACGTATCAACATCCCCAAGCTTAATTCCTGCTCGTCCTCGAGTAGGTAAATGATAACAAGAATAATTTCTGTGGTGACATGCTATTAACCATATAGGACTTTTTATAGTCATTTGACAAAAGCTTACCGAGACAATGAATCTGTAGTAATTAAGTTGCCTCATGAGAAAATCACAAATGACTGAAAGTTTTACAACATGAAACTGAAACATCAAAAAGATTTGCAATGAACATGATGTGCAAATATGGTAAAGTGATATCTAGCTTGCCCCCTTTAGTGAAGCAAAACATAAATGCAGGGGCACCTTCAAGGTTTAAGTGATGACTAGATACAATGATTTCAAAATAAACGATATCACAATCATGCAAAAGACAATGCTACTTTGGGACAATGCACATTACACTCAGAATGACAATCATGCTCTCAGTAGTTGGTGCTTGAAGAAAGAAGGTGGAGACTCAACATAAAAGTAAAAGAATGGTTATGTGCTAGAGCTTTTTTTTTATTTTGAAAACATAGAAGCAATTTTGTCAACGGTAGTAGTACTTCATATGTGTCATGCATAAGACATCCTATAAGTTGCAAGCCTCATGCATCGAATACCAATAGTGCTCGCACCTTGTCCTAATTAGCTCGGATTTTCATGGGTTATCATTGCATTACATATGTTTCAACCAAGTGTCACAAAGGGGTACCTCTATGCCACCTGTACAAAGGTCCAAGGAGATAAATCACATTTGATTTCTCGTTTTTGATAGATCTCAACTTGAGGACATCCATACCGGGACAACATAGAAAATAGATAATGGACTCCTCTTCAATGCATAAGCATATTCTCATAAGAGATTGAGGATTAATGTCCAAGCTAAAACTTCCACCATGATACATGGCTTTGGTTGGCGGCCCAATGTTCTTCTCTAACAATATGCATACTCAACCATTCAAGTCATGGCAAATCACCCTTACTTCAGACAAGACGAACATGCATAGCAACTCACATGATATTCAACAATAGTGTGACAGTTGATGGCGTCCCCAGAAACATGGTTACCGCTCAGCAAGCAACTTATAAGAAATAAGATACATAAGTGATATATTCTTTACCACAATAGTTTTTAAGCTACTTTCCCATGAGCTATGTATTGCAAAGTTAGTCCGCTTAGTATAGGTGGAGGTTAGCAAAAGACTGGGAGCGACCAACTAAGAGAGCAATGACGATCATAATCATGCAGAGCGACAAAGCAACATTGAATCAGGCATGGTAGTTATATCGCTACTCAGAAATAAAAGATCATCAAGGCTTGACAGACTTTCTTTACAGTCTTAAATATGCGTGAGCATACGCCAAGTCAATCAAAATAAATTCTCGAGGAAGATATTACTAAACCATACCACATCATAGGCAAACAAATCATGTTGGTACTCCAATAACACATTGGGAATCCCCCAGCTATTTGAGACTAACCACAAGAAAACATGAATTACTAAGCACCATTATGCAAGTAGCATCTTTATCATAGACATATTAACCAATGCAACGGAAGCAAACTCTCTTAATAAGGTGAGCATGGTAATTAAAGAGAGTTCAAGCAACCAACTAAACAAAAGCTCTTTGAAAAGATAAGCATGAATACTAAGAGCAGAGCATGATAGTAGCTATTAAAAGACAAAGAACACACACAGCAAAGATAGACATGAAAATTCTATGTTATGTTCTAGGTAGAAGTGGAGCGTGTTTCTCTCCCACATAAAGAAAGCTGAGTTCTGACTCGTTATGGAAAACTAAAAAGGAAACTAAAAGCAAGACGCTCCAAGCATAGCACAAAACACATGAAGTGATAAAAATATAGCGGAACGAAAGACGAACTGATAATGTTGATGGAGAAGGGGATGCACGGGGGCATCCCCAAGCTTAGACGCTTGAGTCTCCTTGAATATTTCTTGGGGGTGCACGGGGGCATCCCCAAGCTTGAGCGCTTGACACTCCTGAATCTTTTTATCATCTTCCCTCGCACACTTGAAAACTCCCTTCATACATAACTCATTATAATCTGATTAGCGAGGTTAGTACCCTTAATAAAATAATTGTTCCTTGCTGGAAATAAAGATATTCTTGAAGGTCTACTGTTTCTCAAGATTGCCAAAAGGTTTTTGCAAAGAAAAAGCAAGCTCTTGGTTTGCAAAATGAAGGAAAGGCAAAACAGGACAGAATCTATGAAAAACAGAACAGCAGGTAGTAAATGATTTGTTCGGAGTACTTCTGCAACTCAAATAAAAAAACTCAGAACATACGCACGAAAGACAATTATATAGAGAACGCTGTCGAAAACATTCAGACCAAAAAGATGATCTGGTGATTTTATACGAATTTTTCTATCCAAGGACAGAATCTGTTTCCTGGACAGCACCTCACAACTTTTGAACTTTCTAGCAATCAGAGGCTATACTTGGCACAAATATGAAAAGCAAAGATACAATGATGATGCTACTGTAGTAAACAACGTCATGACACAACAAAAGCAAAATAAAAAAATTTATTCATGTGGGCTGCCTCCCAAAAGCGCTTTCTTTTATGCCTTTAAGCTAGGCATAATGCATAGAGATCAAGTTTTATCAAGAGTAAAAGAATAGCTAGCCCGTACAACGGACTCAAAAGGTAACTTGATCTTCTTTCGAGGGAAGTGTTCCATCCCTTTCTTGAGAGGAAACTGAAATTTTATATTACCCTCTTTCATGTCAATGATAGCACCAACGGTGTGTAAAAAGGGACGTCCCAAAATAATTGGACAAGAAGGATCACATTCAATATCCATTATAGTAAAATCAACGGAAACATAATTATCATTGACAACGATAAGAACATCGTCGATCCTCCCCAAAGGTTTCTTTATGGAAGAATCAACGAGACGAACACCAAAAGAACAAGAATCATAAGGTTTCAATTTAAGCATATCATATATTCTTTTGGGCATAACAGAGGTACTAGCACCAACATCACATAATGCATAACAAGAGAAGTCATTCAATTTAATTTTTATCATAGGATCCCAACCATCTTCTAGCTTTCTAGGTATGGAGGCTTCTACTCTAAGTTTCTCCTCCCTAGCTTTGATGAGAGCATTAGTGATATGCTCTGTGAAGGCAAGGTTAAGCGTGCTAGTGCGGGGGTCTCTAGACATCTTGTGAAGGAAATCAATAACTTCGGTAAGAGTGCAATTATCAAAATCAAGGTCACGAGCATCAAGTAAAGTGGTAGTGGTGTCCTTTAGGTTCATTTGTTTGGTAGTTTCTATAGTCATAGCATCACCATTAATAGGTCCATTGGGACCAGGAGTACATTGGGTGCTAAGAGTTTGGATATCCTCAACAACTTGGATAGTAGCAACAGTGTGGTGGTTAGGAAGGCTCTTAATTCTATCTTCTTCCTCCCTTTCTCTAGCCCATCTCTCTTTAAGTTTAGCCATCATCCTAATGTTTTCATTAATTTGCACTTGAATAGCATTTATAGGAGTGACTTCCCTCTCCTCAAGAGGAGAAGTTTTAATTTTTAGCAATTTTACCTCATTGGCTAAATGGTCTACCTTAAAAGAAAGATCATCTAGTTTATGTAGTTTTTCTTCTACACTCTTATTAAAGGCTTTTTGGGTAGTGATGAAATCTTTAAGCATAATCTCTAGTTCAGTAGTGGAGTTCTTGGTGATAGGATAAGCATTGTTGTTCCCATAAGAATTAGAGGGGAACGGTCTAGGATTGCTACCAAAATTACTCCTATAAGCATTGTTGTTAAAATTGTTTCTAGAGATAAAATTCACATCTACTTGTTCTTGAGCAATCAAAGAATTTAAAGGAACATCGCGAGGATCAACAGAAGATTGCTTCGAAAGTAGAGACATGATCAAGTCAACTTTTTCATTTAAGGAGGAAATCTCCTCGACAGAGTTTACCTTCCTACCTGTTGGAGCGCGTTCGGTGTGCCATTGGGAATAGTTGGTCATCATCTTATCGAGAAGCTTCATGGCATCACCAAGTTTAGTTGACATAAAAGTTCCTCCCGCGGCTGAATCTAACAAGTTCCGCGAGGTAAAGTTCAAGCCTGCATAAAAAGTTTGGATAACCATCCAAGTAGTCAAACCATGAGTAGGGCAGTTCTTGATAAGAGATTTCATACGTTCCCAAGCTTGGGCAACGTGTTCATTATCCAATTGTTTAAAATTCATTATGTTACTTCTAAGTTGGATAATTTTAGCAGGTGGATAGTATTTTCCGATAAAAGCATCTTTGCACTTGTCCCAAGAATCTATACTATTTATAGGCAAAGACTGAAACCAAATTTTAGCTCCTCCTCTCAAGGAGAAAGGAAAAAGCTTAAGCTTAACAATATTACCATCTATTTCTTGGTACTTTTGCATATCACAAAGTTCAACAAAGTTGTTTAAGTGTAAAGCAGCAGCATCTCCAGCACCGGAGAATTGTTCTCTCATAACTAAGTTCAGTAAAGCAGGTTTAATTTCATATGAAGGTGCTGAAGTGGCAGGTGTAGTGATAGGTGTGCTGATAAAGTCATCGTTGTTGTGACTAGTGAAGTCACACAACTTGGTGTTCTCGGTGGAACCCATAGTAGCAAGCAAACAAGATAACTATTTTTGTGATTTTCGATAAAAGGTACTAAAGCAAAAACTGAAAGGTAAACTAACAAGACTAAAAAGCAAAGGTAAAAGATAGCGTGCAACTCCCCTATCCTGAAGAGTGGAGTCCCCGGCAACGGCGCCAGAAAAAACTCCTTGATGGGCCTCTAACCCCTCGTTGGTTACCCCAAGTGGAAGGTGTGAGATGCAGTGTTGTGGAAGTTTTTCCCTTGGCAAGATACCAAGGATCGAATCCCCAGAGACTCCTAGGTTCAACAAGTAGGTGTCAACTGCTAACGGCGCCAGATATTAGCAATCAACATGGACCTGCACACAGATACAAATAACTTTGCTCCCAACGAGTACAGAGAGGTTGTCAATCCCTCCGGCCTTGTAGTTCACAAAGGGTTAAAAGCAAATGATAGTAGTGATAGATAATGTTTTGCAATAGTAAATAATAGCGAAAAGTAAATAGCGGATGTGATTAATGATGGTAATATGGACCGGAGTCTCATGATGTTCACTAGTGATGTCTCTCTCCCAAAAGACGATAAAACAGCTATGTGAGGTAATGTGAGTATTCGAAAGTTGACACTTCCACCTAGCCATATTTTTCTAACCTCTTCGGTACCGTGCATTGCCCTTTCACACCTCGAGAGTTGGCGCATACTTTGCCGGTGCATCCAAATCCTTGGCACGATACGCTTTGTCATCATAAGCCTCATTATATCCTTCCTCAAAACAGCCACCATACCTACCTATCAAGGCATTTCCATAGCCTTTCCGAGATACATTGCCATGCAACATCCATCTTCTCATGACTTGATCTTCATGTCATACATGCTTTTTGCTTGATCGATGAGCCGCATGCTAGTTGGGCCTTGCCCTAATCATTGCTACATGACGCGCTAGTATCATTGCATATCCTGCTACACTGGCAGAGGCATACATTTGCATACATCATGATAGTTTCATCTTCTTTATGTTGAGTACTTTTGTAAAGTGTGAAAGATCTTCTATACTTCTTGTAATATATAGAGTGTTGCCCCTAAAGTGAGGAAAAGATCCCAAAGAGGACAAAATCAAAAGATCCCAAAGAGGACAAATGAGAGTTAAATAGAAAGAGCCATTGAGGCCACAAAAAAATAGAAAAAATAGAAAAAAGAGAAAAAGAAATAAAAAGAGAGAAGGGGGCACATTACTATTCCTTTTGAGAGATCCACACTCGTACTCCATCTTATACCTTGTACTCCATAGAGATTATCATTCATGCATGTAGCTATGTGGGGACCTTCACACTATAGAACTTGTCTTGTATATTCCAATGATGAGCCTCCTCAAAAGAGCTCTAGGTCTTCTTGAGCGAGCAAGTTGGATGCACCACCACTAGTTCCATTGGAGAGCTTACCTTAGCTCATATGTGCATCCGTTGCATGGCAATCCCTACTCCTCACATCATATCTATCATTTGGCTTTCTCTCGCCTATGATTGTCCTCATTGATGTGAGCCTTTCACACCTTTTTTGTCTTCCCCCTTCATCATTTCTCTCTCTTTGCCATCCTAAGTGTCAACTTTCTTGCTTACGCTCATCCATTGCATGAGTGCTCAAAATATCGAAAGGGAGTGGATCATTTTGACTTCTACCTGGCTAGTGGTCTGGGGATGAGTCAAGACAAGATTCCAAAGAAGACCAAGTGTGAAACTTTAGTAGATTAAGTTCTCAACAATACAAAAACTATGTTTTACTCTCTCGTATATCCCTATCCCCTTTCTTGCACGCAAACACCATTTGGAGACATTCGAGTCACGGACAGCGAGAGCTCTTGCACCTTTATGTTCTTATGTTGCTTGTTACAATGCTAATATAGACTCTTGCTTGTTATGACTTGAATTGAATTACATGCCTTGATTGCTTTACTTAAAAGTTCTTATATGGTTGATAGCATGTCACCACAGAAATTATGCTTGTTATCATTTACCTACTCGAGGACGAGCAGGAATTAAGCTTGGGGATGTTGATACGTCCAAAACGTATCTATAATTTCTGCTTGCTCCATGCTTCTTTTGTGTGATATTGCTATGATATTGATGCACTTCCATGCACTTTTGATCATATTTGGACTAACCTATTAACTCAGTGCACCACAGTGCCAGTTCCTGTTTTCTGCTGTTTTTCTATTTCAGGTTTCCCCCATATTAAAAGTGCTCCAAAAATTCCAGGAAAAATATAGGAAAAATCAGCGTACAGGAAGCTTCGCGAAGAACCAAAGATGGGCCAGAGGGGAGCCAGGGGAGGCCCAGGCGGCCACCTGGCGCGGCCCCACCCATGGCCGCGCCAGGGGGGCGCCTGGGGCCCCTGCTCCGCCTCTGGCTGCCCCCCTTCGCATATATATCCCTCTCGTCCCGAAACCCTCGAGGACACAACCCTTTTTCGCGATCTCGCCTTTGTTCCACCGCCGCAGCGCTTCCAAGATCAGGAGCGTCAGGAGAACTCTACCCGGCACCCTGCCGGAGGGGAGAACCACCACCGGGAGCTTCTCCACCACCATGGACGCTTCCCGGATGAGTCGTGAGTAGTCCACCTTGGACCATGGGTCCATGATCAGTAGCTATGTGATGTTCTCCTCCCCTCTTTGCTCTTCATGGTTTAGACCTCGTGAGCTGCCCTACATGATCGAGGCACATATGTAATCTTTCTGTTGCTTTGCTGAGTTTGCTGGGATCTGATGGATTATGAGACTATGTTCAGATTGTGTTTGAGTAATATATTTGATTCACCTCTTTTATATCTTTGTTCTTGAGTAATTCTTGCATGTTCTCCGTTGCTGTTTATTGCTTTGGCCAAGTAGTAGGTAGTAACTCCAAGAGGGAGCGTTATGCTTGATTGTGGGTTCATGCCCACTGATGACTAGCTTGAGTGACAGAAACATGAGTCTAGGGGACGTGCTGTTGCCACAAGGGAGAAAACAACGGTGCTTGTACTTGCGGGTGCAAGGATTGTTTACTTTACGCAAAGTTCTTTTAATGCAGTTGTCTGTTGTTTTGAGTTTACACTTTGGGTGGGATTCGCAACTTAATACCAGCGAGATGTTCTGGATAGATATCTCAAGGTGGATGATTAGTAGTAGATGCAGATGGATTTCGGTCTACTTGCCTTGGCGTACCGCCCATGCTTTTGAGCCTCTACCTTTCTTTGCAGCATAGTTAGCATTGGTTTGCGCACATAATCCTATCAATTGCCCAGTGATGGGCCTCTAACCCCTCGTTGGTTACCCCAAGTGGAAGGTGTGAGATGCAGTGTTGTGGAAGTTTTTCCCTTGGCAAGATACCAAGGATCGAATCCCCAGAGACTCCTAGGTTCAACAAGTAGGTGTCAACTGCTAACGGCGCCATATATTAGCAATCAACATGGACCTGCACACAGATACAAATAACTTTGCTCCCAACGAGTACAGAGAGGTTGTCAATCCCTCCGGCCTTGTAGTTCACAAAGGATTAAACGCAAATGATAGTAGTGATAGATAATGTTTGCAATAGTAAATAATAGCGAAAAGTAAATAGCAGATGTGATCACTGATGGTAATATGGACCGGAGTCTCATGATGTTCACTAGTGATGTCTCTCTCCCAAAAGACGATAAAACAGCTATGTGAGGTAAACAAATTACAGCTAGGCAATTGACAGGACCACAAACGCAAACCAATGCTGACTACATTGCAAGAAAGGTTGAGGTTCAAAGCATGGGCGGTACGCCAAAGTAAGTAGACCAAAATCCATCAATATGTACTACTAATCATCCACCTTGAGATATCTATCCAGAACATCTCGCTGGTATTAAGTTGCGAGCCCCACCCATAGTGTAAACTCAAAGCAACAGACAACTGCATTAAAAGAACTTTGCGTAAAGTAAACAATCCTTGCACCCGCGGGCACAAGCACCATTGTTTTCCCCCTTGTGGCAACAGCACACCCCCTAGACTCATGTTTCTGTCACTCAAACTAGTCATCGAGGGGCATGAACCCACAATCGAGCATAACGTTCCCTCTTGGAGTCACTACGTATTACTTGGCCAAAGCAATAAATAACAACGGAGAACATGCAAGAATTACTTATGAACATAAATATAAAAGAGGTAGGTCAAATATATTACTCAATCACAATCTGAACATAATCTCATAATCCATCGGATCCCAGCAAACTCATCATAGCAACAGCATAAGGATTACATATGTGCCTCGATCATGTAGGGCAGCTCACGAGGACTAATTAGTGAAGCACAAGAACGGGAGGAGAACATCACATAGCTACTGGTCATGGACTCATGGTCCAAGGGAGACTACTCACAACTCATCCGGGAGGCGTCCATGGTGGTGGAGAGGCTCCCGATGATGATCCTCCCCTCCGGCAGGGTGCCGGGAAGAGTTCTCCTGGTGCTCCCGATCTTGGAAGCGGCGG
>LR738713.1:766170374-766210999 GCA_902687465.1 Secale cereale
CGCCAAGGCGCCTGCAGCCCTGGTGGCCCCCCCGGCTGTCCTTCGGGCGCAAGGTAGGTTCTGGAACGCTGATTTTTTATATAATTTTTCTGGATTTTTCCTAGCAGTTCTCGTAACGTGAAAACCTGAAATACAAAAACAGCCGAAAACAGAAACTGGCACTAGGGTGCACTGGATTAGTAGGTTAGTCCAAATATGATCAAAAGTGTATGGAAGTGTATAAATATCATAGCAATATCACCCAAAAGTGGCATGGAGCAAGCAGAAATTATAGATACGTTATGGACGTATCAACATCCCCAAGCTTAATTCCTGCTCGTCCTCGAGTAGGTAAATGATAACAAGAATAATTTCTGTGGTGACATGCTATTAACCATATAGGACTTTTTATAGTCATTTGACAAAAGCTTACCGAGACAATGAATCTGTAGTAATTAAGTTGCCTCATGAGAAAATCACAAATGACTGAAAGTTTTACAACATGAAACTGAAACATCAAAAAGATTTGCAATGAACATGATGTGCAAATATGGTAAAGTGATATCTAGCTTGCCCCCTTTAGTGAAGCAAAACATAAATGCAGGGGCACCTTCAAGGTTTAAGTGATGACTAGATACAATGATTTCAAAATAAACGATATCACAATCATGCAAAAGACAATGCTACTTTGGGACAATGCACATTACACTCAGAATGACAATCATGCTCTCAGTAGTTGGTGCTTGAAGAAAGAAGGTGGAGACTCAACATAAAAGTAAAAGAATGGTTATGTGCTAGAGCTTTTTTTTATTTTGAAAACATAGAAGCAATTTTGTCAACGGTAGTAGTACTTCATATGTGTCATGCATAAGACATCCTATAAGTTGCAAGCCTCATGCATCGAATACCAATAGTGCTCGCACCTTGTCCTAATTAGCTCGTATTTCCATGGGCTATCATTGCATTACATATGTTTCAACCAAGTGTCACAAAGGGGTACCTCTATGCCACCTGTACAAAGGTCCAAGGAGATAAATCGCATTTGATTTCTCGTTTTAGATAGATCTCAACTTGAGGACATCCATACCGGGACAACATAGAAAATAGATAATGGACTCCTCTTCAATGCATAAGCATATTCTCATAAGAGATTGAGGATTAATGTCCAAGCTAAAACTTCCACCATGATACATGGCTTTGGTTGGCGGCCCAATGTTCTTCTCTAACAATATGCATACTCAACCATTCAAGTCATGGCAAATCACCCTTACTTCAGACAAGACGAACATGCATAGCAACTCACATGATATTCAACAATAGTGTGACAGTTGATGGCGTCCCCAGAAACATGGTTACCGCTCAGCAAGCAACTTATAAGAAATAAGATACATAAGTGATATATTCTTTACCATAATAGTTTTTAAGCTACTTTCCCATGAGCTATGTATTGCAAAGTTAGTCCGCTTAGTACAGGTGGAGGTTAGCAAAAGACTGGGAGCGACCAACTAAGAGAGCAATGACGGTCATAATCATGCAGAGCGACAAAGCAACATTGAATCAGGCATGGTAGTTATATCGCTACTCAGAAATAAAAGATCATCAAGGCTTGACAGACTTTCTTTACAGTCTTAAATATGCGTGAGCATACGCCAAGTCAATCAAAATAAATTCTCGAGGAAGATATTACTAAACCATACCACATCATAGGCAAACAAATCATGTTGGTACTCCAATAACACATTGGGAATCCCCCAGCTATTTGAGACTAACCACAAGAAAACATGAATTACTAAGCACCATTATGCAAGTAGCATCTTTATCATAGACATATTAACCAATGCAACGGAAGCAAACTCTCTTAATAAGGTGAGCATGGTAATTAAAGAGAGTTCAAGCAACCAACTAAATAAAAGCTCTTTGAAAAGATAAGCATGAATACTAAGAGCAGAGCATGATAGTAGCTATTAAAAGACAAAGAACACACACAGCAAAGATAGACATGAAAATTCTATGTTATGTTCTAGGTAGAAGTGGAGCGTGTTTCTCTCCCACATAAAGAAAGCTGAGTTCCGACTCGTTATGGAAAACTAAAAAGGAAACTAAAAGCAAGACGCTCCAAGCATAGCACAAAACACATGAAGTGATAAAAATATAGCGGAACGAAAGACGAACTGATAATGTTGATGGAGAAGGGGATGCACGGGGGCATCCCCAAGCTTAGACGCTTGAGTCTCCTTGAATATTTCTTGGGGGTGCACGGGGGCATCCCCAAGCTTGAGCGCTTGACACTCCTGAATCTTTTTATCATCTTCCCTCGCACACTTGAAAACTCCCTTCATACATAACTCATTATAATCTGATTAGCGAGGTTAGTACCCTTAATAAAATAATTGTTCCTTGCTGGAAATAAAGATATTCTTGAAGGTCTACTGTTTCTCAAGATTGCCAAAAGGTTTTTGCAAAGAAAAAGCAAGCTCTTGGTTTGCAAAATGAAGGAAAGGCAAAACAGGACAGAATCTGTCAAAAACAGAACAGCAGATAGTAAATGATTTGTTCGGGGTACTTCTGCAACTCAAATCAAAAAACTCAGAACATACGCACGAAAGAAAATTATATAGAGAACGCTGTCGAAAAAATTCAGACCAAAAAGATGATCTGGTGATTTTATACGAATTTTTCTATCCAAGGACAGAATCTGTTTCCTGGACAGCACCTCACAACTTTTGAACTTTCTAGCAATCAGAGGCTATACTTGGCACAAATATGAAAAGCAAAGATACAATGATGATGCTACTGTAGTAAACAACATCATGACACAACAAAAGCAAAATAAAAAAATTTATTCATGTGGGCTGCCTCCCAAAAGCGCTTTCTTTTATGCCTTTAAGCTAGGCATAATGCATAGAGATCAAGTTTTATCAAGAGTAAAAGAATAGCTAGCCCGTACAACGGACTCAAAAGGTAACTTGATCTTCTTTCGAGGGAAGTGTTCCATCCCTTTCTTGAGAGGAAACTGAAATTTTATATTACCCTCTTTCATGTCAATGATAGCACCAACGGTGTGTAAAAAGGGACGTCCCAAAATAATTGGACAAGAAGGATCACATTCAATATCCATTATAGTAAAATCAACGGGAACATAATTATCATTGACAACGATAAGAACATCGTCGATCCTCCCCAAAGGTTTCTTTATGGAAGAATCAACGAGACGAACACCAAAAGAACAAGAATCATAAGGTTTCAATTTAAGCATATCATATATTCTTTTGGGCATAACAGAGGTACTAGCACCAACATCACATAATGCATAACAAGAGAAGTCATTCAATTTAATTTTTATCATAGGATCCCAACCATCTTCTAGCTTTCTAGGTATGGAGGCTTCTACTCTAAGTTTCTCCTCCCTAGCTTTGATGAGAGCATTAGTGATATGCTCTGTGAAGGCAAGGTTAAGCGTGCTAGTGCGGGGGTCTCTAGACATCTTGTGAAGGAAATCAATAACTTCGGTAAGAGTGCAATTATCAAAATCAAGGTCACGAGCATCAAGTAAAGTGGTAGTGGTGTCCTTTAGGTTCATTTGTTTGGTAGTTTCTATAGTCATAGCATCACCATTAATAGGTCCATTGGGACCAGGAGTACATTGGGTGCTAAGAGTTTGGATATCCTCAACAACTTGGATAGTAGCAACAGTGTGGTGGTTAGGAAGGCTCTTAATTCTATCTTCTTCCTCCCTTTCTCTAGCCCATCTCTCTTTAAGTTTAGCCATCATCCTAATGTTTTCATTAATTTGCACTTGAATAGCATTTATAGGAGTGACTTCCCTCTCCTCAAGAGGAGAAGTTTTAATTTTTAGCAATTTTACCTCATTGGCTAAATGGTCTACCTTAAAAGAAAGATCATCTAGTTTATGTAGTTTTTCTTCTACACTCTTATTAAAGGCTTTTTGGGTAGTGATGAAATCTTTAAGCATAATCTCTAGTTCAGTAGTGGAGTTCTTGGTGATAGGATAAGCATTGTTGTTCCCATAAGAATTAGAGGGGAACGGTCTAGGATTGCTACCAAAATTACTCCTATAAGCATTGTTGTTAAAATTGTTTCTAGAGATAAAATTCACATCTACTTGTTCTTGAGCAATCAAAGAATTTAAAGGAACATCGCGAGGATCAACAGAAGATTGCTTCGAAAGTAGAGACATGATCAAGTCAACTTTTTCATTTAAGGAGGAAATCTCCTCGACAGAGTTTACCTTCCTACCTGTTGGAGCGCGTTCGGTGTGCCATTGGGAATAGTTGGTCATCATCTTATCGAGAAGCTTCATGGCATCACCAAGTTTAGTTGACATAAAAGTTCCTCCCGCGGCTGAATCTAACAAGTTCCGCGAGGTAAAGTTCAAGCCTGCATAAAAAGTTTGGATAACCATCCAAGTAGTCAAACCATGAGTAGGGCAGTTCTTGATAAGAGATTTCATACGTTCCCAAGCTTGGGCAACGTGTTCATTATCCAATTGTTTAAAATTCATTATGTTACTTCTAAGTTGGATAATTTTAGCAGGTGGATAGTATTTTCCGATAAAAGCATCTTTGCACTTGTCCCAAGAATCTATACTATTTATAGGCAAAGACTGAAACCAAATTTTAGCTCCTCCTCTCAAGGAGAAAGGAAAAAGCTTAAGCTTAACAATATTACCATCTATTTCTTGGTACTTTTGCATATCACAAAGTTCAACAAAGTTGTTTAAGTGTAAAGCAGCAGCATCTCCAGCACCGGAGAATTGTTCTCTCATAACTAAGTTCAGTAAAGCAGGTTTAATTTCATATGAAGGTGCTGAAGTGGCAGGTGTAGTGATAGGTGTGCTGATAAAGTCATCGTTGTTGTGACTAGTGAAGTCACACAACTTGGTGTTCTCGGTGGAACCCATAGTAGCAAGCAAACAAGATAACTATTTTTGTGATTTTCGATAAAAGGTACTAAAGCAAAAACTGAAAGGTAAACTAACAAGACTAAAAAGCAAAGGTAAAAGATAGCGTGCAACTCCCCTATCCTGAAGAGTGGAGTCCCCGGCAACGGCGCCAGAAAAAACTCCTTGATGGGCCTCTAACCCCTCGTTGGTTACCCCAAGTGGAAGGTGTGAGATGCAGTGTTGTGGAAGTTTTTCCCTTGGCAAGATACCAAGGATCGAATCCCCAGAGACTCCTAGGTTCAACAAGTAGGTGTCAACTGCTAACGACGCCAGATATTAGCAATCAACATGGACCTGCACACAGATACAAATAACTTTGCTCCCAACGAGTACAGAGAGGTTGTCAATCCCTCCGGCCTTGTAGTTCACAAAGGATTAAACGCAAATGATAGTAGTGATAGATAATGTTTGCAATAGTAAATAATAGCGAAAAGTAAATAGCAGATGTGATCACTGATGGTAATATGGACCGGAGTCTCATGATGTTCACTAGTGATGTCTCTCTCCCAAAAGACGATAAAACAGCTATGTGAGGTAAACAAATTACAGCTGGGCAATTGACAGGACCACGGACGCAAACCAATGTTGACTACATTGCAAGAAAGGTTGAGGTTCAAAGCATAGGCGGTACGCCAAAGTAAGTAGACCAAAATCCATCAATATGTACTACTAATCATCCACCTTGAGATATCTATCCAGAACATCTCGCTGGTATTAAGTTGCGAGCCCCACCCATAGTGTAAACTCAAAGCAACAGACAACTGCATTAAAAGAACTTTGCGTAAAGTAAACAATCCTTGCACCCGCGGGCACAAGTACCGTTGTTTTCCCCCTTGTGGCAACATCATATCCCCTAGACTCATGTTTCTGTCACTCAAACTAGTCATCGAGGGGCATGAACCCACAATCGAGCATAACGTTCCCTCTTGGAGTCACTACGTATTACTTGGCCAAAGCAATAAATAACAACGGAGAACATGCAAGAATTACTTATGAACATAAATATAAAAGAGGTAGGTCAAATATATTACTCAATCACAATCTGAACATAATCTCATAATCCATCGGATCCCAGCAAACTCATCATAGCAACAGCATAAGGATTACATATGTGCCTCGATCATGTAGGGCAGCTCACGAGGACTAATTAGTGAAGCACAAGAACGGGAGGAGAACATCACATAGCTACTGGTCATGGACTCATGGTCCAAGGGAGACTACTCACAACTCATCCGGGAGGCGTCCATGGTGGTGGAGAGGCTCCCGATGATGATCCTCCCCTCCGGCAGGATGCCGGGAAGAGTTCTCCTGGTGCTCCCGATCTTGGAAGCGGCGGCGGCGACGGAACAGAGATGAGATCGCGAAAAAGAGTTCCCGTCCCGAGGGTTTCGAAGGACGCTCTAAATATATGCCAAAGGGGGGCACCAGACGGGGCTCGGGGGGCCCAGGCGCCCCCCCCGGCGCGGCCCAGGGGGGGGGGGGCGCCGCCAGGGCGCCTGGAGCCCTGGTGGCCCCCCCGGCTGTCCTTCGGGCGCAAGGTAGGTTCTGGAACGCTGATTTTTTATATAATTTTTCTGGTTTTTCCTGGCAGCTCTCGTAACGTGAAAACCTGAAATACAAAAACAGCCAAAAACAGAAACTGGCACTGGGGTGCACTGGATTAGTAGGTTAGTCCAAATATGATCAAAAGTGTATGGAAGTGTATAAATATCATAGCAATATCACCCAAAAGTGGCATGGAGCAAGCAGAAATTATAGATACGTTTTTGACGTATCACCCAGCTGTAATTTGTTTACCTCGCTTTGCTATTTTATCGTCTTTTGGGAGAGAGACATCACTAGTGAACATCATGGGACCCCGGTCCATATTACCACCGCTGATCACACCTTCTATTTACTTCCTGTTTTTATTTCCTAGTTGCAGTCATAGCTATCATTATTATCTCTTGTGTTTGATCCTTTGTAAACAACAAGGCTGGAGGGATTGACAACCTCTCTGTACTCGTTGGGAGCAAAGTTATCTGTATCTGTGTGCAGGTCCCGTCAACCGCTAAGTTTCTGGCGCCGTTGACACCTACTTGTCGACCCTCGGAGTCTCACGGGATTCGATCCTTGGTATCTTTGCCAAGGGAAATTTGCCGCTACGCTACATCTCAACCTTCCACTTGGGGTAACCAACGAGGGGCGAGAAGCCATCATGAACCAACACCACAACATGCATCAAGTGATTGTGCTAGTGAGAGATCAACACCACAGTCAGATTCCATGCTTATGAGAGATTTATACAACAAGAGGATGAAGCTAACTACTGGTGATGGTAGTCGTAGAACTGAATTAGAAAAGTACTTAGTCGAAGATGTAGAAGAAAATAGTCCCGAATTCAAGGTTCTCAATTGGTGGAAATGCAACTCATTGCGCTTTCCTATTCTTTCAAGAATGGCTCGCGACATATTAGCAATTCCTATTTCAACCGTTGCTTCCGAATCAGCTTTTAGTACTAGTGGGCGTATTCTTGATGGCTTTCGAAGCTCCTTGGCTCCCATGACACTCCAAGCCTTGATTTGTACACAAGATTGGCTCCGTTGTAAGCATATCAACATCGAGGCTGATCTAGAGGAGTTGTCTAAACTACAGTGGCGGCTCCAGGAAATGAAGGCTTGGTATTCATTCAATTTTTTTGCTATAAATGTAGTATATGAACCAAACAACACAACAGTAGCAATATATGAACAAAACAACACTAGCATAACGGCAATATCAATATTTCAATGTATTAGACCATAACAACATGAATACATAAGTACCTTTTGATTGATAAAGTGATGATATCCTTCTTACAATATAACTCTGCGGTTGCCTTTTTGGAATAGATTGATGACATCTTCATCCTTCACTTGGTTGAAAAATCCTCTCTCAACGAATGTAACCAAAGAATTTCACCATCTTCATCAACCGCTTCATCATCTTCTACAATTGGGGACGGGGAGCCTCTCTCCCTCTCCGGTTGCGGAGCTTCGTCATGTGTATGCACTAGTGCTAGCTGTAGGTTGCTCTCAACCTCAACGGAAAGAGCAGTTGGTATGGATGTAGAACTTATTTTCCTTGCCTTTGAAGATTTGTCCCACAATTCAAACAAGCTAACATCCTTCTTCTTCATCTAAATCACAATTCACAATCACATAAACAAAGTAGAAATCAGTGACAGTGGCATTGTGGCATCAAATCCATCACATAAACATCCTTCTTCTTCAAACTTCAATGTCCATTTAGTTCAATTTCAGTTTACAAGAAAATCTTCATATTTCTTACAAAAAACACAGGGCAAAAAATCAAAATATACCTTGAAGGTTGGAGCTGGAGGAGACAGTCAGCAGGGGGCACTGGAGGCCGGAGGGCGGATCTCGGAGGCGGACTGGCGCCTTGCGGAGGAGACGGCCGGACGGCGGACACGAGACCGGGACGCCCTGACCGGCTGACTGGAGGCGGAGGCGCATAGCAGATGCAGTTCGCGGAGGGGAGGGGCGGAGCCGGAGGCCGAGGTCCTAGGGGAGAGAAGGAGAGGGCAGTCCGGCCGGACTTGGTATCGCCGCCGCCCGCGCGCCGCTAGGTTTGGGGATCGAGATCGAGGGAGCCGGGGAGGGAGACTGGGAAGTGCGTACTGGTGGGAGACGGAGAGGACGAGAAGTACGTACCAGACACCGCTCGCTTGTTTGTCTCGTTAGCTGCATGGCTCACTTTACCCTCTGTTTTGGACTGGGCCAATATAACATGTACATTAATTTTTTTGGGGGCCTAAATCTTGGGTATTCTAGGGAATACCCAAGAAGACCCCAGCGCCGCCGTTGCTAAACTAGAAGAAGATACTAATTATAGACACATAAACCATGAAGCACACCTTGCTATTACTGAGTACTAACCATTATATTGTGTTTTTCATGTAGGGGTTCTAGATCTCCCAGCCTTAAGGGAGAATGAGGATCTCTTTATCGTTGACTGATGTGTCCTCGAAGCAACGTAGCTATTTTATTTTGGGTAATTAGGCTGATGGGAATCGTTGAAGGTTGAAACTACTTTTGGTAATTAGGCGGCTGGCATGGTAGTTTAAGCCTGAAACAATGCTTGAATATTTTCGTAAATAGTTGCCCTAGGGCAGCACTACATAACCTGAAAAACTGCAGTTATGGACATGTTCTGTACTGAGCTCGCGACTGATGTGTAAATCTTCTATATATGCTTGTGTACTAATTATGATATGCTAAGGTACACTATGTATGCTTGTTCTGTTCTATGCGAGTATGCGTGATGGGATGAATATGACGGCCTGATGGATGAATGTTGATGCCTGATGGATAAATGTTGATGCTCTTTGCTCTGTACTAAGTTTGAACATGTACATCCTTAAGCCCCTGTATGCTTGGTTGTCTACTTGTCTTATATATATATATATATATATATATATATATATATATATATATATATATATATATATATATATATATATATGGTGAATTGCTGCTGCTATTTACACTCAAGTTTGATCATATACACAATATTTACTCATCGAAATATGTCACCAGAACTAAAGAAGTGTTGCCTTATTTTCAAATTCGTGTCAACTTTGGTTATTTTGGTATGTACCGAAACCATACCGAAATATTTTGGTATATACTAAAACCGAACCGTATTTTATTTTCAAACCGTATTTACCGAAGTATAAATATCGTACAAACTGATAAACCGTATTTACTGAACCATGTAAACCGAATAAACCGAACGCACAGAGTGACTTTCAGCCGGAGTCCTTGCAGCTATAACAAACACACATTTTTTAGAACATAACAAACACAGTTTTTTTTTTTTTTTTGACGTGATAACGAACACAGCTTTGGTCGTAGTACACTAGTACGTGAAGTAATTTCGCTATAACAAACACACCCTTCTCTTCTCTTGATCTGACGGCTACGGTGG
The DNA here is from genome assembly GCA_902687465.1 of Secale cereale. NCBI lineage: Eukaryota > Viridiplantae > Streptophyta > Magnoliopsida > Poales > Poaceae > Secale > Secale cereale. The sequence continues at coordinate 766,180,285 of LR738713.1, forward strand.
GGCCTTCCCGCATCGCAGCCGCATCCGGGCATCTCGACGGTCGAGATAAAACGCGACGACCATCCTGTAACCGTAACCGCTCCAGCTGTCAAATCAAAGGAAAATCCTGTAACCAACCGTTCCCCAATAAATTCACCAAGCCGCCCGTTCCTTCCCTCCCTCGCCTCTCCTCGTTTTGAAATTCCCCTCGCCATTCCGCTTGCGTGCTCGAGTTCTCCTCGCCCATCGAGCTCCGTCCACGAGAGGATCGCGCGCCGGTGATGAAGATACGGGAGCTGGATGACGGCTCGGAGGAGCTCGAGGGGTGGGAGGCGGTCGAAGCGGAGCCGCAGTCGGGGGAGGCCGACGAGAGGTGGGTGGAGGTGGAGGGGGCGGGGCGTGGCCGCAATGGCAGCGGCGAGGCGGATCCCTGGGAGTGGGAGAAGGTAGGGGTCATCCGCGTCTACGGCGGCGAGGCGGATCCCTGGGAGCGGGAGGAGGTAGGGGTCATCCGCGTCGACGGCGGCGAGGCGGAGCCCTGGGAGCGGGAGGAGGTAGGGGTCAGCCGCGTCGACGGCGGCGAGGTGGATCCCTGGGACTGGGAGTGGGAGGAGGTGGGCGGCAGCTGCGTCAGCGGCGAGCAGGACGGGGTGAGGGGCGTCGATGAGATGCCCCTGGCGCTCCCCTCGGAGCGGGAGGAGGAGAGGGGCGTCCGCGGCGAGGCGGTCCCTGACGTCAAGCGCAAGTTCGTGGAGGTATTCGCCCGGGCGCTCTTCTATCCGACGGTGATGATCAACTACGGCCGCAGCTTGGTCGAGCCCGAGTTCCATTGGTGGGATCGCATCGACAAGGTCAGTTCACTTCTGTATTCTTCTTCTTCTTCATTCACGGGGAGAATTTTGCGAGAGAACAGCGGGAAGGGACCGGATCATGAAATGGAACTTTTCTGTCTTCGGAACTGAAGCAATGAGCACGGTAGATTCTCTGTACGTTCGCGGAAATCGTCACTGCTACTAATTACAGTAGTAATTACTTCGAGATGGCTACGGTTAATTCCGTCTGACCTTATCTGGGTCCAAGACATATTGAGCAGTACCTTGCCGAATACATTCATGATTCATTACCTGGACATACTCAGTTAATTCACTTTGGTTTGTTGAATCTGTATTGATATTTGCTGTATTTTCAGTTGTATGGATGTTGCCGCTTGAGGAATACCGAATGCTGTTCATCTGTATACATTGGACTAATTTTAATTTTGTATCGATCCAGGATATTTGGATAGGGGCAGTTCCTTTTCCCAGTCAGGGCATCTCCAATGCACGGGCGCTTATTTGGGTGCTTGCGTTAAAAAGAAAATTAATTTAGATTGAAGCGCCGGTGTAAATAACTAGGATTGCAACGCACGAATGCTAGTCTGGGCGCTTATCTATATTTTTTTCCTTCCGGCCGACATTCTCAAGCGCCGGCCTCTCCAACCCAGGAAATAAGCATCGGTGCCCACCGATCCAACCGAACACAGAACCGGTCAGCTGCGCCAGTCCTCACTCTGCTCTGACTCAGCTCACTCTGCTCTCCTCTCTCAAAATCTCCACACCCTTGACAACACCATCGACCCTCGTCAGATCCAGCGAGCCGGAGGAGAACTCCAGGCCGAACTCCCACACGCTCAGATGCCGGCCACAGCGAACGGCGGCGCGCGGGCGGAGTAGGCAACAGCCCGCATCTTCCTTACCATGGAGACGAGGCCGGCGCAGCTGTCGGCGAGGCCGACGGACATGAAGAGGGCGGTGCGCGAGCGGATGGGCAGCAGCAGCCGGGCCTTCCCACATGGAGACGAAGCCGGAGGAGCTCCCGCGGCGCTGACGAACGGGAGGGGGAGGGAGCCGTGGAGGAGGCAGCAGTCGCGCCTTCCCCCATGGAGACGAAGCCGGAGGAGCTCCCGCGGCGCTGACGAACGGGAGGGGGAGGGAGCCGTGGAGCAGAGGAGGCAGCAGCCGTGCCTTCCCCCATGGGAACGAGGCCGGAGGAGCTCTTGGCGATTGCTGTACCAATTGATGTGCGCGTACAAGATGCGCGTACAAGATGAACAAGCTTACCTGACATCGCGAGACCAGGTATGTGGTCGAGGTAATTCCCCACCGATTGCTGTACCAATCGCTGGTAAATTGAGTTGATTGCTGCCGAGATGCACACATATGTGTATGATGATCTGAGTCCGTCATGTTCTCCCTGAGGGAAATTTTAATTGGGCGCCCAATTTTAATTATCGTAGGAGAATAATATGTGCTGATATACAGTTTTGACAGGTTTCAAACTGACTGATCCTAAATTCACATAGTCCTAAAAAGAAATTTAGGGAGTAGAGCTTCGAATAAGAACAACAGTTTCCTATATAAATCATGGCTGTTTGACTTGACAGTACATCGCATTCCACTGGGGATAGTTCCGTATGAACATCCACATCTTAAGAAATTTAAAAGACAATCCAACCATGGCTAAAAAAGAGAGGGTTTTATTCCTTAGAAATAGAGTTACAAAACATTATTGAATAATAAAAATCTCAAATTACATGATACATTGGTAATTGGTCACTGAAAATGAAAATAGTAAAGACTTTTTTTGACATAATAAAGTAAATGGAAAAGATAATTAAAGTGCTATATTAAAAATGAAAATAGTATGCTAAAATTGATTTATAAAAATAGTACTACTCCACTTCTGGTGGACCCTAACCTTCTCCCACCAGTACAGTAGTGTGAAGTTCTGATTCTTCTCCTTCTTGTACATGGCCAGGGCTTTCTGGACAAGCTGTAAGTCGCATTGCCCACTTGCATAGGCATCTTTTAGCCTGCAATAAACTCCATGAAAAGCTACAACTTTCCTATTAGTTTTACCCCAATGGTCCTTGCAGTTTTTACTGTTTCTCCTCCGGGTGGGTGGACTGTTTTTATTGTAGTCCTCCGTGACATTCTTCCAATACACGTCTCCCTTTTTGTTGTTTCCATCAATGGAGTCTATGGAGTTATTCAACCAAGCACTTATCTGCAACCAAAAAATTATATGCCTAAATGTTACTTTAAGGAATAAATTAGAATTTTTTTAATTATGAAAATAATGGAATTATTCTACCAAGCGTTAATGTGTGTGTTTTCGTAAAAAAAAGTTAATGCGCGAGAAAATTCATTATATTACTAGAAGGAAAACAATATGTCTACTAGTTGCTTGAAGGAAAAAACAAATTGTTTTGAATATTGAACCGGTTGAATTATTTAATCAAGTGCCAATGAGTAATATGCATTCATTATATTACTACTTGTTCCTAAAATAAAAAATGTGGAATAATGGAATTTTCCTAATAAAGCGCTAATATTAATAAGATTTTATTATCAACAGCTTAGTGATAAATAAAAATTTATTTAGACATTTTAATAAAACTACAGCCATAAAAATACTTGTTGACTACTCACCAGTCTAATGTTGTCGTCCTCGGTCCAAGCTAGACGCCGGCCTCGGGTATCTTCTGCATTGTCATTGTTGCCGTCGTCGCCGTGGTCGTCATCGTCGTCGTCGCCCTGGCCATTGGTAGCATTGTGCTGCATACTCGGAGTAGAGCCATAGCCATAATATCCACTTGAATCAAATTGTAGGGACATATGTGGTTGGGAAGACAAATTTACTGGATAATTAGGAGGTGGATACATCTCTGGATATTCATACTGGGAGCTAGCGGAAGCGAACAAATCGTTCTGAAAGGGATTCATCGGAAAATCGTGAACAAAAACTTGTGTGAGATATGAGCAGGATTGTCTTGTGTGTGACTAGATAATTTTGAGATGTGCGTGCAACTGGAACCTGCAAGTAGGACTATATATAATGAGATAGCTTGACTGCATGCATGATTTAGTCAGCACTGCATGCATGATTTAGTTAGTCCGTATGACTGAATGAATGGTTGTAGTTAATTGATATTTTTTTCTTGCTAACTGACCGTGCTTGCAGGTTTGAAGATCGGAATTTTTCCCCTGTTGAACCAGCTTCACATTCACATGCTTTTCATTTTTGGCATTTTTTTATTGTAAGTATTCAGGTCTCATGGAGAATTATTATAGATATAAACAACCTCTATATTTTATTGTAGTTTATTTTTGTGCGTGAAGAGAAAGAAAACATATATTATTTTGAACCAAGAAATATATTTTTTGTGTAGCTGCAAAAGAAAATCAGGTGAGTTAGTTGCGTATAGCTGGCTCCGTTTAGCAAAGACCAGCTGAGGTAGTTGAGCCGTTGCAGATTTGTAGCGCTCCAAGGAGCGTCCGGTGCCAAATTGGTACGAAGAAAAAGGATCGCGCAGAAAAAAAAAGGGGAAGCGCCCGACGACAGCATGGGCATCGATGCCAGCCCAAATCCTGGGATCGGGGGGGATTTGACCAAATCGGGAGGGAATCGAACCCTGGCGCCCATCGTAAGCGCTCCCGTTGTACATGCCCTACATGCCCTCATGTGCCACAGTTGAAGAAACTAGGAATAACTGGGGTCGTCGCATTGACTGAGCCGTTCGAAACTCTGGTTTCAAAAGGTGCATATGAGGTGACCATTTTTGAACTCTCATCTGTCATCTGCAGCACTATATTTGCCTTGTGTATAGTACATGTTCCTTTCAGTGTGAGAATGCTAGGTAGTATCTGAAACTGAAAGAAAATTGTGTGCATCTTCTGTAATGTATTGGATTTAGTGAAGATCAGCTAGGTAGTATCTGAAACTGAAAGAAAATTGTGTTTGTGGTGAATTAAGTAGTTTCAACAGGAAAGTAAGGTTGTTATACAGTGCTGTAGACACTATACTGTGAATATGCCAGTCATAGAAATGGACTTTGCATGTTGACATGAGAGTTGACCATCAGTTGTCAGGTTGTATTCAGTTCTCTTATCGCTCCGAAATATTTTCAGTTTCATGGAATGGTTCACCTCGAGATTCCCACTACAGATTATGCCTATGCTCCTTCAAAAGAAAATATCTGCAAAGCATTGGATTTTATCCGCGGTAAGTATGCTAAGGCTTTACCATGGTTATGCATTTTTGTACAAACTTGCATGGAACTTAAGCAGTCAGAGTTGATGTATATCCTTTTTCTTTTCTTCAGAAAATGCAACAGAAGGTGGTAGTACTTTGGTCCACTGCAAGGCAGGAAGGGCACGAAGCGCTACCATAGTTCTATGCTATTTGGTATGACAATGTGCATTAGTTGTGCATTAGATTTCTCGTTTCCTTTCTACGCATGTCATATTATTACCTCTGTAATTGCAGATTAAGTACAAGAATATGACTCCCGAAGCAGCTTTGGCTCATGCGAAGTACGTAAGAACTCGAGTGAAATTGGCAACAGCTCAATGGCAGGCATGTAACCCGACTTCTTTTTCAATTGCAGTACTAGATGAATGATACTTCCTCTGTTCTGATATAAGTGGCGTTTTTGACCAGTGCATATATGGTCTTTTAGCCAGCCAATGTTTTACTTAAATCGTGACAAAATCTCCCTTGTATGTACCTAGAGGGAGCTTCACCTTTTTTCTTCTTGGGATGTGCACAGAACACTCAACACTCAACTCTGGAGTTGTACTTTATAAACATGACTTTGTTACTCTGAAGGAATGCTACAGTTAATTATCCCTGAGATCAACTATACCGCTGCTCCCACCAATCAGCACATGGTCTCCATCACACATTCAAAAATCAGCACATTCACTAGAAATAGAGAAGTGAAAAGATCATTTAGGTTGCCATTCTTTACTGATTATTGGGGGTTTAGTTCAGTATAGTTCAGTAAAGAGAGTTAATAGGTAAACAATGATCATACTGTATCTGGGCCCAGAAAACTTGCTAAGAGAGGAACTCAATATATAATACAGTACTAGATATACACTTGGAACATGGAAATAATTGAGGTTCATTCAATAACAAACATTTACAAAAGCAACTATTGCTGAAGGTGCTAGTTCTTCATCAAGGCTTGCCCCTGCCACATTGAGAAGATTTAGATTGCACCTGCAAATATTTGTCAAGCCATTTATTTACCTTTTAGGGGTAGAGATTAGCATCATTGACCAACCAAATTGGGCAAGCACCAAGGTCAAGGTCTTCTGCTAACTACAGTAAAGACATAGCACATCAAAGCATCAGCTGAGTTTATGTCTAATCGCCGGACAACTCCCAGATCAAGGTCAAGCATTAGTGTTTTACTCACTTGGAAGTGAATTCGAGCAATCCAAGTTCACCATCAATTTAATCATTGAAACCACTGAATCTGTCCTCCCAAGGCCCAACAGTTCCAATCCAACAAACTCATTTGATAGAAAATATCCAACGACAACGAGTACACAGTATTCATAACAGATTTAGATCGAAAAAAAGTTGGAATGCTTGCATTGCTAGTCACAGTCTTCCAAGTATTTGGAGAAAATATTTTGGTCAAGAGTGTCAATATATAAAAGCGAAGGGAGTATTGTTATTGTTATATTCCGGTCTTTTCAAAATTATGTCGATGCTTATTTCTTATCTGATGTACTTTCTCATTTCTTCATTGCTCAGGCTGTCAAGGAGTTTAACTCAAGTCTGGTGGATGTTAGTGAGGATGTTAGTCAGGATGTTGGTGAGGATGTTGATGACGTTGGCACCGACACGCTGCAGGGTGCGTGAAGATTACCTACAACTGCGGAACATTCTTCTGAATTGGCCTGATTTGTAGATTCACGTGCATTTTTTCATATTGCGGATCAGCAAGTGTGAATAATTCAGCGTTAGTTTCCACAGCCCGCGGAAAGTCCTTAAGAGGACTATAGGAGAGGTTGATATGATTCCGCTTGAGTGGTTTCCATTCACCATGGCTCGTGAACGTAGTTGTAATGTCTGCCACGTGTCCACCATTCTGCTTTGTTCTGATCACTTGGTAAATGGTTACTGACAGTCAATGTGCTCTGTGGGGATCAGGTTTTGCCGTTTGGAACATCATATGGAAGTTAGTTGCCTTCAGTGGAGATCAGGTGTTGTTTCGTTTTATTTGCCATTCTGCTTTATTCTAATCACTTGGGAAATGGTTACTGACAATTAATGTGCTCTGTGGGGATCATGTTTTTGCTGTTTGAAACATCATGCTGAAGTTCGTTGCCTTCTGTGGAGATCAGGTTTTGTTTCGTTTAATGTGCCATTCTGCTTTGTTCTGATCACTTGGTAAATGGTTACTGACAGTTAATGTGCTTTGTGGAGATCAGGTTTTGCTGTTTGAAACAATAGTGTTGAAGTGCGTTGCCTTAGATGGAGATTAGGTTTTGTTTCGTTTAATGTGCTCTGGTTTTTAGGGAATCGTTTAATGTCCTCTGTTAGGTAACAGCCGATAGGTAGGAAAATATGGAAGGAGCGCGACTCGAGCAATGTTAGTACTGAATAAACCTAATGGTCGATATAATGTGCTGCTAATTAGTGCAAAGGAACGCACAACATGTGCCATTTTTGTAGGGGAGTAAGATACTAACAAATTAACAACATCAAGTTCTTTATGGTAGCACGTAAACGTACCAACAGTACGCCTCCTTAAATTTTCTTTCTGGTGTAGATGGCTCCAAATCTGAATTCATTTGAGTGTACACAAGTTTCAAAATCACCGTACATGGGCCAAGACAGAATTTAGCTACGGGTCAAAACTCAATAAAAAAAAAGAACATCTCTTATAATAAATAACGAATATGTACTACTCCCTCCGTCCCAAAATAAGTGTCTTGAGCTTAGTACAAATTTGTACTAGAGCTAGTACAAAGTTGAGACACTTATTTTGGGACGGAGGGAGTACTATTCTGCAACATGTATAGCTATATAACCAACAAACAGAAAAGTTCTTAGACTGACAACTGCTAACCCGTTTAATTCACAAGACAACTTGGCGATAGCCTGGTTTTTCTGGAATATCATTTCCAGTGGGAAGGGGGGTAATGTGACACAATACTAGGTCAGCATCAAATTGCATGTTATTGCATGATGAGAATTGCCATGAAGGAACTGTTTGACATTCTAGATGCAACCAGCATCATTTATAAATTATTAGCAGCATGGCAACTTTATTGTAGATAGCAATATATTTAACTTCCATTTACATTACATGGTCTCTACTGGCAGGGAAGGAGGCTCACCTTAATAAATCTGAAGCCCAGACAAGTTGTAATTGATTTGCTCAAATCTGAACTTATTCAGAAGCATTTTCGCTTTGTGTTACAACCACAGTGATTTATTTTTAGCTTTTGTTCCAGCTTTGGTATATGTGAACACTGCTTTTACGTGGTACAAAGTTACTTGTTCCTTATTCTGTTGATCACAACGTTCCAGGCCTCATGACGTATGGTATGATGAGAGACAGTAATTTATTTCTTGAGGGGAATGATGATGAGAGACAGCTAACCATGACAAACTCCTACTTTCTCGCCAAAAAAAGAAAGAAGACAAACTCCCACTATGAAACAGAGGTGTCTGAACTGTGAAGTTATAAATCATATAATCTTTTTTTGCATAATAAATAAATAAATCATATTATCTTCAATATCATTTGGCCATGTTCAACTATAACAAAGTCAAGCGGCTGTTGTCAGGAATATGTCCACAGAAAAATCTGGCACGAGTGGCATGTACTCCCTCCAGTCCTTTTTACTCTGCACATTGGATTTGCCGAAAGTCAAACTTTGCTAAGTTTGACCAAATTTATATTAGAAATTATTAGCATCTATAATATCTAATAAATATAATACAAAAATATATTCCGAGATGAATCTAATGATATTGGTGTTGTTATGTGAATGTCAATAGTTTTTTATATGAACTTGGTCAAAGTTGGATGAGATTGACTTCAGACAAACCTCATATGCAGAGTAAAAAGGACCGGAGATTGATGTTGCTATGACTTTGCCATGCTTAATGCTTGTCACCTTGGGCCCGGGTGCCATGATTTCATATCTGAACCGTTTATGTTATCACCATTATATCCATGTTCTAGATCCGATCTTGCAAGTTATAGTCACCTACTACGTGTTATGATCCGGCAACCCCGGAGTGACAATTGTCGGGACCACTCCCGGTGATGACCGTAGTTTGAGGAGTTCATGTATTCACAGTGTGTTAATGCTTTGTTCCGGTTCTCTATTAAAAGGAGGCCTGCAAATACCTGCAAATATTCTTTGGCTCCCTTTGTGTCGAATCTATAAATTTGGGTTGAATACTCTACCCTCGAAAACTGTTGCGACCCCCTATACTTGTGGGTTATCAAGACCTTTTTCTGGCGCCGTTGCCGGGGATCATAGCTATATTTTTTGAGTCACTTGGCATTATTATCAATTTATCATTATGAAGAATCTGAAGGATGCTAAAGACCAAGATTTTTCCCTCTAAGACGAGGTGAGGTAAGGAACTGCCATCCAGTTCTGCTTTAGATTCACCTTCTATTATAAGTAAACTTGCAACACCCCCACATGCTATTAATCCTGATATGTTGCAAGTTATTGATGATGCTACTTCTGCTATGAATGATACTTATGATGATGCTAGTACCTTGAATGATGATGATGTTTCACTTGGTGAATTTCTTGATGAACAAATTACTAGAGTAAGACAACATGATGTTGTTGAATCTGATGATGAGCTGAAAACTGAAATTTTTGAAACACCTGCTAGAACTAGCCTTCCTAGATATGAATTTCCTAAGGTACCGGAAGGTTATGTTATGAATGAGGAGACAACTAGAGATATTCTTGCTTGTAAGGATAGAGATGATCTAGAGAAATTATTATGCAAGTATAAAGAAAAGTATCTGAATGCTGGAATGCAATGCGATCCTAAGTTTGGTACATCACCTATCTTTATTGATGATAAGGATTATGAATTCTCTGTCGACCCAGAGTTAATTACTTTGGTTGAATCTGATCCTTTCCATGGTTATGAAATTGAAACTGTTGTGGCACATCTCACTAAGTTGAATGACATAGCCACCTTTTTTTACTCATGATGAGAAAACTCGTCACTACTATATTCTCAAATTATTTCCGTTCTCATTAAAGGGAGATGCTAAAGCATGGTACAATATGTTGGGGAACGTTGCATGGGAAACAAAAATTTTTCCTACGCTCACCAAGACCAATCTAGGAGATGCATCTACGAGGGAAGAGTTGGATCCACATACCCTTGTAGATCGCTAAGCGGAAGCGTTCAAGAACGCGGTTGATGGAGTCGTACTCGCCGCGATTCAGATCGCCGAAGATCCTAGCACCGAACGGACGGTGCCTCCGCGTTCTTCACACGTACAGCTCGGGGACGTCTCCTCCTTCTTGATCCAGCAAGGGGAAAGGAGAAGTTGACGGAGAAGCCCAGCAGCACGACGGCGTGGTGGAGATGGTGGTGGAGGATTCCAGCAGGGCTTCGCCAAGCACTGCGGAAAAGACGAAGATCTCTACGGTGGAGGGAGGGCAGCGCCGAGGCACGAACGTGTGTGGCTGCCCTCCCTCTGCCTCTCTTTATATAGGGGGGAGAGAGGGGAGGGGGCGCCCTAGGGTTTACCCCTAGGGGCGGCGGCCAAGGGGAGATGGGAGGGGGCGGCGGCCCAGGGGCTAGGGTTTCCCCCCCGAAGTGCCTTGCCCCCCACTCCAAAGGGTGCGGCTGCCCTAGGGGGGGGCCACCCCCCATGCGCAGGTGGAGAGGGCCCAAGGGGGGGCGCACAGCCCCATGAGGGCTGTTGCGTCTCCCACTTGTGGCCCATAGGGCCCATAACAATTACCGGGACCCCCCGAAACCCCTTTCGGTCATCCGACGACTCCCCGATGCTCCCCGGAACACTTCCGGACTCCGATCACTCTCATCCTATATACCAATCTTCGTCTCCGGACCATTCCGGAGACCCTCGTCACGTCCGGGATCTCATCCGGGACTCCGAACAACCTTCGGTAACCATGCACTGTTCTCACTAACAACCCTAGCGTCACCGAACCTTAAGTGTGTAGACCCTGCGGGTTCGGAAACTATGCAGACATGACCGAGACACTCCCAGGTCAATAACCAATAGCGGGATCTGGATACCCATATTGGTTCCCACACGTTCCTCGATGATCTCATCGGATGAACCACGATGTCAAGGATTCAGGCAATCCCGTATACAGTTCCCTTTGTCTCGTCGGTATGTTACTTGCCCGAGATTCGATCGTCGGTATCTCTATACCTAGTTCAATCTCGTTACCAGCAAGTCTCTTTACTCGTTCCGTAATACATAATCCCGTGACTAACTACTTAGTCACTTTGAGCTCAATGAGATGACGTATTACCGAGTGGGCCCGGAGATACCTCTCCGTCACACGGAGTGACAAATCCCAGTCTCGATCCATGTCAACTCAACAGACACCTTCGGAGATACCTGTAGAGTACCTTTATAGTCACCCAGTTACGTTGCGACGTTTGGCACACACAAAGCACTCCTACGGTGTCAGTGAGTTACATGATCTCATGGTCATAGGAACTTATACTTGACATGCAGAAAACTATAGCGATAACTGATACGATCAAAAGCTATGTTTAACGTTTGGGTCTCGTCCATCACATCATTCTCCTAATGATGTGATCCCGTTATCAAATGACAACTCATGTCTATGACCTGGAAACCGCGGTCATCTTTGATCAACGAGCTAGTCCTGAAGAGGCTTACTAGGGACACAAAGTTTGTCTATTTATCCACACATGTATTTAAGTTTACAATCAATACAATTATAGCATGGATAATAAACGATTATCATGAACAAGGAAATATAATAATAACTCTTTTATTATTGCCTCTAGGGCATATTTCCAACAGTCTCCCACTTGCACTAGAGTCAATAATCTAGCATTACAAGGTAATGAATCTAACACCCATAGAGTCTTGGTGTTGATCATGCTTAGCCCGTGGAAGAGGCTTAGTCAACGGATCTGCAACATTCAAATCCGTGTGTACTTTGCAAATGCTTATGTCCTCCTCCTTGACTGAATCGCGGATGGAATTGAAGCGTCGCTTTATGTGTCTGGTTCTCTTGTGAAACCTTGGTTCCTTGGCTAGAGCAATGGCACCAGTGTTGTCACAAAACAGAGTCATTGGGTTCAATGCACTAGGCACAACTCCAAGATCTGTCATGAACTCGTTCATCCAGACACCTTCCTTTGCCGCCTCCGAGGCAGCTATGTACTCCGCTTCGCATGTAGAATCGGCTACCACGCTTTGCTTGGAACTGCACCAGCTTACCGCTCCCCCGTTGAGAATATATACGTATCCGGTTTGAGACTTAGAGTCATCCGAATCAGTGTCAAAGCTTGCATCGACGTAACCCTTTACGACGAGCTCTTGATCACCTCCATAAACGAGAAACATCTCCTTAGTCCTTTTCAGGTACTTTAGGATATTCTTGACCGCTGTCCAGTGATCCATACCAGGATTACTTTGAAACCTTCCGGCCATACTTATGGCAAGGCTGACATCTGGTCTTGTGCACAGCATTGCATACATGATAGAGCCTATGGCTGAAGCATAGGGGATGACACTCATCTTTTCCCTATCTTCCGCAGTCACTGGGCATTGAGTCTTACTCAACTTTGTACCTTGCAATACCGGCAAGAACCCCTTCTTGGATTGATCCATTTTGAACTTCTTCAAAACTTTATCAAGGTATGTACTTTGTGAAAGTCCTATCAAGCGTCTCGATCTATCTCTATAGATCTTGATGCCCAATATGAAAGCAGCTTCACCGAGGTCCTTCATCGAAAAACTCTTGTTCAAATACCCCTTCACGCTATCCAAAAGTTCTATATTGTTTCCAATTAGCAATATGTCATCCACATATAATATTAGAAACGCTATAGAGCTCCCACTCACTTTCTTGTAAATACAAGCTTCTCCGTAAACTTGTACAAACCCAAACGCTTTGATCACCTCATCAAAGCGAAGATTCCAACTCCGAGATGCTTGCACCAGCCCATAAATGGAACGCTGGAGTTTGCACACTTTGTCAGAATTCTCTGGATCGACAAAACCTTCCGGTTGTATCATATACAACTCTTCCTTAAGAAAACCGTTAAGGAACGCTGTTTTGACATCCATCTGCCAAATTTCATAATCGAAATATGCAGCTATTGCTAACATGATTCGGACGGATTTAAGCATCGCTACGGGTGAGAAAGTCTCATCGTAGTCAACTCCTTGAACTTGTGAAAAACCCTTTGCCACAAGTCGAGCTTTATACACGGTGACATTACCGTCAGCGTCCGTCTTCCTCTTAAAAATCCATTTATTCTGAATGGCCTTCCGCCCTTCAGGTAATACTTCCAAAGTCCATACTTTGTTTTCATACATGGATCCCATCTCGGATTTCATGGCCTCTAACCATTTGTCGGAATCCGGGCCCACCATCGCTTCTCCATAGCTCGTAGGTTCACTGTTGTCCAACAACATGACCTCCAAGACAGGGTTACCATACCACTCAGGTGCAGTGCGTACCCTTGTCGACCTACGAGGTTCGGTAGTAACTTGATCAGAAGCTTCTTGATCATCATCATTGGCTTCCTCTTCAACCGTTGTAGGCTCCACAAAAACATCTTTCTGTGCTGCGCTACTCTCTGGTTGAAGTAGAGGTTCAATAACCTCATCAAGTTCTACCTTCCTCCCACTCAAATCTTTCGAGAGAAACTCTTTCTCGAGAAAGGACCCGTTCTTAGCGACAAACACTTTGCCCTCGGATCTGAGATAGAAGGTGTACCCAACCGTCTCTTTTGGGTATCCTATGAAGACACATTTGTCCGCTTTGGGTTCGAGCTTTTCTGGCTGAAGCCTTTTGACATAAGCATCGCAACCCCAAACTTTGAGAAAAGACAACTTAGGTTTCTTACCAAACCATAGTTCATACGGTGTTGTCTCAACGGACTTAGATGGAGCCCTATTTAAAGTGAATGCAGCTGTCTCTAACGCATATCCCCAGAACGATAGTGGCAAATCGGCAAGAGACATCATAGAACGCACCATATCTAATAGGGTTCGATTACGACGTTCGGACACACCATTACGCTGTGGTGTTCCAGGTGGCGTCAACTGTGAAACAATTCCACATTTTCTTAAGTGATTGCCAAACTCATAACTCAGATACTCTCCCCCTCGATCAGATCGTAGGAACTTGATCTTCTTGTTACGATGATTCTCAACTTCACTCTGAAATTGCTTGAACTTTTCAAACGTTTCAGACTTATGCTTCATCAAGTAAACATACCCATATCTACTTAAGTCGTCAGTGAAGGTGAGAAAATAACGATATCCACCGCGCGCCGTGACACTCATCGGGCCACACACATCAGTATGTATGATTTCCAATAAGTCACTTGCCCGTTCCATTGTTCCTGAAAACGGGGTCTTAGTCATCTTGCCCATGAGGCACGGCTCGCATGTGTCAAGTGATTCAAAATCAAGAGACTCCAAAAGTCCATCAGCATGGAGCTTCCTCATGCGTTTCACGCCGATATGACCCAGACGGCAGTGCCACAAGAAAGTGGTACTATTGTTATCAACTCTACATCTTTTGGCATCAATGTTATGAACATGTGTATCATCACTATCGAGATTCAATAAGAATAAACCCCCTACTTCGGGTGCATGACCATAAAAGATATTACCCATATAAATAGAACAACCTTTATTCTCTGATTTAAATGAGTAACCGTCTCGCATTAAACATGATCCAGATATAATGTTCATGCTCAACGCAGGCACTAAATAACAATTATTCAGGTTCATAACTAATCCCGATGGTAATCGAAGAGCGAGCGTGCCGACGGCGATCACATCAACCTTGGAACCATTCCCCACGCGCATCGTCACTTCGTCCTTCGCCAGCCTCCGTTTATTCCGTAGTTCCTGTTTAGAGTTGCAAATGTGAGCAACCGAACCGGTATCAAATACCCAGGCACTACAACGAGAGTTGGTAAGGTACACATCAATAACATGTATATCACATATACCTTGCTTGTTGTTGTTGTTGGCCCCCTTCTTGTCTGCCAGATACTTGGGGCAGTTCCGCTTCCAGTGGCCGTTCCCCTTGCAATAGAAACACTCAGTCTCTGGCTTGGGCCCAGCCTTGGGTTTCTTCACTGGATGAGCAACTGCCTTGCCACCCTTCTTAGAGTTACCCTTCTTGCCCTTGCCATTTTTCTTGAAACTGGTAGTTTTATTGACCATCAACACTTGATATTCCTTCTGGATGTCTGCCTCAGCGACTTTCAGCATTGAAAACAGCTCGGCGATGGATTTGTTCATCCCTTGCATGTTATACTGCTGCACGAAGCTCTTGTAGCTAGGTGGGAGTGACTGGAGAATTCTGTCAATGATAGCCTCCTCCGGGAACACAAGTCCCAGATCAGCTATGCGGGTATAGTACCCAGACATCTTCAGTAAGTGCTCACTGACAGACGAATTCTCCTCCATCTTGCAAGCAAAGAATTTATCGGTGGTCTCATACCTCTCGATCTTGGCATTCTTTTCAAAGATGAACTTCAACTCCTGGAACATCTCATATGCTCCATGAAGTTCAAAATGCCTTTGAAGTCCTCCTTCCAAGCTATACAACATGGCACACTGCACTACTGAGTAGTCATCCGAACGCGACTGCCAGGCGTTCATAACGTCCACAGAGGCCGGAGCGGGGGGTTCACCTAGCGGTGCATTTAGGACATAAACCTTTTGGGCAGCTGTGAGGATGATCCTCAGATTGCGGAGCCAGTCCACAAAGTTGCTCCCATCATCTTTCATCTTAGTTTTCTCTAGGAACGCATTAAAATTCAGGGGAGCTACTGCGCGAGCCATCTACAACAAAAGATTTGCAAAGACATCTTAGACTATTGTTCATGATAAGTGAGTTTTTAACTAATCAAATTACTTATAACTCCCACTCAAATTGACATCCCTCTGGTCATTCGAGCGTGGCATGATCCAAATCCACCAACCCAAGTCCGATCATCACGTGAGATGAGGTGGTGTCAATGGTGAACATCTTCATGTTGATCATATCTACTATATGACTCATGCTCGACCTTTCGGTCTTCCGTGTTCCGAGGCCATGTCTGTACATGCTAGGCTCGTGAAGTCTAACCCGAGTGTTCTGCATGTGCAAAACTGGCTTGCACCCGTTGTATGCGAACGTAGAGTCTATCACACCCGATCATCACGTGGTGCTTCGAAACGACGAACCTTCGCAACGGCGCACACTCGGGGGGAACACAATTTTATCTTGAAATTTTAGTGAGGGATCATCTTATAATGCTACCGTCGTCCTAAGCAAAATAAGATGCATAAAAGGATTAACATCACATGCAAATCATAAGTGACATGATATGGCCATCAACTCGTGCTTTTGATCTCCATCTTGAAAGCACCGGCATGATCTCCATCGTCACCGGCGTAACACCATGATCTCCATCATCATGATCTCCATCATCGTGTCGCCATCGGGGTTGTCGCGCGCCCACCATGCTCTTACTACTATTGCTACCGTTTAGCGATAAAGTAAAGCATTACATAGCGCTTAATGATTGACACGCAGGTCATACAAAAATTAAAGACAACCCTATGGCTCCTGCCGGTTGCCGTATACATCGACATGCAAGTCGATATTAACTATTACAACATGATCATCTCATACATCAAATATATCTCATCATGTCATTGGCCATATCATATCACATACATACCCTGCAAAAACAAGTTAGACGTCCTCTAATTTGTTGTTGCATGTTTTACGTGGCTGCTATGGGTATCTAGCAAGAACGCTTCTTACCTACGCAAAGCCACAACGGTGATATTTAAGTTGCTATTTAACCTTCTACAAGGACCGCTTTTGTCTATTCCGATTCAACTAAGATAGGAGAGACAGACACCCGCCAGCCATCTTATGCAACAAAAGTCACATGTCTGTCGATGGAACCGGTCTCATGTACGTGGACATGTAAAGTTGGTCCGGGCCGCTTCATCCCATAATACCGCTGAATCAAGAAAGGCCAAGGAGGGAAGCAATCTAAACATCAACGCCCACAAAACCCCTTTGTGTTCTACTCGTGAAAGCATCTACGCAAGAACCTAGCTCATGATGCCACTGTTGGGGAACGTTGCATGGGAAACAAAATTTTTTCCTACGCTCACCAAGACCAATCTAGGAGATGCATCTACGAGGGAAGAGTTGGATCCACATACCCTTGTAGATCGCTAAGCGGAAGCGTTCAAGAACGCGGTTGATGGAGTCGTACTCGCCGCGATTCAGATCGCCGAAGATCCTAGCACCGAACGGACGGTGCCTCCGCGTTCTTCACACGTACAGCTCGGGGACGTCTCCTCCTTCTTGATCCAGCAAGGGGAAAGGAGAAGTTGACGGAGAAGCCCAGCAGCACGACGGCGTGGTGGAGATGGTGGTGGAGGATTCCAGCAGGGCTTCGCCAAGCACTGCGGAAAAGACGAAGATCTCTACGGTGGAGGGAGGGCAGCGCCGAGGCACGAACGTGTGTGGCTGCCCTCCCTCTGCCTCTCTTTATATAGGGGGGAGAGAGGGGAGGGGGCGCCCTAGGGTTTACCCCTAGGGGCGGCGGCCAAGGGGAGATGGGAGGGGGCGGCGGCCCAGGGGCTAGGGTTTCCCCCCCCAAGTGCCTTGCCCCCCACTCCAAAGGGTGCGGCTGCCCTAGGGGGGGGCCACCCCCCATGCGCAGGTGGAGAGGGCCCAAGGAGGGGCGCACAGCCCCATGAGGGCTGTTGCGTCTCCCACTTGTGGCCCATAGGGCCCATAACAATTACCGGGACCCCCGAAACCCCTTTCGGTCATCCGACGACTCCCCGATGCTCCCCGGAACACTTCCGGACTCCGATCACTCTCATCCTATATACCAATCTTCATCTCCGGACCATTCCGGAGACCCTCGTCACGTCCGGGATCTCATCCGGGACTCCGAACAACATTCGGTAACCATGCACTGTTCTCACTAACAACCCTAGCGTCACCGAACCTTAAGTGTGTAGACCCTGCGGGTTCGGAAACTATGCAGACATGACCGAGACACTCCCAGGTCAATAACCAATAGCGGGATCTGGATACCCATATTGGTTCCCACACGTTCCTCGATGATCTCATCGGATGAACCACGATGTCAAGGATTCAGGCAATCCCGTATACAGTTCCCTTTGTCTTGTCGGTATGTTACTTGCCCGAGATTCGATCGTCGGTATCTCCATACCTAGTTCAATCTCGTTACCGGCAAGTCTCTTTACTCGTTCCGTAATACATAATCCCGTGACCAACTACTTAGTCACTTTGAGCTCATTGAGATGACGTATTACCGAGTGGGCCCGGAGATACCTCTCCGTCACACGGAGTGACAAATCCCAGTCTCGATCCATGTCAACTCAACAGACACCTTCGGAGATACCTGTAGAGTACCTTTATAGTCACCCAGTTACGTTGCGACGTTTGGCATACACAAGGCACTCCTACGGTGTTAGTGAGTTACATGATCTCATGGTCATAGGAACTTATACTTGACATGCAGAAAACTATAGCGATAACTGACACGATCAAAAGCTATGTTTAACGTTTGGGTCTCGTCCATCACATCATTCTCCTAATGATGTGATCCCGTTATCAAATGACAACTCATGTCTATGACCTGGAAACCGCGGTCATCTTTGATCAACGAGCTAGTCCTGAAGAGGCTTACTAGGGACACAAAGTTTGTCTATTTATCCACACATGTATTTAAGTTTCCAATCAATACAATTATAGCATGGATAATAAACGATTATCATGAACAAGGAAATATAATAATAACTCTTTTATTATTGCCTCTAGGGCATATTTCCAACACAATACTCTTACTCCTGGTTGTGTGCGTAGTCCCCAGGATATGATTTATTACGTATCTAAAAAATATTTTCCTGCTCATAAGAAACAAGATGCCTTACAGGAAATATTTAACTTTGTGAGAACTAAAGAAGAGAGTCTCCCACAAGCTTGGGGGAGGCTTTGCCAGTTACTTAATGCTTTGCCAGATCACCCTCTTAAGAAAAATGAAATATTTGATATCTTCTATAATGGACTAACCGATGCTTCTAGGGACTTCCTAGATAGTTGTGTTGGTTGTGTTTTCTAGGAACAAACTATTGGACAAGCTAAAGAATTATTGAATAACATATTGAAAAATTATGATGATTGGACTCTTCCTGAACCACCACCTAAACCTACTCCAAAGAACAGGGGTATATTATATCTCAGCCCTGAAGATATGCAAGAGGCAAATAAATCTATGAAGGAAAAATGTATTAAAGCTGAGGACGTTAAAAATTTACCTCCCATGGAAGAAATACATGGGCTTAATACACCACAACTGCCTAAGGTGGTAGAGGTAAATTCTCTAATGAAATTCAATGATAATGACAATCCTCACAATATGCACCCTAGCCAATGCCTTTATGAGTTTGAAAATTACATTAGGAAACAAATCACTTCAATGCAAATGTTATGAAACAATTGAAATACAATTCTGATATGATTGCTCGCTTGAGTGACTTGTTAGTTAGAATCTCAAATGATGTTAGAGGTGTGGGAAAGCATGCTTCTATGGTATAAACCCAGTTAGAACAAGTTGCTAAATCACAAAGAGAATTGCTTGATGAAATGAATAACAACATACATGACTTTGATGTTAAAGTTGCAACTAGAGGAGGAAAAACGACTCAGGAACCACTTTATCTTGAGGGACACCCAAAAAGAATTGAACATGATTCACAAAGAAACAACACCACTGCACCTAGTCCTTCTAAAAAGAAGAAGAAAAAGAAAAATGATAGGACTTTGCATGCTACTAGTGAACCTGAAGTAGAAAAACCTCGTGATAATGATAATGATGTTTCTATTTCTGATGCTGAAACTCAATCTGGTAATGAACATTCACCTAGTGATAATGGAAAAGATAATGCTGATGTTCATGAAGATACTCAACCAAACAATGAAAAAGAACCAGATAATGATGTTGAAATAGAACCACCAGTTGATCTTGATGACCCACAATCCAAAAATACACATGAAGGAAATATGCCCTGGAGGCAATAATAAAGTTGTTATTTATATTTCCTTATATCATGATAAATGTTTATTATTCATGCTAGAATTTATTAACCGAAAACTTAGTACACGTGTGAATACATAGACAAAACAGAGTGTCCCTAGTATGCCTCTACTTGACTAGCTCGTTGATCAAAGATGGTTATGTTTCAAAACCATAGACATGTGTTGTCATTTGATGAATGGGATCACATCATTAGAGAATGATGTGATGGACAAGACCCATCCGTTAGCTTAGCATAATGATCGTTTAGTTTTACTGCTATTGCTTCCTATGACTATGAGATTATGCAACTCCTGAATGCCAGAGGAACACCTTGTGTGCTATGAAATGTCGCAACGTAACTGGGTGATTATAAAGATGCTCTACAGGTGTTTCCAAAAGTGTTTGTGGTGTTGGCATAGATCAAGATTAGGATTTGTCACTTTGAATGTCGGAGAGGTATCTCTGGGCCCTCTCGGTAATACACATCATAATAAGCCTTGCAAGCAAATGACTAATGAGTTAGTTACGAGATGATGTATTATGGAACGAGTAAAGAGACTTGCCGGTAACGAGATTGAAGTAGGTATGATGATACCGATGATCGAATCTCAGGCAATTAACATACCGATGACAAAAGGAACAACGTATGTTGTTATGCGGTTTGATCGATAAAGATCTTCGTAGAATATGTAGGAGCCAATATGAGCATCTAGGTTTCCGTATTGATTATTGACCGGAGATGTGTCTCGGTCATGTCTACATAGTTCTCGAACCCGTAGGGTCCGCACGCTTAACGTTCGATGACAGTTCGTATTATGAGTTATGTATTTTTGATGATCGAAGATTGTTTGGAGTCCTGGATGAGATCACGGACATGACGAGGGTTTTTGAAATGGTCGAGACATAAAGAATGATATATTGGACGATGTTATTCGGCCACCGAATGAGTTCCGGGGGTCACCGGATAAAAATCGGAGTGCCGGGGGGTTATCCGAAACCCCGAGGGAAATAATGGGCCTTAGTGGGCTTTAGGGGAGAGAGAGGAAAGGCCACAATGGCTGGCCGCGCGCCCCCCCATGGGCCAAGTCCGAATTGGACTAGGGGGAGGGGCGGCGCCCCTCTTTTCTTCTCCTCTCCCTCTCCTTCCTCCCCCCTCTCTTCCCCTTGTTGGAAACCTCCTAGGAATAGGATTCCTAGTAGGAATCCTACTCGGGGGCGCGCCCTAGAGGGCCGGCCGGCCTCCCCCTTGCTCCTTTATATACGGGGGCAGGGGGCACCCTACAACACACAAGTTGGCATTGTTTTAGCCGTGTGCGGTGCCCCCCTCCACAGTTACACACCTCGGTCATATCATCGTAGTGCTTAGGTGAAGCCCTGCGCCGGTAACTTCATCATCACCGTCACCACGCCGTCGTGCTCATGAAACTCTCCCTCATCCTCAACTGGATCAAGAGCTCGAGGGATGTCATCGAGCTGAACGTGTGCTGAACTCGGAGGTGCCATACATTCGGTACTTGGATCGGTTGGATCGTGAAGACGTTTGACTACATCAATCGTGCTACTAAACGCTTCCGCTTTCAGTCCACGAGGGTACGTGGACACACTCTCCCCGCTCGTTGCTATGCTTTTCCTAGATAGATCCTGCGTGATTGTAGGATTTTTTTGAAATACTATGTTCCCCAACAACACTGTATGATAAAAGAGACTTTGTTGCTAGGAAACACGATAAAGAAAGAGAACCGTGGGTTCAAAAACCTATGCCTTTTCCACCCAAGTCAACTAAAAAGAAAGATGATGAAGAATTTGAATGCTTTGCTGAAATGCTGAGGCCAGTCTTTTTGCGTACTCGCTTGACTGATATCTTGAAAATGCCTCCTTATGCAAAGTACTTGAATGACACCATCACCAATAAGAGAAAAATACCGGAAGCTGAAATCTCCACCATGCTTGCTAATTATACTTTTAAGGATGAGGTACCTAAAAAACTTGGAGACCCAGGAATACCAACTATACCTTGCTCCATCAAAAAGAATTATGTGAAAACCGCTTTATGTGACTTAGGAGCTGGTGTTAGTGTTATGAATGTCTCTTTCTATAAAAGACTTAATTTGAATAAACTCACACCTACTGAAATATCTTTGCAAATGGCTGACAAATCAAGTGCCATACCTATCGGTATCTGTGAGAATGTGCCCGTTGTTGTTGCTAATGTTACTATTTTGACTGAATTTGTTATATTTGAGATGCCCGAGGACGACGACATGTCGATTTTCCTTGGTAGACCCTTCTTTAATACTGCAGGGGCTGTTATTGATTGCAATAAAAGCAAAGTCACTTTTCATATCAATGGTAATGAGCATACGGTGCACTTTCCGAAGAAACAATTCCAAGTGAATGGTATTAATGTTATTGAAAAATCTCCGACAATCACTACTAGAAGTTTTCATCTACCTCTACCTACTGTTAAAAAGAAATATGAAATTCTTATTGTTGGGGACATTCATATCCCCATTGAGGTAACTTAGTTATTTACGAAAGTTCTTCGGTTTCATGCTAATCGAAAGTGGTTGTTAATAAGACTTGATCAACCTTATTAATAGATAATTTTTGAGAGGTATGAAGTTGATGAATTTAGTGAGCACTACCTTCTATCCCTACCTTTTGTTTTCTGTCTTTATTAGTTAAATAAAATAAAATACCATGTTTTGTCTGTTTTCTGAATTTCCGTGCAATAAAAATGGCCCAAAAATAAAAGTTCTCAGAATGCTCTGGAAATTTAACACGATTTTTATCTGAATATTTAAGAATTTCTGGTGCAAATAATATCAGATGGAGGTGCACCAGGTGGGCACAACCCACCTGGGCGCGCCAGTACCCCTAGGTGCGCCCTGGTGGGTTGTGGTCCCCATGTGCCCCCCTCACTTATCTCTTTACACCACATCATCACCTACCTCTAGAAAAAATTCACCTTTGCCCTCTTGTAGGATCGAAGAAGTAGGTCTAGAGGGGGGGGGGTGATTAGACTACTTGACAAGATAAAAAATCTGCCTTTTGATTATGCAAAGATTTAGGCAGTTTTGCAATTAAGATCAAGTCAAGTAACATACTACACATGCAATTCTAGAGTATGGGCAGCGGAAAGTAAATTGCATATATAGTAAATGGAAGTGGAGAAGATCAAACGCAGTTTGGTGACACGGAGATTTTTGTCGTGGTTCCGATAGGTGGTGCTATCGTACATCCACGTTGATGGAGACTTCAACCCACGGAGGGTAACGGCTGCGCGAGTCCACGGAGGGCTCCACCCACGAAGGGTCCACGAAGAAGCAACCTTGTCTATTCCATCACGGCCTACGCCCACGGAGGACTAGCCTTACTCGGGGTAGATCTTCACGAAGTAGGCGATCTCCTTGCCCTTACAAACTTCTTGGTTCAACTCCACATCTCAAAGACGGAGGCTCCCAAGCGACACCTAACCAATCTAGGAGGCACCACCCCCCAAAAGGTAATAGACGGTGTTGATGATGATGAACTCCTTGCTCTTGTGCTCCAGATGATAATCTCCCCAACACTCAACTCTCCTCACTGATATGGCTGTGGTGGAAGAAAGATTTGAGTGGAAAGCAACTTGGGAAGGCTAGAGATCAAGTTTCATATGGTAGGAATGGAATGGCTTGATCTCAACACAAGGGTAGGTGGTTCACTTCTCAGAAAGTGTATGGTAGAAGTGGTGGTACTTTCTGATGGCTCTCCTCACGAATGAAGAGGGGGTGGAGGGGTATATATAGCCTCCACACAAAATCCAACCGTTACACACACATTTGACCAATCTCGGTCAGACCGAAGTGAAAACTCGGTCAGACCGAAAGTTCAAATATAGTGAACGTTGGGATTTTCGGTGGGACCGAAAATACCATCTCGGTGGGACCGAAAGTGTATCTGATATGAACGTTGGAGATTTCGGTGAGACCGAGAAAGAAAACTCGGTTTGTCCGATTTGAGAAAGAGCAGGAACATGCCAGAATCGGTGTGACCGAAAATGAATTATCGGTGAGACTGATTTGAGCCAAGACAGAAGCTTGCCCGTTTCGGTGAGACCGATAATACAAACTCGGATATTCCGAAATGATGTGAAGTGGTTACAGAAGGTTGGCAGTTCAGTTTCGGTGTGACCGATCTCAAACTCGGTAAGACCGATATTTCTAGGGTTTGGAATATGGCAGAAGTGGTTCATCTCGGTGGGACTGAGTTGGAAGAATCGGTTTGTCCGAGATTACTTATGGGTGTGTATAGAAGTGAAAGGTGCTGATAGTTGAAGGAGCTAAATCACTAAGCACTTTGAGCAACCAGATCATCAACACAACCTCATCCCCTTTTAATAGTATTGGCTTTCCTATAGACTCAATGTGATCTTTGATCACTAAACCAAAAATGAAGTCTTGAGCTTTTGCCAATGCTTGCCTTAGCATTTGAGGGGTCCACTTCTTCAATCATCTTGCCATACCAAAGTGATTGGGTTTCCTGAAACATACTTGATAAAAGTATTAGTCCAACCACAAAGTATGTTGTCATTAATTACCAAAACCACCCGGAGAGCAAATGTGCTTTCAATCTCCCCCTTTTTGGTAATTGATGGCAACACACTGAAATTATATTTAAACAAGACATCAAAGCTTATTGAAAGAAAGACAGGATTATCATGAAAGCTTTGACAAGCATGTAGTACACAGGCTCCCCCTACAAGTGTGCAAGATTTTCATAGATTATGGTTTTGGACTACCACAAGCACACAAGAGAGATAAGCAAGATGTGCTACATGCAGCTTGGCTATATGCATCAGAGCAGAAGAAAAGGAAGTGAGTGATAATGCATATGTGCATGGTGATTTCTTGCAAACAAGTATTTACAAGCAAGTCACCATCATGCACATTCTGCAAGATGCATATACTTACCTTGAGGTTCCTTGACATTGTACCTGAAGGGATAAACTTGAGAAAACAAGGTTAGATAACACAAGAGTATTCCTTCAACCAACTGCAAGAACATCAAGAGTACCAGGCCAGGGAGGACATGTATAAAGAGTGTCTCATATTCGAGCACAAGCTTGAATCAGCAAACATGTCTCCGAAACTAAAGGATTTTCAATGAACTCAGAGAGATTTTGCTTTTCATAGGATATCAATTGTGAAGATTCCTCTAAGTCTTCTCCCCTTAAGCTAAAAGATTCCATGAGATACCAATTGTGAGAACAAGGGGTGTGAAGGAAAAAGCAAAATCAAAAGAATGATGCCAATTGTAAATGAGAATGATGTCCAAAGTAAAAACTCGACAAAGCTTTGATGTGATTCTCTCCCCCTTAAGATAAGATTGCTTTTCTTCTTCCCTTAAGTCTTCTCTTCTCCCCTACTCCCCCTATTCCCCCTAAGTCCTCTCCCCCTTTGACATCAAGTGCCGAAAAGGACAGTAAACTAGGTAGGACAGGAAAGATGGAAAGAAGGAAAGAAAGAAAGAAAGAAGTGGGATCCTTAAGAATCACAACGGGACAAACAAGAACATTCATAGAGAAACAATTTGAGTCCAAATTTGAGTCCTCTCCCTCTTTAAGATTTAAGTCTGAGTGGAGCTGCAGAAGGTGATGTCCTGGAAGATAAATCCAAGGAAACACAGAAATAATCCAGCTCACTCTGCGAGGGATGTTTCAAAGGATTTGCAATGAATTTGTAAAAGATTTTCAGGGAATTGATCAGAGCCAGAAAAAGATTTCCAGAAGGATATTCACAAAGAAACATAAGAAAAGAAATAAAAAGAATTCCTAGATGAAGTTTTTTTTTTTTTAAAGAAAACTCAATGAGAGAACATAAGAGAAAACAGAAAAACTCCAAAAGCATATGTACTTCATCTAGAAAAAGGTCGGCGACAAAGTCACCTATGTTTGAGTATATTGACTTAGGAGTCAAATGAAGACATTTGATCATAGGTCATACTCATCGTTTAAGCTCAAAATGGGGTTGCCATTTTCCGATTAAGCATTTGATGTGATCACATCTTATGAAGCTGCTTGTACTCATGACTTTGAGTAAAGCTCCTTAAAGATGTGAAGAACATACCTTGGGCTTGTTGTTGCTTTACTCATGTAGGTAAGCTTGATGTAGGTGCTCATTGAATGTGAAGTTGGAGCGCCATTTCTACTTGTGTAGTTCATCTTCCTACAAGGGTTAGGCAAGCAAGGAAGTACTCGAGAATATCCAAGATGACAAGAGTGAAATACTAGATGTATAAGATGTCAAAAAGGATATGTGGAATTTTGTTCCTTGAGCTCAACATCCCAAAGGGCTAGATACTTGGTCAATGACAAGATTACTCATGATTTGAGTGTGTGATAATCTTGTGGAATGTAGATCATCCAAGTACCTGCAAAGAGTTAGATGCAATACAAGGAGGCAAATGTGTCCAAGACATATGATCATCATCATAAGAGAAATATCAAGGATTAGTCAAGAGGCTCATGCCTTGCATGCATCAATGGAGTTATCACTCCAAGTTTGAAGCATCAATGATGTTCAACTCACTCCTTAAGCGACAAAACACTTTCTCATCAAGAGGTTTTGTAAAGATATCAGCAAGTTGTTTGTCAGTACGAACATGCTTAAGATTAATATCACCCTTGGCAATATGATCACGAATAAAATGGTGACGAACTTCAATATGCTTTGTTCGAGAGTGTTGCACAGGATTGTGTCCAATCTTGATTGCACTCTCATTGTCACAAAGCAAGGGAACACGTCTCACATGTATCCCATAATCTTTAAGCGTTTGTGTCATCCATAGTAATTGAGCACAACACGAACCAGCAGCAATATATTCTGCTTCGGCAGTGGATAAAGATACCGAATTTTGTTTCTTGGAAGACCAAGATACAAGGGATCGACCAAGGAATTGACATGTACCCAAAGTTGACTTTCTATCAACCTTGTCACCGGCATAGTCCGAGTCGGAATAGCCAACAAGATCGAAAGAGGCTCTCTTAGGATACCAAATGCCAAAGTTTGGTGTGTGTATCAGGTATCTCACTATCCTCTTAACAGCTTTAAGATGACATTCTTTAGGGGCTGCTTGATATCGTGCACACATGCAAACACTCAACATTATGTCAGGACGAGAAGCACAAAGATATAGTAGAGAACCAATCATAGAACGGTAAACTCTTTGATCAACGGGTTCTCCATCTTTTGTCAAGTCATTATGTCCACTAGTAGGCATGGGGGTACTCATACCTTTGCTTTCTTGCATGTTGAACTTCTTGAAGAGATCCTTGGTGTACTTTGTTTGTGAGACAAAGGTACCCTCCTTAGATTGCTTGATTTGCAATCCGAGGAAAAATTTGAGTTCACACATCATGGACATTTCATACTTCTCTGACATGAGCTGTCCAAACTTCTTGCTAAAATGGGGGTTAGTTGAACCAAAGATAATATCATCAACATATATTTGGCACAAAAATAGTTCACCATTAACCCTTTTCGTGAACAGCGTTGAGTCTATCTTTCCAATTTCAAACCCTTTTTCAAGAAGAAAACTAGTTAAGCATTTGTACCAAGCTCTAGGAGCTTGTTTAAGACCATAAAGAGCTTTGTGCAGCTTGTAAACATGATTAGGCTTTTTAGGATTCACAAATCCGGGAGGTTGTTTCACAAATACTTCCTCCTCAATTTCACCATTTAGAAAAGCACTTTTGATATCCATTTGATAAAGAGTAATATCATGGTGATTGGCATAAGCAAGAAGAATGCGAATGGACTCAAGTCTAGCAACGGGGGCATAGGTCTCACCATAGTCCATACCTTCGACTTGTGTGTAACCTTGAGCTACGAGACGAGCCTTGTTGCGGATGACTTGTCCATCTTCATCTTGCTTGTTCCGAAACACCCATTTGGTTCCAATGATGTTTTGATCATCGTTGGGCTTCTCTACCAAAGTCCACACCTGGTTCCTCTCGAAGTTGTGTAGTTCTTCGTGCATAGCGTTCACCCAATCCGGGTCTTCAAGTGCTTCTTCTACCTTCATAGGTTCAATACTAGAGATAAATGAGTAATGCTCACAAAAGTTAGCTAAGCGAGTTTTAGAGCGAGTAATTCTCCCGGAGTTGATGTCGTTCATCATTTGTTCCACGGGATGATTTTTCTTGACTCTTGCTCGGACTCGGGATAGCTTTTGTTGATGTTGTGGCTCAGCTTCCTCATCATCTTCATCTTCCTCTTCTTCTTCTTCTTCTTCATTGTTGTTGGTGTTGTCTTGAGGTGGTGGAGAAGGAGGTTGTGGTGGATCTTCTTGTTGCATTTCCTCATCTTGGTGAGTTCCACTTGTGGAGGCCTCCATGTTGCCTTGAGGTTCATCTCTCTGTGAGGTAGGTGGCTCCACATATGTAGATGAGGTACTCTCCTTCACTTCCATGGGACGGATCTTTCCAATAGATAAATCTTGGATAGCTTCAGATGGGTCCTTGTCTCCTACATCAATAGTCATTTGCTCTACTTGCGAGCCATTAGATTCATCAAACTTCACGTCTACCGTCTCTTCAACCTTTCGGGTGAAATTATTGTAGACACGGTAGGTGTGGGAGTTTGATCCATAACCAAGAAGAAAGCCTTCATGAGATTTAGGAGCAAATTTAGACCGACGATGCTTATCAAGGATATAGCATTTTGAACCAAAGACACGAAAGTATCCCACTTGGGGTTTGTTACCGGTGAGGAGCTCGTATGATGTCTTGCCGAGGAGCTTATGAAGATAAAGCCTGTTGATAGCATGACAAGCTGTCTCGACCGCTTCTCCCCAAAAATGCTTCGGTGTCTTGTATTCATCAAGCATCGTTCTTGCCATCTCTATGAGCGTTCGGTTCTTCCTCTCAACAACTCCATTTTGTTGAGGAGTGTACGTAGCCGAGAACTCATGTAGAATTCCTTCCTCATCGAGAAAAGAGTCTACATTGGCGTTCTTGAACTCCGTTCCATTGTCACTCCGAACTTTCTTGATCTTCACCTCAAATTGATTTTGGGCCTTTTTGGCAAAGGTCTTGAAGATCCTCTGAACCTGCGATTTATCATCAAGGTAAAATACCCACGTAAATCTGGAATAATCATCAACTATAACTAGACCAAAGGAGTTACCACCAAGGCTTTTGTAAGCATTGGGACCGAAGAGATCCATATGAAGAAGCTCAAGCGGTCTCCTTGTGGTCATGATGTTTTTCACGGGATGACTTCCACCAACTTGTTTTCCTGCTTGACAAGCACTACAAAGTCTATCTTTGTCAAAGAAAACATCTTTAACACCAAGAATATGATCACCTTTGATTAGCTTGTCTAGATTACGCATACCAACATGTCCTAGCCTTCTATGCCACAACCAACCTTTAGAGGATTTAGCAATGAAACAAGCTCTAGGTTGGGCTTTCTTAGTGAAATCAACAATATATAGATCACCTCTACGAATACCAGTAAAAGCCATGTTTTGATTATCACGACGAAAGACTTGGCAATCTACTTTGGTGAATAGCACATTGAATCCAAAGTCAGCTAATCTAGACACGGATAGTAAATTGTATCCAAGAGATTCTACAAGCATGACATTTTGAATAGAGCTATCATGAGATATGGCCACCTTACCAAGGCCAAGTACCTTACCCTTGGAGTTGTCTCCAAAAGTCACATACTTGCGTGGACCATCGTTCTTTGCAAGCTCTCGAAACATGTCTTTGTTTCCGGTCATGTGATCGGTGCATCCACTATCAAGAATCCACTCTTTTCCACCGGACATGTAGTCTCTCAGATTTGCCATAAGATTGAGACTCTTCATGACTTTGTCTAGCTCGGTGTCCGAATCGGAATAATCATCATCTTGCTCATCATCATATTGACCCATAGATTGTTCATCATCAACACCTAGGTCAATTTGATAAGTACTTGCATTAGTTTGGTCAATGGAACAATAATCTTCGGAATGCAATGCAAGAGCATTTCTAATGATAACATTGATAAGACCGGGATCACCCTTCTTTTTCATAAGATCTCGAAGCTCAAAAAAGCATTTATCAAAGTTGGGATCATTGGGGTGCAACTTATCGAATTCAATAGTCTTGTGTAGAATTTCATCAAGACTTCTCAAAGAGTAGTCCGGATAAAGTTCTTCCAAGAATTTCCATATAGCATAAGCACACTCAAAGTTTGTAACAAGCTTAAGCAAATCATCGGGTAACCCTCTAATGATAAGATTTACAGTTCTAAGGTTACGAAGCAAATCAAGCTCTTCATCCATGGTAGGGTGCAAGGGATCAAATGGAGGCACATAGGGGGTCTCAATATATTTGCACAAATTGTACATTTTAAAGATACTAAGCATTTCAGACCTCCAAGAGTTATAAGACTCTCCATTAAGAACAGGCACTCTATGGCTAACACTCCCAACCGTAGACACGTCCATCTTCCTCCAATGGTGTGTAAACCAAAGCAATGGAGACCAAAGCTCTGATACCAATTGTAGGATCGAAGAAGTAGGTCTAGAGGGGGGG
>LR738713.1:766218635-766296413 GCA_902687465.1 Secale cereale
GATGGAGATCATGCCGGTGCTTTGGAGATAGAGATCAAAAGCACGAGTTGATGGCCATATCATGTCACTTATGATTTGCATGTGATGTTAATCCTTTTATGCATCTTATTTTGCTTAGGACGACGGTAGCATTATAAGATGATCCTTCACTAAAATTTCAAGATAAAATTGTGTTCCCCCCGAGTGTGCGCCGTTGCGAAGGTTCGTCGTTTCGAAGCACCACGTGATGATCGGGTGTGATAGACTCTACGTTCGCATACAACGGGTGCAAGCCAGTTTTGCACGTGCAGAACACTCGGGTTAGACTTGACGAGCCTAGCATGTACAGACATGGCCTCGGAACACGAAGGACCGAAAGGTCGAGCATGAGTCATATAGTAGATATGATCAACATGTTGATGTTCACCATTGACACCACCTCATCTCACGTGATGATCGGACTTGGGTTGGTGAATTTGGATCATGTCACGCTCGAATGACCGGAAGGATGTCAATTTGAGTGGGAGTTATAATTAATTTGATTAGGTAATAACTCACTTATCATGAACAATAGTCTAAAATGTCTTTGCAAATTTTAGTTGTAGATGGCTCGCGCAGTAGCTCCCCTGAATTTTAATGCGTTCCTAGAGAAAGCTAAACTGAAAGATGACGGGAGCAACTTTGTGGACTGGCTCTGCAATCTGAGGATCATCCTCACAGCTGCCCAAAAGGTTTATGTCCTAAATGCACCGTTAGGTGACCCCCCCGCTCCTGGAGCCTCTGCGGACGTTATGAACGTCTGGCAGACGCGTTCGGATGACTATTCGATAGTGCAGTGTGCCATGTTGTACGGCTTGGAAGGAGGACTTCAAAGGCGTTTTGAACGTCATGGTGCATATGAGATGTACACGGAGTTGAAGTTCATCTTTGAGAAGAATGCTAAGATCGAGAGGTATGAGACCACCGATAAATTCTTCGCTTGCAAGATGGAGGAGAATTCGTCTGTCAGTGAGCACTTACTGAAGATGTCTGGGTACTATACCCGCATAGCTGATCTGGGACTTGTGTTCCCGGATGAGGCTATCATTGACAGAATTCTCCAGTCACTCCCTCCAAGCTACAAGAGCTTCGTGCAGCAGTATAACATGCAAGGGATGAACAAGACCATCGCCGAGCTGTTTTCAATGCTGAAAGTCGCTGAGGCGGACATCCAGAAGGAGTATCAAGTGTTGATGGTCAATAAGACCACCAGTTTCAAGAAGAATGGCAAGGGCAAGAAGGGTAACTCTAAGAAGGGTGGCAAAGCAGTTGCTAATCCAGTGAAGAAACCCAAGGCTGGGCCCAAGCCAGAGACTGAGTGTTTCTATTGCAAGGGGAACGGCCACTGGAAGCGGAACTGCCCCAAGTATCTGGCGGACAAGAAGGGGGCCAACAACAACAAAGGTATATGTGATATACATGTTATTGATGTGTACCTTACCAACTCTCGTTGTAGTGCCTGGGTATTTGATACCGGTTCGGTTGCTCACATTTGCAACTCTAAACAGGAACTGCGGAATAAACGGAGGCTGGCGAAGGACGAAGTGACGATGCGCGTGGGAAACGGTTCCAAGGTTGATGTGATCGCCGTCGGCACGCTCGCTCTTCGATTACCATCGGGATTAGTTATGAACCTGAATAATTGTTATTTAGTGCCTGCGTTAAGCATGAACATTATATCTGGATCTTGTTTATTGCGAGACGGTTACTCATTTAAGACAGAGAATAATGGTTGTTCTATTTATATGAGTAATATCTTTTATGGTCATGCACCCGAAGTTAGGGGTTTATTCTTATTGAATCTCGATAGTGATGATACACATGTTCATAACATTGATGCCAAAATATGTAGAGTAGATAATGATAATACCACTTTCTTGTGGCACTGCCGTCTCGGTCATATCGGCGTGAAACGCATGAGGAAGCTCCATGCTGATGGACTTCTGGAGTCTCTTGATTTTGAATCACTTGACACGTGCGAGCCGTGCCTCATGGGCAAGATGACAAGGACCCCGTTTTCAGGGACAATGGAACGGGCAAGTGACTTATTGGAAATCATACATACTGATGTGTGCGGTCCGATGAGTGTGATGGCGCGCGGTGGATATCGTTATTTTCTCACCTTCACTGACGACTTAAGTAGATATGGGTATATTTACTTGATGAAGCATAAGTCTGAAACTTTTGAAAAGTTCAAGCAATTTCAGAGTGAAGTTGAAAATCATCGTAACAAGAAGATCAAGTTCCTACGATCTGATCGAGGGGGAGAATATCTGAGTTATGAGTTTGGTGATCACTTAAGAAAATGTGGAATTGTTTCACAGTTGACGCCACCTGGAACACCACAGCGTAATGGTGTGTCCGAACGTCGTAATCGAACCCTATTAGATATGGTACGTTCTATGATGTCTCTTGCCGATTTGCCACTATCGTTTTGGGGATATGCGTTAGAGACAGCTGCATTCACTTTAAATAGGGCTCCATCTAAGTCCGTTGAGACAACACCGTATGAACTATGGTTTAGTAAGAAACCGAAGTTGTCTTTTCTCAAGGTTTGGGGTTGCGATGCTTATGTCAAAAGGCTTCAGCCGGAAAAGCTCGAACCCAAAGCGGACAAATGTGTCTTCATAGGATACCCAAAAGAAACAGTTGGGTACACCTTCTATCTCAGATCCGAGGGCAAAGTGTTTGTTGCTAAGAACGGATCCTTTCTCGAGAAAGAGTTTCTCTCGAAAGAATTGAGTGGGAGGAAGGTAGAACTTGATGAGGTTATTGAACCTCTGCTTCAACCAGAAAGTAGCGCAGCACAGAAAGATGTTTTTGTGGAGCCTGCAGAGGTTGAAGAGGAAGCCAATGATTATGATCAAGAAGCTTCTGATCAAGTCACTACTGAACCTCGTAGGTCGACAAGGGTACGCACTGCACCTGAGTGGTATGGTAACCCTGTCTTGGAGGTCATGTTGTTAGACAACGGTGAACCTACGAGCTATGGAGAAGCGATGGTGGGCCCAGATTCCGACAAATGGTTAGAGGCCATGAAATCCGAGATGGGATCCATGTATGAAAACAAAGTATGGACTTTGGAAGTATTACCTGAAGGGCGGAAGGCCATTCAGAACAAATGGATTTTTAAGAGGAAGACGGACGCTGACGGTAATATCACCGTGTATAAAGCTCGACTTGTGGCAAAGGGTTTTTCACAAGTTCAAGGGATTGACTATGATGAGACTTTCTCACCCGTAGCGATGCTTAAATCCGTCCGAATCATGTTAGCAATAGCTGCATATTTCGATTATGAAATTTGGCAGATGGATGTCAAAACAGCGTTCCTTAACGGTTTTCTTAAGGAAGAGTTGTATATGATGCAACCAGAAGGTTTTGTCGATCCAGAGAATGCTGACAAAGTATGCAAGCTCCAGCGTTCCATTTATGGGCTGGTGCAAGCATCTCGGAGTTGGAATCTTCGTTTTGATGAGGTGATCAAAGCGTTTGGGTTCATACAAGTTTACAATGAAGCTTGTATTTACAAGAAAGTGAGTGGGAGCTCTATAGCGTTTCTAATATTATATGTGGATGACATATTGCTGATTGGAAACAATATAGAATTTTTGGATAGCGTGAAGGGGTATTTGAACAAGAGTTTTTCGATGAAAGATCTCGGTGAAGCTGCTTTCATATTGGGCATCAAGATCTATAGAGATAGATCAAGACGCTTGATAGGACTTTCACAAAGCACATACCTTGATAAAGTTTTGAAGAAGTTCAAAATGGATCAATCCAAGAAGGGGTTGTTGCCGGTATTGCAAGGTACGAAGTTGAGTAAGACTCAATGCCCAGTGACTGCGGATGATAGAGAAAAGACGAGTGTCGTCCCCTATGCTTCAGCCATAGGCTCTATCATGTATGCAATGCTGTGCACAAGACCAGATGTCAGCCTTGCCATAAGTATGGCCGGAAGGTTTCAGAGTAATCCTGGTATGGATCACTGGACAGCGGTCAAGAATATCCTAAAGTACCTGAAAAGGACTAAGGATATGTTTCTCGTTTATGGAGGTGATCAAGAGCTCGTCGTAAAGGGTTACGTCGATGCAAGCTTTGACACAGATCTGGATGACTCTAAGTCACAAACCGGATACGTATATATTCTCAACGGGGGAGCGGTAAGCTGGTGCAGTTCCAAGCAGAGCGTGGTAGCTGATTCTACATGTGAAGCGGAGTATATAGCTACCTCGGAGGCGGCAAAGGAAGGTGTCTGGATGAAGGAGTTCATGACAGATCTTGGAGTTGTGCCTAGTGCACTGAACCCAATGACTCTGTTCTGTGACAACACTGGTGCCATTGCTCTAGCCAAGGAACCAAGGTTTCACAAGAGGACCAGACACATAAAGCGACGCTTCAATTCCATCCGCGATTCGGTCAAGGAGGAGGACATAAACATTTGCAAAGTACACACGGATTTGAATGTTGCAGATCCGTTGACTAAGCCTCTTCCACGGGCTAAGCACAATCAACACCAAGACTCTATGGGTGTTAGATTCATTACCTTGTAATGCTAGATTATTGACTCTAGTGCAAGTGGGAGACTGTTGGAAATATGCCCTAGAGGCAATAATAAAAGAGTTATTATTATATTTCCTTGTTCATGATAATCGTTTATTATCCATGCTATAACTGTATTGATTGGAAACTCAAATACACGTGTGGATGAATAGACAGACTTTGTGTCCCTAGTGAGCCTCTACAGGACTAGCTCGTTGATCAAAGATGACCGCGGTTTCCAGGTCATAGACATGAGTTGTCATTTGATAACGGGATCACATCATTAGGAGAATGATGTGATGGACGAGACCCAAACGTTAACATAGCTTTTGATCGTGTCAGTTATCGCTATAGTTTTCTGCATGTCAAGTATAAGTTCCTATGACCATGAGATCATGTAACTCACTGACACCGTAGGAGTGCTTTGTGTGTACCAAACGTCACAACGTAACTGGGTGACTATAAAGGTACTCTACAGGTATCTCCGAGGGTGTCTGTTGAGTTGACATGGATCAAGACTGGGATTTGTCACTCCGTGTGACGGAGAGGTATCTCCGGGCCCACTCGGTAATACGTCATCTCAATGAGCTCAAAGTGACTAAGTAGTTGGTCACGGGATTATGTATTACGGTAACGAGTAAAGAGACTTGCCGGTAACGAGATTGAACTAGGTATAGAGATACCGATGATCGAATCTCGGGCAAGTAACATACCGACGAGACAAAGGGAACTGTATACGGGATTGCCTGAATCCTTGACATCGTGGTTCATCCGATGAGATCATCGAGAAACATGTGGGAACCAGTATGGGTATCCAGATCCCGCTATTGGTTATTGACCTGGGAGTGTCTCGGTCATGTCTACATGGTTTCCGAACCCGCAGGGTCTACACACTTAACGTTCGGTGACGCTAGGGTTGTTAGTGAGAAAAGTGTATGGTTACCGAAGATTGTTCGGAGTCCCGGATGAGATCCCGGACGTGACGAGGGTCTCCGGAATGGTCCGGAGACGAAGATTGATATATAGGATGAAAGGTTTCGGAGTCCGGAAGTGTTCCGGGGAGCATCGGGAAATCGGCGGAGTACCGGAAAGCGGTTTCGGGGGTCCGGAAGCAGTTCTGGGCCTAATGGGCCACAAGGGGGAACACCACAGCCCTCAGGGGGCTGTGCGCCCCCCCCTGGGCCCTCTCCTTGTGCGCCAAGGGGGGTGGACCCCTCTAGGGTGGCCGCACCCCCTAGCCTTGGGGGGCAAGGCACCTAGGGGGGGGAAACCCTAGGGCCTGGCCCTGGCCGCCGCCCCCCCTGCCTTGGCCGCCGCCCCCCCTTGCCCTGGCCGCCGGCCCCCTAGGGGGAAACCCTAGGGCGCCCTCACCTCTCCACCCCCCCTATATATAGTGGGGCAAAGGGAGGGCAGCCAACACAGTTTGTGCCTCGGTGCTGCCCTCCCTCTCCCACAACATCTTCTTCTCCCGCGGTGCTTAGGCGAAGCTCTGCTGGAATTCTCCTCCACCATTACCACCACGCCGTCGTGCTGCCGGTTCTCCATCAACCTCTCCTCCACCCCTTGCTGGATCAAGAAGGAGGAGACGTCCCCGAGCCGTACGTGTGAAGAACGCGGAGGCACCGTTGCTTCGGTGCTAGGTCTTCGGCGATCTGAATCGCGACGAGTACGACTCCATCATCCGCGTTCATAACGCTTCCGCTTAGCGATCTACAAGGGTATGTGGATCCTACTCTCCCCTCGTAGTTGCATCTACTAGATTGATCTTGGTGAACGTAGAGAAAAATTTTTGTTTTCCATGCAACGTTCCCCAACACTTTCCATAAGCACGTATGACTATTTACGGAATACATGCCTACATTATATTTATGAACTGGAGCTAGTGCCGTATCGCCCTAGGTTATGACTGTCACGTGATGAATATTATCCAACGAATTACCGATCCAATGCCTACTAATTTATCCTATATTGTTTCTCCTAAGTTACTACTTCTATCGTTACTGTTGCACTTGCTACAAAATTATTGCTATCACTGTTACCGTTACTATTGCTGCTGTCACTGCTATCAAAACTATCATATTACTTTGCTATTGATTACTTGTTGCAGATAATTAATCTCCAGGTATGGTTGAATGGACAACTCAGCTGCTAATAATTGCAAATATTCTTTGGCTCCCCTTGTGTCGAATCTATAAATTTGGATTGAATACTCTACGCTCGAAAACTGTTTTGATCCCCTATACTTGTGGGTTATCAATGGCCGAGCGCGATGAAGTGCGCATACTTGGAGAAGCGGTCGACCACCGTAAGGATGGCAAACTTGCCGCCCACCTTGGGAAGACCATCTATGAAGTCCATGGAGATGTCTGCCCAGACCTGAGAGGGCACCTCAAGGGCCTGTAGCAGTCCCACCGGCTGCAGTGTCTCAGTCTTGTTGCACTGGCACGCAAGACCGCACCCAGTCCCGTAACTGCGCTCGGTCCCCCGCTATGTAGAAATCTTCACGGAGGCGGTGTAGGGTCTTCTGCACACCCTCGTGGTCGGCCGAGTGGGCCAGCAACATGGCCTGGTGGCGACGGTCGCTGTGATCCGACATGAAGAGACGCCGCCCGTGCAGGAGCTGAAGGAAATATGCCCTAGAGGCAATAATAAAGATGTTATTTGTATTTCCTTATATCATGATAAATGTCTTTTATTCATGCTAGAATTGTATTAACCGGAAACTTGATACATGTGTGAATACATAGACAAAATAGTATGTCCCTAGTATGCCTCTACTAGACTAGCTCATTGATCAAAGATGGCTATGTTTCCTAGCCATAGACATGAGTTGTCATTTGATCAACGGGATCACATCATTAGGAGAATGATGTGATGGACTAGACCCATCCTTTAGCATAGCACTATGATCGTTTAGTTTTACTGCTATTGCTTTCTTCATGACTTATACATGTTCCTATGACTATGAGATTATGCAACTCCCAAATACCGTAGGAACACCTTGTGTGCTATCAAACGTCACAACGTAACTGGGTGATCATAAAGATGCTCTACAGGTGTCTCCGAAAGTATTCGTGGTGTTGGCATAGATCAAGACTAGGATTTGCCACTCCGAGTGTCGGAGAGGTATCTCTGGGCCTCTCGGTAACACACATCATAATAAGCCTTGCAAGCAAAAAGACTAATGAGTTAGTCACGAGATGATGTATTACGGAACGAGTAAAGAGACTTGCCGGTAACGAGATTGAACTAGGTATAGAGATACCGACGATCGAATCTCGGGCAAGTAACATACCGATGACAAAAGGAACAACGTATGTTGTTATGCGGTTTGACCGATAAAGATCTTCGTAGAATATGTAGGAGCCAATATGAGCATCCAGGTTCCGCTATTGGTTATTGACCGGAGATGAGTCTCGGTCATGTCTGCATAGTTCTCGAACCCGTAGGGTCCGCACGCTTAACGTTTGATGACGATCGGTATTATGAGTTTATGAGTTTTGATGTACCGAAGGTAGTTCGGAGTCCCAGATGAGATCACGGACATGACGAGGAGTCTCGGAATGTCCGAGACGTAAAGATTGATATATTGGACGACTATATTCGGTGTTCTGGAAAGTTTCGGAATTTACCGGAGTGCCGGGGGGGGGGGGGTTACCAGAACCCCCCGGGGGAATGGTGGGCCCTAGTGGGCCATAGGGGAGAAAGAGGGCAGCAGCCAGGAGGTGACGCGCCCCTCCCTAGGGGCAGTCCGAATAGGACAAGGGGAGGGGGCGCGGCCCCTCTTTCCCTCTCCCTCTCCCTCTCCTTCCTTCCCCCTCTCCTTCTTGGTGGACTCCTACTAGGAATAGGATTGCAATCCTATTCCTAGTAGGATTGCCTCTCTAGGCGCACCATAGAGGGACGGCCGGCCTCCCCCTTGCTCCTTTATATACGGGGGCAGGGGGGCACCCAAAGACACACAAGTTGAATTGTTTTAGCCGTGTGCGGTGCCCCCCTCCACAGAAACACACCTCGGTCATACCGTTGCAGTGCATAGGCGAAGCCCTGCGCCGGTAGATACATCATATCTGTCACCACGCCGTTGTGCTAACGAAACTCTCCTGTGAAGCTCAACTGGATCAAAGAGCTCGTGGGACGTCATCAAGCTGAACATGTGCTGAACGCGGAGGTGCCGTACGTTCGGTGCTTGATCGGTTGGATCGCGAAGAAGTTCGACTACATCAACCGCGTCACTTGACGCTTCCGCTCCCGGTCTACGAGGGTACATAGACACACTCTCCCCTCTCGTTGCTATGCAACTAGTAGATAGATCTTGCGTGATCGTAGGAAAATTTTAAAATACTACGTTCACCAACAGTGGTATCAGAGCCAGGTCTATGCGTAGATGATATGCACGAGTAGAACACAATGAGTTGTGGGCGATACTAGTCATACTGCTTACTAGCATGTCATACTTTGCTTCGGCGGTATTGTGAGATGAAGCGGCCCGGATCGACATTACGCGTACGCTTACGCAAGACTGGTTTCACCATTATGAGCACTCGTTGCTTAAAGGTGACTGGCGGGTGTCTGTCTCTCTCACTTTAGCTGAATCAAGTGTGGCTACGCCCAGTCCTTGTGAAGGTTAAAACAGCACATACTTGACGAAACATCGTTGTGGTTTTGTATGCGTAGGTAAGAACGGTTCTTGCTAAGCCCGTAGCAGCCACATAAAACTTGCAACAACAAAGTAGAGGACGTCTAACTTGTTTTTGCAGGGCATGTTGTGATGTGATATGGTCAAGACATGATGAGATATACGGTTTTGTATGAGATGATCATGTTTTGTAATGTTATCAGCAACTGACAGGAGCCATATGGTTGTCGCTTTATTGTATGAAATGCAGTCGCCATGTAATTGCTTTACTTTATCACTAAGCGATAACGATAGTCGTAGAAGCAATAGTTGGCGAGACGACAACGATGCTACGATGGAGATCAAGGTGTCGCACCGGTGACGAAGGTGATCATGACGGTGCTTTGGAGATGGAGATCAAAAGCACAAGATGATGATGGCCATATCATGTCACATATTTTGATTGCATGTGATGTTTATCTTATTATGCTTCTTATTTTGCTTAGAACGACGGTAGCATTATAAGATTATCCCTTACTAAATTTCAAGGTATAAGTGTTCTCCCTGAGTATGCACCGTTGCGAAAGTTCGTCGTGCCGAGAAACCACGTGATGATCGGGTGTGATAAGCTCTACGTTCAAATACAACGGGTGTAAGCCAGTTTTGCACACGCAGAATACTCGGGTTAAACTTGACGAGCCTAGCGTATGCAGATATGGCCTCGGAACACTGGAGACCGAAAGGTCGAGCGTGAATCATATAGTAGATATGATCAACATAAGATGTTCACCATTGAAACTACTCCATCTCACGTGATGATCGGACATGGTTTAGTTGATTTGGATCACATGATCATTTAGATGACCGGAGGGATGTCTATCTAAGTGGGAGTTCTTTAAGTAATCTGATTAAATTGAACTTTAATTTATCATGAACTTAGTCCTGATAGTTTTTTGCATATCTATGTTGTTGTAGATCAATGGCCCGTGCTACCGTTCCTTTGAATTTTAATGCATTCCTAGAGAAAGCTAAGTGTAAAGATGATGGTAGCAATTACACGGACTGGGTCCGTAACTTGAGGATTATCCTCATTGCTGCACAGAAGAATTATGTCCTTGAATCACCGCTAGGTGACAAGCCCCCTCCCGCTAATGTAGACGCTTTGAATGTTTGGCAGACGCGGTCTGATGACTACACGATAGTTCAGTGTGCCATGCTTTACGACTTAGAACCGGGACTTCAACGACGTTTTGCACGTCATGGACCATATGAGATGTTCCAAGAGTTGAAGTTAATATTTCAAGCAAATGCCCGGAGTGAGAAATATGAGATTTCCAATAAGTTCTACAGCTGCAAGATGGATGAGAATAGTTCTATCAGTGAACACTTGCTCAGAATGTCTGGGTACTACAATCATATGACTCAACTTGGTTGCAAAGTTGACGTGGATAGTGTTATTGATAGAGTTCTTCAATCACTGCCACCAAGCTATAAAGGCTTCGTGATGAACTATAATACGCAAGGGATGCAGAAGACAATTCCCGAGCTCTTCGCTATGCTCAAGGCTGCGGAGGTAGAAATCAAAAAGGAGCATCAAGTGTTGATGGTTAACAAGACCACTAGTTTCAAGAAAAAGGGCAAGGGAAAGAAGGGGAACTTCAATAAGAATAGCAAGACAGTTGCTACTCCTGTTGGAAATATGCCCTAGAGGCAATAATAAATTGGTTATTATTATATTTCCTTGTTCATGATAATCGTTTATTATCCATGCTAGAATTGTATTGATAGGAAACTCAGATACATGTGTGGATACATAGACAAACACTATGTCCCTAGTAAGCCTCTAGACGACTAGCTCGTTGATCAATAGATGGTTACGGTTTCCTAACCATGGACATTGGATGTCGTTGATAACGGGATCACATCATTAGGAGAATGATGTGATGGACAAGACCCAATCCTAAGCCTAGCACAGATCGTGTAGTTCGTATGCTAAAGCTTTTCTATATGTCAAGTATCTTTTCCTTAGACCATGAGATTGTGCAACTCCCAGATACCGTAGGAATGCTTTGGGTGTACCAAACGTCACAACGTAACTGGGTGGCTATAAAGGTGCACAACAGGTATCTCCGAAAGTGTCTGTGGGGTTGGCACGAATCGAGACTGGGATTTGTCACTCCGTATGACGGAGAGGTATCTCTGGGCCCACTCGGTAGGACATCATCATAATGTGCACAATATGTGATCAAGGAGTTGATCACGGGATGATGTGTTACGGAACGAGTAAAGAGACTTGCCGGTAACGAGATTGAGCAAGGTATCGGTATACCGACGATCGAATCTCGGGCAAGTGCTATACCGATAGACGAAGGGAATCGTATACGGGATTGATTGAATCCTTGACATCGTGGTTCATCCGATGAGATCATCGTGGAACATGTGGGAGCCAACATGGGTATCCAGATCCCGCTGTTGGTTATTGACCGGAGAGTTGTCTCGGTCATGTCTACATGGTTCCCGAACCCGTAGGGTCTACACACTTAAGGTTCGATGACGCTAGGGTTATAGGGAAAGTATGTACGCGGTTACCGAATGTTGTTCGGAGTCCCGGATGAGATCCCGGACGTCACGAGGAGTTCCGGAATGGTCCGGAGGTAAAGATTCATATATGGGAAGTCCTGGTTTGGTCACCGGAAAAGTTTCGGGCGATATCGGTAATGTACCGGGACCACCGGGAGGGTCCCGGGGGTCCACCAGGTGGGGCCACCAGCCCCAGGTGGCTGCGTGGGCTAAGTGTGGGAGGGGACCAGCCCCAAGGGGGCTGGTGCGCCCCCCCACCAAGTCCCTAGGCGCATGGAGTGTGGAGGGGGGCAAACCCTAGGTCCAGATGGGCCTTAAGGCCCACCCTAGGGCGCCCCCTCTCTCTCCCCCCCCCCTTGGCCGCACCCTAGATGGGTTTTCTAGGGCTGGCCGCACCCCTAGGGGTGGGAAACCCTAAAGGGGGCGCAGCCCTCCCTTCCCCCTATATATATGTGAGGTTTTGGGGCTGCTAGACACACGAGAACGTCTCCCTCTTGGCGCAGCCCTACCCCTCTCCCTCCTCGTCTCTTGCAGCGCTTGGCGAAGCCCTGCTGGAGTCCCGCGCTCCTCCACCACCACCACGCTGTCGTGCTGCTGTTGGATGGAGTCTTCCCCAACCTCTCCCTCTCTCCTTGCTGGATCAAGGCGTGGGAGACGTCACCGGGCTGCACGTGTGAAGAACGCGGAGGCACCGTTGCTTCGGTGCTAGGATCTTCGGCGATCTGAATCGCGGCGAGTACGACTCCATCAACCGCGTTCTTGAACGCTTCCGCTTAGCGATCTACAAGGGTATGTGGATCCAACTCTCCCCTCGTAGATGCATCTCCTAGATTGATCTTGGTGAACGTAGGAAA
The DNA here is from genome assembly GCA_902687465.1 of Secale cereale. Taxonomy (NCBI): domain Eukaryota; kingdom Viridiplantae; phylum Streptophyta; class Magnoliopsida; order Poales; family Poaceae; genus Secale; species Secale cereale. The sequence goes on from LR738713.1 coordinate 766,231,245, forward strand.
AATTTTTTGTTTCCCATGCAACGTTCCCCAACAGGTTTATCACCCATACCGCTACCACCCACATTTTTGTCCATGCACATGTGTTGTTCTTGGACAAAACTGTGCATACCAGCTCTTCTACATTACATTCGTACTGTTCGAAAATAAGAGGCCATTTCGAGTGGAGCAAAATGGCTCGTGGGCGCGAGCAAGTTACCCTGGAAGCCGGATTCACGATATCCCTCGTTGCTGAAATCCATTTGAGGTTTATCCGTAGAACGACCGTACCCTGGCCATACGAACTCCGTTTGGGCTCCATGACCTGCCAAAACGACCGCAGCGAAAATTCGTATCCTTCTGTGACACACTTCGTCTGTTTCGGAATAATTTCGGAGGCCGAAAACGGCTTGCAGAATTGAGTTTCGGATGATTTAGTGGTTGGCGTGCACTCTTCTAGCGTCTACCACCCTACCGTGAGCTCACCCACGGACAGATACTGCGACAATGACGTGCAGAACAATGTTACATGACTCTATTTCTGCACCAACAAGCCCTACATGCTAGTCTGTATGGAAGGAGAAGCCTCTTCGGTGCACCGAACACCCAAAAACTTGCCGTTTTGCATGGTTTATCACCCATACCGCTACCACCCACATTTTTGTCCATGCACATGTGTTGTTCTTGGACAAAACTGTGCATACCAGCTCTTCTACATTACATTCGTACTGTTCGAAAATAATAGGCCATTTCGAGTGGCGCAAAATGGCTCGTGGGCGCGAGCAAGTTACCCTGGAAGCCGGATTCACGATATCCCTCGTTGCTGAAATCCATTTGAGGTGTATCCGTGTTGGAAATATGCCCTAGAGGCAATAATAAATTGGTTATTATTATATTTCCTTGTTCACGATAATCGTTTATTATCCATGCTAGAATTGTATTGATAGGAAACTCAGATACATGTGTGGATACATAGACAAACACCATGTCCCTAGTAAGCCTCTAGATGACTAGCTCGTTGATCAATAGATGGTTACGGTTTCCTGACCATGGACATTGGATGTCGTTGATAACGGGATCACATCATTAGGAGAATGATGTGATGGACAAGACCCAATCCTAAGCCAAGCACAGATCGTGTAGTTCGTATGCTAAAGCTTTTCTATATGTCAAGTATGTTTTCCTTAGACCATGAGATTGTGCAACTCCCAGATACCGTAGGAATGCTTTGGGTGTACCAAACGTCACAACGTAACTGGGTGGCTATAAAGGTGCACAACAGGTATCTCCGAAAGTGTCTGTTGGGTTGGCACGAATCGAGACTGGGATTTGTCACTCCGTATGACGGAGAGGTATCTCTGGGCCCACTCGGTAGGACATCATCATAATGTGCACAATATGTGATCAAGGAGTTGATCACGGGATGATGTGTTACGGAACGAGTAAAGAGACTTGCCGGTAACGAGATTGAGCAAGGTATCGGTATACCGACGATCGAATCTCGGGCAAGTGCTATACCGATAGACAAAGGGAATCGTATACGGGATTGATTGAATCCTTGACATCGTGGTTCATCCGATGGGATCATCGTGGAACATGTGGGAGCCAACATGGGTATCCAGATCCCGCTGTTGGTTATTGGCCGGAGAGTTGTCTCGGTCATGTCTACATGGTTCCCGAGCCCGTAGGGTCTACACACTTAAGGTTCGATGACGCTAGGGTTATAGGGAAAGTATGTACGCGGTTACCGAATGTTGTTCGGAGTCCCGGATGAGATCCCGGACGTCACGAGGAGTTCCGGAATGGTCCGGAGGTAAAGATTCATATATGGGAAGTCCTGTTTTGGTCACCGGAAAAGTTTCGGGCGATATCGGTAATGTACCGGGACCACCGGGAGGGTCCCGGGGGTCCACCAGGTGGGGCCACCAGCCCCAGAAGGCTACGTGGGCTAAGTGTGGGAGGGGACCAGCCCCAAGGGGGCTGGTGCGCCCCCCCACCAAGTCCCAGGGCGCCTCCAAGAGGGGAGGGGGGCAAACCCTAAGACAGTTGGGCCCTAGGGCCCAATAGTGGTGCGCCTCCCCCTCTCTCCCCCTTGGCCGCCCCCCTAGATGGGATCTAGGGCTGGCCGCACCCTAGGGGAGGGAAACCCTAAAGGGGGGCGCAGCCCTCCCTTCCCCCTATATATATGTGAGGTTTTAGGGCTGTTTGACACACGAGAACGTCTCCCTATTGGCGCAGCCCTACCCCTCTCCCTCCTCGTCTCTTGCAGCGCTTGGCGAAGCCCTGCTGGAGTCCCGCGCTCCTCCACCACCACCACGCCGTCGTGCTGCTGATGGATGGAGTCTTCCCCAACCTCTCCCTCTCTCCTTGCTGGATCAAGGCGTGGGAGACGTCACCGGGCTGCACGTGTGAAGAACGCGGAGGCACCGTCCGTTCGGTGCTAGGATCTTCGGCGATCTGAATCGCGGCGAGTACGACTCCATCAACCGCGTTCTTGAACGCTTCCGCTTAGCGATCTACAAGGGTATGTGGATCCAACTCTCCTCTCGTAGATGCATCTCCTAGATTGATCTTGGTGAACGTAGGAAAATTTTTGTTTCCCATGCGACGTTCCCCAACAACTCCCGCGAAGAAACCCAAGTCTGGAGCCAAGCCTGAAACTGAGTGCTTCTACTGCAAAGGGACTGGACACTGGAAGCGGAACTGCCCCTAGTATTTGGCGGATAAGAAGGATGGCAAGGTGAACAAAGGTATATGTGATATACATGTTATTGATGTGTACCTTACTAATGCTCGTAGTAGTACCTGGGTATTTGATACCGGTTCGGTTGCTAATATTTGTAACTCGAAACAGGGACTACGGATTAAACGAAGATTGGCTAAGGACGAGGTAACGATGCGCGTGGGAAATGGTTCCAAAGTCGATGTGATCGCCGTCGGCACGCTACCTCTACATCTACCTTCAGGATTAGTTTTAGACCTAAATAATTGTTATTTGGTGCCAGCGTTGAGCATGAACATTATATCTGGATCTTGTTTGTTGCGAGACGATTATTCATTTAAATCAGAGAACAATGGTTGTTCTATTTTTATGAATGATATCTTTTACGGTCATGCACCCTTGAAGAGTGGTCTATTCTTATTGGATCTCGATTGTAGTAATACACATATTCATAATATTGAAGCCAAAAGATGCAAGGTTAATAATGATAGTGCAACTTATTTGTGGCACTGCCGTTTAGGTCATATTGGTGTAAAGCGCATGAAGAAACTCCATAGTGATGGACTTTTGGAATCACTTGATTATGAATCACTTGGTGCTTGCGAACCATGCCTCATTGGCAAGATGACTAAAACTCCGTTCGCCGGAACTATGGAGCGAGCAACATATTTGTTGGAAATCATACATACTGATGTATGTGGGCCAATGAGTGTTGAAGCTCGCGGCGGGTATCGTTATTTTCTGACCTTCACTGATGATTTAAGCAGATATGGGTATATCTACTTAATGAAGCACAAGTCTGAAACATTTGAAAAGTTCAAAGAATTTTAGTGTGAAGTAGAGAATCATCGTAACAAGAAAATAAAGTTTCTACGATATGATCGTGGAGGAGAATATTTGAGTTACGAGTTTGGTCTTCATTTGAAACAATGTGGAATAGTTTCACAACTCACGCCACCTGGAACACCACAGCGTAATGGTGTGTCCGAACGTCGTAACCGTACTATATTAGATATGGTGCGATCTATGATGTCTCTTACCGATTTACCACTATCGTTTTGGGGTTATGCTTTAGAGACAGCTGCATTCACGTTAAATAGGGCACCATCTAAATCCGTTGAGACGACACCTTATGAACTATGGTTTGGCAAGAAACCAAAGTTGTCATTTCTTAAAGTTTGGGGCTGCGATGCTTATGTGAAAAAGCTTCAACCTGATAAGCTCGAACCCAAGTCGGAGAAATGTGTCTTCATAGGATACCCAAAAGAGACTGTTGGGTACACCTTCTATCACAGATCCGAAGGCAAGATATTCGTTGCTAAGAATGGATCCTTTCTAGAGAAGGAGTTTCTCTCGAAAGAAGTGAGTGGGAGGAAAGTAGAACTTGATGAGGTAATTGTACCTTCTCCTGAATTGGAAAGTAGTACATCACAGAAAATTGTTCCAGTGATTCCTACACCAATTAGTGAGGAAGCTAATGATGATGATCATGAAACTTCAGATCAAGTTTCTGCAAAACGTCGTAGATCAACCAGAGTACGTTCCGCACCAGAGTGGTACGGCAACCCAGTTCTGGAAGTCATGTTGCTAGACCATGATGAACCTACGAACTACGAGGAAGCGATGATGAGCCCAGATTCCGCAAAATGGCTTGAGGCCATGAAATTTGAGATGGGATCCATGTATGAGAACAAAGTGTGGACTTTGGTTGACTTGCCCGATGATTGGCAAGCCATCGAAAATAAATGGATCTTCAAGAGGAAGACCGACGCAGATGGTAATGCTACTGTTTACAAAGCTCGACTTGTTGCAAAAGGGTTTCGACAAGTTCAAGGAGTTGACTACGATGAGACTTTCTCACCTGTAGCGATGCTTAAGTCTGTCTGAATCATGTTAGCAATTGCCGCATTTTATGATTATGAAATCTGGCAAATGGATGTCAAAACTGCATTCCTAAATGGATATCTCAAAGAAGAGCTGTATATGATGCAACCAGAAGGTTTTGTCGATCCAAAAGGTGCTAACAAAGTATGCAAGCTCCAGCGATCCATCTATGGACTGGTGCAAGCATCTCGGAGTTGGAATATACGCTTTGATGAGGTAATCAAAGCATATGGTTTTATACAGACTTTTAGAGAAGCCTGTATTTACAAGAAAGTGAGTGGGAGCTCTGTAGCATTTCTAATATTATATGTGGATGACATATTGTTGATTGGAAATGATTTAGAATTTCTGGATAGCATAAAAGGATACTTGAATAAGAGTTTTTCAATGAAAGACCTCGGCGAAGATGCTTATATATTAGGCATCAAGATCTATAGAGATAGATCAAGACGCTTAATTGGACATTCACAAAGCACATACCTTGATAAAGTTTTGAAGAAGTTCAAAATGGATCAGTCAAAGAAAGGGTTCTTGCCTGTGTTACAAGGTATGAAGTTGAGTAAGACTTAATGCCCGACCACTGCAGAAGATAGAGAGAAAATGAAAGTCATTCCCTACGCCTCATCCATAGGATCTATCATGTATGCAATGCTGTGTACCAGACCTGATGTGTGCCTTGCTATAAGTCTAGCAGGGAGGTACCAAAGTAATCCAGTGTAACATCCCAATTTTCCTAATTCGGATGTTAATAGATCATTCACTTGCATATCATATTTTTGATTGCATTATTTGTCTTTCTGCAATATTCTTTCCATTATGCAACTAAAGGCGTTTCTGTTCCTTTTTGTCTTTTTCAGTTTTTCTTCAAAAGTTCAAATAGCTATATCTTTTATTCTGTTTATCCAAATTAGGTGATTCTTTTTCCTATGCACTCACAAAAATCACCTCTTCATCACAGTACCAATTTTGCACATGTTTGCACAATTCAAATTTGAATTCGTTTGAATTTGTATTAAATCTACCGGAGGCCATATCTTTTAAACCGTTTATCGGAATCGACTGATTCTTTTTTGCATTGTGATCGTAGTGATGTGTAGGTGATCTTTGCATGTTGTGTTGCTTCTGTTTTTGAGTTTTAAAATGGTTTTCTTGCTGTTGGATTTATTTTGATTTCTTTGGAGTTTCGGTGATTGATTTGTTATATTGTGTGAAACGTGTAGATTGTCCGGAGTGCGACGCGAGCTATTGTCAGGAGTGTGACCTTTTGAACCAGAACCAAGGCAAGTTACATGTTGATCATCCTTTACCTATTGTTTTCCTATGCATTGTAGGCTATGCCACACTATAAACTTATGCATTATAGGATTGTTATAACTTGAGCTATATTGTTGAACTATCTCCCGTCTTTTGCAAATCGTGGTAGGTATAGTTTTGCTATGCTTGTAGACGGGGTTGGTTCCTGTATACATTGAGCTTATGTGAGGATTATTAATATTTAACAAAATGAGTAGTAATTCAGGACTTAACTCACCTCTGGGCGGAAGTGGTATTGATGGGTGGTCTTAAGAACATCATGGTTTATACCCTCTGTAAGTGGACGGCCGCCCAGGCTCAAAAAGATCAGACATACTTAATGACTAGTAGCTTCCATGCGCGACCACTAGCTATATGGGCTCTGGCTTAGTTGAGTAGGTTGTGGGATCCTCGCCCAGGTATGCTAGCAGATGTAGATATGGATAGGTGTACCGGCTGCCGGGGGTGGAGGTGACTACTTCTGAAAGGCTTCGTCTCAATCTTCGGGTTGAGTCTAGTGGGTAAAGTGTGCAAAACTCTGCAGAGTAATAAAACTAATCATGATTAGCCGTGCCCCCGGTTATGGGTAAATTTGAGCGACTATGCCATTACAGTTGTTGGATGATCTTGACAGATGTGACACTTAATAATATTTGTGGGCAACTTAATAAATGGGTAGGTTGGAGTTGATTTTGCCAACTCAACCTTGTGCATTTAATTGTAGTATTAAAGGAACTAAATGAAAAATTGACTATTAGGTAGTTATGAGGACAAAATCAGCTTTCTGCAAAATAAACCCCCAAGCCTTCCTTTGTTGTTCTATGCATAAACATGTAGGTCTGCTTTATTACTTCTCCTGTGTAACTTGCCAATACATTCAATGTATTGACCTATACGGCTGCAATGTCTCATGTTGCAGGATTTTCAGGCGAGGAGTAAGGTACCGTTAGGGTCGCGAGTCTGCACTCAGCATCGCCAGTTGGGCTATGATGGGACTCATCGTTATTTTCTGCTACTTTCCGCTGTGTGATTGAATAATAGCTAGCCATGAGCTATGCAGATTGTTTTATTTTATATACTCTGGATCATACGTTGTAATAAATGATGCACTTGTATTCTGGTATTCATCTATACTGTGTGTGCTAGCGAGATCGATCCAGGGACTAGCACGGTAAGCACAGAGACTCAAATCCTTCGAGGTTTGGTCGTTACATCCAGGAGTGGATCACTGGACAGCGGTCAAGAACATCCTGAAATACCTGAAAAGGACAAAGGATATGTTTCATATGGAGGTGACAAAGAGCTCGTCGTAAACGGTTACGTCGATTCTAGCTTTGACACTGATCCGGATGACTCTAAGTCACAAACCGGATATGTATTTTTATTGAACGGTGGAGCTGTCAGTTGGTGCAGTTCCAAGCAGAGCGTCGTGGCGGGATCTACGTGTGAAGCGGAATACATAGCTGCTTCAGAAGCAGCAAATGAAGGAGTCTGGATGAAGGAGTTCATATCCGATCTAGGTGTAATACCTAGTGCATCGGGTCCAATGAAAATCTTTTGTGACAACACTGGAGCAATAGCCTTGGCGAAGGAATCCAGGTTTCACAAGAGAACAAAGCACATCAAAAGACGCTTCAATTCCATCCGCGATCTAGTCAAGGAGGGAGACATAGAGATTTGCAAGATACATACGGATCTGAATGTTGCAGACCCGTTGACTAAGCCTCTTCCACGGGCAAAACATGATCAGCACCAGGACTCCATGGGTGTGAGGATCGTCACTTTGTAATCTAGATTATTGACTCTAGTTCAAGTGGGAGACTGAAGGAAATATGCCCTAGAGGCAATAATAAAGATGTTATTTGTATTTCCTTATATCATGATAAATTTCTTTTATTCATGCTAGAATTGTATTAACCGGAAACTTGATACATGTGTGAATACATAGACAAAATAGTATGTCCCTATTATGCCTCTACTAGACTAGCTCATTGATCAAAGATGGCTATGTTTCCTAGCCATAGATATGAGTTGTCATTTGATCAACGGGATCACATCATTAGGAGAATGATGTGATGGACTAGACCCCGTTAGCATAGCACTATGATCGTTTAGTTTTACTGCTATTGCTTTCTTCATGACTTATACATGTTCCTGTGACTATGAGATTATGCAACTCCCGAATACCGTAGGAACACCTTGTGTGCTATCAAACGTCACAACGTAACTGGGTGATCATAAAGATGCTCTACAGGTGTCTCCGAAAGTATTCGTGGTGTTGGCATAGATCAAGACTAGGATTTGTCACTCCGAGTGTCGGAGAGGTATCTCTAGGCCCTCTCGGTAACACACATCATAATAAGCCTTGCAAGCAAAAAGACTAATGAGTTAGTCACGAGATGATGTATTACGGAATGAGTAAAGAGACTTTCCGGTAACGAGATTGAACTAGGTATAGAGATACCGACGATCGAATCTCGGGCAAGTAACATACCGATATCAAAAGGAACAACGTATGTTGTTATGCGGTTTGACCGATAAAGATCTTCGTAGAATATGTAGGAGCCAATATGAGCATCTAGGTTCCGCTATTGGTTATTGACCGGAGATGAGTCTCGGTCATGTCTGCATAGTTCTCGAACCCGTAGGGTGCGCACGCTTAACGTTTGATGACGATCGGTATTATGAATTTATGAGTTTTGATGTACCGAAGGTAGTTCGGAGTCCCGGATGAGATCACAGACATGACGAGGAGTCTCGGAATGTCTGAGACGTAAAGATTGATATATTGGACGACTATATTCGGACACCGGAAGTGTTCTGGAAAGTTTCAGAATTTACCGAAGTGCCGGGGGGGTTACCGGAACCCCCGGGGGTATGGTGGGCCCTAGTGGGCCATAGGGGAGAAAGAGGGCAGCAGCCAGGAGGTGGCGCGCCCCCTCCCTAGGGGCAGTCGGAATAGGACTAGGGGAGGGGGGCGCGGCCCCTCTTTCCCTCTCCCTCTCCCTCTCCTTCCTTCCCCCTCTCCTTCTTGGTGGACTCCTACTAGGAATAAGATTGCAATCCTATTCCTAGTAGGATTGCCTCTCTAGGCGCACCATAGAGGGCCGGCCGGCCTCCCACCTTGCTCCTTTATATACGGGGGCACCCAAAGACACACAAGTTGAATTGTTTTAGCCGTGTGCGGTGCCCCCCTCCACAGAAACACACCTTGGTCATACCGTTGCAGTGCATAGGCGAAGCCCTGCGCCGGTAGATACATCATATCTGTCACCACGCCGTTGTGCTGACGAAACTCTCCCGTGAAGCTCAACTGGATCAAAGAGCTCGTGGGACGTCATCAAGCTGAACGTGTGCTGAACGCGGAGGTGCCGTACGTTCGGTGCTTGATCGGTTGGATCGCGAAGAAGTTCGACTACATCAACCGCGTCACTTGACGCTTCCGCTCCCAGTCTACGAGGGTACGTAGACACACTCTCCCCTCTCGTTGCTATGCATCTAGTAGATAGATCTTGCGTGATCGTAGGAAATTTTTAAAATACTACGTTCACCAACAGGAGCAGGCCATCGTCCAGGCGCCACGGGTCCTCCGGCTCGCCGGCCTCGAGGTGCTAACGGAGGTGCTGCACATCCGTGGCCATCGCTATGGCTCAACGGATGTCGTCGATGAAGGAGAACGAGGGCCCCGAGCGGGTGTAAAGGACCGCCCCCTCGGTGTCGACGGTGCCCGTGTCATGGTCGGCGTCATGGCGGGACAGTGCATCCGCCATGGTGTTGAGGCGACCCGGACGGTACTCGCTTCTACCTCTTGAGCTTGCGTTCTTTTCCCCTTGAAGAGGAAAGGGTGATGCAGCACAATAGTGTAAGTATTTCCCTCAGTTTTTGAACTAAGGTATGAATCCAATAGGAGACCACGCGCGAGTCCCTCATACCTACACAAACAAATATAAACCTTGCAACCAACGCGATAAAGGGGTTGTCAATCCCTTCTCGGCCACTTGCAAAAGTGAGATCTGATAGAGAGATAATAAGATAATAATTTTGGCATTTTTGTTATAGATTGAAAGTAAAGAATGCAAAATAAAACAACGGCGACAGAAATTGGCAAGTTGAAGGAAAACTAATATAATGTTAGATAGACCCGGGGGCCATAGGCTTCACTAGTGGCTTCTCTCATGATAGCAGATTTCTACGGTGGGTGAACAAATTACGGTCAATCAATTGATAGAAAAGCACATAGTTATGAGAATATCTAGGCATGATCATTGTATATAGACATCACATCCGTGACAAGTAGACCGAAACGATTCTACATCTACTACTATTACTCCACACATCGACCGCTATCCAGCATGCATCTAGAGTATTCAGTTCATAAGAACAGAGTAACGCCTTCAGCAAGATGACATGATGTAGAGGGATAAACTCATGCCATATTATGTAAACCCCATCTTCTTAACCTCGATGGAAACAATACAATACGTGCCTTGCTGCCCCTGCTGTCACTGGGAAAGGACACCACAAGATTGAACCCAAAGCTAAGCACTTCTCCCATTGCAAGAAAGATCAATCTAGTAGGCCACACCAAACTGATAATTCGAAGAGACTTGCAATGATATTTAAATCATGCATAAAAGATTTCAGAGAGGAATCAAATATTGTTCATAGATAATCTGGATCATAAACCCACAATTCATCGGATCTCGACAAACACAACGCAAAAAGAATTACATCGAATAGATCTCCAAGAAGATCGAGGAGAACTTTGTATTGAGATCCAAAGAGAGAGAAGAAGCCATCTAGCTAATAACTATGGACCCGAAGGTCTGTGGTAAACTACTCACAACTCATCGGAGAGGCTATGGTGTTGATGTAGAAGCCCTCCGTGATCGATGCCCCCTCCGGTGGAGCTCCGGAACAGGCCCCAAGATGGGAACTCACAGGCACAGAAGGTTGCGATGGTGGAATTAGGGTTTTGTGGTGCTCCTCGATGGTTTCAGGGCACGCAGGTATATATAGGAGGAAGAGGCACGTCAGGGGAGCTACGAGGGGCCCATGAGGGTGGGTGGCGCGCCCCCTGCACTCGTGTTCGCCTCATTTCTTCCCTGACGTGTACTCCAAGTCTTTTGTGTTGTATTTATTCAAAAAATGACTCTCCCAAAGGTTTCATTCCGGTTGGACTCCGTTTGATATTCCTTTTCTGCGAAATACTGAAATAGGTAAAAAGCAGCATTTTGCACTGGGCCTTGGGTTAGTAGGTTAGTCCCAAAAATAATATAAAAGTGTATAATAAAGCCCATTAAACATCCAAAACAGATAATATAATAGCATGGAACAATAAAAAATTATTGATACATTGGAGACGTATCAAGCATCCCCAAGCTTAATTCCTGCTCGTCCTCGAGTAGGTAAATGATAAAATCAGAATTTTTGATGTGGAATGCTACCCAACATAATTCTCAATGTAATTTTCTTTATTGTGGCATGAATGTTCAGATCCAAAAGATTCAAGACAAAAGTTTAATATTGACATAAGAATAATAATACTTCAAGCATACTAACAAAGCAATTATGTCTTCTCAAAATAACATGGCCAAAGAAAGTTATCCCTACAAAATCATATAGTCTGGCTATGCTCTATCTTCATCACACAATATATTTAAATCATGCACAACCCCGGTTCCAGCCAAGCAATTGTTTCACACTTCAATTTTTTCAAACTTTTCAACTTTCACGCAGTACATGAGCGTGAGCCATGGATATAACACTATAGGTGGAATGGAGTGGTGGTTGTGGAGAAGACAAAAGAGGAAGATAGTCTCACATCAACTAGGTGTATCAATGGGCTATGGAGATGCCTATCAATAGATATCAATGTGAGTGAGTAGGGATTGCCATGCAATGGATGCACTAGAGCTATAAGTGTATGAAAGCTCAACTAAAGAAACTAAGTGGGTGTGCATCCAACTCGCTTGCTCACGAAGACCTAGGGCATTTTGAGGAAGCCCATCATTGGAATATACAAGCCAAGTTCTATAATGAAAAATTTCCACTAGTATATGAAAGTGACAACATAGGAGACTCTCTATCATTAAGATCATGGTGCTACTTTGAAGCACAAGTGTGGAAAAAGGAAAGTAGCATTGCCCCTTCTCTCTTTTTCTCTCATTTTATTTTTTTATTTTTTGGCCTTTTCTCTTTTTTTGGCCTCCTTTTTCTTTATTTCTTTTTTTCTCTCTTTTTTCGTCCGGAGTCTCATCCCAACTTGTGGGGGAATCATAGTCTCCATCATCCTTTCCTCACTAGGATAATGCTCTAGTAATGAAGATCATCACACTTTTATTTACTTACAACTCAAAGATTACAACTCGAAGCTAGAACAAAATATGACTCTATGTGAATGCCTCTGGCGGTGTACCGGGATGTGCAATGACTCAAGAGTGACATGTATGAAAAATTATGTAGGGTGGATTTGCCACAAATACGATGTCAACTACATGATCATGCATGGCAATATGACAATGATGAAGCGTGTCATAATAAACAGAACGGTGAAAAGTTGCATGGCAATATATCTCAGAATGGCTATGGAAATGCCATAATAGGTAGGTATGGTGGCTGTTTTGAGGAAGGTATATGGTGGGTGAATGGTACATGCAAAAGTGGCACGATACAAGAGAGGCTAGCAATTGTGGAAGGGTGAGAGTGAGTATAATCCATGGACTCATCATTAGTCATAAAGAACTCATATACTTATTGCAAAAATCCACAAGTTATCAAAACAAAGTATTCAACGCATGCTCCTAGGGGAAGGGTTGGTAGGATTTAACCATCGCGCGATCCCGACCTCCACACAAAGGATGTCAATCAATAAATAAATCATGCTCCAACTTCATCACATAACGGTTCACCATACGTGCATGATACGGGAATCACAAACTTTAACACAAGTATTCCTCAAATTCACAACTACTCCACTAGCATGACTCTAATATCACCATCCTCATATCTCAAAATAATCATCAAGTATCAAACTTCTCATAGTATTCAATGCACTTTTATGAAAGTTTTTATTATACCCATCTTGGATGCCTATCATATTAGGACAAATTTTATAACCAAAGCAAATTACCATGCTGTTCTAAAAGACTCTCAAAATAATATAAGTGAAGCATGAGATATGAATAATTTCTATAAAATAAAACCACCGCCGTACTCTAAAAATATATAAGTGAAGCACTAGAGCAAAACTATCTAGCTCAAAAGATATAAGTGAAGCACATAGAGTATTCTAATAAATTCCAATTCATGCGTATCTCTCTCAAAAGGTGTGTACAACAAGGATGATTGTGGTAAACTCAAAAGCAAAGACTCAAATCATACATGACGCTCCAAGCAAAACACATATCATGTGGTGAATAAAAATATAGTCTCAAGTAAAGTTACCGATAGACGAAGACGAAAGAGGGGATGCCTTCCCGGGGCATCCCCAAGCTCAGGCTTTTGGTTGTCCTTGAATTTTACCTTGGGGTGACTTGGGCATACCCAAGTGTCGGGGGAAACTGTCCGCCACGAACACCTATGGGACCGGAGCCCCTTGTCTGTGCGGTACGAGGGCGGAGGGAGCACGAAGAGCAGATCGAGGCAGACGCGCGGGCAGTTTTTACCCAGGTTCGGGCCGCACGGATGCGTAAAACCCTACTCCTGCTTGGTTGTGTATTGAGTTGAGCGCTCGGGAGCTTGAAGAAGCAGCTACACCATGCGTGAGAGTAATCTAGGTTTCGAACCGAACCCCCTCCACGTTGTGCATGGGCCTCCTTTTATAATGCAAGGGGTCACCGACAGGTGTCAACGTAGGAGAAAGGGGTAAAAATGTAAAAGAGGTGGTAGTTGTAATAGTGCGGGAACAGTGGAGCTACAGTACAGAACAGTGGTCTATACCTACTTTAACAGTGGGGGACAAGGGCATTTAATGCCTGTCGCCGTCGACCCCAAAAGCTCCCGCCGTTGCGTCTCCGTCTGCCACGGCGATGGATCCTCTGCCGTGGAGTGCCACCGTGTCCCCCAGGCTGCACAGCCATCCGCCACGCGTCCCTGGAGTGGCCCCAGGGCGACGCGTGGGCCGATGAGCTGGAGCGCGGGCACACAGCGCACCTCCCCCGGCAAGCACCTTGCCGGGGATCTCGACCTTGCCGGGCCCGGAAGCTTGCCGCTCCCCGAGCCCTTGCCGGGTCTTCTAAGATAAAATCTTCTATTCGTCCTGACAAGCTCCTCTTGCCAGGGCCTCGTGCTAGTTAAGCAATCTCGAGCCTGGGACGGCCTTCCCGGCAAGCTCCTCTTGCCGGGGTCTTGGTCTTCTGTCTTGTATACTTTGTTTTTGAATGGCTAGATAAAGGGGCAGGAAGGTCTCCGGCAAGCGCGTGGTGAACCCTGCCGCGGGGAGCTGCCGCTGCCCGTGCACAAGTTGGGGTACTAGGGTACCCCTACCTTAGTACGCCGACAGGAGCCCCCGGGCCTGGGCCACACACGGTGCCGAGCGCTGTTGGGCCAGGCCCAAAACAGTGCACGGGCACCCGCGGCCCGCGGCGCGCCGAATCCACTTCCATATCCGCCGCACCCCACGGCAACGGCACGCGTCGATTGCGGCGCCGTGGGATGGGACGTGCCCACGATTTCTTTAATGGGAAGGGCGAAACGCCCCCCACTCTCCCATAAAAGCAGAGAGAGCGGCGCGGTTCCCCTCTCTGCGCACTCATTGCCATCGTCTTCTTCCTCAGATTCCTCTGCGCTTCGCCTCTACTCCTCCGCCACCACCAAGCTCTTCGTCCCCTTCCTTCCACCGCATCCGCCATGGCCCCAAAGACCGACAAGGCGAAGTCGGAGAAGTCCAAGCGGGAGAAGTCAGATCAGGCGGCGAAGCTCGCCGCGTACCGGAAGGAGCACATTGTCTTCGCGCCGAAGCTCGGCGTGCGGGAACTTTGGAACAAATATTATTTGTTCTGGGCCAAGGAGACCCCAGCGCACCCCCGCACGCGCGTCTACCCGGCCGTCGCCAAGGACCACTACCCCGGCGGGTATTACTTTTTCGCAGCCTTCTTCCACTGCGGTCTGTGCCCTCCCTTCTCAAACTTTTTCTGCGATATCATGAATACTTATGGCCTCCACCTCCTCGACTTCACTCCCAACGCCATCCTCACCATGTCCGTTTTCGCACACATGTGCGAAAACTTCGTAGGAATTCAGCCCAACGTAGCTCTCTTTAGGCACTTTTTCATCCCTAGAGCAGAGGCCGACGCCCCCCTCTCCGGAGGAATCTCTTGGGTGTTTAGGCTGAATAAGAAATTAGCCTACTTGCCGGGGGAGCTCCGCGGCAAGTGGGAAGAGTGGCGCGCGGAGTGGTGCTGGGTCGTCGAGGAGCGGCCGCAACACTTCACCGCGCCGCGCACATCGCCCATCGTGCGCGGCAGGGATTGGAGTAATTTCGATTCCGACGATTCCAAGCTGGATATCGCTCTCGTCAGAATCCTCCGTCTTCGGATGGCGCCGCTGTCTGTCGCTGAAGTGGGCGCGGACTTTCTTCGTCGCCGGATCGCCCCCCTCCAAGACCGGAAAAGGCCGGCGTGGCAATACGGCGGCCCGGCAGACATCATGAGGCTGCGCCCCGGCCTCAATTTTAACTTCACAACACTCGAGCTGCGGGGTATGGTCAGGGAACTTTTCAAGTTCGACCCGGCACACCCCGAGTACTTCCGCGCTCCCCGGGGAGTGGTGCCGCTCTGCGCCAGCAGCGCCCGGGATCGCCTTGTCGCTATGATGCCCGCGTGCGACTCTCATGGATTGGAGCGCACGTGGATTGCGCCCAAGCCTATCGACGTCCTCGAGTTCTACGACAACCTCGCGGAGGTGTTGGAGAAGACGGACGATCTCAAGCTGCACACGCGGGCCACCACCGACCAAGAGATTGCTTACATGGCTTCTCGCGCTGAAGAAGTCGCCGCAGCCGCGGCGGCGGGAAACTTTGGATACACACCCGCGGAGGCGGAAGCCGCGGATGCCTCCAGCCAGGCGGATAAGGAGGAGATTCGCAAGCTGCTAGAGCTCCCTCCCGACGCGCTCGCCGGGGTCCCCTCGCTGAGGCACTCCGGGATCAATGGGATCGCGACGGAGGCCGCGGCAATGGAGGGCACAGCCGGAGGAAGCAGGGGTGCCGCGAGGAGGGGAGGCGCCGGACGAAGCGGGGCCACCAAGGGGAAGGGGCCCGCAGTGCAAGGCGCTGGGGCCAGCGAACTGGCCGAGGGAGAGGAGGGGGAGGAGGAAGACACCGGCGGATCCACCGAGCTCTACGCCGACGACCTCTCCTCGTCGGAAAGCTCCCCGCCCCCGGCGAGCCCGAGGCAGTCTCCATTGAAGCGTCTTCGCAAGGCGGCGACGGGGGAGCAGGCGCGAGCGCCCCGGCAACAGCCAGCTCGCCGGGCAGCTCCCCGGCCGAGCCAAGACGTGCCAAGGGCGACCGGCGTGCCGGCCACGGCAGAGGCCCCGCGCGCGCGGACCACGACAGAGGCGTCCCGCAGGCCGGCACCGAGCCGGCAAGGATCTTCTCGGAGCGGAGCAGCTGCTCCGCCCACTTCTCGGGCGCCGGCCACCACAGGGGCTGGGCCTACGCAGCCCCCAGCCCCGGTGGCTCCGAAACGCGCGAGGGAATCTTCATCCTCCGCTCCTCGCGCCGACGCGCCCACCGTGGAGTTTGACTTCTCCGCGCTGAGCGAGGACGACGAGGAGGACCAAGAGTAAGGACCCGAGACCTTACTCCTTCTTGATTTTTATATCTCGATTGTTGCTGACGCTTGACTTTGCTTGTTGTTTGTGATTGCAGGACCTTGGAGCAGCGCGCGAAGAGGGTCAGGGTGCCCACAGTTGAGGTCGTAGAAGACCCATCTGTCGCGGAAGCAGGGATCGCACCGGAGCCGAGCTTGCCGGACCCGAGTGCCGCTCCGGGGAGTAGCCCCCAGCGCAGCCCCCAGCGTAAGTTAGAGGTTTACTGTTTTCGCTCGTCGGGGTGCGCTTAGGGCTTTGATCTCTCTTTCCTTTTGTTTTTTTTTTTGAATGTCTTGGTTCTTCTATCTTCTCTTGTGCAGAGGTGGAGCCGCAGCGGGAAGAGCGCCCGGAGACCGTCGCCGAGGAGCCGCAGGCCCCGCCGTCCCCGGCAAGGCAAAACTCTCCGGCAAGGGAGAGCGCTCCGCCAAGGGCGGGTACTCCGCCAAAGCAGAGTACCCCGCCAAGGGCGAGCAGCCCGGCGAGGACGGCCACTCCGCCAAGGCCGAGCTCCCCGGCAAGGGAGCCCGCCGCAGAGGACGTCCGCCAAGGTACGTTCTGTACTTGGTTTTCTTGACTTTGCTTCTTTTTGGATCTTTGCTTGATTTTGAACTTCTTTTTCTTCTTCTAGATCTTCCTCCTCCTCCTCCCGCGCCGATGGAGACCGAGGTCATCAATATCGAGGATGAGGAGGGCGCGCAGGGCGGCGGCGATGACGTTCCCGTCGTCGTGGAGATGGCCGAGGCCACCGAGGAGGCGACCGAGGCCACCGGGCCGGCCGCGCAGGAGGCCACTCCGGCCGCTGACGCCGCGACCGGGGAGGGGGACGGCGACCGCACCGCCGACCCGGAGGTGGCGGGAGCACCGGATGCTACGCCGGCCGCCGGCCCCTCCACCGGCGAGAAGCAGGCGTACTATCTTCGTGCCCCCAATGGCGTCTTTATCCAAGTGCCTTGGGGGTCTTCATCAAGAGCTCCCGCGGAGGGCGAGGCGTTTGACGGAGAAGTCCTCGCCTCCGCGGGTCTGACAGTCGTCGGGGCGCCCGGCGAAGGAGATGGGCCCGAGGAGGAAAAGCTTCTCCACCAACTCCTGGCCCTTTACCGGGCCAGGCAGGCGAAGCTTGCCTCCCGGGAAGCCCTTGCTGCCCAGGCCGCCGCCGAAATGGAGAAGCGTGCGGCGGAGCTCAGCGCTGCCCACAAGGCGGGCCTCCGCGAGGTGGCGGAGGAGCGCGAGCGTCTCGCCGGGGAATATCAAGAGTGGCTTTTGGAGAAAGCCGAGGCTGAAGAACAGCAACGGCTCGCCGGGGTGGAGATGTCCCGGCGAGAAGGAGAGCTCGCGCAGCGGAAGGTGGATCTCGACTCCCATGAGGAGGACCTTGCCGCTCGCGAGGCTGCCCTTGGCGGGGAGCTGAAGGAGGCGAAAGCCGCTGCTGCTGCCGCGGAAGACGCCAAGAAGGAGCTTGCCGCCAAGGTTGAACAACTAGAAGCGGCGATGAAGGTGAGCACCGAGAAGGTTGCCGCGCTCATTACTGAGCGCGAGAAGGACGCCCACACCAACGCGGAGCTCCAGGTGAATCTGTCCAAGAGGGGCGATGAGCTTAAGGCCGCCAAGGACTCCATCGAGGACTTGGAGCTGAAAGTCTCAACTCTGAGGGATTCAATTGACGCCGCCAAGCTTCGAGAAGACAAGCTGAAGGAGGAGCTCCGCAAGGAGCGGACCTTGGTGGACAGCGCCAACAAGGCATCCGAGCTCTTCCGCAAGAACATTGAGCTGTGGACCGAAGAGCTGGTTTCTTCTGCATCCAACATTGACCAGGAGTTGCTCGCCTTGAAGGTCGAACATCTTATCTACTCGCCGGATCCAGACCTCCCGCACAGCGCCAAGCTCAGCCTCTTCTTCAGAGGCGTCGCTCCGGCCCTTGCAGGTCTCCGGAACCGCATCCCCGCGCAGCTGGCCGAGGAGTCGCGCCGTCTCTGCGCAGGAACTCTAGAGCGGGTCTTGACGAAGATCGTGTACCGCAACCCGGGGATCAACCTCAAGAACGTTCTTTGCAGCTTGCCGGCAGATGCAGACACGGAGGCCCTGAAGGAGCAGGTCAGCCATATCATCGCCAAGGTGGCAAAGCTTGGCAGGAAGGAGGGCGACCGCGTAGACTAGGGCCCCATTTATCTTTATCTTTTCGTTGCTGCACATTATGTTACGAACTCATTAGTCCATTGCGACAAGTTATCCTTGTAAGATATTTGCTTTACTTCAATCAATCAGTGCAATGTTATCTTCCTTGTTCCAATCTTTGACTTTGTATGTTCCTCACCCTACGCTCCCGGGGAGCTTGCCGGAAAGGGGCCCTTGCCGCGAGCGCTGAGCGCTGAGCAGCCTGCTGGCCAAGGTCCTCGCCGGCAAGCAACCTCGCCGCAGCAAGTCGCAACGCACTTAGCTTGCTGAGTATACTCGGAAACGAAGCAAGGGCGCGACACTTGTCGCAGCTCACTTAAATCGTTGAGTGGACTCGAAGACAAGATAAGGGTGCGGCAAGCCACGGGTAGGTTCCTCCGCGCACAGGTTTTCCATAAAAAGTGTGATTGTTCAAGGAAGACAACCAAAATTTAAAATTTGAACTGGTCAAATTCTAACAACTTATCTTTCACATGCTGCTTGCTCATGTTGTTTGCTTTCCGGTAAGGCTCTTCTTTCTTGAACGGCACTTAGTTCCTCCTCCACCTCCTTCCCCCCCGGCAAACTTGTGCGCGAGGAACGTTCCTTCTGCTTAAGAAAAAAAGGAAAAGGAGAGGGAAACAAGCATATTGCCTTTCGGCGTAATAGTGCTTACCGAATGTCTAAGTGTTGCATCAAATGCCAAATAAAACATGCGAATAGCAAAGAGAAGCATGCGAAAGGCAATCGATGCGAAAACACGAAATCTTTACTGATGCACGGGGTCTGCGCCCGGCTTTGTACAAAGGGTTACATGCAACAGCGGCAAGGCTTGTACAAAAGGTGGTTGCCGGAACGGATCACGGCAACCGCGCCTTAGGGGTGAAACTTGCGAAGATGCTCTATGTTCCAGGAGTTGCTCACCGGTAAGCCTTCTTCGGTCTCGAGGCGGACAGCGCCGGGCCTCGTAACTTGTCTCACCCGATAAGGGCCTTCCCACTTCGGCGTCAACTTGTTGGAATTCTTGGCGGACTGAACACGCCGAAGAACAAGGTCGCCTTCCTCGAGACTCCTGGCCTTGACTTTGCGGCTATGGTAGTGGCGCAAAGCTTGCTGGTATCGAGCAGCTCGTACAGCAGCCTGGAGACGTCCCTCCTCAAGGAGCAATGCGTCATCTTGCCGCAGTTGCTCTTGCTCGAGCTCATCATAAGCGAGTACTCGAGGAGATCCGTATACGAGTTCCGTGGGGAGAACTGCCTCTGCTCCATAGACTAGAGCAAAAGGTGTCTGCCCGGTGGCTCGACTTGGTGTCGTTCTGATTGACCAAAGAGCCGCCGGGAGCTCCTCTATCCAATTCTTTCCGCACTTGCGCAGCCTGTCAAAGGTCCTTGTCTTGAGTCCGCGCAGCACTTCAGCATTTGCCCTCTCCGCTTGGCCGTTGCTCCTCGGGTGAGCAACAGAAGCGAAACAGACCTTGGTGCCAAGGTCTTGGACGTACTGCATGAAGGTGCGACTAGTGAATTGCGTACCGTTGTCGGTGATGATCCTGTTAGGGATCCCGAAACGGCAAACAATCGACCTGAAGAACCTGACTGCTGACTGTGCTGTTACCTTTCTCACTGGCTCCACTTCTGGCCACTTTGTGAACTTGTCGATTGCAACGTACAAGTACTCAAAGCCCCCGACAGCGCGAGGGAAAGGGCCGAGGATATCGAGCCCCCAGACCGAGAAGGGCCATGACAAAGGGATTGTTTGGAGAGCTTGAGCTGGCTGATGTATTTGCTTTGCATGGAACTGGCACGCTTCACACTTGGTTACTAGTGCAGTCGCATCTTGGAGGGCTTCTTGCCAAAAGAACCCTTGCCGGAAAGCTTTCCCGGCAAGTGCCCTTGCGCCAACGTGGTGGCCGCATGTGCCTCCGTGTATTTCTGCCAACAGCTTCTGTCCATCTTCTCTGGAGATGCATTTCAACCTGACACCATTGAGTCTTCTTCTGTACAGCTCGTTATCCACAAACTGATACATACTTGACTGCCTGGTTATCTTCTCTATCTCTTGAGGGTCGTCGGGAAGTTCTCCAGTTTGCAGAAAACGGACGATCTGCTGTGCCCATGCCGGAGCCCGGGGCTCGACGGCAAGGACTAAAGGCTCGAGGGCCGCTGCGGGAACCCCAGCTTCTACGGCAAAGACCTCTGGTCCTGTCGGAGCTGACGGTCCCCCGGCAAGCTCGCCGGGGCGAGGCTTGTCGGGAACACTTGCTTCAACTGCACAAGCCTGAGGGCTTGCAGGAGCAAACTGTTCCTCAGCGTTGTTGTTGATCTTGGGAACTTTGGCGGCGGGTTCAGGAAGATCCGCCGGCAAGTAGTCGCCGGAGACCAACTTTCTCTTCTTGGACTGCCCAATTGATGGTGTAACTGATGGTTGAGTCAGCTTGAGCAAAAAGGTCCCTGGTTCCACAGGTAGCTTCATCGCAGCACACTTTGAAAGGCCATCTGCAATTTCATTTTGAGCTCTCGGGATGTGCTCCATTTGCAGACCTTCAAAGTGTTCTTCAAGCTTCCTCACTTCATCTACATATGCTTCCATCAAAGGGCTCTGGTAGCTCTTGTTAACTTGCCGGACCACCAACTGAGAATCGCCCCGCACAATCAGCTTCCTGATCCCAAGTTCGGCCGCAATCCTGAGGCCGGCAAGCAAGCCTTCATATTCTGCGGTGTTGTTTGTCGCCTGCTCCCTGGGAAAGTGCATCTGGATAACATATTTGAGGTGTTCTCCGGTGGGCGCGATGAGTACCACGCCAGCACCGGCGCCTTGCAACGAGAAGGCACCGTCAAAATACATTACCCATTCACTTGTCGCTTCTTGCACGGGTACGCTCGTTTCTTGAACTTCTTCTTCTGGCGTTGGGGTCCACTCAGCGATGAATTCTGCCAAAGCTCGGCTCTGTATGGTTGAAGTACTTTCAAATTTGAGTCCGAAGCTTGACAGTTCCAGTGCCCACTCGACGATCCTACCTGTTGCCTCTGGATTGTGTAATATCCTCTTCAACGGAAAGCGAGTGACCACTGTTATCTCATGGGCTTGGAAGTAGTGGCGCAGCTTCCTCGAGGCCATGAGGAGGCCGAAAAGCAATTTTTGCACACCGGAGTACCTTGATCTAGCTCCCTGGAGAAGGGAACTCACAAAATACACTGGGCGCTGCACCATCTTCTTCCGCACCTCTCCTTGTTCCTGCGCAGAGTCTTCCTTGTCGGGGCCAGAGCTTGTCGGGACAGCCCCCTGCTTGTCGCTAGACTCGCTTGCCGGTGACGCTGGCTCCTCGTCGGACTCCCTCTCCGCTACCAACGCAGCACTAACCACCTGGTTGGTTGCCGCTAAGTATAGCAACAACTTTTCCTGTGGTTTAGGTGCGACAAGTATAGGAGTGGAGGACAGGTACCGTTTCAAATCCTGCAACGCCGCCTCCGCTTCCGGAGTCCACTTCATGGGACCTGCCTTCTTCAAGATTTTGAAGAAAGGTAGGGCGCGTTCCGCGGATTTTGAAATGAACCTACTGAGGGCAGCAACGCAACCTGCAAGCCTTCTGACATCCTTGACGCGCTTCGGGGCTTCTATCTGCTCGATGGCTTTGATCTTGTCGGGATTGGCCTCAATCCCCCTTTGTGATACAAAGAACCCGAGAAGCTTGCCGGAGGGAACTCCAAAGACGCACTTCTCGGGGTTCAGCTTGAGCTGTATCCTGCGCAGGTTCTGAAACGTTTCTTCTAAGTCTTGAATCAGTGTTTCTTTGCTCTTGCTCTTCACCACGATGTCATCCATGTAGGCTTCTACATTCCTGTGGATCTGTGGCTCAAAAGCAGTGTACACTACCCTTGCAAAAGTGGAGCCTGCATTTTTTAGTCCAAATGGCATGCGGATAAAGCAATATGTGCCACATGGAGTGATAAATGCAGTCTTCTCTTCATCTTCCTTAGCCATGAAAATCTGGTGATAGCCTGAGTATGCATCAAGAAAACAGAGTAGCTCACATCCGGCAGTGGAGTCAACGATCTGGTCAATGCGCGGCAAAGGGAAGGGATCCTTGGGACATGCTTTATTGACATCAGTGAAGTCTATACACAGTCTCCACTTCCCGTTGGCTTTGCGCACGACGACTGGGTTTGCCAACCACGTCGGATGGATCACACCTCTAACTAGGCCTGCTGCCTCTAGTTTCTTGATCTCCTCGTTGATGAACTCTTGGCGCTCCACGGCCTGCTTCCTCACTTTTTGCTTGATGGGCCGCGCATGAGGGCAGACAGCAAGCTTGTGCTCAATCACCTTCCTGGGAACACCGGGGATGTCAGATGGTTGCCAAGCAAACACATCGACATTCGCCCGCAGGAAGGCGACGAGCGCGCTTTCCTATTTGCTGTCAAGGGTGGCGCTGATGGTGAAGGTACCACCAGTGCCATCCTCCTTTGCGGACACCTTCTTGGTTGCCGGAGGAGCAGCCATTCCTTTCTTGCTCTTGCCGGTGGAGCTCGATGGAACGTCCTCGACGGCGGCGCAGCACTCCGAAGAGGTGCGGTTGCCGGAGTGTGTCCCAGAGCACTTGCCGGACTTGGTCTTCGTCTTCTTCCCCCCGGGAGCTTCAGCGGCAAGAGTATCCTTCTCGGCCGCAGCTGCCGCATCCCGGTAAATCTTGTCGGCGCAAATAAGCGCATCTTTCTTGTCGCTGTGGACAGTGATGACGCTTATCGGCCCCGGCATCTTCAGCACGTTGTAGGCATAGTGGGAAGCTGCCATGAACTTGGCGAGGGCGGGACGGCCGAGGATCCCATTGTAGGGCAATGGAATATCAGCAACGTCAAAGGTGATGCGCTCAGTCCTGAAGTTGAGCTCCCCGCCAAAGGTCACCGGCAGAGTAATCTTTCCCTTGGGCTTGCTCCTTCCCGGGTTGATTCCTTGGAATGAACCGGTCTCTTCGAGCTCGCCGTCTTGAATCTGGAGTTTCTTGATCACAGCAGAGGAGATCAAGTTCAGCCCGGCCCCGCCGTCAACCAACATTTTGGTGACCTTGAGGTTGCGGATGGTGGGTGAGACCAGCATCGGCAAGCACCCGACCGCAGTGGTGCGGTCAGGGTGATCCTCAAGGTCAAAAATGATGGGCGTGCTGGACCATTTGAGGAGCCTGCGCGACTCCACGGGCGGCTCGGCTGCATTCACCTCACGCACCCACTGTTTCAGCTGGCGGTGGGAGGTGTGCAGGGAGGCGCCACCGTCGACGCACAGGACTTCCGTGGCCTTCTGGAACTCCTGCTCGCTGTTCTCGTCGTCCTCCATGTCTTCATCGTCGTCTTCGTCGTTGTCGCGGCCCCGGGGAGGTCGATCTCCTTGCCGCTGCTTGGCCTTGCCGCGGCGTCCTCCCCGGCCATTGAATGGCCGCTTCTTGCTGGACTCTTCCCCGCCACCTTGGGCCTTCTCCTTGTCGCGCCTCTCGTACTCAGCCTTTTGCTGCTCGACGAGGTACTCGACGCGCTTACAGTTGGAGAGGTCGTGACCCTTGGTGCGGTGAATCTTACAGTATTGCTTGTCGGAGCTACCCGGCTTGTCGGCCGCCGCCGCAGGGGCAGGCTCCTTGCCGGAGCCGCCAGCCTGCGCTTGCTTGGCGGGGGCCTCCTTGCCGGACTTCTCGACGGCAAGCACTTCCTTCTTGCTCTTCTTCCTGTTGTTCCGCCGCCGGCTCTTCTTTGCCGGGGCGGCGTCGTCGCTGTCGCTTCCCCCTGCGCCAGCATCCTCCCCGGGGAGTTTCCTCCCCTCTTCTGCACGGGCGCACTTGTCGGCAAGAGCGTAGAGCTCGCTGACGTCCCTGATCTTGGTCATCGCCATCTCCTCACGCATGCGGCGGTTACGCACGTTCTGATGGAACGCGCTGATAACCGCGGCAGGGTGAACGTCGGGGATGTTGTGCTGTACCCGGCTGAAACGTTGGATATACTTGCGCAGGGGTTCGCCTTCCTTCTGGGCCAAAATGTGGAGATCGCTCTCCTGGCCATGGGGTTTGTGGCCGCCGGTGAAGGCGCCAACAAACTGATGGCAGAGGTCGGCCCAAGAAGAGATAGAGCCTTCCGGCAAGTGCATGAGCCACGAACGGACGTTCGGCTTCAGCACGAGCGGGAAGTAGTTGGCTAGGATCTTCTCGTCGCGCCCCCCGGCAGCTTGCACTGCTATGGTGTAGACGCTGAGAAACTCCGAGGGGTGCGTCTTGCCGTCGTACTTCTCCGGTACGTCGGGCTTAAAGTTCTTCATGGTGGGCCACTGGACGCGCCGCAGCTCGCGGGTGAACGCAGGGCAGCCTGCCGCGTACGGCAAGTCGCCTGGTTCACCGGGCGCGGGTGCGTCGACAGCGTTCCCAGCTCTCTTGTCGGATTGTCGCCGAGCTTCTCGGCGGCGCTCGATCGTGGTCCGAGCGTCTTCATCTCGCCGGTCGTCGAGGACCTGGCGCTGGTCCCGACGGGCCCGCGGGTCCGACGAGGCTGTAGAGCCGTCGTCGGGGTTGTTCCGGCGGGGCGGCGTCTTCTGCTTCTGCGGCGGGGAGTGTACGCTTGTCGCACCCCCGGCAGTCTTGTCGCCGATAGCCTTCGTCTTCTCGGCCCGCCGCGGCCGTGAGGCCGACGGCTGCTGCGGAGAGTCGTTGTTGGCGAAGTCTATCAGGCTCCGGATAGTGGCCCTCCATTCCTCGGCCTTGTCGGCCGCTGGAGGAAAATCGAGGAGCAGCTGCGCCCTTGCGAGCGCTTCTGCCGGAGTAGTGGGGAACGCGGGCGAGCGGTGCGAGGAGCGGGATACGCTCGGACTTCTAACGACGTTAGAAAGAGCGGGGTCCCGTGCCGGCGCCTTCGCTTTGCTTGTGCCCGGACGGGGGTCCGGGGCGTCCCGCGAACCTCCAGTATGGCCTTGTCCCAGCAAGCGGATACCACCTCCCGTGGCATGGCGCTGCGGGGTCGTCGTATGTTGCGATGGACGTGGCGCGTCCACGGAGACCGAGGTCCGGTCGTCCGTCCTGTTCTTGGATCTGGTGGCACCGTGAGTGTCCTCGCCGGCAACCACCCTTCCGACGGCGTCTCCCCCGCCCACCGTTGGCTCTGGTGGCGGCGGATGAGACGCAGACGGGCCCCCGACCTCCGAAGGCTTCTTCTTCGGGGCCATGGAGTTGTCGCTGATGAAGTTGTTGACGAAACTCGGAGAGGTTAATGAAGATTGCGCCCGCGCGAACGCCGGATCAGGTTCGCACAACCTCGACGCCCCCTACCTGGCGCGCCAAAGATGTCGGGGGAAACTGTCCGCCACGAACACCTATGGGACCGGAGCCCCTTGTCTGTGCGGTACGAGGGCGGAGGGAGCACGAAGAGCAGATCGAGGCAGACGCGCGGGCAGTTTTTACCCAGGTTCGGGCCGCACGGATGCGTAAAACCCTACTCCTGCTTGGTTGTGTATTGAGTTGAGCGCTCGGGAGCTTGAAGAAGCAGCTACACCATGCGTGAGAGTAATCTAGGTTTCGAACCGAACCCCCTCCACGTTGTGCATGGGCCTCCTTTTATAATGCAAGGGGTCACCGACAGGTGTCAACGTAGGAGAAAGGGGTAAAAATGTAAAAGAGGTGGTAGTTGTAATAGTGCGGGAACAGTGGAGCTACAGTACAGAACAGTGGTCTATACCTACTTTAACAGTGGGGGACAAGGGCATTTAATGCCTGTCGCCGTCGACCCCAAAATCTCCCGCCGTTGCGTCTCCGTCTGCCACGGCGATGGATCCTCTGCCGTGGAGTGCCACCGTGTCCCCCAGGCTGCACAGCCATCCGCCACGCGTCCCTGGAGTGGCCCCAGGGCGACGCGTGGGCCGATGAGCTGGAGCGCGGGCACACAGCGCACCTCCCCCGGCAAGCACCTTGCCGGGGATCTCGACCTTGCCGGGCCCGGAAGCTTGCCGCTCCCCGAGCCCTTGCCGGGTCTTCTAAGATAAAATCTTCTATTCGTCCTGACAAGCTCCTCTTGCCAGGGCCTCGTGCTAGTTAAGCAATCTCGAGCCTGGGACGGCCTTCCCGGCAAGCTCCTCTTGCCGGGGTCTTGGTCTTCTGTCTTGTATACTTTGTTTTTGAATGGCTAGATAAGGGGCAGGAAGGTCTCCGGCACGCGCGTGGTGAACCCTGCCGCGGGGAGCTGCCGCTGCCCGTGCACAAGTTGGGGTACTAGGGTACCCCTACCTTAGTACACCGACACCAAGATTAGGATCTTTCCACTCTGTGTTCCATAGTCCATCAAATCCTTACCCGAAACTTGAAAACTTCACAACACAAATCTTAACAAAAAATCTCGTGAGCTCCGTTAGTATAAGAAAACAAACCACCACTCAAAGGTACTGTAATGAACTCATTCTTTGTTTATATTGGTTTTAAACCTACTGTATTCCAACTTCTCTATGATTCATATCCCCCGATACTACTCATAGATTCATCAAAATAAGTAAAGAACACACGAAAAATAGAATCTGTCAAAAACAGAACAGTCTGTAGCAATCTGTAACTTTTGAATACTTCTGTAACTCTAAAAATTCTGAAATAAATTGGTGGACATGAGGAATTTGTCTATTAATCATCTGCAAAAACAATCAACTAAAAAGCACTCTCCAGTAAAAAATGGTAGCTAATCTCGTGAGCGCAAAAGTTTCTATTTTTTACAGCATGATCGCAAAGACTTCACTCAAGTCTTCCCAAAGGTTCTACCTGGCACAAACACTAATTAAAACATAAAACCACATCTAACCAAAAGCTAGATGAATTATTTATTACTAAACAGAAGCAAAAGCAAAGAAAATAAAATTGGGTTGCCTCCCAACAAGCGCTATCATTTAACGCCCCTAGCTAGGCATGATACAAGAATAGATCTAGGTATTGCCATCTTTGGTAGGCAATCCATAAGTGGCTCTCATAATAGATTCATAAGGTAATTTAATTTTCTTTCTAGGAAAGTGTTCCATGCCTTTCCTTAACGGAAATTGGAATCTAATATTTCCTTCCTTCATATCAATAATTGCACCAATCGTTCTAAGGAAAGGTCTACCAAGAATAATAGGACATGTAGGATTGCAATCTATATCAAGAACGATGAAATCTAAGGGCACATAATTCCTATTTGCAACAATAAGAACATCCTTAATCCTTCCCATATGTTTCTTAGTGGTAGAATCCGCAAGATGCAAATTTAAAGAACATTCATCAAGTTCATGGAAACCTAACATATCACACAAAGTTTTTGGAATTGTGAAGACACTAGCACCCAAATAACACAAAGCATAGCATTCATGATCTTTAATCTTAATTTTAATAGTAGGTTCCCACTCATCATAAAGTTTTCTAGGGATGGAAACTTCTAGCTCAAATTTTTCTTCATAAGATTGCATTAAAGCATCAACTATGTGTTTGGTAAAGGCTTTATTTTGACTATAAGCATGAGGAGAATTTAGCACGGATTGCAACAAGGAAATACAATCTATTAAAGAGAAATTATCATAATTAAATTCCTTGAAATCCAAAATAGTGGGTAAATTACTATGTAAAGTTTTGACATCTTCAATCCAACTTTTAACAATTTTAGCATCAAGATCTAAAAACTCCGAATTATTGGGATGCCTTTTAACTAAAGTTGATTCATCTCTAGTCCCATGCTTATCAAGGTTCATATTGAGAAACAAAGATTTAATAGGGTACACATCAATCACTTTTAGATCTTCATCTTTATTATCTAGATCTTCCGGTTTAGCGGCCATCTTATTTACTAAGGTGGCTTGCTTATCTAAAATTTGGGCTATTAAGTTCTCAAGATGAGCAAACTGAGATTTTAAACCATAAAATTCTTTAGACATATCATCCAGATCTTTATTCATATACTCCATAAAACTTTTCTGTTCTTTAAGCTCGTTTCTAAAGAAATTATTATGCTCAAATTGCAAAGACATAAAGCTTCTAACATTGTTTTCAATCTCCTCCAA
This sequence comes from Secale cereale, assembly GCA_902687465.1. NCBI lineage: Eukaryota > Viridiplantae > Streptophyta > Magnoliopsida > Poales > Poaceae > Secale > Secale cereale. The sequence continues at coordinate 766,260,112 of LR738713.1, forward strand.
CTTTATAAGGTGAGGATCAACGCTGTTTGGTAGGGCCATAGTGACAAGAAATCAAACACACAAGCAAACAAGAAGCAAGGGAAAAGAGGCAAACAGAAAAAGGGCGAATAAAACGGCAAGGGTGAAGTGGGGGAGAGGAAAACGAGAGGAAAATGGCAAATAATGTAATGCGAGGGATAAGTGTTTGTGATGGGTACTTAGTATATGACTTTTGCGTAGATTTCCCCAGCAACAACGCCAGAAATTCTTCTTGATACCTCTTGAGCTTGCGTTGTTTTTCCCTTGAAGAGGAAAGGGTGATGCAGCATAGTAGCGTAAGTATTTCCCTCAGTTTTTGAGAACCAAGGTATCAATCCAGTAGGAGACCACGCGCGAGTCCCTCGTACCTACACAAACAAATAAGAGCCTTGCAACCAACGCGATAAAGGGGTTGTCAATCCCTTCTCAGCCACTTGCAAAAGTGAGATCTGATAGAGATAATAAGATAATACTTTTGGTATTTTTGTTATATATTGAAAGTAAAGAATGCAAAATAAAACAACAGCAACAGAAATTGGCAAGTTGATGGCTTCTCTCATGATAGCAGATTTCTACGGTGGGTGAACAAAATTATAGTCGAGCAATTGATAGAAAAGCGCATATGTATGAGAATATCTAGGCATGATCATTGTATATAGGCATCGCATCCGTGACAAGTAGACCGAAACGATTCTGCATCTACTACTATTACTCCACACATCGACCACTATCCAGCATGCATCTAGAGTATTAAGTTCATAAGAATAGAGTAACGCCTTAAGCAAGATGACATGATGTAGAGGGATAAACTCATGAAATATGATGTAAACCCCATCTTTTTATCCTCGATGGCAACAATACAATACGTGCCTTGCTGCCCCTGCTGTCACTGGGAAAGGACACCGCAAGATTGAACCCAAAGCTAAGCACTTCTCCCATTGCAAGAAAGATCAATCTAGTAGGCCACACCAAACTGATAATTCGAAGAGACTTGCACAAATATTTAAATCATGCATAAAAGATTTCAGAGAGGAATCAAATATTGTTCATAGATAATCTGAACATAACCCACAATTTATCGGATCTCGACAAACACACCGCAAAAAGAATTACATCGAATAGATCTCCAAGAAGATCAAGGATAAATTTGTATTGAGATCCAAAGAGAGAGAAGAAGCCATCTAGCTAATAACTATGGACCCGAAGGTCTGTGGTAAACTACTCAGAACTCATCGGAGAGGCTACGGTGTTGATCTAGAAGCCCTCCGTGATCGATGCCTCCTCCGGTGGAGCTCTGGAACAGGCCCCAAGATGGGATCTCACGGGTACAGAAGGTTGCAGCGGTGGAATTAGGGTTTCGTGGTGCTCCTTGATGGTTTCAGGGTACATAGGTATATATAGGAGGAAGAGGCACGTCAGGAGAGCTACGAAGGGGCCCATGAGGGTGGGGGCGCGCCCCTGCCCTCGTGGCCTCCTTGTTTCTTGATACGTCTCCAACGTATCTACTTTTCCCAACACTTTTGCCCTTGTTTTGGACTCTAACTTGCATGATTTGAATGGAACTAACCCGGATTGACGCTGTTTTCAGCAAAACTTCCATGGTGTTGTTTTTGTGCAGAATAAAAAGTTCTCGGAATCGCCTGAAAATAAACGGAGAATTATTTTGGAATATATAAAAAATATCTGCAAGAAGATCCACACCAGGGGCCCCACACCCCGTCCACGAGGTTGGGGGGCGCGCCCCCTGCCTCGTGGGCCCCCTGGTGCTCCACCGACGTATCCCCAGATCCTATATATTCACTTTCGGGGAGAAAAAATAAGGGAGAAAGAGTTATCGCATTTTACGAGACGGAGCCGCCGCCAAGCCCTAATCTCTCTAGGGAGGGCTGATCTGGAGTCCGTTCGGGGCTCCGGAGAGTGGAGATCGTCGCCATCGTCATCATCAACCTTCCTCCATCACCAGTTCCATGATGCTCACCGCCGTGCGTGAGTAATTCCATCGTAGGCTTGCTGGACGGTGATGGGTTGGATGGGATATATCATGTAATCGAGTTAGTTTTGTTAGGGTTTGATCTCTAGTATCCATTATGTTCTGAGATTGATGTTGCTATGACTTTGCTATGCTTAATGCTTGTCACTAGGGCCCGAGTGCCATGATTTCAGATCTGAACCTATCATGTTTTCATGAATATATGTGTGTTCTTGATCCTATCTTGCAAGTCTATAGTTGTCGGGGAAACTGATCCACGAACACCTATGGGGACCGAGCCCCTTTCGGTTTGGCGGGGGCGGAGGTCGCACGAAGAGTAGATCGAGGCGAGGCACACGAGCAGTTTACCCAGGTTCGGGCCGCACTGATGCGTAAAACCCTACTCCTGCTTTGTGTTTTGTATTGAGTTCTTACTCGGGAGCGCTGAGTGCTACAGTACACACAAGCTGCTAACAAGACCGAGCATGAGTGTTCTTCTGCTTCGAACCCCCCTCTACGTTGCGCATGGGCCTCCTTTTATATGCTCAAGGGGTCACCGACAGGTGGCAACGTAGGCAAGGGCAAAAATGGAAAGGTGTTTTAGTTGGTACAACTACCTGTACAGTGTATCATACCTAACCCTGACGGCAGGGGACAAGGGCATTAAATGCCCATCGACGTCGTCCAAACAGTGCAAAAAGGGACCGTCAGGGGCACCACCGCTCGCCACGATGGCGATCTTGTCAGCGCCGCTTGCCACCGTGTACCGCTGGCTGCACAGCCTCCCGCCACGTACGCCTGGAAGGGTCCCAGAGCGACACGTTGGTGGGTGTGCTGGAGTGCAGGTACAGAGTGGAAGCTTGCCGCGGCAAGTGCCTTGCCGCGGTCGCTGTCTTGCCGCGTCCGGGAGCTTGCCGCTCACCGGGCCTGGCCGAGACGCGTGGCACGTCGCGGCAAGTTCCTTGAGATGCCTTGGTTGGCCTTCCCGGCAAGCTCCTCTTGCCGGGGTCTTGTCTCCTTGGCTTGAATACTTTGTTCTTGAATGGCTCCATGTTCTAGATCCGATCTTGCAAGTTATAGTCACCTACTACGTGTTATGATCCGGCAACCCCGGAGTGACAATTGTCGGGACCACTCCCGGTGATGACCGTAGTTTGAGGAGTTCATGTATTCACAGTGTGTTAATGCTTTGTTCCGGTTCTCTATTAAAAGGAGGCCTGCAAATACCTGCAAATATTCTTTGGCTCCCTTTGTGTCGAATCTATAAATTTGGGTTGAATACTCTACCCTCAAAAACTGTTGCGACCCCCTATACTTGTGGGTTATCAAGACCTTTTTCTGGCGCCGTTGCCGGGGATCATAGCTATATTTTTTTGAGTCACTTGGCATTATTATCAATTTATCATTATGAAGAATCTGAAGGATGCTAAAGACCAAGATTTTTCCCTCTAAGACGAGGTGAGGTAAGGAACTGCCATCCAGTTCTGCTTTAGATTCACCTTCTGTTATAAGTAAACTTGCAACACCCCCACATGCTATTAATCCTGATATGTCGCAAGTTATTGATGATGCTACTTCTACTATGAATGATACTTATGATGATGCTAGTACCTTGAATGATGATGATGTTTCACTTGGTGAATTTCTTGATGAACAAATTACTAGAGTAAGACAACATGATGTTGTTGAATCTGATGATGAGCTGAAAACTGAAATTTTTGAAACACCTGCTAGAACTAGCCTTCCTAGATATGAATTTCCTAAGGTACCGGAAGGTTATGTTATGAATGAGGAGACAACTAGAGATATTCTTGCTTGTAAGGATAGAGATGATCTAGAGAAATTATTATGCAAGTATAAAGAAAAGTATCTGAATGCTGGAATGCAATGCGATCCTAAGTTTGGTACATCACCTATCTTTATTGATGATAAGGATTATGAATTCTCTGTCGACCCAGAGTTAATTACTTTGGTTGAATCTGATCCTTTCCATGGTTATGAAATTGAAACTGTTGTGGCACATCTCACTAAGTTGAATGACATAGCCACCTTTTTTTACTCATGATGAGAAAACTCGTTACTACTATATTCTCAAATTATTTCCGTTCTCATTAAAGGGAGATGCTAAAGCATGGTACAATACTCTTACTCCTGGTTGTGTGCGTAGTCCCCAGGATATGATTTATTACTTATCTGAAAAATATTTTCCTGCTCATAAGAAACAAGATGCCTTACAGGAAATATTTAACTTTGTGAGAACTAAAGAAGAGAGTCTCCCACAAGCTTGGGGGAGGCTTTGCCAGTTACTTAATGCTTTGCCAGATCACCCTCTTAAGAAAAATGAAATATTTGATATCTTCTATAATGGACTAACCGATGCTTCTAGGGACTTCCTAGATAGTTGTGCTGGTTGTGTTTTCAGGGAACAAACTATTGGACAAGCTAAAGAATTATTGAATAACATATTGAAAAATTATGATGATTGGACTCTTCCTGAACCACCACCTAAACCTACTCCAAAGAAGAGGGGTATATTATATCTCAGCCCTGAAGATATGCAAGAGGCAAATAAATCTACGAAGGAAAAATGTATTAAAGCTGAGGACGTTAAAAATTTACCTCCCATGGAAGAAATACATGGGCTTAATACACCACAACTGCCTAAGGTGGTAGAGGTAAATTCTCTAATGAAATTCAATGATAATGACAATCCTCACAATATGCACCCTAGCCAATGCCTTTATGAGTTTGAAAATTACATTAGGAAACAAATCACTTCAATGCAAATGTTATGAAACAATTGAAATACAATTCTGATATGATTGCTCGCTTGAGTGACTTGTTACTTAGAATCTCAAATGATGTTAGAGGTGTGGGAAAGCATGCTTCTATGGTGTAAACCCAGTTAGAACAAGTTGCTAAATCACAAAGAGAATTGCTTGATGAAATGAATAACAACATACATGACTTTGATGTTAAAGTTGCAACTAGAGGAGGAAAAATGACTCAGGAACCACTTTATCTTGAGGGACACCCAAAAAGAATTGAACATGATTCACAAAGAAACAACACCACTGCACCTAGTCCTTCTAAAAAGAAGAAGAAAAAGAAAAATGATAGGACTTTGCATGCTACTAGTGAACCTGAAGTAGAAAAACCTCGTGATAATGATAATGATGTTTCTATTTCTGATGCTGAAACTCAATATGGTAATGAACATTCACCTAGTGATAATGAAAAAGATAATGCTGATGTTCATTAAGATACTCAACCAAACAATGAAAAAGAACCAGATAATGATGTTGAAATAGAACCACCAGTTGATCTTGATGACCCACAATCCAAAAATACACGTGAAGGAAATATGCCCTGGAGGCAATAATAAAGTTGTTATTTATATTTCCTTAAATCATGATAAATGTTTATTATTCATGCTAGAATTTATTAACCGGAAACTTAGTACACGTGTGAATACATAGACAAAACAGAGTGTCCCTAGTATGCCTCTACTTGACTAGCTCGTTGATCAAAGATGGTTATGTTTCAAAACCATAGACATGTGTTGTCATTTGATGAATGGGATCACATCATTAGAGAATGATGTGATGGACAAGACCCATCCGTTAGCTTAGCATAATGATCGTTTAGTTTTACTGCTATTGCTTCCTATGACTATGAGATTATGCAACTCCTGAATACCAGAGGAACACCTTGTGTGCTATGAAATGTCACAACGTAACTGGGTGATTATAAAGATGCTCTACAGGTGTTTCCAAAAGTGTTTGTGGTGTTGGCATAGATCAAGATTAGGATTTGTCACTTTGAATGTCGGAGAGGTATCTCTGGGCCCTCTCGGTAATACACATCATAATAAGACTTGCAAGCAAATGACTAATGAGTTAGTTACGAGATGATGTATTATGGAACGAGTAAAGAGACTTGCCGGTAACGAGATTGAAGTAGGTATGATGATACCGATGATCGAATCTCGGGCAATTAACATACCGATGACAAAAGGAACAACGTATGTTGTTATGCGGTTTGATCGATAAAGATCTTCGTAGAATATGTAGGAGCCAATATGAGCATCTAGGTTCCCGTATCGATTATTGACCGGAGATGTGTCTCGGTCATGTCTACATAGTTCTCGAACCCGTAGGGTCCGCACGCTTAACGTTCGATGACGGTTCGTATTATGAGTTATGTATTTTTGATGATCGAAGATTGTTTGGAGTCCTGGATGAGATCACGGACATGACGAGGGTTTTTGAAATGGTCGAGACATAAAGAATGATATATTGGACGATGTTATTCGGCCACCGAATGAGTTCCGGGGGTCACCGGATAAAAATCGGAGTGCCGGGGGGTTATCCGAAACCCCGAGGGAAATAATGGGCCTTAGTGGGCTTTAGGGGAGAGAGAGGAAAGGCCACAATGGCTGGCCGCGCGCCCCCCCATGGGCCAAGTCCGAATTGGACTAGGGGGAGGGGCGGCGCCCCTCTTTTCTTCTCCTCTCCCTCTCCTTCCTCCCCCCTCTCTTCCCCTTGTTGGAAACCTCCTAGGAATAGGATTCCTAGTAGGAATCCTACTCGGGGGCGCGCCCTAGAGGGCCGGCCGGCCTCCCCCTTGCTCCTTTATATACGGGGGCAGGGGGCACCCTACAACACACAAGTTGGCATTGTTTTAGCCGTGTGCGGTGCCTCCCTCCACAGTTACACACCTCGGTCATATCATCGTAGTGCTTAGGTGAAGCCCTGCGCCGGTAACTTCATCATCACCGTCACCACGCCGTCGTGCTCATGAAACTCTCCCTCATCCTCAACTGGATCAAGAGCTCGAGGGATGTCATCGAGCTGAACGTGTGCTGAACTCGGAGGTGCCATACATTCGGTACTTGGATCGGTTGGATCGTGAAGACGTTTGACTACATCAATCGTGCTACTAAACGCTTCCGCTTTCAGTCCACGAGGGTACGTGGACACACTCTCCCCGCTCGTTGCTATGCTTTTCCTAGATAGATCCTGCGTGATTGTAGGATTTTTTTGAAATACTATGTTCCCCAACAACACTGTATGATAAAAGAGACTTTGTTGCTAGGAAACACGATAAAGAAAGAGAACCGTGGGTTAAAAAACCTATGCCTTTTCCACCCAAGTCAACTAAAAAGAAAGATGATGAAGAATTTGAATGCTTTGCTGAAATGCTGAGGCCAGTCTTTTTGCGTACTCGCTTGACTGATATCTTGAAAATGCCTCCTTATGCAAAGTACTTGAATGACACCATCACCAATAAGAGAAAAATACCGGAAGCTGAAATCTCCACCATGCTTGCTAATTATACTTTTAAGGATGAGGTACCTAAAAAACATGGAGACCCAGGAATACCAACTATACCTTGCTCCATCAAAAAGAATTATGTGAAAACCGCTTTATGTGACTTAGGAGCTGGTGTTAGTGTTATGAATTTCTCTTTCTATAAAAGACTTAATTTGAATAAACTCACACCTACTGAAATATCTTTGCAAATGGCTGACAAATCAAGTGCCATACCTATCGGTATCTGTGAGAATGTGCCCGTTGTTGTTGCTAATGTTACTATTTTGACTGAATTTGTTATATTTGAGATGCCCGAGGACGACGACATGTCGATTTTCCTTGGTAGATCCTTCTTGAATACTGCAGGGGCTGTTATTGATTGCAATAAAAGCAAAGTCACTTTTCATATCAATGGTAATGAGCATACGATGCACTTTCCGAAGAAACAATTCCAAGTGAATGGTATTAATGTTATTGAAAAATCTCCGACAATCACTACTGGAAGTTTTCATCTACCTCTACCTACTGTTAAAAAGAAATATGAAATGCTTATTGTTGGGGACATTCATATCCCCATTGAGGTAACTTAGTTATTTACGAAAGTTCTTCGGTTTCATGCTAATCGAAAGTGGTTGTTAATAAGACTTGATCAACCTTATTAATAGATAATTTTTGAGAGGTATGAAGTTGATTAATTTAGTGAGCACTACCTTCTATCCCTACCTTTTGTTTTCTGTCTTTATTAGTTAAATAAAATAAAATACCATGTTTTGTCTGTTTTCTGAATTTCCGTGCAATAAAAATGGCCCAAAAATAAAAGTTCTCAGAATGCTTTGGAAATTTAACACGATTTTTATCTGAATATTTAAGAATTTCTGGTGCAAATAATATCAGAGGGAGGTGCACCAGGTGGGCACAACCCACCTGGGCGCGCCAGTACCCCTAGGTGCGCCCTGGTGGGTTGTGGTCCCCATGTGCCCCCCTCACTTATCTCTTTACACCACATCATCACCTACCTCTAGAAAAAATTCACCTTTGCCCTCTCTCTCTCGGGTTCTTGCTCTCAAACCCGCGGATTTCGATCTCTTTGCTCGAAGCTCCGTTTCCGAAACTGTTTCGGGGGATTGTTTCTTGCTATGTGACTCCACCATTTGTCCAATTAGTTTTTGTTTTAGTGGTTTATATTTTGAATAATTAGCTACTCTTGGTGCTGCTATAGATGAGCTTGCATGTTGAATTCTTAGAGTCTAGGTAGTTTGAATGCTTGCTATGGCCTCTAGGCATCCATATGAGTAGTTGCTATCAATCTTGTAAAGTTTTGTTGAGAAAATTTTTGTGGATTAAAAATTTCAGAATGTTGTTCATATGAAAAACATGAGTATCTTTAGGAAGTTTGCTTCCAAGAAGAACTCCAAGGGAGTGATTGGGGAGTCAACTGATAGTGATCTCCACATCCGGAGATTGGCGGAGCTACGGCCATGCGAATGGCCGCATACCTCGTTCATGGAAGATGCTGGAATCCTTCAACAGTTTGCACAATAGGCTGCTAATACCGGCCTCACCGATTTCATTACGGCTGAATGTGAACTGTATCATCTCCTCACAAACACCTTTATGCAAAGTTTTAATTTTCTTCCTAGGAATAATCGCCATGAGGTGCAATTTAATTTATATGGTGAACCCCATTAGATACCGCTTACTGAATTTTGTGAAATATGCTTGCTTCCTTTTGATGGTAGTTTGGCAGAGCCTAGGCCCGCAGAGTTTGAAAGCTTTTATCGTACTCTGATAGTGGGTGATGAGAGAGGGGTGTAGGGTATCACTGCCGCTGGCTTGCATTTTCCTGCTGTTCATTATTTTGCTCTTTTCATTGCAAAATGCTTGCTTGCTAGAGAGAAGGTGGGTGCACTCAGTTCACCAGACCTTGCTGTTTTGCGCCGTGCACTAGAGGGCGACAACACTTATAGCTTGGGAGCTATTGTGGCACGTCGCCTCCACATTAATAAGTCCAAGGGTAAAATACATGGAGGTATTTACGCCACTCGTTTGGCAGCTCGCTTTAATGTTCAGATATGCCTGCATGATTTTCCTTTACCCAAGGTTTACCTAGATCGTGCTGCCATGGATTACCACCAGTTTACTGCTGTCGATTATCCTAACATTCCTATTCCTTACAACCTGGTTTTTAGTGTGAGAACTCATGATATTATTCCACTGCCTGCACCTGTTTTGTTTGATCCTATTGCCAGGGGCGGATATAGGATTATGCCCGAGGACATCATCGCTTATTGGAACGACCAGGCTACAGCACAGGAGGAGCCTCAGGAGTTGGATCCTCAGGTGCGTGCGCCTCAGCACTTCAACATACGACCTCATGGCTTCTATGATTAGTGATTACCAAGCTAGGCCAAAAGCCTAAGCTTGGGGGAGTACATGTTTCTCACCGACTTTACATTCATGTTCACACATATCATTTTAGTTGTCGGTGTTCACACTTTTTCATTGTATTATCCATGCTTAATTTATTTTCTCGCCTTCTTCTTCTGTGTTTGAAAAACCTTAGAAAACCAAAAAATTAGTTGTAGTTAGTTTACTTTCTATGTTTGCTTAGTTGTAATATTAAGAAGAAAACCCCAAAAGATTTCCTTGTTCTTCTTTTGCTTGTTGGGAGTTTTCCCGTGTAAATAGTTTTTCTCGTTTTCGCTTTCCCCTTTTATTTGCTTGTTCTAGAAAACCAAATACTCCAAAAATATTTCACCGTGTTTCTCTGAATTTCTTTTCTTTTTATTTGAGTCGTACCAAGGAGAAGATCGCGATGAAAATGTTGAGTGGCTCTCATATGCATAATTGTTGATCTAATAAAGAGCCCATTTTACCTTGTCTTCTCCTGTTGATTTTTTTTGCAGATTCCAGCTTAGTCCACGGCACTCTTGCACTATTATCTTTTTCACATTGTTCGCTCATGCAAGTGAAAGGCAATAATGACGATATTTGATGAACTGGCCGTGGCAGAGAGAAACTGGTATGAACTCAACTTGTTCTGTTTTTGTAAATATGTTTAACCTAGTATCCATGATTCAGCCCATTATGATTAAACATGTTTGCAATGAAAATTAGAGATTATAGTTTCTCATGCCATGCATAAGTAGCTAGGAGTGGATAATGAATTATCTTGGATATTAACATTGCATTAAAATGATTGTGATGTAGTATGATGATATGGTATCCTCCTCTGAATGTTTGAGTGGCTTGACTTGGCACATGTTCATGCATGTAGTTAAATCAAAACCAACATAGCCTCTATAACATTTATGTTCATTGTGTTCATATCCTACTCATGCTAGTGTCCAATGTTACTTACGCATAATGCATGTTCATGACCGTTGTTGCTCGCTGGCCGCTTCTCAACCTATTTGCTAGCCTTCACCGGTACTAAGTGGGAATTCTGCTCGTACATCAAAAACCTTGAACCCAAGTAATTCCATATGAGTCCACCATACCTACGTATATGCGGTATTACCCTACCGTCCTAAGTAAATTTGCATGTGCCACATCTAAAAACTTCATATAAATATCCTTTTTGTGTCGCTAGATCGTTCATCCAACGATAGGAGGTGGTCGGTATCTTCCATGCTAAGAGGGTTATTCTCAGGTCGAGTGTTTAGTCACTCGCCATCGCACGAGAAAAGGGCGGTAATAGGGATTCCCAGTCCCGAACTAAAAAATGCAATTAATTAAACAAAACTCCCCCGGGATTGTTGTTGGTATGAACGACACCCGTTGTTTCGGACAAGCCGTTGAGTGTGATTGATGGTAGAGGGGGAGTACACCTTTGCTTATATCGCTTGGGAACCGCCACTAGCTTGCTTAGCATGGAAGATATTGATAACTGATAGTCGTGAAGTAAATGAGAAGGGTGCATGTCTCAAAATATCATTTACCCCTCTTGAGCTCTGGCACCTATGCAAATCACTGCTTCCCTCTACGAAGGGACTCTCTATTTACTTTTATGTTGTGTCATCACCTTCCAAAATAAGCATCAGAACCCGAGAGCACAGCTGTCATGCTGATGCATTGTGTGTAGCTAATGTTGGGTGCATCATGACTGGATCTTTTCTACCATGAATTACAATGTTTAGTCGCTGCTTGAACTTTGGAGGTGCTCTGCATTTATGTTTTGTGGTCTTATGAAGGGCTAGCAAGATACCATTATTGGCATATTATATCATGGTTGTTTTGATAACGTGTTGCTGCTTGAGATATCTTATTATTGCTCGCTAGCTCATTATGTCATTGATATGAGTTAATATAATTTTTAAGAGTTATTGTCGGCATGGTTAGTTATAATGTTGGCTGAAAACCTGGGTGCTCTTTAAGCTTATTTATGCAAACAAGAGCAAAAGAGTTCGTAAAAGTTTTTCTTTTTCACTTTCAGTTTATCAACTGAATTGCTTGAGGACAAACAAATGTTTAAGCTTGGGGGAATTGATACGTCTCCAACGTATCTACTTTTCCTAACGCTTTTCCTCTTGTTTTGGACTCTAATTTGCATGATTTGAATGAAACTAACCCCGGACTGACGCTGTTTTCAGCAGAACTATCATGATGTTGTTTTTGTGCAGAAATAAAAGTTCTCGGAATGGAACGAAACTTTGCGATGATTTTGTATACAATAGAAGAGAATTTCTGGAGCCAAGAGCCACCGGAGGGGGGCACCTGGGTGGGCACAACCCACCAGGGCGCGCCACCCCTCCCAGGCGCGCCCAGGTGGGTTGTCCCCACCTGGTGGCCCCACAGACCCTGAAACTGACGCTATAAAATCCTATTTTTCTAGAAAAAAATAGAAGAGAAAGAATTATCGTGATCCACAAGATGGAGCCGCCGCCACCTCCTGTTCTTCATCGGGAGGCCAGATCTAGATTCTGTTTGGGGCTCCGGAGAGGGGGATCTTCGTTCTTCATCATCACCAACCCTTGTCAATCGCCAATTCCATGATGCTCCTCACCGGGAGTGAGTAATTCCTTCGTAGGCTCGCTAGTCAGTGAGGAGTTGGATGAGATTCATCATGTAATCGAGTTAGTTTTGTTAGGGCTTGATCCCTAGTATCCACTACGTTCTGAGATTGATGTTGCTATGACTTTGCCATGCTTAATGCTTGTCACCTTGGGCCCGGGTGCCATGATTTCATATCTGAACCGTTTATGTTATCACTATTATATCCATGTTCTAGATCCAATCTTGCAAGTTATAGTCACCTACTACGTGTTATGATCCGGCAACTCCGGAGTGACAATTGTCGGGACCATTCCCGGTGATGATCGTAGTTTGAGGAGTTCATGTATTCACAGTGTGTTAATGCTTTGTTCCGGTTCTCTTTTAAGAGGAGGCCTTAATATCCCTTAGTTTCCAATATGGACCCCACTGCCACGGGAGGGTAGGACAAAATATGTCATGCAAGTTCTTTCCATAAGCACGTATGACTATTTACGGAATACATGCCTACATTATATTTATGAACTGGAGCTAGTGCCGTATCGCCCTAGGTTATGACTGTCACGTGATGAATATTATCCAACGAATTACCGATCCAATGCCTACTAATTTATCCTATATTGTTTCTCCTAAGTTACTACTTCTATCGTTACTGTTGCACTTGCTACAAAATTATTGCTATCACTGTTACCGTTACTATTGCTGCTGTCACTGCTATCAAAACTATCATATTACTTTGCTATTGATTACTTGTTGCAGATAATTAATCTCCAGGTATGGTTGAATGGACAACTCAGCTGCTAATAATTGCAAATATTCTTTGGCTCCCCTTGTGTCGAATCTATAAATTTGGATTGAATACTCTACGCTCGAAAACTGTTTTGATCCCCTATACTTGTGGGTTATCAATGGCCGAGCGCGATGAAGTGCGCATACTTGGAGAAGCGGTCGACCACCGTAAGGATGGCAAACTTGCCGCCCACCTTGGGAAGACCATCTATGAAGTCCATGGAGATGTCTGCCCAGACCTGAGAGGGCACCTCAAGGGCCTGTAGCAGTCCCACCGGCTGCAGTGTCTCAGTCTTGTTGCACTGGCACGCAAGACCGCACCCAGTCCCGTAACTGCGCTCGGTCCCCCGCTATGTAGAAATCTTCACGGAGGCGGTGTAGGGTCTTCTGCACACCCTCGTGGTCGGCCGAGTGGGCCAGCAACATGGCCTGGTGGCGACGGTCGCTGTGATCCGACATGAAGAGATGCCGCCCGTGCAGGAGCTGAAGGAAATATGCCCTAGAGGCAATAATAAAGATGTTATTTGTATTTCCTTATATCATGATAAATGTCTTTTATTCATGCTAGAATTGTATTAACCGGAAACTTGATACATGTGTGAATACATAGACAAAATAGTATGTCCCTAGTATGCCTCTACTAGACTAGCTCATTGATCAAAGATGGCTATGTTTCCTAGCCATAGACATGAGTTGTCATTTGATCAACGGGATCACATTATTAGGAGAATGATGTGATGGACTAGACCCATCCTTTAGCATAGCACTATGATCGTTTAGTTTTACTGCTATTGCTTTCTTCATGACTTATACATGTTCCTATGACTATGAGATTATGCAACTCCCAAATACCGTAGGAACACCTTGTGTGCTATCAAACGTCACAACGTAACTGGGTGATCATAAAGATGCTCTACAGGTGTCTCCGAAAGTATTCGTGGTGTTGGCATAGATCAAGACTAGGATTTGCCACTCCGAGTGTCGGAGAGGTATCTCTGGGCCTCTCGGTAACACACATCATAATAAGCCTTGCAAGCAAAAAGACTAATGAGTTAGTCACGAGATGATGTATTACGGAACGAGTAAAGAGACTTGCCGGTAACGAGATTGAACTAGGTATAGAGATACCGACGATCGAATCTCGGGCAAGTAACATACCGATGACAAAAGGAACAATGTATGTTGTTATGCGGTTTGACCGATAAAGATCTTCGTAGAATATGTAGGAGCCAATATGAGCATCCAGGTTCCGCTATTGGTTATTGACCGGAGATGAGTCTCGGTCATGTCTGCATAGTTCTCGAACCCGTAGGGTCCGCACGCTTAACGTTTGATGACGATCGGTATTATGAGTTTATGAGTTTTGATGTACTGAAGGTAGTTCGGAGTCCCAGATGAGATCACGGACATGACGAGGAGTCTCGGAATGTCCGAGACGTAAAGATTGATATATTGGACGACTATATTCGGTGTTCTGGAAAGTTTCGGAATTTACCGGAGTGCCGGGGGGGGGGGGGTTACCAGAACCCCCCGGGGGAATGGTGGGCCCTAGTGGGCCATAGGGGAGAAAGAGGGCAGCAGCCAGGAGGTGACGCGCCCCTCCCTAGGGGCAGTCCGAATAGGACAAGGGGAGGGGGGCGCGGCCCCTCTTTCCCTCTCCCTCTCCCTCTCCTTCCTTCCCCCTCTCCTTCTTGGTGGACTCCTACTAGGAATAGGATTGCAATCCTATTCCTAGTAGGATTGCCTCTCTAGGCGCACCATAGAGGGACGGCCGGCCTCCCCCTTGCTCCTTTATATACGGGGGCAGGGGGGCACCCAAAGACACACAAGTTGAATTGTTTTAGCCGTGTGCGGTGCCCCCCTCCACAGAAACACACCTCGGTCATACCGTTGCAGTGCATAGGCGAAGCCCTGCGCCGGTAGACATCATATCTGTCATCACGCCGTTGTGCTAACGAAACTCTCCTGTGAAGCTCAACTGGATCAAAGAGCTCGTGGGACGTCATCAAGCTGAACATGTGCTGAACGCGGAGGTGCCGTACGTTCGGTGCTTGATCGGTTGGATCGCGAAGAAGTTCGACTACATCAACCGCGTCACTTGACGCTTCCGCTCCCGGTCTACGAGGGTACATAGACACACTCTCCCCTCTCGTTGCTATGCAACTAGTAGATAGATCTTGCGTGATCGTAGGAAAATTTTAAAATACTACGTTCACCAACAGTGGTATCAGAGCCAGGTCTATGCGTAGATGATATGCACGAGTAGAACACAATGAGTTGTGGGCGATACTAGTCATACTGCTTACTAGCATGTCATACTTTGCTTCGGCGGTATTGTGAGATGAAGCGGCCCGGATCGACATTACGCGTACGCTTACGCGAGACTGGTTTCACCATTATGAGCACTCGTTGCTTAAAGGTGACTGGCGGGTGTCTGTCTCTCTCACTTTAGCTGAATCAAGTGTGGCTACGCCCAGTCCTTGTGAAGGTTAAAACAGCACATACTTGACGAAACATCGTTGTGGTTTTGTATGCGTAGGTAAGAACGGTTCTTGCTAAGCCCGTAGCAGCCACATAAAACTTGCAACAACAAAGTAGAGGACGTCTAACTTGTTTTTGCAGGGCATGTTGTGATGTGATATGGTCAAGACATGATGAGATATACGGTTTTGTATGAGATGATCATGTTTTGTAATGTTATCAGCAACTGACAGGAGCCATATGGTTGTCGCTTTATTGTATGAAATGCAGTCGCCATGTAATTGCTTTACTTTATCACTAAGCGATAACGATAGTCGTAGAAGCAATAGTTGGCGAGACGACAACGATGCTACGATGGAGATCAAGGTGTCGCGCCGGTGACGAAGGTGATCATGACGGTGCTTTGGAGATGGAGATCAAAAGCACAAGATGATGATGGCCATATCATGTCACATATTTTGATTGCATGTGATGTTTATCTTATTATGCTTCTTATTTTGCTTAGAACGACGGTAGCATTATAAGATGATCCCTTACTAAATTTCAAGGTATAAGTGTTCTCCCTGAGTATGCACCGTTGCGAAAGTTCGTCATGCCGAGAAACCATGTGATGATCGGGTGTGATAAGCTCTACGTTCAAATACAACGGGTGTAAGCCAGTTTTGCACACGCAGAATACTCGGGTTAAACTTGACGAGCCTAGCATATGCAGATATGGCCTCGGAACACTGGAGACCGAAAGGTCGAGCGTGAATCATATAGTAGATATGATCAACATAAGATGTTCACCATTGAAACTACTCCATCTCACGTGATGATCGGACATGGTTTAGTTGATTTGGATCACATGATCATTTAGATGACCGGAGGGATGTCTATCTAAGTGGGAGTTCTTTAAGTAATCTGATTAAATTGAACTTTAATTTATCATGAACTTAGTCCTGATAGTTTTTTGCATATCTATGTTGTTGTAGATCAATGGCCCGTGCTACCGTTCCTTTGAATTTTAATGCATTCCTAGAGAAAGCTAAGTGTAAAGATGATGGTAGCAATTACACGGACTGGGTCCGTAACTTGAGGATTATCCTCATTGCTGCACAGAAGAATTATGTCCTTGAATCACCGCTAGGTGACAAGCCCCCTCCCGCTAATGTAGACGCTTTGAATGTTTGGCAGACGCGGTCTGATGACTACACGATAGTTCAGTGTGCCATGCTTTACGACTTAGAACCGGGACTTCAACGACGTTTTGCACGTCATGGACCATATGAGATGTTCCAAGAGTTGAAGTTAATATTTCAAGCAAATGCCCGGAGTGAGAAATATGAGATTTCCAATAAGTTCTACAGCTGCAAGATGGAGGAGAATAGTTCTATCAGTGAACACTTGCTCAGAATGTATGGGTACTACAATCATATGACTCAACTTGGTTGCAAAGTTGACGTGGATAGTGTTATTGATAGAGTTCTTCAATCACTGCCACCAAGCTATAAAGGCTTCGTGATGAACTATAATATGCAAGGGATGCAGAAGACAATTCCCGAGCTCTTCGCTATGCTCAAGGCTGCGGAGGTAGAAATCAAAAAGGAGCATCAAGTGTTGATGGTTAACAAGACCACTAGTTTCAAGAAAAAGGGCAAGGGAAAGAAGGGGAACTTCAATAAGAATAGCAAGACAGTTGCTACTCCCGCGAAGAAACCCAAGTCTGGAGCCAAGCCTGAAACTGAGTGCTTCTACTGCAAAGGGATTGGACACTGGAAGCGGAACTGCCCCTAGTATTTGGCGGATAAGAAGGATGGCAAGGTGAACAAAGGTATATGTGATATACATGTTATTGATGTGTACCTTACTAATGCTCGTAGTAGTACCTGGGTATTTGATACCGGTTCGGTTGCTAATATTTGTAACTCGAAACAGGGACTACGGATTAAACGAAGATTGGCTAAGGACGAGGTGACGATGCGCGTGGGAAATGGTTCCAAAGTCGATGTGATCGCCGTCGGCACGCTACCTCTACATCTACCTTCAGGATTAGTTTTAGACCTAAATAATTGTTATTTGGTGCCAGCGTTGAGCATGAACATTATATCTGGATCTTGTTTGTTGCGAGACGATTATTCATTTAAATCAGAGAACAATGGTTGTTCTATTTTTATGAATGATATCTTTTACGGTCATGCACCCTTGAAGAGTGGTCTATTCTTATTGGATCTCGATTGTAGTAATACACATATTCATAATATTGAAGCCAAAAGATGCAAGGTTAATAATGATAGTGCAACTTATTTGTGGCACTGCCGTTTAGGTCATATTGGTGTAAAGCGCATGAAGAAACTCCATAGTGATGGACTTTTGGAATCACTTGATTATGAATCACTTGGTGCTTGCGAACCATGCCTCATTGGCAAGATGACTAAAACTCCGTTCTCCGGAACTATGGAGCGAGCAACAGATTTGTTGGAAATCATACATACTGATGTATGTGGGCCAATGAGTGTTGAAGCTCGCGGCGGGTATCGTTATTTTCTGACCTTCACTGATGATTTAAGCAGATATGGGTATATCTACTTAATGAAGCACAAGTCTGAAACATTTGAAAAGTTCAAAGAATTTCAGTGTGAAGTAGAGAATCATCGTAACAAGAAAATAAAGTTTCTACGATATGATCGTGGAGGAGAATATTTGAGTTACGAGTTTGGTCTTCATTTGAAACAATGTGGAATAGTTTCACAACTCACGCCACCTGGAACACCACAGCGTAATGGTGTGTCCGAACGTCGTAACCGTACTATATTAGATATGGTGCGATCTATGATGTCTCTTACCGATTTACCACTATCGTTTTGGGGTTATGCTTTAGAGACAGCTGCATTCACGTTAAATAGGGCACCATCTAAATCCGTTGAGACGACACCTTATGAACTATGGTTTGGCAAGAAACCAAAGTTGTCGTTTCTTAAAGTTTGGGGCTGCGATGCTTATGTGAAAAAGCTTCAACCTGATAAGCTCGAACCCAAGTCGGAGAAATGTGTCTTCATAGGATACCCAAAAGAGACTGTTGGGTACACCTTCTATCACAGATCCGAAGGCAAGATATTCGTTGCTAAGAATGGATCCTTTCTAGAGAAGGAGTTTCTCTCGAAAGAAGTGAGTGGGAGGAAAGTAGAACTTGATGAGGTAATTGTACCTTCTCCTGAATTGGAAAGTAGTACATCACAGAAAATTGTTCCAGTGATTCCTACACCAATTAGTGAGGAAGCTAATGATGATGATCATGAAACTTCAGATCAAGTTTCTGCAAAACGTCGTAGATCAACCAGAGTACGTTCCGCACCAGAGTGGTACGGCAACCCAGTTCTGGAAGTCATGTTGCTAGACCATGATGAACCTACGAACTATGAGGAAGCGATGATGAGCCCAGATTCCGCAAAATGGCTTGAGGCCATGAAATCTGAGATGGGATCCATGTATGAGAACAAAGTGTGGACTTTGGTTGACTTGCCCGATGATCGGCAAGCCATCGAAAATAAATGGATCTTCAAGAGGAAGACCGACGCAGATGGTAATGCTACTGTTTACAAAGCTCGACTTGTTGCAAAAGGGTTTCGACAAGTTCAAGGAGTTGACTATGATGAGACTTTCTCACCTGTAGCGATGCTTAAGTCTGTCCGAATCATGTTAGCAATTGCCGCATTTTATGATTATGAAATCTGGCAAATGGATGTCAAAACTGCATTCCTAAATGGATATCTCAAAGAAGAGCTGTATATGATGCAACCAGAAGGTTTTGTCGATCCAAAAGGTGCTAACAAAGTATGCAAGCTCCAGCGATCCATCTATGGACTGGTGCAAGCATCTCGGAGTTGGAATATACGCTTTGATGAGGTAATCAAAGCATATGGTTTTATACAGACTTTTGGAGAAGCCTGTATTTACAAGAAAGTGAGTGGGAGCTCTGTAGCATTTCTAATATTATATGTGGATGACATATTGTTGATTGGAAATGATTTAGAATTTCTGGATAGCATAAAAGGATACTTGAATAAGAGTTTTTCAATGAAAGACCTCGGCGAAGATGCTTATATATTAGGCATCAAGATCTATAGAGATAGATCAAGACGCTTAATTGGACTTTCACAAAGCACATACCTTGATAAAGTTTTGAAGAAGTTCAAAATGGATCAGTCCAAGAAAGGGTTCTTGCCTGTGTTACAAGGTATGAAGTTGAGTAAGACTTAATGCCCGACCACTGCAGAAGATAGAGAGAAAATGAAAGTCATTCCCTATGCCTCATCCATAGGATCTATCATGTATGCAATGCTGTGTACCAGACCTGATGTGTGCCTTGCTATAAGTCTAGCAGGGAGGTACCAAAGTAATCCAGTGTAACATCCCAATTTTCCTAATTCGGATGTTAATAGATCATTCACTTGCATATCATATTTTTGATTGCATTATTTGTCTTTCTGCAATATTCTTTCCATTATGCAACTAAAGGCGTTTCTGTTCCTTTTTGTCTTTTTCAGTTTTTCTTCAAAAGTTCAAATAGCTATATCTTTTATTCTGTTTATCCAAATTAGGTGATTCTTTTTCCTATGCACTCACAAAAATCACCTCTTCATCACAGTACCAATTTTGCACATGTTTGCACAATTCAAATTTGAATTCGTTTGAATTTGAATTAAATCTACCGGAGGCCATATCTTTTAAACCGTTTATCGGAATCGACTGATTCTTTTTTGCATTGTGATCGTAGTGATGTGTAGGTGATCTTTGCATGTTGTGTTGCTGCTGTTTTTGAGTTTTAAAATGATTTTCTTGCTGTTGGATTTATTTTGATTTCTTTGGAGTTTCGGTGATTGATTTGTTATATTGTGTGAAACGTGTAGATTGTCCTGAGTGCGACGCGAGCTATTGTCAGGAGTGTGACCTTTTGAACCAGAACCAAGGCAAGTTTGAAAGCACATTTGCTCCCTGGGTGGTTTTGGTAATTAATGACAACATACTTTGTGGTTGGACTAATGCTTTTATCAAGTATGTTTCAGGAAATTCAATCACATTGGCATGGCAAGGACTAAAGAAGTGGACCCCTCAAAATGCTAAGGCAAGCATTGGCAAAAGCTCAAGACTCCATTTTTGGTTTAATGATCCAAGATCACATTGAGTCCATAGGAAAAGCCAATACTATTAAAAGGGGATGAGGTTATGTTGATGATCTGGTTGCTCAAGTGCTTAGTGATACATCTCCTAAACTATCAGCAACTTTCACTGCCAAATACACTCATAAGTAATCTCGGTCCCACCGATATTCCAACGTGGGTTGAAGTCTCCGTGGGTTGAAGTCTCCATCAACGTGGATGTACGATAGCACCACCTATCGGAACCACGGGAAAAATCATTGCGTCTTCAAATTGCGTTTGATCTTCTCCACTTCTCTTTACTACTTATGCAATTTACTTTCCGCTGCCCATACTCTAGAATTGCATGTGTAGTGTGCTACTTGACTTGTGTGTTATGCAAAATCTGCTAAAATCTGTCCTTGATAAAAGACAGAATTTTTATCTTGTCGAGTAGTCTAATCACCCCCCCTCTAGACACTCTCACCTTCTTCGATCCCTCAATTGGTATTAGAGCATTGGTCTCCATTGCTTTGGTTTACACACCATTGGAGGAAGATGGACGTGTCTACGTTTGGGAGTGTTAGCCATAGAGTGCCTATTCTTAATGGAGTGTCCTATAACTCGTGGAGGTTTGAAATGCTTAGTATCTTTAAGATGTACAATTTGTGCAAATATGTTGAGACCCCCTATGTGCCTCCATTTGATCCCTTGCACCCTACCATGGATGAAGAGCTTGATTTGCTTCGTAACCTTAGGACTGTAAATCTTATCATTAGAGGGTTACCCGATAACTTGCTTAAGCTCGTTACAAACTTTGAGTGTGCCTATGCTATGTGGAAGTTCTTGGAAGAACTTTATCCGGACTACTCTTTGAGAGGTCTTGATAAAATTCTATACAAGACTATTGAATTTGATATGATGCACCCCGATGATCCCAACTTTGATAAATGCTTCTTTAAGCTTCGTGATCTTATGAAAAAGAAGGGTGATCCCGATCTTATCAATGTTTTAATTAGAAATGCTCTTGCATTGCATTCCGAAGATTATTGTCACATTGACAAAACTAATGCAAATAGTTATCAAATTGACCTAGGTGTTGATGATGAACAATCTATGGGTCAATATGATGATGAGCATGAGCATGATGATGATTACTCCGATTCGGACACCGAGCTAGACAAGATCATGAAGAGTCTCAATCTTATGGCAAATCTGAGAGACTACATGTCCGGCGGAAAAGAGTGGATTCTTGATAGTGGATGCACCGACCACATGACCGGAGACAAAGACATGTTTCGAGAGCTTGCAAAGAACGATGGTCCATGCAAGTATGTGACTTTTGGAGACAACTCCAAGGGTAAGGTACTTGGCCTTGGTAAGGTGGCCATATCTCATGATAGCTCTATTCAAAATGTCATGCTTGTAGAATCTCTTGGATACAATTTACTTTCCGTGTCTAGATTAGCTGACTTTGGATTCAATGTGCTATTCACCAAAGTAGATTGCCAAGTCTTTCGTCGTGACAATCAAAACATGGCGTTTACCGGTATCCGTAGAGGTGATCTATATATTGTTGATTTCACTAAGAAAGCCCAACCTAGAGCTTGCTTCATTGCTAAATCCTCTAAAGGTTGGTTATGGCATAGAAGGCTTGGACATGTTGGTATGCGTAATCTAGACAAGCTGATCAAAGGTGATCATATTCTTGGTGTTAAAGATGTTTTCTTTGACAAAGATAGACTTTGTAGTGCTTGTCAAGCAGGAAAACAAGTAGGTGGAAGTCATCCCGTGAAGAACATCATGACCACAAGGAGACCGCTTGAGCTTCTTCATATGGATCTCTTCGGTCCCAATGCTTACAAAAGCCTTGGTGGTAACTCCTTTGGTCTAGTTATAGTTGATGATTATTCCAGATTTACGTGGGTATTTTTCCTTGATGACAAATCGCAGGTTCAGAGAATCTTCAAAACCTTTGCCAAAAAGGCCCAAAATCAATTTGAGGTGAAGATCAAGAAAGTTCGGAGTGACAATGGAACGGAGTTCAAGAACGCAAATGTAGACTCTTTTCTCGATGAGGAAGGGATTCTACATGAGTTCTCTGCTACGTACACTCCTCAACAAAATGGAGTCGTTGAGAGGAAGAACCGAACGCTCATAGAGATGGCGAGAACGATGCTTGATGAATACAAGACACCGAAGCATTTTTGGGGAGAAGCGGTCGAGACAGCTTGTCATGCTATCAACAGGCTTTATCTTCATAAGCTCCTCGGCAAGACATCATACGAGCTCCTCACCGGTAACAAACCCCAAGTGGGATACTTTCGTGTCTTTGGTTCAAAATGCTATATCCTTGATAAGCATCGTCGGTCTAAATTTGCTCCTAAATCTCATGAAGGCTTTCTCCTTGGTTATGGATCAAACTCCCACACCTACCGTGTCTACAATAATTTCACCCGAAAGGTTGAAGAGACGGTAGACGTGAAGTTTGATGAATCTAATGGCTCGCAAGTAGAGCAAATGCCTATTGATGTAGGAGACAAGGACCCATCGGAAGCTATCCAAGATTTATCTATTGGAAAGATCCGTCCCATGGAAGTGAAGGAGAGTACCTCTTCTACATATGTGGAGCCCCCTACCTCACGGCGAGATGAACCTCAAGGCAACATGGAGGCCTCCACAAGTGGAACTCACCAAGATGAGGAAGTGCAACAAGAAGATCCACCACAACCTCCTTCTCCACCACCTCAAGACAACACCAACAACAATGAAGAAGAAGAAGAGGAAGATGAAGATGATGAGGAGGCTCAGCCACAACCTCAACAAAAGCTATCCCGAGTCCGAGCAAGAGTCAAGAAAAATCATCCCGTGGAACAAATGATGAACGATATCAACTCCGGGAGAATTACTCGCTCTAAAACTCGCTTAGCTAACTTTTGTGAGCATTACTCATTTATCTCTAGTATTGAACCTATGAAGGTAGAAGAAGCACTTGAAGACCCGGATTGGGTGAACGCTATGCATGAAGAACTACACAACTTCGAGAGGAACAAGGTATGGACTTTGGTAGAGAAGCCCAAGGATGATCAAAACATCATTGGAACCAAATGGGTATTTCGGAACAAGCAAGATGAAGATGGACAAGTCATCCGCAACAAGGCTCGTCTCGTAGCTCAAGGTTACACACAAGTCGAAGGTATGGACTATGGTGAGACCTATGCCCCCGTTGCTAGACTTGAGTCCATTCGCATTCTTCTTGCTTATGCCAATCACCATGATATTACTCTCTATCAAATGGATATCAAAAGTGCTTTCCTAAATGGTGAAATTGAGGAGGAAGTATTTGTGAAACAACCTCCCGGATTTGTGAATCCCAAAAAGCCTAATCATGTTTACAAGTTGCACAAAGCTCTTTATGGTCTTAAACAAGCTCCTAGAGCTTGGTACAAATGCTTGACTAGCTTTCTTCTTGAAAAAGGCTTTGAGATTGGAAAGATAGACTCAACGCTGTTCACGAAAAGGGTTAATGGTGAACTATTTGTATGCCAAATATATGTTGATGATATTATCTTTGGTTCAACTAACCCTCATTTTAGCAAGAAGTTTGGACAGCTCATGTCGGAGAAGTATGAGATGTCCATGATGAGTGAACTCAAATTCTTCCTTGGGTTGCAAATCAAGCAATCTAAGGAGGGTACCTTTGTCTCACAAACAAAGTACACCAAGGATCTCTTCAAGAAGTTCAACATGCAAGAAAGCAAAGGTATGAGTACCCCCATGCCTACTAGTGGACATAATGACTTGACAAAAGATGGAGAACCCGTTGATCAAAGGGTTTACCGATCTATGATTGGTTCTCTACTATATCTTTGTGCTTCTCATCCTGACATAATGTTGAGTGTATGCATGTGTGCGCGATATCCTGACATAATGTCATCTTAAAGCTGTTAAAAGGATAGTGAGATACTTGATACACACACCAAACTTTGGCATTTGGTATCCTAAGAGGGCCTCTTTCGACCTTGTTGGCTATTCCGACTCGGACTATGCCGGTGACAAGGTTGATAGAAAGTCAACTTCGGGTACGTGTCAATTCCTTGGTCGATCCCTTGTATCTTGGTCCTCCAAGAAACAAAATTCGGTATCATTATCCACTGCCGAAGCGGAATATATTGCTGCTGGTTCGTGTTGTGCTCAATTGCTATGGATGACACAAACGCTTAAGGATTATGGGATACATGTGAGACATGTTCCCTTGCTTTGTGACAATGAGAGTGCGATTAAAATTGGACACAATCCCGTGCAACACTCTCGAACGAAGCATATTGAAGTTCGTCACCATTTCATTCGTGATCATATTGCCAAGGGTGACATCAATCTTAAGCATGTTCGTACTGACAAACAACTTGCTGATATCTTTACAAAACCTCTTGATGAGAAGGTGTTTTGTCGCTTAAGGAGTGAGTTGAACATCATTGATGCTTCAAACTTGGAGTGAGAACTCCATTGATGCATGCAAGGCATGAGCCCACTTGACTAATCCTTGATATTTCTCTTATGATGGTAATCATATGTCTTGGACACATTTGCCCCCTTGTATTGCATCTAACTCCTTGCAGGTACTTGGATGATCTACATTCCACAAGATTACCACACACTCAAATCATGAGTAATCTTGTCATTGACCAAGTATCTAGCCCTTTGGGATGTTGAGTTCAAGGAACAAAATTCCACATATCCTTTTTGACATCTTATACATCTAGTATTTCATTCTTGTCATCTTGGATATCCTTGAGTATTTCCTTGCTTGCCTAACCCATGTAGGAAGATGAATTACACAAGTAGAAATGGCGCTCCAACTTCACATTCAATGAGCACCTACATCAAGTTTACCTACATGAGCAAAGCAACAACAAGCCCAAGGTATGTTCTTCACATCTTTAAGTAGCTTTGCTCAAAGTCATGAGTACAAGCAGCTTCATAAGATGTGATCACATCGAATGCTTAATCGAAAAATGGTAACCCCATTTTGAGCTTAAATGATGAGTATGACCTATGATCAAATGTCCTCATTTGACTCCTAAGTCAATATACTCAAACATAGGTGACCTTGTCGCCAACCTTTATCTAGATGAAGTACATATGTTTTGAGTCTTTCTATTTTCTCTTATGTTCTCTTATTGAGTTTTCATTTCAAAAAAAAAACTTCATCTAGGAATCCTTTTCATTTCTATTCTTATGTCTTTGTGAATATCCTTCTGGCTCTGATCAATTCATTGAAAATCTCTCACAAATTCATTGCAAATCCTTTGAACCATTCCTCGCAAAGTGAGCTGAATTATTTCTGTATTTCCTTGGAATTAAATTCGGCATCACCGATTTAAAAATTTCGGTCTAACCGAAAAGGATCTACCCTAAGTCCCTGACTTTCGGACCCACCGATCCATCTTAATTCGGTGTCACCGATTTATTTCTTCCAGGATATCATCTTCTGCAGCTCCACTCAATGATTCTCTATGCACGTTCCTATTTGCCCTGTTGTGATTCTTAAGGATCCCACTTCTTTCTTTCCATCTTCCCTGACCTTCCTAGTTTTCTGTCCTTTTCGGCACTTGATGTCAAAGGGGGAGAAGACTTAGGGGGAGAAGAGAAGATTTAGGGGGAGAAGAAGAGCAATCTTACCTTAAGGGGGAGAGAATCACATCAAAGCTTTGCCGTGTTTTACATTGGACATTACAATTGGCATCATTCTTTTGATTTTGCTCTTTCCATCAAACTCAAAGGGAGAGGAATCTTCACAATTGATATCTTATGGAAAGCAAAATCTCTCAGAGTTCATTGAAAATCTTTTAGTTTCGGAGACATGTTTGCTGATTCAAGCTTGTGCTCAATATGAGACACTCTTCATACATGTCATCCCTGGCTTGGTACTCTTGATGTTCTTGCAGTTGGTTGAAGAAATACTCTTGTGTTATCTAACCTTGTTTTCCCAAGTTTATCTCTTCAGGTACAATGCCAAGGAACCTCAAGGTAAGTATATGCACTTTGCAGAATGTGCATGATGGTGACTTGCTTGTGAATACTTGTTTGCAAGAAATCACCATGCACATATGCATTATCACTCACTTCTTTTCATCTGTTCTGATGCATATAGCCAAGATGCATGTAGCACATCTTGCTTATCTCTCTTGTGTGCTTGTGGTAGTCCAAAACCAAAATTTATGAAAATCTTGCACACTTGTAGGGGGAGCCTGTGTACTACATGCTTGTCAAAGCTTTCGTGATAATTCTGTCTTTCTTTCAATAAGCTTTGATGTCTTGTTTAGTGTGATTTTAGTGTGTTGCCATCAATTACCAAAAAGGGGGAGATTGAAAGCACATTTGCTCCCTGGGTGGTTTTGGTAATTAATGACAACATACTTTGTGGTTGGACTAATGCTTTTATCAAGTATGTTTCAGGAAATTCAATCACATTGGCATGGCAAGGACTAAAGAAGTGGACCCCTCAAAATGCTAAGGCAAGCATTGGCAAAAGCTCAAGACTCCATTTTTGGTTTAGTGATCCAAGATCACATTGAGTCCATAGGAAAAGCCAATACTATTAAAAGGGGATGAGGTTATGTTGATGATCTGGTTGCTCAAGTGCTTAGTGATACATCTCCTAAACTATCAGCAACTTTCACTACCAAATACACTCATAAGTAATCTCGGTCCCACCGATATTCCAAACTCAGTCACACCGAGATGAACCACCTCAGCCACAAGCCAAACCCTAGAAAAATCGGATATTCCGATTTTGAAATCGGTTTCACCGAAACATGGGCTGCCAAGCTTCTGTAACCTTCTGTCATCAAATCGGTGTCACCGAGATGATGAAGTCGGTCCCACCGAAACTGGCATGCTCCTGTCTTTGCTCAAATTGGACTAACCGAGATGGTATTTTCGGTCCCACCGAAAACCCCAACGTTCACATTATTTGAACTTTCGGTCTCACCGAGTTGTCCACTTCGGTCCCACCGAGTTTGCTCAAATATGTGTGTAGCGGTTGGATTTTGTGTGGAGGCTATATATACCCCTCCACCCCTCTTCATTCATGGAGAGAGCCATCAGAAAGAACTACCACTCCTACCTTACATTTCTGAGAAGAGAACTACCTACCCGTGTGTTGAGATCAAGTTGCTCCACTCCCACCATATGAAGCTTGATCTCTAGCCGTCCCAAGTTGCTTTCCACTCAATCCTTTCTTCCACCACAGCCAAATCAGTGAGGAGAGTTGAGTGTTGGGGAGATTATCATTTGAAGCACAAGAGCAAGGAGTTCATCATCATCTACAACATCTATTACCTTTTGGAGGGTGGTGCCTCCTAGATTGGTTAGGTGTCGCTTGGGAGCCTCCGTCATCGAGATGTGGAGTTGAACCAAGAAGTTTGTAAGGGCAAGGAGATCGCCTACTTCGTGAAGATCTACCCCGAGTAAGGCTAGCCCTCCGTGGGCGTAGGCCATGATGGAATAGACAAGGTTGCTTCTTCGTGGACCCTTCGTGGGTGGAGCCCTCCGTGGACTCGCGCAGCCGTTACCCTCCGTGGGTTGAAGTCTCCATCAACGTGGATGTACGATAGCACCACCTATCGGAACCACGGGAAAAATCATTGCGTCTTCAAATTGCGTTTGATCTTCTCCACTTCTCTTTACTACTTATGCAATTTACTTTCCGCTGCCCATACTCTAGAATTGCATGTGTAGTGTGCTACTTGACTTGTGTGTTATGCAAAATCTGCTAAAATCTGTCCTTGATAAAAAACAGAATTTTTATCTTGTCGAGTAGTCTAATCACCCCCCCTCTAGACACTCTCACCTTCTTCGATCCCTCAAAGTTACATGTTGATCATCCTTTACCTATTGTTTTCCTATGCATTGTAGGCTATGTGTCGGTGTACTAAGGTAGGGGTACCTCAGTACCCCAACTTGTGCACGGGCAGTAGCAGCTTCCCGCGGCAGGGCCTACCACGTGCTTGCCGGAGACCTTCCTGCTCCATATAAAACCATTCAAAAACAAAGTATACAAGACAGAAGATCAAGGCCCCGGCAAGCTGAGCTTGCCGGGAAGGCCATCTCTGGCTCGAGATCATCATGATAACACAAGGCCCTAGCAAGAGGAGCTTGCCAGGAAGATCAGAAGACTGTATCTAGAAGACAAGCCTCGGCGCACTCTGCGCCCCGGCAAGGCCCGGGGAGCGACAAGCTTCCCGGCCCGACAAGCTCAAGTCCCCGGCAAGGTGCTTGCCGGGGAAAGTTTGCACCGTGTGCCCGCGCTCCAGCTCATCGGCCCACGCGTCGCCCTGGGGCCCTTCCAGGGACGCGTGGCGGATGGCTGTGCAGCCTGGGGGACACGGTGGCACTCCACGGTGACGAAGCTATCGTCGTGGCAAACGGAGACGCAAGGGCGGGCGCTTTTGGGGTCGACGGCGACGGGCATTTAATGCTCTTGTCCCCCACTGTCAAAGTAGGTGATGACCACTGTTCATCCACTGTAGCTCCACTATTCCCACACTGTTACAACTACCACCACTATTACTTTTTTACCCCTTTCTCCTACGTTGACACCTGTCGGTGACCCCTTGAGCTATAAAAGGAGGCCCATGCACAACGTAGAGGGGGTTCGGAATCTAGATCGCTCATTCGCTCGGTGTAGCTAGTTCTTCAAGCTCCCGAGCTCTCCAATTCAATACAATCAAGCAGGAGTAGGGTTTTACGCGTCCATCGCGGCCCGAACCTGGGTAAACTGCCCGCGTGCTCTCTACGATCTGCTCTTTGTGCTCCCTCCGCTCCCTTACCGCACGAACAAGGGGCTCCGGTCCCATAGGTGCTCGTGGTGGACAGTTTCCCCCGACATCTTTGGCGCGCCAGGTAGGGGGCGTCGAGGTTGTGCGAACCTGATCCGGCGTTCACGCGGGCGCATTCTTCATCAACCTCTCCAAATTCGTCAACTTCATCAACAACAGCGCCATGGCCCCGAAGAAGAAGCTTTCGGAGGTCGCAGGCCCGTCTGCGTCTCATCCGCCGCCACCGGAGCCAACGGTGGGCGGAGGAGACGCCGTCGGAAGGGTGGTCGCCGGCGAGGAAACTCGCGGCGCCACCAAATCCAAAGACAAGACGGACGACCGAGCCTCGGTCTCCGTGGACGCGCCACGTCCATCTCAGCAAACGACAACCCAGCAGCGCCATGCCACAGGAGGTGGCATCCGCTTGCTGGGCCAAGGGCAAACCGGAGGCTCGCGGGACGCTTCGGACCGCCGTCCGGGCACCAGCAAGGCGCGATCGCCAGGGCGGGACCCTGCTCCTTCTAACCCAGTTAGGAGTCCGAGCATATCCCGCTCCTCGCACCGCTCGCCCCCGCTCCCCTCCTCTCCAGCAGAAGCGCTCGCAAGGGCGCAACTGCTCCTCGACTTCCCTCCAGCGGCAGATAAGGCCGAAGACTGCAGGGCAACCATCCAGAGCCTGATCGCCTTCGCCAACAACGACGCGCCGCAGCAGCCGGCGACCTCGCGGCCGCGGCAAGTCGAGAAGACGAAGGCCGACGGCGACAAGACCGCCGGGGGTGCAACCACCGTGCACTCCCCGCCGCGGAAGCAGAAGACGCCGCCCCGCCGGATCAACGTCGACGACGACTCCACCGCGTCGTCGGATCCGCGGGCTCGTCGGGACCAGCGCCAGGTCCTTGACGACCGGCGACAAGAAGACGCTCGGACGACGATCGAGCGCCGCCGAGAAGCTCGGCGACAATCAGACCAGAGAGCTGGGACCGCTGTCGATACGCACGCGCCCGGTGAACCAGGTGACTTGCCGTACGCGACAGGTTGCCCTGCGTTTACCCGTGAGCTGCGGCGCGTCCAGTGGCCCAGCATGAAGAACTTCAAGCCCGACGTACCGGAGAAGTACGACGGCAAGACGCACCCCTCGGAATTCCTCAGCATTTACACAATCGCAGTACGGGCTGCCGGGGGGCGCGACAAGAAGATACTGGCGAACTACTTCCCGCTAGTGCTTAAGCCAAATGTCCGCTCTTGGCTTATGCACTTGCCGGAAGGCTCCATTTCTTCTTGGGCAGATCTTTGCCACCAGTTTGTTGGCGCCTTCACGGGCGGCCACAAACCCCACGGCCAGGAGAGTGATCTCCACATTCTGGCCCAGAAGGAAGGAGAACCTCTGCGCAAGTACATCCAGCGCTTCAGCCGCGTGCAGCACAACATCCCCGACGTCCACCCTGCCGCGGTTATCAGTGCGTTCCACCAGAACGTACGTAACCGCCGCATGCGTGAGGAGATGGCCATGACCAAGATACGGGATGTCAGCGAGCTCTACGCTCTAGCTGATAAGTGCGCGCGCGCAGAAGAGGGGAGGAAACTCCCCGAGGAAGATGCTGGCGCAGGGGGAAGCGACAGCGACGACGCCGCCCCGGCAAAGAAGAGCCGGCGGCGGAACAACAGAAGAAAGAACAAGAAGGAAGTGCTTGCCGTCGAGAAGTCCGGCAAGGAGGCTCCCGCCAAGCAAACACAGGGTGGCAGCTCCGGCAAGGAGCCTGCCCCTGTCGCGGCAGCCGACAAGCAGGACGGCTCCGACAAGCAATACTGCAAAATCCACCGCACCAAGGGCCACGACCTCTCCAACTGCAAACGCGTCGAATACCTCGTCGAGCAGCAGAAAGCTGAGTACGAGCGGCGCGACAAGGAGAAGGCCCAAGGTGGCGGAGGAGAACCGAGCAAGAAGCGGCCATTCAATGGCCGGGGAGGACGCCGCGGCAAGGCCAAGCAGCGGCAAGGTGACCGACCTCCCCGGGGCCGCGACAAGGATGAAGAAGACGACGACGATGACATGGAGGATGAGGATAACAGCGAGCAGGAGTTCTAGAAGGCCACGGAGGTCCTGTGCGTCGACGGTGGTGCCTCTCTGCACACTTCCCACCGCCAACTCAAGCAGTGGGTGCGGGAAGTGAATGCTGCGGAGCCGCCCGTGGAGTCGCGCAGGCTCCTCAAATGGTCCAGCACGCCCATCATTTTTGATCTTGAGGATCACCCTGACCGTATTACTGCGGTCGGGTGCTTGCCGATGCTGGTCTCACCCACCATCCGCAACCTCAAGGTCACCAAAATGTTGGTTGACGGCGGGGCCGGCCTGAACTTGATCTCCTCTGCTGTGATCAAGAAACTCCAAATCCCAGATGGTGAGCTCGAAGAGACCGGTTCGTTCCAAGGAATCAACCCGGGGAGGAGCAAGCCCAAGGGGAAGATAACTCTGCCGGTGACCTTTGGCGGGGAGCTCAACTTCAGAACCGAGCGCATCACATTTGACGTCGCCGATATCCCATTACCATATAATGGGATACTCGGCCGTCCCGCCCTCGCCAAGTTCATGGCAGCTTCCCACTACGCCTACAACGTACTCAAGATGCCGGGGCCGATAAGCGTCATCACTGTCCATGGCGACAAGAAGGATGCGCTTGTCTGCGCCGACAAGATCTACCGGGATGCAGCAGCCGCAGCGGAGAAGGACACACTTGCCGCTGAAGCTCCCGGGGGGAAGAAGACCAAGACCAAGTCCGGCAAGTGCTCTGGGGCCCACTCCGGCAACCGCACCTCTTCGGAGTGCTGCGCTGCCGTCGAGGATGTTCCATCGAGCTCCACCGGCAAGTGTAAGAAGGTAATGGCCGCTCCTCCGGCAACCAAGAAGGTGTCCGCCAAGGAGGACGGCACTGGTGGTACCTTCACCATCAGTGCCACACTTGACAGCAAATAGGAAAGCGCGCTCGTTGCCTTCCTGTGGGCGAATGTCGATGTGTTTGCTTGGCAACCATCCGACATCCCCGGTGTTCCCAGGAAGGTAATTGAGCACAAGCTTGCTGTTTGTCCTCATGCGCGGCCCATCAAGCAGAAGGTCAGGAAGCAAGCCGTGGAGCGCCAAGAATTCATCAACGAAGAGATCAAGAAGTTAGAAGCAGCAGGCCTAGTTAGAGGCGTGATCCATCCGACGTGGTTGGCAAACCCAGTTGTCGTGCGTAAGGCCAACGGGAAGTGGAGGCTGTGTATAGACTTCACCGATGTGAGTAAAGCATGCCCCAAGGATCCATTTCCCTTGCCGCGCATTGACCAGATCATTGACTCCACTGCCGGATGTGAGCTGCTCTCTTTCCTTGATGCATATTCAGGCTACCATCAGATTTTCATGGCCAAGGAAGATGAAGAGAAGACTGCATTTATCACTCCATGTGGCACATATTGCTTCATTCGCATGCCATTTGGACTGAAGAATGCAGGCTCAACCTTTGCAAGGGTAGTATACACAGCTTTTGAGCCACAGATCCACAGAAATGTAGAGGCTTACATGGATGATATCGTGGTGAAGAGCAAGAGCAAGGACACATTGATCCAAGATTTGGAAGAGACATTTGAGAATCTGTGCAAGATCCAGCTTAAGTTGAACCCCGAGAAGTGCGTCTTTGGAGTCCCCTCCGGCAAGCTTCTCGGGTTCTTTGTGTCACAGAGAGGGATTGAAGCC
This sequence comes from Secale cereale, assembly GCA_902687465.1. Taxonomy (NCBI): domain Eukaryota; kingdom Viridiplantae; phylum Streptophyta; class Magnoliopsida; order Poales; family Poaceae; genus Secale; species Secale cereale. The sequence goes on from LR738713.1 coordinate 766,293,345, forward strand.
AACCCCGACAAGATTAAAGCCATCGAGCAGATCGAAGCCCCGAAGCGCGTCAAGGATGTCAGGAGGCTTGCAGGTTGTGTGGCTGCCCTCAGTAGGTTCATTTCGAAGTCTGCAGAACGCGCCCTTCCTTTCTTCAAAATCTTGAAGAAGGCAGGTCCTATGAAATGGACTCCGGAAGCGGAGGCAGCGCTGCAAGACTTGAAACGGTACCTATCCTCCACTCCAATACTTGTCGCACCTAGGCCACAGGAGAAGTTGCTGCTGTACCTAGCGGCAACCAACCAGGTGGTTAGTGCTGCGTTAGTAGCGGAGAGGGAGGCCGACGAGGAGTCAGCGCCACCGGCAAGCGAATCCAGCGACAAGCAGGGGGCTACTCCGGCAAGCTCTGGCCCCGACAAGAACAACTCTGCGCAGGAACAAGGAGAAGTGCGAAGAAAGATGGTGCAGCGCCCGGTGTATTTTGTGAGCTCCCTCTTGCAGGGGGCTAGATCAAGATACTCTGGGGTGCAAAAGTTGCTTTTCGGCCTCCTCATGGCCTCAAGAAAGCTGCGCCATTACTTCCAAGCACATGAGATAACGGTGGTCACTCGCTTTCCGCTGAAAAGGATATTGCACAATCCGGAAGCAACAGGCAGGATCGTTGAGTGGGCACTGGAGCTGTCAAGTTTCGGTCTCAAGTTTGAAAGTACTTCAACCATACAGAGCCGAGCTTTGGCAGAATTCATAGCTGAATGGACCCCGACGCCCGATGAGGAAGTTCCAGAAACTAGTGCACCCGTACAAGAAGCGACAAGTGAATGGGTAATGTACTTTGATGGTGCCTTCTCGCTGCAAGGCGCCGGTGCTGGCGTGGTGCTCATCGCGCCCACCGGAGAGCACCTCAAGTATGTTATCCAGATGCACTTTCCCAGGGAGCAAGCAACAAACAACACTGCTGAATATGAAGGTTTGCTTGCCGGCCTCAGGATTGCGGCCGAACTTGGGATCAAGAAGCTGATTGTGCGGGGAGATTCTCAGTTGGTGGTCCGACAAGTTAACAAGAGTTACCAGAGCCCTTTGATGGAAGCTTATGTAGATGAAGTGAGGAAGCTTGAAGAACACTTTGAGGGTCTGCAAATGGAGCACGTACCGAGAGCTCAGAATGAAATTGCAGATGGCCTTTCAAAGTGTGCTGCGATGAAGTTACCTGTGGAACCAGGGACCTTCCTGCTCAAGCTGACTCAGCCATCCGTTACACCATCAATTGGGCAAAGTAAGAAGAGAAAGTTGGTCTCCGGCGACTACTTGCCGACGGATCTCCCCGAGGCCGCCGCCAAGGTCCCCAAGATCAACGACCAGAACGCTGAGGAACAGTTTGCTCCTGCAGATCCAAGGGTCTGTACAGTTGAAGCAAACGTTCCCGACAAGCCTCGCCCCGGCGAGCTTGCCGGGGGACCATCAGCTCCGGCAGAACCAGAGGTTCTTGCCGTAGAAGCTGGGGTTCCCGCAGCGGCCCTCATGCCTTTAGTCCTTGCCGTTGAGCCTCAAGCTCCGGCATGGGCGCAGCAGATCGTCCGCTTTCTGCAAACTGGAGAACTTCCCGACGACCCAGAAGAGATAGAGAAGATAACCAGGCAGTCAAGTATGTACCAGTTCGTGGATAACGAGCTGTACAGAAGAAGACTCAATGGTGTCAGGTTGAAGTGCATCTCCAGGGAAGATGGACAGAAGCTGTTAGCAGAAATACACGGAGGCATATGTGGCCACCACATTGGCGCAAGGGCGCTTGCCGGGAAGGCGTTCCGGCAAGGGTTCTTTTGGCAAGAAGCCCTCCAAGATGCAACTGCACTAGTAACCAAGTGTGAAGCGTGCCAGTTCCATGCAAAGCAAATTCATCAGCCAGCTCAAGCTCTCCAAACAATCCCTTTGTCCTGGCCCTTCTCGGTCTGGGGGCTCGATATCCTCGGCCCTTTCCCTCGCGCTGTCGGGGGCTTTGAGTACTTGTACGTCGCAATCGACAAGTTCACAAAGTGGCCAGAAGTGGAACCAGTGAGAAAGGTGACAGCACAGTCAGCGGTCAGGTTCTTCAGGTCAATTGTTTGCCGTTTCGGAATCCCTAACAGGATCATCACCGACAACGGTACACAATTTACTAGTCGCACCTTCATGCAATACGTCCAAGACCTTGGCGCCAAGGTCTGCTTCGCTTCTGTTGCTCACCCGAGGAGCAATGGTCAAGCGGAGAGGGCAAATGCTGAAGTGCTGCGTGGACTCAAGACAAGGACCTTCGACAGGCTGCACAAGTGCGGAAGAAACTGGATAGAGGAGCTACCGGCGGCTCTTTGGTCAATCAGAACGACACCAAGCCGAGCCACCGGACAGACACCCTTTGCTCTTGTCTATGGAGCAGAGGCAGTTCTCCCCACGGAACTCGTATACGGATCTCCTCGAGTGCTCGCTTATGATGAGCTCGAGCAAGAGCAACTGCGACAAGATGATGCATTGCTCCTCGAGGAGGAACGTCTCTAGGCTGCTGTACGAGCTGCTCGATACCAGCAAGCCTTGCGTCGCTACCATAGCCGCAAGGTTAAGGCCAGGAGTCTCGAGGAAGGCGACCTTGTTCTTCGGCATGTTCAGTCCGCCAAGAATTCCAACAAGTTGACGCCGAAGTGGGAAGGCCCTTATCGGGTGAGACAAGTCACAAGGCCCGGCGCTGTCCGCCTTGAGACCGAAGAAGGCTTACCGGTGAGCAACTCCTGGAACATAGAGCATCTTCGCAAGTTTCACCCATAAGGCGCGGTTGCCGTGATCCGCTCCGGCAACCACCTTTTGTACAAGCTTTGCCGCTGTTGCATGTAACCCTTTGTACAAAGCCGGGCGCAGACCCCGTGCATCAGTAAAGCTTTCGTGTTTTGCGCTATTTGCCTTTTCCATGCTTTTCTCGGCTATTTGCATGTGTTATTTGGCATTTCTTGTGCAACACACGTATCCGGTAAGCATTAGTGCGCCGAAAGGCCATATACTTGTTTTCTTCTTCTTTTTCCTTGCCTCTTACGCAGAAGATATGTTCCTCGCGCACAAGTTTGCCGG
>LR738713.1:766296468-766400774 GCA_902687465.1 Secale cereale
GGGGGGGAAGGGGATGGAAGATGAACCAAGTGCTGTTCAAGAAAGAGAAGCTTGCCGGAGAACGCACAGATCATGAAAGCTAAGTTATCAGAATTTGACCAGTTCAAATTTTTAATTTTTGGTTATCTTCCTTGAACAACCACGCTTTGTATGGTAAACCTGTGCGCGGAGGAACCTACCCGTGGCTAGCCGCACCCTTATCTTGTTTTCGAGCACGCTCAACGACTCGAGTGAGCTGCGACAAGTGTCGCGCCCTTGTTTCGTTTCCGAGTTCGCTCAGCAAGCTAAGTGCGTCGCGACTAGCTGCGGCAAGGTTGCTTGCCGGTGAAACCTTGGCTAGCAGGCTGCTCGGAGTCCAGTACTCAGCGCTCGCGGCAAAGGCCCCTTGCCGGCAAGTCCCCTAGAAGCGTAGGGTCGAAAACATACAAAGTAAAGGACTAAGACAAGGGAGATAACATTGCACTGATTGATCAAAATAAAGATAATATCTTACAAGAGATAACTTGTCGCAATGACTAATAAGTTCGTGGCACACTATGCAGCAACAAAAGAGATGAAGAAGAGGAGGCCTAATCTACGCGGTCGCCCTCAATCCTAGAGATCTTGTTCACTTTGGCGATAATATGGGCGACCTGCGCCTTCAGCGCCTCCATGTCCGCGTCGGCCGGCAAGCTTCGGAGAACGTTGACGAGATTTATACCAGGATTGCGGTACACTATCTTCGTCAGTACGCGCTCCAAGGTTCCCGTGCAGAGCTGGCGCGACTCCTCGGCCAGTTGCGCGGGGAGCTTCTTCCGAAGATCTGCAAGAGCCGGCGCAATCCCTCTGAAGAAGAGGCTGAGCTTGGCGCTGTGGGGGAGGTTTGGATCCGAAGAGTATATAAAATGCTCAACCTTCAGCGCCAACAGCTCCTGGTCAATGTTGGATGCAGAGGCCACCAAGTCATCGGTCCATACCTCGACGGTCCGGCGAAAGTTCTCAGCCGCAGTGGTGGCGCTCTCCACCAAGCCTCGCTCCTTGCGGAGCTCTTCCTTCAGCTTGGTTTCCCGGTCCCGGACGGCATCGAGCGAGTCCTTCAACGTGGAAACCTTCAGCTCCAGATCCTCAATCGAATCCTTGGCGGCCTTCAGCTCGTCGCCTTGCTTGGAGAGACGCACCTGGAGTTCAGAGTTAGTGTGGGCGTCCTTCTCGCGCTCTGTGTTGAGCGCGGTGACCCTCTCCACGCTCGCTTTTAAGTACTCCTCCAGCTGCGCAACCTTGGCCTCGAGCTCCTTCTTGGCGGTCTCCGCGGCGTCTGCGGCGGCCTTCGCCTCCTTCAGCTCTCCGCCAAGGGCCTGCTCCCGGGCGGCAAGGTCTTCCTCGTGGGAGTCGAGGTTGACCTTCCGTTGAGTGAGCTCTCCTTCTCGCCGGGACAGCTCCTCTCCGGCGAGCCGCTGCTGCTCCTCGGCCTCGGCCTTCTCCAACAGCCACTCCTGGTACTCCCCGGCGAGCCTCTCGCGCTCCTCCGCTACGTCGCGGAGGGCAGCCTGGTTGGCGGCGCGGAGCTCCGCCGCGCGCTTCTCCATGTCAGCGGCGGCCTTAGCGGTGAGGGCCTCCCGAGACGCGAGCTTCGCCTGCCTGGCCCGGTAAAGGGCCAGGAGCTGATGAAGCAACTTCTCCTCCTCGGGCCCGTCGCTCCCGCCGGGCGCCTCGACAACCTTCAGACCCGCGGAGGCGAGGACCTCCCCATCAAAGGCCTCTCCCTCCGCGGGGGCTCGCGACGAAGATCCCCACGGCACCTGGATGTAGACGCCGTTGGGGGCCTCAAGATAGTAGGCGGACGGCTCCTTCTCGGTGGAGGGGTCGGCGGCCGGCGCAGCGCTTGACGCTCCTGCCGCCTCCGGGCCGGCAGTATGGCCGCCGTCCCCCTCCCCGGCCGCTGCGTCTGCGGTCGGAGCAGTCTCCTCCGCGGCAGGCTCGGTGGCTCCCGCCGTGTCTTCAACGACAGGGGCGTCGCCGCCGTCGCCCTGCGCGCCCTCCTCCACGACGATGGTTTCTGTCTCCATCTGCTCTGGGGGAGGAGGATCTAGAAGAAGAAAAAGAAGAAGAAGAAGTTCAAGCAAATATCCAAAAAAAGACGAAGCCAAGAAGACAAGATTACAAAACTTACCTTGGCGGACGTCGTCGATGGCGGGCTCCCTCGCCGGGGAGCTCTGCCTTGGCGGGGTGGCCACCCTCGCCGGGCTGCTCGCCCTTGGCGGGGTACTCGCCCTTGGCGGAGTACCCGCCTTTGGCGGAGCGCTCTCCCTCGCCGGAGAGTTCGCCCTTGGCGGGGACGGCGGGGCCTGCAGCTCCTCGGGAGTGATCTCCGGGTGCTCTTGCGGCTGCGGCTCCACCTCTGCACGAGACAATCAAGACAAAACAAGAGCAACAAGGTGTTAGTATAAACAAAATCCTCAAGCGCGCCCGACAAGTGGAAATATGGAACCCAGACTTACGCTGGGGGCTGCGCTGGGGGCTGCTCCTCGGAGCAGCGTTCGGGTCCGGCAAGCTCGTCTCCGGCACGTCCCCTGTCACCGCGACGGGTGAGTCGTCCGCGACCTCGACAACAGGAACCTTGGCCTTCTTCGCCACTCGCTGAGCCAGGGTCCTGAAATCAAAGCAAGAAGCAAGATCAGAATCAACAAGAATCAAGACAAAGTTAAAGAAGATACAAAACCTCAAGTTCTTACTCCTGTTCCTCGTCGTCGTCGTCGTCGCTCAGGGCAGAGAAGTCAAAAGCCACCTGAGGCGCGTCCGCGCGAGGAGCAGAAGGCGAAGGCTCCCTCGGGCGCTTGGCGGTCCCCGGGGCCGGGGGCTGCGAAGACCCGGCCCCTGTGGGCGCCGAGGTCCGGGGAGCAGGCGGAGCAGCCGCTCCGCTCTGTGAAGGCCCTCCTCCGCTTGGCGCTGACTTGCGGGGCGCCTCCGCCGTGGCCTGTGTGCGGGTCGCCCCCGCCGCGGCCTGTGTGCGGGTCGCCCCCGCTGTGGTTGGTGCGCCGGGCGCCCCCATCGCAGCTTGGCTCCCCCGGGTAGCTCGCGCCGCCCGGCGAGTTGGTTGTTGTCGGGGCGCCTGCGCCCTCATCCCCGTCGTCGCCTTGCGGAGACGTTTCAGCGGAGATCGCCTGGGACTTGCCCGAGGCGGGGAGGTCTCCGATGACGAGGAGAGGTCGTCGGCGTAGAGCCCCAGAGATCCATCGGAGTCCTCGTCGGCCCCGGCGTCCTCCTCCTCCTCGGCTGGCTCGCTGGGCCCAGCGCCCTGCCCTGCGGCCGCTCTCCCTCCGGCGCCTCTGCTCCCTGCGGCGCCTCTGTTTCCTCTGGCAACGCCGCCCCTCGCCGCGGCCTCGGTCACGATTCCGGGGATCCCGGAGTGCCTCAAAGAAGGGACCCCGGCGAGCTCGTCGGGAGGAAGCTGCAGCAGCCTGCGGATCTCCGCCTCCTCTGCTTGGCAGGACGCATCCGCAGCCTCTGCCTCCTCGACTGTGAAGCCAAATTCTCCTGCCGCTGCGGCTGCAGCGGCCTCTTCTACCCGAGAAGCTATATAAGCAATCTCCTGGTCGGTGGTGTCCCGGGTGAGCCCCTTGATCTCATCCTTGTTCTTCGCCACCTCCACCAGGTTGTCGAAGAAGCTCATGATGTCTGATGGCTTGGGCGGTATCCATGTGCGGTCGACGCCATGCGAGTCGCATGCGGGCATCATGGCGCGAAGAGGATCCCGGGCCGTGCTGTTGCAGAGGGGCACCACTCCCCGGGGAGCTCTGAACCACTATGGGTGGGCCGGGTCGTGCTTAAAAAGCTCCCGGACCATCCCCTTCAGCTCCAGCGCCGTGAAGTTGTAATTTAGCCCTGGGCGCAGCCTCATTATGTCCGCCGCGTTGCCGTACTCCCATGCTGGCCTCTTCCTATCCTGTAGAGGGGCAATGCGGCGGCGGAGGAAATCTGTGCCTACTTCTCCGACAGACAACTTTGCTACCCGAAGACGAAGAATCCGGACAAGGGCGACGTTGAGCTTGATGTCGTCCGAATCCAGCTCGCTCCAATCGCTGCCGCGCACGATGGCTGTGGTGCGCGGCGCGGTGAAGGGCTGCGGCTCGTCCTCAACTATCCAGCACTAGTCCGCGCGCCACTCTTCCCACTTGCCGCGGAGTTCCCCCGGCAAGTAGGACTCTTTCTTGTTCAAGCGAAAGACCCAAGAGATTCCTCCGGAGAGGGGAGCGCCGGCCTCTGCTCTAGGGGTGAAGAAGTGCCTAAACAACGCTACATTCGGATAGATCCCAATATAGTTTTCGCACAGATGTGCGAAAACCGCCATCGTGAGGATGGCGTTGGGGGTGAAGTCTAGAAGGTGGAGGCCGTAGGTGTGCATGATATCGCAGAAGAATTCAGAAAAAGGGGGACAGAGGCCGCAGTGGAAGAAAGCAGCAAAGAAGAAATACCCGCCGGGGTAGTTGTCCTTGGTGGCGGCGGGATAGACTCGGGTGCGGGGATGCGCCTTGGTCTTCTTGGCCCAGAACAAGTAGTACTTGTTCCAGAGCTCCCGCGCGCTGAGCCTCGGCGAGAAGACGACGTTCCGCTTCCGCAGCAGAGTAAGCCTCGCCGCCTGCTCGGATTTCTCCTTCTTGGTCTTCTCCACCTTCGACTTCTCGGTCTTCGGGGCCATGGCGGAGACGGCGAGGGAAGGGGGGACGAAGAGTCCGGTGGCGCCGCAGATGCGGAAGACGGCGGAGGAGGTGTGGAGGCGGAGCGCAAAGGGGAGTCTCTGGAGATGGAAGAAGAAGCAATGAAGGCGTAGGAGGGGAACCGCTCCTGCTTCCTCTGCTTTTATGGGGAGGTGGGGGACGTTTCGCTCCTTCCATTAAAAGAACGTGGCCACGTCCCATCCCACGACGCCGCAATCGACGCGTGCCGTTACGGAGGGACGCGGCGGATGCGGAAGTGGATTCGGCGCGCCGTGGGCGACGCGTGCCCGTGCACTGTTTTGGGCCTGGCCCAACAGCGCTCGGCACCGTGTGTGGCCCAGGCCCGGGGGCTCCTGTCGGTGTACTAAGGTAGGGGTACCTCAGTACCCCAACTTGTGCACGGGCAGTAGCAGCTTCCCGCGGCAGGGCCTACCACGTGCTTGCCGGAGACCTTCCTGCTCCATATAAAACCATTCAAAAACATAGTATACAAGACAGAAGATCAAGGCCCCGGCAAGCTGAGCTTGCCGGGAAGGCCATCTCTGGCTCGAGATCATCATGATAACACAAGGCCCTGGCAAGAGGAGCTTGCCAGGAAGATCAGAAGACTGTATCTAGAAGACAAGCCTCGGCGCACTCTGCGCCCCGGCAAGGCCCGGGGAGCGACAAGCTTCCCGGCCCGACAAGCTCAACTCCCCGGCAAGGTGCTTGCCGGGGGAAGTTTGCACCGTGTGCCCGCGCTCCAGCTCATCGGCCCACGCATCGCCCTGGGGCCCTTCCAGGGACGCGTGGCGGATGGCTGTGCAGCCTGGGGGACACGGTGGCACTCCACGGTGACGAAGCTATCGTCGTGGCAAACGGAGACGCAAGGGCGGGCGCTTTTGGGGTCGACGGCGACGGGCATTTAATGCTCTTGTCCCCCACTGTCAAAGTAGGTGATGACCACTGTTCATCCACTGTAGCTCCACTATTCCCGCACTGTTACAACTACCACCACTATTACTTTTTTACCCCTTTCTTCTACGTTGACACCTGTCGGTGACCCCTTGAGCTATAAAAGGAGGCCCATGCACAACGTAGAGGGGGTTCGGAATCTAGATCGCTCATTCGCTCGGTGTAGCTAGTTCTTCAAGCTCCCGAGCTCTCCAATTCAATACAATCAAGCAGGAGTAGGGTTTTACGCGTCCATCGCGGCCCGAACCTGGGTAAACTGCCCGCGTGCTCTCTACGATCTGCTCTTTGTGCTCCCTCCGCTCCCTTACCGCACGAACAAGGGGCTCCGGTCCCATAGGTGCTCGTGGTGGACAGTTTCCCCCGACACTATGCCACACTATAAACTTATGCATTATAGGATTGTTATAACTTGAGCTATATTGTTGAACTATCTCCCGTCTTTTGCAAATCGTGGTAGGTATAGTTTTGCTATGCTTGTAGACGGGGTTGGTTCCTGTATACATTGAGCTTATGTGAGGATTATTAATATTTAACAACCTGAGTAGTAATTCAGGACTTAACTCACCTCTGGGCGGAAGTGGTATTGATGGGTGGTCTTAAGAACATCATGGTTTATACCCTTTGTAAGTGGACGGCCGCCCAGGCTCAAAAAGATCAAACAGACTTAATGACTAGTAGCTTCCATGCGCGACCACTAGCTATATGGGCTCTGGCTTAGTTGAGTAGGTTGTGGGATCCTCGCCCAGGTATGCTAGCAGATGTAGATATGGATAGGTGTACCGGCTGCCGGGGGTGGAGGTGACTACTTCTGAAAGGCTTCGTCTCAATCTTCGGGTTGAGTCTAGTGGGTAAAGTGTGCAAAACTCTGCAGAGTAATAAAACCAATCATGATTAGCCGTGCCCCCGGTTATGGGTAAATTTGAGCGACTATGCCATTACAGTTGTTGGATGATCTTGACAGATGTGACACTTAATAATATTTGTGGGCAACTTAATAAATGGGTAGGTTGGAGTTGATTTTGCCAACTCAACCTTGTGCATTTAATTGTAGTATTAAAGGAACTAAATGAAAAAATTGACTATTAGGTAGTTATGAGGACAAAATCAGCTTTCTGCAAAATAAACCCCCAAGCCTTCCTTTGTTGTTCTATGCATAAACATGTAGGTCTGCTTTATTACTTCTCCTGTGTAACTTGCCAATACATTCAATGTATTGACCTATACGACTGCAATGTCTCATGTTGCAGGATTTTCAGGCGAGGAGTAAGGTACCGTTAGGGTCGCGAGTCTGCACTCAGCATCGCCAGTTGGGCTATGATGGGACTCATCGTTATTTTCTGCTACTTTCCGCTGTGTGATTGAATAATAGCTAGCCATGAGCTATGCAGATTGTTTTATTTTATATACTCTGGATCATACGTTGTAATAAATGATGCACTTGTATTCTGGTATTCATCTATACTGTGTGTGCTAGCGAGTTCGATCCAGGGACTAGCACGGTAAGCACAGAGACTCAAATCCTTCGAGGTTTGGTCGTTACATCCAGGACTGGATCACTGGACAGCGGTCAAGAACATCCTGAAATACCTGAAAAGGACAAAGGATATGTTTCTCGTATATGGAGGTGACAAAGAGCTCGTCGTAAACGGTTACGTCGATTCTAGCTTTGACACTAATCCGGATGACTCTAAGTCACAAACCGGATATGTATTTTTATTGAACGGTGGAGCTGTCAGTTGGTGCAGTTCCAAGCAGAGCGTCGTGGCGGGATCTACGTGTGAAGCGGAATACATAGCTGCTTCAGAAGCAGCAAATGAAGGAGTCTGGATGAAGGAGTTCATATCCGATCTAGGTGTAATACCTAGTGCATCGGGTCCAATGAAAATCTTTTGTGACAACACTGGAGCAATAGCCTTGGCGAAGGAATCCAGGTTTCACAAGAGAACAAAGCACATCAAAAGACGCTTCAATTCCATCCGCGATCTAGTCAAGGAGGGAGACATAGAGATTTGCAAGATACATACGGATCTGAATGTTGCAGACCCGTTGACTAAGCCTCTTCCACGGGCAAAACATGATGAGCACCAGGACTCCAAGGGTGTGAGGATCATCACTTTGTAATCTAGATTATTGACTCTAGTTCAAGTGGGAGACTGAAGGAAATATGCCCTAGAGGCAATAATAAAGATGTTATTTGTATTTCCTTATATCATGATAAATGTCTTTTATTCATGCTAGAATTGTATTAACCAGAAACTTGATACATGTGTGAATACATAGACAAAATAGTATGTCCCTATTATGCCTCTACTAGACTAGCTCATTGATCAAAGATGGCTATGTTTCCTAGCCATAGATATGAGTTGTCATTTGATCAACGGGATCACATCATTAGGAGAATGATGTGATGGACTAGACCCCGTTAGCATAGCACTATGATCGTTTAGTTTTACTGCTATTGCTTTCTTCATGACTTATACATGTTCCTGTGACTATGAGATTATGCAACTCCCGAATACCGTAGGAACACCTTGTGTGCTATCAAATGTCACAACGTAACTGGGTGATCATAAAGATGCTCTACAGGTGTCTCCGAAAGTATTCGTGGTGTTGGCATAGATCAAGACTAGGATTTGTCACTCCGAGTGTCGGAGAGGTATCTCTAGGCCCTCTCGGTAACACACATCATAATAAGCCTTGCAAGCAAAAAGACTAATGAGTTAGTCACGAGATGATGTATTACGGAATGAGTAAAGAGACTTGCCGGTAACGAGATTGAACTAGGTATAGAGATATCGACGATCGAATCTCGGGCAAGTAACATACCGATATCAAAAGGAACAACGTATGTTGTTATGCGGTTTGACCGATAAAGATCTTCATAGAATATGTAGGAGCCAATATGAACATCTAGGTTCCGCTATTGGTTATTGACCGGAGATGAGTCTCGGTCATGTCTGCATAGTTCTCGAACCCGTAGGGTGCGCACGCTTAACGTTTGATGACGATCGGTATTATGAATTTATGAGTTTTGATGTACCGAAGGTAGTTCGGAGTCCCGGATGAGATCACGGACATGACGAGGAGTCTCGGAATGTCTGAGACGTAAAGATTGATATATTGGACGACTATATTCGGACACCGGAAGTGTTCTGGAAAGTTTCAGAATTTACCGGAGTGCCGGGGGGGGGGTTACCGGAACCCCCCGGGGGTATGGTGGGCCCTAGTGGGCCATAGGGGAGAAAGAGGGCAGCAGCCAGGAGGTGGCACGCCCCCTCCCTAGGGGCAGTCAGAATAGGACTAGGGGAGGGGGGCGCGGCCCCTCTTTCCCTCTCCCTCTCCCTCTCCTTCCTTCCCCCTCTCCTTCTTGGTGGACTCCTACTAGGAATAGGATTGCAATCCTATTCCTAGTAGGATTGCCTCTCTAGGCGCACCATAGAGGGCCGGCCGGCCTCCCCCCTTGCTCCTTTATATACGGGGGCACCCAAAGACACACAAGTTGAATTGTTTTAGCCGTGTGCGGTGCCCCCCTCCACAGAAACACACCTTGGTCATACCGTTGCAGTGCATAGGCGAAGCCCTGCGCCGGTAGATACATCATATCTGTCACCACGCCGTTGTGCTGACGAAACTCTCCCGTGAAGCTCAACTGGATCAAAGAGCTCGTGGGACGTCATCAAGCTGAACGTGTGCTGAACGCGGAGGTGCCGTACGTTCGGTGCTTGATCGGTTGGATCGCGAAGAAGTTCGACTACATCAACCGCGTCACTTGACGCTTCCGCTCCCGGTCTACGAGGGTACGTAGACACACTCTCCCCTCTCGTTGCTATGCATCTAGTAGATAGATCTTGCGTGATCTTAGGAAATTTTTAAAATACTACGTTCACCAACAGGAGCAGGCCATCGTCCAGGCGCCACGGGTCCTCCGGCTCGCCGGCCTCGAGGTGCTAACGGAGGTGCTGCACATCCGTGGCCATCGCTATGGCTCAACGGATGTCATCGATGAAGGAGAACGAGGGCCCCGAGCGGGTGTAAAGGACCGCCCCCTCGGTGTCGACGGTGCCCGTATCGTGGTCGGCGTCATGGCGGGACAGCGCATCCGCCATGGTGTTGAGGCGACCCGGACGGTATCGCTTCTACCTCTTGAGCTTGCGTTCTTTTCCCCTTGAAGAGGAAAGGGTGATGCAACACAATAGTGTAAGTATTTCCCTCAGTTTTTGAGAACCAAGGTATGAATCCAATAGGAGACCACGCGCGAGTCCCCAAACAAATATAAACCTTGCAACCAACGCGATAAAGGGGTTGTCAATCCCTTCTCGGCCACTTGCAAAAGTGAGATCTGATAGAGAGATAATAAGATAATAATTTTGGCATTTTTGTTATAGATTGAAAGTAAAGAATGCAAAATAAAACAACGGCGACAGAAATTGGCAAGTTGACGGAAAACTAATATAATGGAAGATAGACCCGGGGGCCATAGGTTTCACTAGTGGCTTCTCTCATGATAGCAGATTTCTACGATGGGTGAACAAATTACGGTCAATCAATTGATAGAAAAGCACATAGTTAAGAGAATATCTAGGCATGATCATTGTATATAGACATCACATCCGTGACAAGTAGACCAAAACGATTCTACATCTACTACTATTACTCCACACATCGACCGCTATCCAGCATGCATCTAGAGTATTCAGTTCATAAGAACAGAGTAACGCCTTCAGCAAGATGACATGATGTAGAGGGATAAACTCATGCCATATTATGTAAACCCCATCTTCTTAACCTCGATGGAAACAATACAATACGTGCCTTGCTGCCCCTGCTGTCACTGGGAAAGGACACCACAAGATTGAACCCAAAGCTAAGCACTTCTCCCATTGCAAGAAAGATCAATCTAGTAGGCCACACCAAACTGATAATTCGAAGAGACTTGCAATGATATTTAAATCATGCATAAAAGATTTCAGAGAGGAATCAAATATTGTTCATAGATAATCTGGATCATAAACCCACAATTCATCGGATCTCGACAAACACAACGCAAAAAGAATTACATCGAATAGATCTCCAAGAAGATCGAGGAGAACTTTGTATTGAGATCCAAAGAGAGAGAAGAAGCCATCTAGCTAATAACTATGGACCCGAATGTCTGTGGTAAACTACTCACAACTCATCGGAGAGGCTATGGTGTTGATGTAGAAGCCCTCCGTGATCGATGCCCCCTCCGGTGGAGCTCCGGAACAGGCCCCAAGATGGGAACTCACAGGCACAGAAGGTTGCGATGGTGGAATTAGGGTTTCGTGGTGCTCCTCGATGGTTTCAGGGCACGCAGGTATATATAGGAGGAAGAGGCACGTCAGGGGAGCTACGAGGGGCCCATGAGGGTGGGTGGCGCGCCCCCTGCACTCGTGTTCGCCTCGTTTCTTCCCTGACGTGTACTCCAAGTCTTTTGTGTTGTATTTATTCAAAAAATGACTCTCCCGAAGGTTTCATTCCGTTTGGACTCCGTTTGATATTCCTTTTCTGCGAAATACTGAAATAGGTAAAAAGCAGCATTTTGCACTGGGCCTTGGGTTAGTAGGTTAGTCCCAAAAATAATATAAAAGTGTATAATAAAGCCCATTAAACATCCAAAACAGATAATATAATAGCATGGAACAATAAAAAATTATTGATACATTGGAGACGTATCAAGCATCCCCAAGCTTAATTCCTGCTCGTCCTCGAGTAGGTAAATGATAAAATCAGAATTTTTGATGTGGAATGCTACCCAACATAATTCTCAATGTAATTTTCTTTATTGTGGCATGAATGTTCAGATCCAAAAGATTCAAGACAAAAGTTTAATATTGACATAAGAATAATAATACTTCAAGCATACTAACAAAGCAATTATGTCTTCTCAAAATAACATGGCCAAAGAAAGTTATCCCTACAAAATCATATAGTCTGGCTATGCTCTATCTTCATCACACAATATATTTAAATCATGCACAACCCCGGTTCCAGCCAAGCAATTGTTTCACACTTCAATTTTTTCAAACTTTTCAACTTTCACGCAGTACATGAGCGTGAGCCATGGATATAACACTATAGGTGGAATGGAGTGGTGGTTGTGGAGAAGACAAAAGAGGAAGATAGTCTCACATCAACTAGGTGTATCAATGGGCTATGGAGATGCCTATCAATAGATATCAATGTGAGTGAGTAGGGATTGCCATGCAATGGATGCACTAGAGCTATAAGTGTATGAAAGCTCAACTAAAGAAACTAAGTGGGTGTGCATCCAACTCGCTTGCTCACGAAGACCTAGGGCATTTTGAGGAAGCCCATCATTGGAATATACAAGCCAAGTTCTATAATGAAAATTTCCACTAGTATATGAAAGTGACAACATAGGAGACTCTCTATCATTAAGATCATGGTGCTACTTTGAAGCACAAGTGTGGAAAAAGAAAAGTAGCATTGCCACTTCTCTCTTTTTCTCTCATTTTATTTTTTTATTTTTGGGCCTTTTCTCTTTTTTTGGCCTCCTTTTTCTTTATTTCTTTTTTTCTCTCTTTTTTCGTCCGGAGTCTCATCCCAACTTGTGGGGGAATCATAGTCTCCATCATCCTTTCCTCACTAGGATAATGCTCTAGTAATGAAGATCATCACACTTTTATTTACTTACAACTCAAAGATTACAACTCGAAGCTAGAACAAAATATGACTCTATGTGAATGCCTCCGGCGGTGTACCGGGATGTGCAATGACTCAAGAGTGACATGTATGAAAAATTATGTAGGGTGGACTTGCCACAAATACGATGTCAACTACATGATCATGCATGGCAATATGACAATGATGAAGCGTGTCATAATAAACAGAACGGTGAAAAGTTGCATGGCAATATATCTCAGAATGGCTATGGAAATGCCATAATAGGTAGGTATGGTGGCTGTTTTGAGGAAGGTATATGGTGGGTGAATGGTACATGCAAAAGTGGCACGATACAAGAGAGGCTAGCAATTGTGGAAGGGTGAGAGTGAGTATAATCCATGGACTCATCATTAGTCATAAAGAACTCATATACTTATTGCAAAAATCTACAAGTTATCAAAACAAAGTATTCAACGCATGCTCCTAGGGGAAGGGTTGGTAGGATTTAACCATCGCGCGATCCCGACCTCCACACAAAGGATGACAATCAATAAATAAATCATGCTCCAACTTCATCACATAACGGTTCACCATACGTGCATGATACGGGAATCACAAACTTTAACACAAGTATTCCTCAAATTCACAACTACTCCACTAGCATGACTCTAATATCACCATCCTCATATCTCAAAATAATCATCAAGTATCAAACTTCTCATAGTATTCAATGCACTTTTATGAAAGTTTTTATTATACCCATCTTGGATGCCTATCATATTATGACAAATTTTATAACCAAAGCAAATTACCATGCTGTTCTAAAAGACTCTCAAAATAATATAAGTGAAGCATGAGATATGAATAATTTCTATAAAATAAAACCACCGCCGTACTCTAAAAATATATAAGTGAAGCACTAGAGCAAAACTATCTAGCTCAAAAGATATAAGTGAAGCACATAGAGTATTCTAATAAATTCCGATTCATGCGTATCTCTCTCAAAAGGTGTGTACAACAAGGATGATTGTGGTAAACTCAAAAGCAAAGACTCAAATTATACATGACGCTCCAAGCAAAACACATATCATGTGGTGAATAAAAATATAGTCTCAAGTAAAGTTACCGATAGACGAAGACGAAAGAGGGGATGCCTTCCCGGGGCATCCCCAAGCTCAGGCTTTTGGTTGTCCTTGAATTTTACCTTGGGGTGACTTGGGCATACCCAAGATTAGGATCTTTCCACTCTGTGTTCCATAGACCATCAAATCCTTACCCGAAACTTGAAAACTTCACAACACAAAACTTAACAAAAAATCTCGTGAGCTCCGTTAGTATAAGAAAACAAACCACCACTCAAAGGTACTATAATGAACTCATTCTTTATTTATATTGGTTTTAAACCTACTGTATTCCAACTTCTCTATGATTCATATCCCCCGATACTACTCATAGATTCATCAAAATAAGTAAAGAACACACGAAAAATAGAATCTGTCAAAAATAGAACAGTCTGTAGCAATCTGTAACTTTCGAATAC
The DNA here is from genome assembly GCA_902687465.1 of Secale cereale. Taxonomy (NCBI): domain Eukaryota; kingdom Viridiplantae; phylum Streptophyta; class Magnoliopsida; order Poales; family Poaceae; genus Secale; species Secale cereale. The sequence goes on from LR738713.1 coordinate 766,310,302, forward strand.
TTCTGTAACTCTAAAAATTCTGAAATAAATTGGTGGACGTGAGGAATTTGTCTATTAATCATTTGCAAAAACAATCAACTAAAAAGCACTCTCCAGTAAAAAATGGTAGCTAATCTCGTGAGCGCAAAAGTTTCTATTTTTTACAGCATGATCGCAAAGACTTCACTCAAGTCTTCCCAAAGGTTCTACTTGGCACAAACACTAATTAAAACATAAAACCACATCTAACCAAAAGCTAGATGAATTATTTATTACTAAACAGAAGCAAAAGCAAAGAAAATAAAATTGGGTTGCCTCCCAACAAGCGCTATCATTTAACGCCCCTAGCTAGGCATGCTACAATAATAGATCTAGGTATTGCCATCTTTGGTAGGCAATCCATAAGTGGCTCTCATAATAGATTCATAAGGTAATTTAATTTTCTTTCTAGGAAAGTGTTCCATGCCTTTCCTTAACGGAAATTGGAATCTAATATTTCCTTCCTTCATATCAATAATTGCACCAATCGTTCTAAGGAAAGGTCTACCAAGAATAATAGGACATGTAGGATTGCAATCTATATCAAGAACGATGAAATCTAAGGGAACATAATTCCTATTTGCAACAATAAGAACATCCTTAATCCTTCCCATATGTTTCTTAGTGGTAGAATCCGCAAGATGCAAATTTAAAGAACATTCATCAAGTTCATGGAAACCTAACATATCACACAAAGTTTTTGGAATTGTGAAGACACTAGCACCCAAATAACACAAAGCATAGCATTCATGATCTTTAATCTTAATTTTAATAGTAGGTTCCCACTCATCATAAAGTTTTCTAGGGATGGAAACTTCTAGCTCAAGTTTTTCTTCATAAGATTGCATTAAAGCATCAACTATGTGTTTGGTAAAGGCTTTATTTTGACTATAAGCATGAGGAGAATTTAGCATGGATTGCAACAAGGAAATACAATCTATTAAAGAGAAATTATCATAATTAAATTCCTTGAAATCCAAAATAGTGGGTAAATTACTATGTAAAGTTTTGACATCTTCAATCCCACTTTTAACAATTTTAGCATCAAGATCTAAAAACTCCGAATTATTGGGACGCCTTTTAACTAAAGTTGATTCATCTCTAGTCCCATGCTTATCAAGGTTCATATTGAGAAACAAAGATTTAATAGGGGACACATCAATCACTTTTAGATCTTCACCTTTATTATCTAGATCTTCCGGTTTAGCGGCCATCTTATTTACTAAGGTGGCTTGCTTATCTAAAATTTGGGCTATTAAGTTCTCAAGATGAGCAAACTGAGATTTTAAACCATAAAATTCTTTAGACATATCATCCAGATCTTTATTCATATACTCCATAAAACTTTTTTGTTCTTTAAGCTCGTTTCTAAAGAAATTATTATGCTCAAATTGCAAAGACATAAAGCTTCTAACATTGTTTTCAATCTCCTCCAACTTTATAAGGTGAGGATCAACGCTGTTTGGTAGGGCCATAGTGACAAGAAATCAAACACACAAGCAAACAAGAAGCAAGGGAAAAGAGGCAAACAGAAAAAGGGCGAATAAAACGGCAAGGGTGAAGTGGGGGAGAGGAAAACGAGAGGAAAATGGCAAATAATGTAATGCGAGGGATAAGTATTTGTGATGGGTACTTAGTATATGACTTTTGCGTAGATTTCCCCAGCAACAACGCCAGAAATTCTTCTTGATACCTCTTGAGCTTGCGTTGTTTTTCCCTTGAAGAGGAAAGGGTGATGCAGCATAGTAGCGTAAGTATTTCCCTCAGTTTTTGAGAACCAAGGTATCAATCCAGTAGGAGACCATGCGCGAGTCCCTCGTACCTACACAAACAAATAAGAGCCTTGCAACCAACGCGATAAAGGGGTTGTCAATCCCTTCTCAGCCACTTGCAAAAGTGAGATCTAATAGAGATAATAAGATAATACTTTTGGTATTTTTGTTATATATTGAAAGTAAAGAATGCAAAATAAAACAACAGCAACAGAAATTGGCAAGTTGATGGCTTCTCTCATGATAGCAGATTTCTACGGTGGGTGAACAAAATTATAGTCGAGCAATTGATAGAAAAGCGCATAGGTATGAGAATATCTAGGCATGATCATTGTATATAGGCATCGCATCCGTGACAAGTAGACCGAAACGATTCTGCATCTACTACTATTACTCCACACATCGACCACTATCCAGCATGCATCTAGAGTATTAAGTTCATAAGAATAGAGTAACGCCTTAAGCAAGATGACATGATGTAGAGGGATAAACTCATGCAATATGATGTAAACCCCATCTTTTTATCCTCGATGGCAACAATACAATACGTGCCTTGCTGCCCCTGCTGTCACTGGGAAAGGACACCGCAAGATTGAACCCAAAGCTAAGCACTTCTCCCATTGCAAGAAAGATCAATCTAGTAGGCCACACCAAACTGATAATTCGAAGAGACTTGCACAAATATTTAAATCATGCATAAAAGATTTCAGAGAGGAATCAAATATTGTTCATAGATAATCTGGAACATAACCCACAATTTATCGGATCTCGACAAACACACCGCAAAAAGAACTACATCGAATAGATCTCCAAGAAGATCGAGGATAAATTTGTATTGAGATCCAAAGAGAGAGAAGAAGCCATCTAGCTAATAACTATGGACCCGAAGGTCTGTGGTAAACTACTCACAACTCATCGGAGAGGCTACGGTGTTGATGTAGAAGCCCTCCATGATCGATGCCTCCTCCGGCGGAGCTCTGGAACAGGCCCCAAGATGGGATCTCACGGGTACAGAAGGTTGCAGCGGTGGAATTAGGGTTTCGTGGTGCTCCTTGATGGTTTCAGGGTACATAGGTATATATAGGAGGAAGAGGCACGTCAGGAGAGCTACGAGGGGCCCATGAGGGTGGGGGCGCGCCCCTGCCCTCGTGGCCTCCTTGTTTCTTGATACGTCTCCAACGTATCTACTTTTCCCAACACTTTTGCCCTTGTTTTGGACTCTAACTTGCATGATTTGAATGGAACTAACCCGGATTGACGCTGTTTTCAGCAAAACTTCCATGGTGTTGTTTTTGTGCAGAATAAAAAGTTCTCGGAATCGCCTGAAAATAAACGGAGAATTATTTTGGAATATATAAAAAATATCTGCAAGAAGATCCACACCAGGGGCCCCACACCCCATCCACAAGGTTGGGGGGCGCGCCCCCTGCCTCGTGGGCCCCCTGGTGCTCCACCGACGTATCCCCAGATCCTATATATTCACTTTCGGGGAGAAAAAAATAAGGGAGAAAGAGTTATCGCATTTCACGAGACGGAGCCGCCGCCAAGCCCTAATCTCTCTAGGGAGGGCTGATCTGGAGTCCGTTCGGGGCTCCGGAGAGTGGAGATCGTCGCCATCGTCATCATCAACCTTCCTCCATCACCAATTCCATGATGCTCACCGCCGTGCGTGAGTAATTCCATCGTAGGCTTGCTGGACGGTGATGGGTTGGATGGGATCTATCATGTAATCGAGTTAGTTTTGTTAGGGTTTGATCCCTAGTATCCATTATGTTCTGAGATTGATGTTGCTATGACTTTGCTATGCTTAATGCTTGTCACTAGGGCCCGAGTGCCATGATTTCAGATCTGAACCTATCATGTTTTCATGAATATATGTGTGTTCTTGATCCTATCTTGCAAGTCTATAGTTGTCGGGGAAACTGATCCACGAACACCTATGGGGACCGAGCCCCTTTCGGTTTGGCGGGGGCGGAGGTCGCACGAAGAGTAGATCGAGGCGAGGCACACGAGCAGTTTACCCAGGTTCGGGCCGCACTGATGCGTAAAACCCTACTCCTGCTTTGTGTTTTGTATTGAGTTCTTGCTCGGGAGCGCTGAGTGCTACAGTACACACAAGCTGCTAACAAGACCGAGCATGAGTGTTCTTCTGCTTCGAACCCCCCTCTACGTTGCGCATGGGCCTCCTTTTATATGCTCAAGGGGTCACCGACAGGTGGCAACGTAGGCAAGGGCAAAAATGGAAAGGTGTTTTAGTTGGTACAACTACCTGTACAGTGTATCATACCTAACCCTGACGGCAGGGGACAAGGGCATTAAATGCCCATCGACGTCGTCCAAACAGTGCAAAAAGGGACCGTCAGGGGCGCCACCGCTCACCACGATGGCGATCTTGTCAGCGCCGCTTGCCACCGCGTACCGCTGGCTGCACAGCCTCCCGCCACGTACGCCTAGAAGGGTCCCAGAGCGACACGTTGGTGGGTGTGCTGGAGCGCAGGTACAGAGTGGAAGCTTGCTGCGGCAAGTGCCTTGCCGCGGTCGCTGTCTTGCCGCGTCCGGGAGCTTGCCGCTCACCGGGCCTTGCCGGGACGCGTGGCACGTCGCGGCAAGTTCCTTGAGATGCCTTGGTTGGCCTTCCCGGCAAGCTCCTCTTGCCGGGGTCTTGTCTCCTTGTCTTGAATACTTTGTTCTTGAATGGCTCCAAAGGAACCACGGATGACCTTGGCGGTCACCCGGCAAGCCTTGCCGCGGGACGCTACGAATGCCCGTGCACAAGTTCGGGATACTAGGGTACCCCTACTCTAGTACACCGGCAATAGTAACCTACTATGTGTTATGATCCGGCAACCCCGAAGTGACAATAATCGGGACCACTCCCGGTGATGACCATAGTTTGAGGAGTTCATGTATTCACTATGTGTTAATGCTTTGGTCCAGTACTCTATTAAAAGGAGGCCTTAATATCCCGTAGTTTCCAATAGGACCCCACTGCCACGGGAGGGTAGGACAAAAGATGTCATGCAAGTTCTTTTCCATAAGCACGTATGACTATATTCGGAATACATGCCTACATTGCATTGATGAACTGGAGCTAGTTCTGTGTCACCCTAGGTTATAACTTCTACATGATGAATTGCATCCGACATAATTTCCCATCACCGATCCAATGCCTACGAGCTTTTCCTATATTGCTTGTTGCTTATTTACTTTTCCGTTGCTACTATCACAAAAAAACTACAAAAACACTATCGTTACTTTTATTGCCGCTACCGCCACTATCATATTACTTTGCTACCAAACTTTCTTGCTGCAGATACTAAGTTTCCAGGTGTGGTAGAATTGACAACTCATCTGCTAATACTTAAAAGTATTCTTTGGCTCCCCTTGTGTCGAATCAATAAATTTGGGTTGAATACTTTACCCTCGAAAACTGTTGCGACCCCCTACACTTGTGGGTTAGCAAGACTATTTTCTGGCGCCGTTGCTGGGGAGCATAGCTCTATTCTTTAAGTCACTTGGGATTTATATCTGTTGATCACTATGAAGAATTTGAAGGAATCAAAAACCAAGATCTTACCCTCAACTACGAGGGGAGGTAAGGAACTGCCATCTGATACGTCTCCAACGTATCTATAATTTTTGATTGTTCCATGCTATTATCTATGAAGTCTTGGATGTTTAATGGGCTTTATCATTCACTTTTATATCATTTTAGGGACTAACCTACTAACCCAAATGTCGGGGGAAACTGTCCTCCCACGAGCACCTATGGGACCGGAGCCCCTTCTACGTTGCGGTAAGGGAGCGGAGGGAGCACGAAGAGCGGATCGAGGAGCACACGCGGGCAGTTTACCCAGGTTCGGGCCGCGCGGACGCGTAAAACCCTACTCCTGCTTGGATTTTATTGTGTTCTTGAGCTCGGGAGCTTGAAAAGCTAGCTACACCGAGCCAGAGAGCTGTCTAGGTTCCGAACCCTTTCTACGTTGTGCATGGGCCTCCTTTTATAGCTCAAGGGGTCACCGACAGGTGTCAACGTAGAGGAGGGTAAAAATGTAACTTTGGTGGTAGTTGTAACAGTGCGGGAATAGTGCGTGAACAGTGGATGAACAGTGGTCTTCACCTACTTTGACAGTGGGGGACAAGGGCATTAAATGCCCGTCGCCGTCGACCCCAAAAGCGCCCGTCCATGCGTCTCCGTTCGACACGGCGGTAGCCTCGTCACCGTGGCTTTCCACCGTGTGCCCCAGGCTGCACAGCCTTCCGCCACGCGTCCCTGGAAGGGCCCCAGGGCGACGCGTGGGCAGATGAGCTGGAGCGCGGGCACACAACATAAGTTTCCCCGGCAAGCACCTTGCCGGGGGCTTGACCTTGCCGGGCCCGGAAGCTTGTCGCTCCTCGGGCCCTGTCGGGGCGCACGACGCGCCGAGGCATATCTTTAAGTGCGTATTCTTTGGTCTTCCTGGCAAGCTCCTCTTGCCAGGGCCTTGCGCTGAAGTGACAGTCTTGAGCCTGGTGCGGCCTTCCCGGCAAGCTCCTCTTGCCGGGGCCTTGGTCCTTTGACTTGTATACTTTGTTCTTGAATGGCTTCATAGGGACCAGAAAGGTTTCCGGCAACCACGTGGTAAGCCCTGCCGCGGGAAGCTGCTACTGCCCGTGCACAAGTTGGGGTACTAAGGTACCCCTATCTTAGTACACCGACAGGAGCCCCCGGGCCTGGGCCACACACGGCGCCGAGCGCTGTTGGGCCAGGCCCAAAACAGTGCACGGGCACGCGTGGCCCACTGCAAGCCGTATCTCCTTCCGCATCCGCCGCATCCCTCCCTAACGGCACGCGTCGATTGCGGCGTCGTGGGAGAGATCGTGGCCTCGTTCTTTAATGGGAAATGCGGAGCGTCCCCCACTTCCCCCTTAAAAGCAGAGTAAGTAGGGGCAGTTTCCTCCTTCGTCTTCATTGCGTCTTGACTCTCCAGAAATCCCCTGCTGCTCCTTGCCTCCACCCCTCCTCCGCCGTCTTCTGCATCCGCGACGCCGTCGAGCTCCTCGCCTCTTCCCTCGCCGCCTCCGCCATGGCCCCGAAGAGCGACAAGGCGAAAGCGGACAAGGCCAAGAAGGAGAAGTCTGAGCAGGCGGCGAAGCTGGCCGCCCTGCGGAAGAGGAATGTGGTCTTCGCGCCAAGGCTTGGCGCGAAGGAGCTGCGGAACAAGTACTACCTCTTCTGGTCGGGGGAGACCAAAGCTCATCCCCGCACCAGAGCCTTCCCCGCCGTCGCCAAAGACATGTTCCCCGGCGGGTACTTCTTCTTCGCTGCTTTCTTCCATTGCGGCTTGTGCCCTCCGTACTCGGAGTTTTTCTGCGACATTATGAACACATACAACCTCCACCTCCTAGATTTCACTCCCAATGCCATCCTTACGATGGCCGTTTTCGCACATCTGTGCGAAAACTATGTTGGGATCCATCCGAACGTAGCCCTCTTTCGCCATTTCTTTATGCCTAGAGTAGAGGCTGGCGCTCCCCTTTCCGGCGGCATCTCCTGGATCTTCCGGTTGAATAAGAAGGACTCATACCCGAGGGGAGAACTCCGCGGCAAGTGGGAGGATTGACGCGCAGATTGGTGTTGGATAGTGGAGGATAGGCCGGAGCCCTTCACTGCGCCGCGCACAACAACCATAGTGCGCGGCAGGGATTGGAGCGAATTGGCCCCGGAGGACAACAGACTCAGTATTGCCCTCGTCAGGATTATCCGCCTCCGGGCAGCCAATTTGACCATCGGAGAGGTTGGAGCAGATTTTCTCCGCCGCCGCATTGCCCCTTTACAAGAGAGGAAAAGGCCCGCCTGGGAATTTGGCAATGCGGCAGATATCATGAGGCTGCGCCCTGGACTAAACTTCAACTTCACTGCTTTGGAGCTGAAAGGGATGGTCCGAGAACTCTTCAAGCATGACCCAGCCCATCCGGAGTGGTTCAGACCCGCCAAGGGAGTGGTGCCGCTATGCAACAGCACCGCCCGTGATGCCTTGCGCGCAATGATGCCGGCGTGCGACTCCCATGGCATCATCCCCACCTGGATCCAGCCTCCGCCGGATGCCGTGCTGAGCTTCTTCGACAACTTAGTTGAGACGCCCAAGAACTCCGATGAGAACAGGGGCCTCACCCGGGCCACTACGGCCCGGGACATAGCTTATATTGCTTCCCGGATGGAAGAGGCCGCCGCAGCTGCAGCGGCGGGAGACTTTGGATGCACGGTGGACGACGCAGAGGCCGCGGACGTGGCGTGCCAAGCAGAGGAGGCAGAAATCCGCAGGCTGCTCAAGCTTCCGCCCGAGGAGTTTGCCGGGGTTCCTTCCCTGAGGCTTTCCGGGATACCCGGGGTTGTGAGCGAGGCCGCCGCAGGGAGCGAGGTTGCCGGAGGGAGCGAAGCTGCCGGAGGGAGCGGGACCGCCGGAGGGAGCGAAGCCGCCGGGCGTGGCGCTGGGCCGAGCGAGCCTGCCGGGGAGGAGGAGGAGGACGTCGAGGCCGATGAAGACACCGGTGGATCTCTGGGACTTGACGACGATGCCTCCTCGTCCTCAGAGAACTCCCCGCCTCCGGCAAGTCCTACGCAAACACTGAGGAAGCGCCTCCGCAAGGCGGCTACAGCGACGAGGACGCAGGCGCCTCGACAGCAGCCTGCTCGCCGGGCGACGCGCGCCGCCAGGGCAAGCCAAGCCGCGATGGAGGCGCCCCGCGCACCAGCGCCAAGCGGAGGGAGATCCTCCCGGAGCGAAGCGGCCGCTCCGCCTGCTCCTCGGGCCTCGGCGTCAACGGAGGCTGGGTCTTAGCAGCCCCCAGCCCCGGAGACCGCCAAGCGCCCGAGGGAGCCTTCTCCTCCTGCTCCTCGCGCGGGAGCATCTCAGGTGGAGTTCGACTTCTCCGCCCTCAGCTCCGACGACGACGAGGAAGAGGAGTAAGTACTTGCAACTGGTAACTTCTTTGATTCTGTCTTCATTTTCCTTGTTGGTTCTGATCTTGTTTTTGCTTTGCTTTCAGGTCCCTGGCCCAGCGGATGGCGAAGAGGGCCAAGATCCCTATGGTCGAGGTTGAAGACGACTCGCCCGCCGCGGCGACTGGGGATGCGCCAGCGGCGAACTTGCCGGATCAACCCGCTGCTCCGAGGAGCAGCCCCCAGCGCAGCCCCCAGCGTAAGTCTGGTCTTGAGTTTTCTGTTTGTCGGGTGCGCTCGAGGTTTTTGCTTGTACTAATGTCTTGTTGTCTTGTTTGTCTCGTGCAGACGTGGAGCCGCAGCCGCAGGAGCGCTCGGAGACTGCCCCCGACGAGCTGCATGCCCCACCATCCCCGCCAAGGGCGAGCTCCCCGGCGAGGGAGAGCGCTCTGCCAAGGACGGGTACTCCGCCAAGGGCGAGTACCCCGCCAAGAGCGAGCAGCCCGACAAGGGTGAGCACTCCGCCAAGGGAGGGCGCGGGCGGCCCTCCGCCAGCAGGAACCACCACTCCCCCGCCAAGGGTGGATTCCCTGGCGAGGGAGCCTGTCGTCGAAGAAGTCTGCGAAGGTAAGTCTTGCAACTTCGTCTTCTTGGACTCGCCTTTTTGGATATTTGCTTGACTCTTTCTTTCCTTTTTCTTCTACTAGATCCTCCTGCACCAGAGCGGATGGAGACGGAGTCCGCTGCTGAGGAGGAAGTGCGCGGCGACGGCGGCGGCGCCACTGCCACTGAGGGCATGGCTGGAGCCGACGAGCCTGCCGCTGAGGAGACCGCCCCGACCGCAGACGCCGCGGCGGGAGAGGAGACCGGCGACCACACTGCTGGCCCGGAGGCAGCAGGAGCGTCAAGCGCTGCACCGGCCACCGATCCCTCCGCCACCAAGGAACGGTCGGATGTCTATCTTGAGGCCCCCAACGGGGTCTTTATACAAGTCCCGTGGGGGTCTTCGTCGCGAGCCCCCGTGGAGGGAGAGACCTTTGATGGAGAGGTCCTCGCCTCCGCGGGGTTGAAGGTCGTTGAGGCGCTTGGCGGTGGAGACGAGCCCGAGGAGGAGAAGCTCCTTCGCCGGCTCCTGGCCCTTTACCGGGCCAGGCAGGCGAAACTGGACTCCCGGGAAGCTCTTGCCGCCAAGGCTGGAGTTGACTTGGAGAAGCGCGCCGCGGAGCTTCGCGCCGCCAACCAGGCAGCCCTCCGCAACCTGGCGGAGGAGCGGGAAGAGCTTGCCGGGGAGCAGCAAGCCTTCCTCCTGGAGAAGGCTGAGGCCAAAGAGCGGCAGCGGCTGGCCGCCGAGGAGTTGTCTCGGCGGGAGGGGGCGCTCAACCAGCGGAAGGTTGAGCTCAACGCCCATGAAGACGAGCTCACCGCCCGGGAGCAGGCCCTTGGCGGGGCCCTGAAGGAGGCAAAGGAAGCCGCAGCCGCCGCGGAAACCGCCAAAAGGGACCTGGAGCTCAAGGTGGAGCAGCTGGAGCGGTACCTGAAGGCGAGCGAGGACAGGGTCACCGCGCTCAACGTGGAGCGCGAGAAAGATGCCCATACCAACTCAGACCTGCAGGTACGACTCTCCAAGAAAGGCGACGAGCTTACTGCCACCAAAGATTCAATTGCTGACTTGGAGTTGAAGGTCTCCACTCTGACTGATTCGCTCGCCGCCGCCCGGGATCGCGAGTCGAAGCTGAAGGACGAGCTCCGCAAGGAACAAGGCCTGGTGGAGAGCGCTGCCGTCTCCGCGAACAACTTCAGCCGGGCGGTGGAGCAGTGGACTGACGATCTGGTCACCTCCGCTGCCAACATTGACAAGGAGATGATGGCGCTGAGGGCGGAGCACCTCGTGTATTCTCCCAACGAGGACCTCCCCCACAGCGCCAAGCTAAGTCTCTTCTTCAGGGGAATCGCGCCGGCGCTTGCACGACTGTGAGAGAAGCTCCCCGCGCAGCTGGCCGACGAGTCGCGTCAGCTCTGCGCGGGCACTTTGGAGCGCGTCTTGACGAAGATCGTCTACCGCAATCCTGGCATCAATCTTGTCAACGTCCTCCGCTCCTTGCCGGACGACGCGGATCTGGAGGCGTTGAAGGCGCAGGTCGCCCACATCGTCGCCAAGGTGAACAAGATCTCAAGGCGTGAAGGCGACCGCGTAGACTAGGCTTCTTTCTTTCTGTTTCTTTTGCCGCTGCAAATTATGTCATGAACATGAATCAATTAGTTATTGTGGCAAGTTACCTTTGTAACATACTATCTTATTTCCGAGCAATCAACGCAGTGTTATCTCCCTTGCTTTTGGTCCCCCACTTTGTATGCTTTCCGCCCTACGCTTTCAGGGGACTTGCCGACAAAGGGCCCTTGCCGCGAGCGCTGAGTGCTGGACTCTTAGCAGCCTGCCGGCAAAGGACCTCGTCGGCAAGTAACCTTGCCGCAGCTAGTCGCAGCGCACTTAGCTTGCTGAGCGAACTCGAAAACGAAGTAAGGGCGCGAAACTTATCGCAGCTCACTTAAGTCGTTGAGCGTGCTCGAAAACAAAGTAAGGGTGCGGCTAGCCACGGGCAGGTTCCTCCGCGCACAGGTTTTCCATACAAAGTGTGGTTGTTCAAGGAAGATAACTAAAATTTTAAAAATTTGAACTGCTCAAATTCTGGTAACTTAGCTTTCATATATTGCTTGTTCCCCGACAAGGCTTCTCTTTCTTGAACAGCACTCGGTTCATTCTCCACCTCCTTCCCCCCCCGGCAAACTTGTGCGCGAGGAATGTTCCTTCTGCTTAAGAGGGAAAGAAAAAGAGGAGGGAAAACAAGTATATAGCCTCACGGCTTGCTAGTGCTTACCGGGGATGTGTGTCGCACGAGGTGCCAAACAATGCATGCAAATAATAAAGAGAAGCATGGAAATGGCAAATAGTGCAAAGCACAAAAACTTTACTGATGCACGGGATCTGCGCCCGGCTTTGTACAAAGGTTTACATGCAACAGCGGCAAGACTTGTACAAAAGGTGGTTGCCGGAGCGGGTCACGGCAACCGCGCCTTATGGGTGAAACTTGCGAAGATGCTCTATGTTCCAGGAGTTGCTCACCGATAAGCCTTCTTCGGTCTCAAGGCGGACAGCGTCGGGCCTTGTGACTTGTCTCACCCGATAAGGGCCTTCCCACTTCGGCGTCAACTTGTTGGAATTCTTGGCGGACTGAACACGCCGAAGAACAAGGTCGCCTTCCTCGAGACTCCTGGCCTTGACCTTGCGGCTATGATAGCGATGCAAGGCTTGCTGGTATCGAGCAGCTCGTACAGCAGCCTGGAGACGTTCCTCCTCAAGGAGTAATGCATCATCTTGTCGCAGTTGCTCTTGCTCGAGCTCATCATAAGCGAGCACTCGAGGAGATCCGTATACGAGTTCCGTGGGGAGAACTGCCTCTGCTCCATAGACAAGAGCAAAGGGTGTCTGTCCGGTGGCCCGACTTGGTGTCGTTCTGATTGACCAAAGAGCCGCCGGTAACTCCTCTATCCAGTTCCTTCCGCACTTGCGCAGCCTGTCGAAGGTTCTTGTCTTGAGTCCGCGCAGCACTTCAGCATTGGCCCTCTCCTCTTGACCATTGCTCCTCGGGTGAGCAACAGAAGCGAAGCAGACCTTGGCGCCAAGGTCTTGGACGTACTGCATGAAGGTGCGACTTGTGAATTGTGTACCGTTGTCGGTGATGATCCTGTTAGGGATTCCGAAACGGCAAACAATTGACCTGAAGAACCTGACTGCTGACTGTGCTGTCACCTTTCTCACCGGTTCCACTTCTGGCCACTTTGTGAACTTGTCGATTGCAACGTACAAGTACTCAAAGCCCCCGACTGCGCGGGGGAAGGGGCCGAGGATATCGAGCCCCCAGACCGAGAAGGGCCAGGACAAAGGGATCGTCTGGAGAGCTTGAGCTGGCTGGTGAATTTGCTTGGCATGGAACTGGCACGCTTCACACTTGGTTACTTGTGCAGTTGCATCTTGGAGGGCTTCTTGCCAAAAGAATCCTTGCCGGAACGCCTTCCCGGCAAGTGCCCTTGCGCCAACGTGGTGGCCACATATGCCTCCATGTATTTCTGCCAACAACTTCTGTCCATCTTCCCTGGAAATGCACTTCAACCTGACACCATTGAGTCTTCTTCTGTATAGTTCATTGTCAACGAACTGGTACATACTTGACTGCCTGGTTATTTTCTCTATTTCTTCTGGCTCGTCGGGAAGTTCTCCAGTTTGCAGAAAACGGACGATTTGCTGTGCCCATGCCGGAGCCCGAGGCTCAACGCCAAGGACTAAAGGCATGAGGGCCGCTGTGGGAACCTCAGCTTCTACGGCAAGAACCTGCGGTTCTGCCGGAGCTGATGGTCCCCCGGCAAGCCTGCCGGGGCGAGGCTTGTCGGGAACGCTTGCTTCAACTGTACAGACCCTTTGGTCTGCAGGAGCAAACTATTCCTCAGCGTTTTGGTTGTTGATCTTGGGGACCTTGGCGGCGGCTTCAGGGAGATCCGCCGGCAAGTAGTCGCCGGAGACCAACTTTCTCTTCTTGTTCTGCCCAACTGATGGTGTAACGGATGGTTGAGTTAACTTGAGCAGGAAGGTCCCTGGTTCCACAGGTAACTTCATCGCAGCACACTTTGAAAGGCCGTCGGCAATCTCATTCTGAGCTCTTGGGACGTGCTCCATTTGCAGACCTTCAAAGTGTTCTTCAAGCTTCCTCACCTCATCAACATAAGCTTCCATCAAAGGGCTCTGGTAACTCTTGTTCACTTGTCGGACCACCAACTGAGAATCTCCCCGCACAATCAGCTTCTTGATCCCAAGTTCGGCCGCAATCCTGAGGCCGGCAAGCAAACCTTCATACTCAGCAGTATTGTTTGTCGCTTGCTCCTTGGGAAAGTGCATCTGGACCACATACTTGAGGTGCTCTCCGGTGGGCGCTATGAGTACCACGCCGGCACCGGCGCCTTGCAGCGAGAAAGCACCATCAAAGTACATTACCCATTCGTTGCTTGCTTCTTGCACGGGGACGCTTGTCTCTGGAACTTCTTCGTCGGGCGTTGGGGTCCATTCAGCTATGAATTCTGCCAAAGCTCTGCTCTGTATAGTTGAAGTACTCTCAAACTTGAGGCCAAAGCTTGACAGCTCCAGTGCCCACTCGACGATCCTGCCTGTTGCTTCTGGATTGTGCAATATCCTCTTCAACGGAAAGCGAGTGACCACTGTTATCTCGTGTGCTTGGAAGTAATGGCGCAGCTTTCTCGAGGCCATGATGAGGCCGAAAAGCAACTTCTGCACCCCAGAGTATCTTGATCTAGCCCCCTGCAAGAGGGAACTTACAAAATACACTGGGCGCTGTACCATCTTCTTTCGCACTTGACCTTGTTCCTGCGCAGACTTGTCCTTGTCGGGGCCAGAGCTTGTCGAAGCAGCCCCCTGCTTGTCGCTGGATTTGCTTGCCGGTGATGTGGATTCCTCATCTGCCTCCCTCTCCGCTACTAACGCAGCACTAACCACTTGATTGGTTGCCGCTAGGTACAGCAGCAACTTCTCTTGTGGTCTAGGTGCGACAAGTATTGGAGTGGAGGACAGGTATCCTTTCAAGTCTTGCAGCGCTGCCTCCGCTTCCGGAGTCCATTTCATAGGACCTGCCTTCTTCAAGATTTTGAAGAAAGGCAGGGCGCGTTCTGCGGACTTTGAAATGAACCTGCTGAGGGCAGCCACACAACCAGCAAGTCTCCTTACGTCCTTGACGCGCTTCGGGGCTTCGATCTGCTCGATGGCTTTAATCTTGTCGGGATTGGCTTCAATCCCCCTCTGGGACACAAAGAACCCGAGAAGCTTGCCGGAGGGGACTCCGAAGACACACTTCTCGGGGTTCAACTTGAGCTGGATCTTGCGCAGATTTTCAAAAGTTTCCTCTAAGTCTTGGATTAGTGTATCTTTGCTCCTGCTCTTGACCACTATGTCATCCATGTAAGCTTCTACATTTCTGTGGATCTGTGGCTCAAAAGCAGTGTAGACCACCCTTGCAAATGTTGAGCCTGCATTCTTCAATCCAAAGGGCATGCGTATGAAGCAATATGTGCCGCATGGAGTAATGAACGCAGTCTTCTCTTCATCTTCCTTGGCCATAAAAATCTGGTGGTAGCCTGAATATGCATCAAGGAAGGAAAGCAGCTCGCATCCAGCGGTGGAGTCAACAATCTGGTCAATACGCGGCAAGGGAAATGGATCCTTAGGACATGCTTTATTCACATCAGTGAAGTCTATACAAAGTCTCCACTTCCCGTTGGCCTTGCGTACGACGACTGGATTGGCCAACCACGTAGGATGGATCACGCCTCTAACTAGGCCTGCTGCTTCTAGCTTCTTTATCTCTTCGGCGATGAATTCTTGGCGCTCCACGGCTTGCTTCCTGACCTTCTGCTTGACGGGCCGCGCATGAGGACAAACAGCAAGCTTGTGCTCAATTACCTTCCTGGGAACGCCGGGGATGTCATATGGTTGCCACGCAAACACATCGACATTCGCCCGCAGGAAGGCAACGAGCGCGCTTTCCTATTTGTTGTCGAGCGTAGCACTGATGGTGAAGGCACCACCAGTGCCGTCCTCGTTGGCGGACACCTTCTTGGTTGCCGGTGGAGCTGCCATCCCTTTCTTGCACTTGCCGGTGGAGCTCGATGGAACGTCCTCGACGGCAGCGTAGCACTCCGAAGAGGTGCGTTTGCCGGAGTGGACCCCAGAGCACTTGCCGGACTTGGTCTTGGTCTTCTTCCCCCCGGGAGCTTCAGCGGCAAGTGTGTTACTCTCCGCTGCGGCTGCTGCATCCCGGTAGATCTTGTCGGCGCAGATAAGCGCGTCCTTCTTGTCGCCAGGGACAGAGATGATGCTTATCGGCCCCGGCATCTTGAGTATGTTGTAGGCATAGTGGGAAGCTGCCATGAACTTGGCGAGGGCAGGACGTCCAAGTATCCCATTGTATGGCAATGGGATATCGGCAACGTCGAAGGTTATCCTCTCCGTCCTGAAGTTAAGCTCCCCGCCAAAGGTCACTGGCAGAGTAATCTTCCCCTTCGGCTTGCTCCTTCCCGGGTTTATTCCTTGGAACGACCCGGTTTCTTCGAGCTCGCCGTCTGGGATCTGGAGTTTCTTGATCACAGCTGAGGAGATCAAGTTCAGGCCGGCCCCGCCGTCAACCAACATTTTGGTGACCTTGAGGTTGCGGATAGTTGGTGAGACCAACATCGGCAAGCACCCGACCACAGTTGTGCGGTCAGGGTGATCCTCAAGATAAAAAATGATGGGCGTGCTGGACCACTTCAGGAGCCTGCACGACTCCACGGGCGGCTCAGCTGCGTTTACTTCCCGCACCCACTGCTTGAGTTGGCGGTGGGAAGTGTGCAGAGAGGCGCCTCCGTCGACACACAGGACTTCTGTGGCCTTCTGGAACTTCTGCTCGCTGTTATCTCCTTCCTCCATGTCGTCGTCGTCGTCTTCTTCCTCATCCTTGTCGCGGCCCCGGGGAGGTCGGTCACCTTGCCGCTGCTTGGCCTTGCCGCGGCGTCCTCCCCGGCCATTGAATGGCCGCTTCTTGCTTGGCTCTCCTCCGCCACCTTGGGCCTTCTCCTTGTCGCAACGCTCGTATTCAGCCTTCTGCTACTCTACGAGGTACTCGACTCGTTTGCAGTTCGAAAGATCGTGGCCCTTGGTGCGGTGGATCTTGCAGTATTGCTTGTCGGAGCCGTCCTGCTTGTCGGCTGCCGCCACAGGGGCAGGCTCCTTGCCGGAGCCGCTAGCCTGTGCCTTCTTGGCGGGAGCCTCCTTGCCGGACTGCTCGACGACCAGCACTTCCTTGCTCTTCTTTCTTCTGTTGTTCCGCCGCCGGCTCTTCTTTGCCAGGGGCGGCGTCCTCGCTGTCGCTTCCTCCTGCGCCAGCATCCTCTCCGGGGAGTCTCCTCCCCTCTTCGGCGCGTGCGCACTTGTCAGCCAGAGCGTAGAGCTCGCTGACATCCCGGATCTTGGTCATGGCCATCTCTTCTCGCATGCGGCGGTTACGCACGTTCTGGTGGAACGCGCTGATAACCGCGGCAGGGTGGACGTCAGGAATGTTGTGCTGCACGCGACTGAATCGTTGAATGTACTTGCGCAGGGATTCTCCTTCCTTCTGGGCCAAGATGTGGAGATCGCTCTCCTGGCCGTGGGGTTTGTGGCCGCCCGTGAAGGCGCCAACAAACTGGTGGCACAGATCTGCCCACGAAGAGATGGAGCCTTCCGGCAAGTGCATATGCCAAGAACGAACGTTTGGCTTAAGCACTAGCGGGAAGTAGTTCGCCAGTATCTTCTCGTCGCGTCCCCCGGCAGCCTGCACCACGATGGTGTAGATGCTGAGGAACTCCGAGGGGTGCGTCTTGCCGTCGTACTTCTCGGGTACGTCGGGCTTGAAGTTTTTCATGCTGGGCCACTGGACGCGCCGCAGCTCACGGGTGAACGCAGGGCAACCTGCCGCGTACGGCAAGTCGCCTGGTTCACCGGGCGCGTGCGTGTCGACAGCGGTCCCAGCGCGCTGGTCTGATTGTCGCCGGGCTTCTCATCGGCGCTCGATGCGCGTCCGAGCATCTTCTTGTCGCCGGTCGTCGAGGACTTGGCGCTGGTCCCGACGAGCCCGCGGATCCGACGACGCTGTGGAGTCGTCGTTGACGTTAATCCGGCGGGGCGGCGTCTTCTGCTTCCGCGGCGGGGAGTGCACGGTAGTTGCACCCCCGGCGGTCTTGTTGCCATCGGCCTTCGTCTGGTCGACTTGCCGTGGCCGCGATGTCGCCGGCTACTGCGGCATGTCGTTGTTGGCGAAGGCGATGACACTCTGGATCGTCGCCCTCCAGTCCTCGGCCTTGTCTGCCGCTGGAGGGAAATCGAGGAGTAGCTGCGCTCTTGCTAGAGCTTCTGCTGGAGAGGAGGGGAGCGGCGGCGAGCGGTGCGAAGAGCGAGATATGCTCGGACTTCTAACAGGGTTAGAAGGAGCAGTCTCTCGCCCCGGCGACCGCGCCTTGCTCGTACCAGCGTACTGGCCTTGAGCATCCCGCGAGCCTCCGGCTTGTCCTTGCCCCAGCAAGCGGATGGTACCTCCTGTACTACGGCGTTGCTGGGTTGTCGTCTGTTGAGAGGGACGTGGTGCATCTACGGACACCGAGGCCTTGGAGTTCGCCCGGTCGTCCGTCTTGTCCTTGGATTTGGTGGCGCCGTGAGTTTCCTCACCGGCGACCACCCTTCCGCCAGCGTCTCCCCCACCAACCGTTGGTTCTGGTGGCGGTGGGATCGACGCAGACGGGCCTGCGACCTCCGAAGCCTTCTTCTTCGGAGCCATGTTGGTGCTGCTGATGTTGTTGATGAAGCTGGAGAAGTTGATGAAGAACGCGCCCGCGTGAGCGCCGGATCAGGTTCGCACAACCTCGAGTTTCCCCTACCTGGCGCGCCAAAGATGTCGGGGGAAACTGTCCTCCCACGAGCACCTATGGGACCGGAGCCCTTTCTACGTTGCGGTAAGGGAGCGGAGGGAGCACGAAGAGCGGATCGAGGAGCACACGCGGGCAGTTTACCCAGGTTCGGGCCGCGCGGACGCGTAAAACCCTACTCCTGCTTGGATTTTATTGTGTTCTTGAGCTCGGGAGCTTGAAAAGCTAGCTACACCGAGCCAGAGAGCTGTCTAGGTTCCGAACCCTTTCTACGTTGTGCATGGGCCTCCTTTTATAGCTCAAGGGGTCACCGACAGGTGTCAACGTAGAGGAGGGTAAAAATGTAACTTTGGTGGTAGTTGTAATAGTGCGGGAATAGTGCGTGAACAGTGGATGAACAGTGGTCTTCACCTACTTTGACAGTGGGGGACAAGGGCATTAAATGCCCGTCGCCGTCGACCCCAAAAGCGCCCGTCCATGCGTCTCCGTTCGACACGGCGGTAGCCTCGTCACCGTGGCTTGCCACCGTGTGCCCCAGGCTGCACAGCCTTCCGCCACGCGTCCCTGGAAGGGCCCCAGGGCGACGCGTGGGAAGATGAGCTGGAGCGCGGGCACACAGCATAAGTTTCCCGGGCAAGCACCTTGCCGGGGGCTTGACCTTGCCGGGCCCGGAAGCTTGTCGCTCCTCGGGCCCTGTCGGGGCGCACGACGCGCCGAGGCATATCTTTAAGTGCGTATTCTTTGGTCTTCCTGGCAAGCTCCTCTTGCCAGGGCCTTGCGCTGAAGTGACAGTCTTGAGCCTGGTGCGGCCTTCCCGGCAAGCTCCTCTTGCCGGGGCCTTGGTCCTCTGACTTGTATACTTTGTCCTTGAATGGCTTCATAGGGACCAGAAAGGTTTCCGGCAACCACGTGGTAAGCCCTGCCGCGGGAAGCTGCTACTGCCCGTGCACAAGTTGGGGTACTAAGGTACCCCTATCTTAGTACACCGACACCAAAGGCCCAGTCCAGATTGCTGTTTTTTGCCTATTTCAGGGTTTTGGAGAAAAGGAATATCAAACGGAGTCCAAACGGAATGAAACCTTCGCAGGAGATATTTTTGGAGGAAATCACGCACGAAAGACTTCGGGGCCAAGCCAGGGGACGTGGGACCAGCCCTCGAGGGTGGGGGGCGTGCCCCCCTGCCTCGAGGCTGGCCCACGTGGCCCCCGGTGCCCCACTTCTTCCTATATATACCTACGTACCCCGGAAACTCCATACGCAGAGAGAAAACCCTAATTCCACCGCCGTAGCTGCTGTTCCCATGGAGATCCCATCTTGGAGCCTGTTCCGGGAGGGGGATCCATCACGGAGGCCTTCATCATCATCATCATCGCCCTCACCATGAGTTGTGAGTAGTTCACCACAGACCTTCGGGTCCATAGCTAGTATCTAGATGGCTTCTTCTCTCTCTCTGGATCTCAATACAAAGTTCTCCTCGGTCTTCGAGGAGATCTATTCGATGTAATCTCTTTTTGCGGCGTGTTCGTCGAGATCCGATGAATTGTGAGTTTATGATCATGGTTATCTATGAAAGATATTTGGTTCTTCTCTGAGCTTTTTATGTGTGCTCATAATATCCTTGCAAGTCTCTTCGAATTATTGGTTTGGTTTGGCCTACTAGATCTATAGTTCTTGCAATGAGAGAAGTGCTTGGCTTTGGGTTCAATCTTGCGGTGTCCTTTCCCAGTGACAGTAGGGGCAGCCAGGCACGTATTGTATTGTTGCCATCGAGGATAAAAAGATGGGGTTTTCATCATATTGCTTGAGTTTATCCCTCTACATCATGTCATCTTGCTTAAGGCGTTACTCTGTTCGTATGAACTCAATACACTAGATGCATGCTGGATAGCGGTCAATGTGTGGAGTAATAGTAGTAGATGCAGGCAGGAGTCGGTCTACTTGTCTCGGACGTGATGCCTATATACAATGATTATGCCTAGATAGTCTCATAATTATTCGCTTTTCTATCAATTGCTCGACAGTAATTTGTTTCCCCGCCGTAGAATATCGCTATCATGAGAGAAGCCACTAGAGAAAACTATGGCCCCCGGGTCTATCTCTATCATATTACATTCCCGTAAATTTATATCTCCGTTGTTTATTTGCTGTTTTATTAAACCAAAAATACCAAAAATATAAACTATCGTCTCTATTAGATCTCACTATCGTAAGTGACCATAAAGGGATTGACAACCCCTTATCGCGTTGGCTGCAAAGTTCTTATTTGTTTGTGCAGGTGCGAGGGACTGGCGCGTGGTCTCCTACTGGATTGATACCTTGGTTCTCAAAAACTGAGGGAAATACTTACGCTACTATGCTGCATCTCCCTTTCCTGTTCGAGGGAATACCACGCAAGCTCAAGAGGTAGCAAGAAGAATTTCTGGCGCTGTTGCCGGGGAGGCTTACGCAAAAGTCATATACCAAGTACCTATCACAAACCCTTATCCTTGGCATTACATTTATTTGCCTCTCGTTTTCCTCTCCCCCACTTCACCTTTGCCGTTTTATTCGCCCTTCTTCCGCCGTGTGTTTCTCGTTCGCTTGCTTCTTGTTTGCTTGTGTGTGTTGGATTGCTTGCTTGTCACTATGGCTCAGAATAATACCAAATTGTGTGACTTCTCCAATACCAACAACAATGATTTTATTAGCACTCCGATTGCTCCTATTACCGATGCTGAATCTTGTGAGATCAATGTTGCTTTGTTGAATCTTGTCATGAAAGATCAATTCTCCGGCCTTCCTAGTGAAGAAGCCGCTACCCATCTAAACAACTTTGTTGATTTGTGTGAAATGCAAAAGAAAAGGGATACAGATAACGATATTGTTAAATTGAAGTTATTTCCGTTTTCACTTAGAGATCGTGCTAAAACTTGGTTCTCCTCTTTGCCTAGAAATAGTATTGATTCGTGGAATAAGTGCAAAGATGCTTTTATCTCTAAGTATTTCCCTCCTGCTAAGATCATCTCTCTTAGAAACGATATTATGAATTTTAAGCAACTAGATCATGAGCATGTTGCACAATCTTTGGAGAGAATGAAATTGATGATACATAATTGCCCTACACATGGTTTGAATCTGTGGATGATTATTCAGAACTTTTATGCTGACTTGAATTTTGCTTCTAGAAATCTTTTAGATTCGGCCGCCGGAGGCACTTTCATGGAAACTACCTTAGGAGAAGCTACCAAACTCCTAGATAATATCATGGTTAATTATTCTCAATGGCACACCGAAAGATCACTAGTAAAAAAGTGCATGCTATCGAATAAATTAGTGTTTTGAGTGGGAAGATGGATGAACTTATGAAATTGTTTTCTGCTAAGAGTGCTTCTTCTGATCCTAATGATATGCCTTTGTCCACTTTGATTGAGAATAACAATGAATCTTTGGATGTGAATTTTGTTGGTAGGAATAATTTTGGTAACAATGCTTATAGAGGTAATTTTAATCCTAGGCCTTTTCCTAGTAATTCCTCTAATAATTTTGGTAATTCCTACAACAACTCTTATGGAAACATGCCTTCTGAATTTGAAACTAGTGTTAAGGAGTTTATGATCTCACAAAAGAATTACAATGCCATGCTTGAAGAAAAATTCCTTAAGATTGATGAATTGGCTAGAAGTGTGGATAGAATTACTCTTGATGTTGATTCTTTGAAACTTAGATCTATCCCACCTAAGCATGATATCAATGAGTCTCTCAAAGCCATGAGAATTTCCATTGATGAATGCAAAGAAAGAACCGCTAGAATGCGTGTTAAAAGAGAAGATTATATTAAATCGTGTTCTTCTAGTTATCATGAAAATAAAGATGAAGATCTGAAAGTTATTGATGTGTCTCCTATTAGATCCTTGTTTGCTAGTATTAATCTTGATGAAAATATGATTGGAGATGATTCTGCTTTAAGGTACCCTAGTAATTCAGAGTTTTTAGATCTTGATGCTAAAATTGCTAAAAGTGGGATTGAAGAGATTAAAACTTTGCATAGTGATGAACCCACTACTTTGAATTTCAAGGGATTCAATTATGATAATTTCTCTTTGATTGATTGTATTTCCTTGATGCAATCCATGCTAAATTCTCCGCATGCTTATAGTCAAAATAAAGCTTTCACTAAACATATAGTTGATGCTTTGATGCAATCTTATGAAGAAAAACTTGAGTTGGAAGTCTCTATACCTAGAAAGCTTTATGATGAATGGGAACCTACTATCAAAATAAAAATAAAAGATCATGAATGCTATGCTTTGTGTGATTTGGGTGCTAGTGTTTCCACTATCCCAAAAACTTTGTGTGATTTGCTAGGGTGATTGTTCTTTAAATTTGCATCTTGCGGATTCCACTATTAAGAAACCTATGGGAAGAATTAATGATGTTCTTATTGTTGCCAATAGGAATTATGTGCCCGTAGATTTCATTGTTCTTGATATAGATTGCAATCCTTCATGTCCTATTATTCTTGGTAGACCTTTCCTTAGAACGATTGGTGCAATTATTGATATGAAGGAAGGAAATATTAGATTCCAATTTCCGTTAAGGAAAGGCATGGAACACTTTACTAGAAAGAAAATCAAATTACCATATGAATCTATCTTGAGAGCCACTTATGGATTGCCTTCCAAAGATGGCATTACCTAGATCAATCTTGTATCGTGCCTAGCTAGGGGCGTAAAACGATAACGCTTGTTGGGAAGCAACCCAATTTTTTGTTTTTTGTTTTTGTTGATGTTAGGGAATGAATATTGCATCTAGCCTCTGATTAGATGTGTTTTCATGTTTTGTTTAGTGTTTGTGCCAAGTAGAACCTTTGGTAAGACTTGTGTGAAGTTTATTTGATCTAGCTGTGAAAAACAGAATCATCAGCGCTCGCTAAAGTAGTCTTCAGATTTTACTGGAGCTTGATTTTTAGTTGATTCATTTTTCTGCTGATTGGTAGACAAATTTCACAAATTTACCAATTTAGTTTAAATTTTTTGGAGTTCCAGAAGTAGGCGAACCCAGCAGATTACTACAGACTGTTCTGTTTTTGACAGATTCTGTTTTTCGTGTGTTGTTTGCTTATTCCGATGCATGTATGAGTAATATTGGAGGATATGAACCATAGAGAACTTAGAGTACAGTAGGTTTAACACCAATATAAAAAATGAATGAATTCCTTGCTGTAACTTTGAGTGGTGGTTTGCTTTCTCTTACTAACGGAACTCACGAGAATTTTTGTCTAAGTTTTGTGTTGTGAAGTTTTCAAGTTTTGAGTATTGCTTTGATGGACTATGGAACAAGGAGTAGCAAAGGACTAAGCTTGGGGATGCCCATGGCACCCCAAGTAAATTCAAGATAATCAAAAGCCTAAGCTTGGGGATGCCCCGGGAAGGCATCCCCTCTTTCGTCTTCATCCATCGATAACTATACTTGTAGCTATATTTTTATTCGCAACATGTTATGTGTTTTGCTTGGAGCGTCTTGTATAATTTGAGTCCTTGCTTGTTAGTTTGCCACAATCATCCTTGCTGGACACACCTATTTGAGAGAGTTAAATATGCCCTAGAAATTATTAGAACACTCTATGTGCTTCACTTATATTTTATTGAGTTGAATAGTTTTTGCTCTAGTGCTTCACTTATATCTTTTAGAGCACGGTGGTGGTAATATTTTGTAGAAATTGTTGAACTCTCATGCTTCACTTAGATCTATTTGAGAGTATATTAAAACAACATGGTAAAGTGTTTAGGCTAAAGAAACTAGTCTTCACATGATAAACATCCAATGTTAATGTAGTAAAAATTTGCATATCAAGTGCATTGAATAGAAAGAGATGTTGGATGCTTGATAATCGTTTTGAGGCATGAGGATAGTGATATTAGAGTCAAGCTAGTGGAGTAATTATGAAATTGAGAAATATTTGTGTTAAGGTTGGTGATTCCCGTAGCATGCACGTATGGTGAACCGTTATGTGACTAAGTTAAAGCATGAGGTATTTGTAGAGTGTCGACCTTTGTGTGGAGGTCGGGGGTGCACGATGGTTAACTCCTACCAACCTCCCCCCTAGGGGCATGCGTTGATTGCTTTGTTTTGATGACTCGTAGATTTTTGCAATAAGTATATGAGTTCTTATGACTAATGTTGAGTCCATGGATTATACGCACTCTCACCCTTGCACCATTGCTAGCCTCTCTTGTACCGTGCAACTTTCGTCGGTGCCATAAACCCACTGTATATCCTTCCTCAAAACAACCACCATATTGTTCCTCAAAACAGCCACCATACCTACCTATCATGGCATTTCCATAGCCATTCCGAGATATATTGCCATGCAACTTTCCACTGTTCCGTTTATATGACACGCATCATGTTGTCATATTGCCATGGCATGATCATGTAGTTGACATCGTATTTGTGGCAAGGCCACCATGCATAATTTTTATACATGTCACTCTTGTTTCATTGCACATACCGGTACACCGCCGGAGGCATTCATATAGAGTCATACTTTGTTGTAGTATCGAGTTGTAATATCGTGTTGTAATGAAAGTGTGATGATCATCATTATTAGAGCATTGTCCCATGGGAGGAAAGGCTAAATCTATAAAGCCCCTCCGCAAAAAAAAGAAAAAAAAGAAAGGCCCAAAAAAAAGAAAAAGAAAAAGAAAATAAAAAAAGAAAAGAAAAGAAAAAGGGACAATTGCTACTATCTTTTTCCACACTTGTGCTTCAAAGTAGCACCATGTTCTTCATTGTAGAGATTCTCATGTTTAGTCACTTTCATATACTAGTGGGATTTTTCGTTATAGAACTTGGCTTGTATATTCCAACGATGGGCTTCCTCAAATGCCCTAGTTCTTCGTGAGCAAGCAAGTTGGATGCACACCCACTAGTTTCTTTTATTGAGCTTTCATTCATATTTAGCTCTAGTGCATCCGTTGCATGGCAATCCCTACTCACTCACATTGATATCTATTGATGGGCATCTCCATAGCCCGTTGATACACCTAGTCAATGTGAGACTATCTCCCTCTTTTTTGTCTTCTCCACAACCACCTCTATTCCACCCATAGTGCTATATCCATGGCTCACGCTCATGTATTGCGTGAAAGTTGAAAGGTTTGAAAAGATAGAGCATGAAAACAAATGCTTGGCTGAAATCGGGGTTGTGCATGATATGAATATTTTGTGTGATAATAAGGGAGCAAATCCAACACTATATGATTTTGTAGGGATAACTTTCTTTAGCCATAGTATTTTGAGAAGACGTGATTGCTTTGTTAGTATTGCTTGAAGTATTGTTATTTCTTATGTCAATATAGACTTTTATCTTGAATCTTTCAGATCTGAACATTCATGCCACAATTAAGAGAATTACATTGAAAAACTATATTGGGTAGCATTCCACATCAAAAATTCTTTCTTTATCATTTACCTACTCGAGGACGAGCAGGAATTAAGCTTGGGGATGCTTGATACGTCTCCAACGTATCTATAATTTTTGATTGTTCCAGCTATTATTTATGAAGTCTTGGATGTTTAATGGGCTTTATCATTCACTTTTATATCATTTTTGGGACTAACCTACTAACCCAAAGGCCGAGTCGAGATTGCTGTTTTTTGCCTATTTCAGGGTTTTGCAGAAAAGGAATATCAAATGGAGTCCAAACGGAATGAAACCTTTGCAGGATATATTTTTGGAGGAAATCACGCACGAAAGACTTCGGGGCCAAGCCAGGGGACGTGGGACCAGCCCTCGAGGGTGGGGGGCGCGCCCCCCTTCCCAGGGCGCGCCCCCTGCCTCGAGGCTGGCCCACGTGGCCCCCGGTGCCCCTCTTCTTCCTATATATACCTACGTACCCCAGAAACTCCATACACAGAGAGAAAACCCTAATTCCACCGCCGTAGCTGCTGTTCCCGTGGAGATCCCATCTTGTTTCCTGTTCTGGGAGGGGGATCCATCACGGAGGCCTTCATCATCATCATCATCATCGCCCTCACCATGAGTTGTGAGTATTTTACCACAGACCTTCGGGCCCATAGCTAGTATCTAGATGGCTTCTTCTCTCTCTGGATCTCAATACAAAGTTCTCCTCGGTCTTCGAGGAGATCTATTCGATGTAATCTCTTTTTGTGGTGTGTTTGTCGAGATCCGATGAATTGTGAGTCTATGATCAAGGTTATCTATGAAAGATATTTGGTTCTTCTCTGAACTTTTTATGTGTGCACATAATATCCTTGCAAGTCTCTTCGAATTATTGGTTTGGTTTGGCCTACTAGATCTATAGTTCTTGCAATGGGAGAAGTGCTTGGCTTTGGGTTCAATCTTGCGGTGTCCTTTCCCAGTGATAGTAGGGGAAGCAAGGCACGTATTGTATTGTTGCCATCGAGGATAAAAAGATGAGGTTTTCATCATATTGCTTGAGTTTATCCCTCTACATCATGTCATCTTGCTTAAGGCGTTACTCTGTTCGTATGAACTCAATACACTAGATGCATGCTGGATAGCGGTCGATGTGTGGAGTAATAGTAGTAGATGCAGGCAAGAGTCGGTCTACTTGTCTCAGACATGATGCCTATATACAATGATCATGCCTAGATAGTCTCATAATTATTCGCTTTTCTATCAATTGCTCGACAGTAATTTGTTTACCCGCCGTAGAATATCGCTATCATGAGAGAAGCCACTAGAGAAAACTATGCCCCCCGGGTCTATCTCTATCATATTACTTTCCCGTCAATTTATATCTCCATTGTTTATTTGCTGTTTTATTAAACCAAAAATACCAAAAATATAAACTATCATCTCTATTAGATCTCACTATCGTAAGTGACCGTAAAGGGATTGCCAACCCCTTATAGCGTTGGCTGCAAAGTTCTTATTTGTTTGTGCAGGTGCGAGGGACTGGCGCGTGGTCTCCTACTGGATTGATACCTTGGTTCTCAAAAACTGAGGGAAATACTTACGCTACTGTGCTGCATCTCCCTTTCCTCTTCGAGGGAATACAATGCAAGCTCAAGAGGTAGCACCATCTAGCTCTGCACTTGATTCTCCTTCTATTATGAGTAAACTTGCGACACCTACTCCTGCTATTGAATCTGATATATCGTATGTTCTTGATGATGCTACTTCTGCTATGTATGATGAAACTACTTCTATGCCTGATACTGTGCCACTAGGTGAATTTCTAGATGAACAAATTGCTAAGGTTAGGGAGAATGCAAATATTGGAACTGATGATATTTATGAAAGTGATGATGAGGCTACTCCCAATAGATATGAATTGCCTGTTGTGCCTGAGGGTTATGTTATGGATGAAGAAACTGCTAGAGACTTTCTTGCTTGTAATGATAGATATGATCTTAAGAAGTTATTAGCTAAGCTGAAAGAAAAGTCCTTGAATGCTAGAATGAAACATGACCCTGCTTTTGCCACTTCACCTATCTGCGTTACTGATAAGGATTATGAATTCTCTGTTGATCCTGAGTTAATTACTTTGGTTGAATCTGATCCTTTCCATGGCTATGAGTCTGAAACTGTTGTGGCACATCTTACTAAGTTGAATGATATAGCCACCCTGTTTACCAACGATGAAAATATTCGTTACTACTATATCCTTAAGCTATTTCCGTTCTCGTTAAAGGGTGATGCTAAGACTTGGTTTAGTTCTCTTGATCCTGGTTGTGTGCGTAGTCCCCACGATATGATGTATTACTTCTCTGCTAAATATTTTCCCGCTCATAAGAAACAAGCTGCCTTACGGGAAATATATAACTTTGCTCAAACTGAAGAAGAGAGTCTCCCACAAGCTTGGGGGAGGCTTCTCCAGTTACTTAATGCTTTGCCTGATCATCCTCTTGAGATGCATGATATACTTGATGTCTTTTATAATGGACTAACCGATGCTTCCAGAGACCACCTGGATAGTTGTGCTGGTTGTGCTTTCAGGGAGAGAACAGTTGAACAAGCTGAATTACTACTGAATAATATGCTGGCCAATGAAAATAATTGGACACTTCCTGAACCAGCCCCTAAGCCAACTCCGAAGAAAAGAGGTTTTCTATTTCTCAGTCCTGAAGATATGCAAGAGGCAAAGGAATCTATGAAAGAAAAAGGTATTAAAGCTAAAGATGTTAAGAATTTACCACCTATTGAAGAAATACATGGTCTTGATAACCCGACACAGGTAGTAAAGGTAAATTCTCTTTATAGATTTGATGAAGGTTATATTCCTCGCTATAAGTCTGCTAGCCAATGCTTAGATGAGTTTGACAATTTTATTGTGAAATAAGAAAACTTCAATGCTTATGTTGGTAGACAATTGCAACACAATGCTTATATGATTGAACGCTTGAGTGATTATCTATCTAGAGCTAAAGGTGAACTGAAACTCATTAGTATACATGCTTCTATGGTCATGATACGTCCATTTTGCATCATGCTTATAAGTTGATATTTATTGCATTATGGGCTGTTCATACATGTTGTGTCATAATACTTATGCCTTTTCCCTCTTATTTTACAAGGTTTATATGAAGAAGGGGGAATGCCGGCAGCTGGAATTCTGGGCTGGAAAGGGCGCGCCCCCTGCCTCGAGGGCCAGCCGGTGGGCCCCAGGTGTCCATCTGCTCCTATATGAAGCGTTTTTACCTGGAAAAAAGAAGGAGAGGCTTTCGGGACCAGACGCCGTCGTCTCTAGGCGGAAACCAATCTAGGGCTCCGGCAGAGCTGTTCTGCCGGAGATACTTCCCTCTGGGAGGGGGAAATCGTCACCGTCGTCATCACCAACAACTCTCCCATCTTGGGGAGATCTATCTTCATCAACATCTTCACCAGCACCATCTCCTCTCAAACTCTAGTTCATCTCTTGTATCCAATCTTTGTACCCGAACCTCAGATTGGTACCTGTGGGTTGCTAGTAGTGTTGATTACTCCTTGTAGTTGATGCTAGTTGGTTTATTTGGTGGAAGATCATATGTTCAGATCCATTATGCATATTAATATCCCTCTGATCATGAACAACATTATGTCTCGTGAGTAGTTGCTTTTGTTCCTGAGGACATGTGAAAAGTCTTGCTATTAGTAGTCATGTGAATTTGGTCTTCGTTCGATATTTTGATGAGATGTATGTTGTCTTTCCTCTAGTGGTGTCATGTGAACGTCGACTACATGACACTTCACCATTATTTGGGCCTATAGGAAGGCATTGGGAAGTAATAAGTAGATGATGGGTTGCTAGAGTGACAGAAGCTTACCCTAGTTTATGAGTTGCTTCGTAAGGGGCTGATTTGGATCCATATGTTTCAAGCTATGGTTAGGTTTACCTTAATACTTCTTTTGTAGTTGCGGATGCTTGCATTAGAGGTTAATCATAAGTGGGAGGCTTGTCCAAGTAAGGGCAACACCCAAGCACCGATCCACCCACATACCAAATTATCAAAGTACCGAACGCGAATCAGATGATCGTGATGAAAACTAGCTCGACGATAATTCCCATATGTCCTCGGGAGCACTTTACCTTGCATAAGAGTTTGTACAGCCTTGTCCTTTGCTACAAAAAGGATTGGGCCACCTTGCTGCACCTTATTTACTTTTACCGTTTGTCACTTGCTACAAATTATCTTATCACAAAACTATCTGTTACCTATAATTTCAGTGCTTGCAGAAAATACCTTACTGAAAACTGCCTATCATTTCCTTGTGCTCCTCGTTGGGTTCGACACTCTTTCTTATCGAAAGGACTACGATAGATCCCCTACACTTGTGGGTCATCAAGTCACCACTCAAGTAGAACAAGTACTTAAGGCTCAGAATGATTTGCTCAATGAATTAAATAGTAAGAATAATGACTATGCTGTTAGAGTTGCAACTAGAGGTGGTAAAGTGACTCAGGAACCTCTATATCCTGAAGGCCACCCTAAGATAATTGAGCAAGATTCTTAGAGAGCTAATTTAGATGCACCTAGTTCTTCTAAGAAGAAGAAAAAGAAAAATGATAGAACCTTGCATGCTTCCAGTGAACCTATAGCTGACACACCTGGGAATCCCAATGATATATCTGTTTCTGATGCTGAGACACAATCTGGTAATGAACATGAACTTAGTGATAATATTAATGATGATGTTCATAATGATGCTCAACCTAGCAATGATAATGATGTAGAGATTGAACCTGCTGTTGATCTTGATAACCCACAATCAAAGAATCAACGTTATGATAAGAGAGACTTTGTTGCTAGGAAGCACGGTAAGGAAAGAGAACCATGGGTTCAGAAACCCATGCCTTTTCCTCCGAAACCATCCAATAAAAAGGATGATGAGGATTTTGAGTGCTTCGCTGAAATGATTAGACCTATCTTATTGTGTATGCGTTTGACTGATGTGCTCAAAACAAATCCATATGCCAAGTATATGAAAAATATTATTACCAACAAAAGAAAGATACCTGAAGTAGAAATTTCCACCATGCTTGCCAATTACACTTTTAAGGGTGGAATGCCTAAGAAATTATGAGATCCAGGAGTACCTACTATACCTTGCTCCATTAAAAAGAACTATGTTAAAACTGCTTTGTGTGATCTTGGAGCCGGTGTTAGTGTTATGCCTCTCTCTTTATATCGTAGACTTGACTTGAGTAAGTTGACACCTACTGAAATATCTTTGCAAATGGCTGATAAATCAACTACTATACCTGTCGGTGTTTGTGAGGATGTGCCTGCTGTAGTTGCAAATGTTACTATTCTAACGGACTTTGTTATACTTGATATTCCCGAGGACGACAGTATGTCTATTATTCTTGGAAGACCCTTTTTGAATACTGCAGGGGCTGTTATTGATTGCAACAAAGGCAATATCACTTTTCATGTCAATGGTAATGAGCTTACGGTACACTTTCCGAGGAAACAACCTCAGGTCCATAGTATCAATTATATTGGAAAATTTTCAACTATTACTATTGGAGGTTTTGAATTTCCTCATCCTACTACCAAGAAGACATATGACATCCTTATTGTTGGGGACATACATATCGCCATTGAGGTAACCTAGTGTTATTCGAAAATTCTCCGGTTTCATGTTACTCGGAAAGAGTTTATTAACAAGACCTGATCAACCTTGTTAATGGATTCCTTTTGATGAGCATGGGATAGGTGAATCTAGATAGCACAAACTTTCTGTACCCTCTTTTTACTTTCTATTAATTAGGATAAATAAAGCAAAAATATTATTTTCTGTTTGTTTCCAGACTTATCCGTGCAAAAAAAATATCCCAAAAATAAAATTTCCCTAAATGCCATGAAAATGAAATATGATTTTTTCTAGAATATTTGAGGAAATATGGAACAGAACACACAGCGAGGGGAGCCAGCACCTGGCCACGAGAGTCCAGGGCATGCCCCTGCCTTATGGGCCCCACGTGGCCCCCCTCCACTTATTCCTGCACCCATGCTCTTCTTCTTCCTCCCAAAAAAATCACCAACCAGCTCAAACCCGAGTTCTAGCTTATCTTGCTGCCATTTTTTATCTCCTTGCTCAAATCACCATTCACCAAACTGTTTGGGGGAGATTGTTCCTTGGTATGTGACTCGTCCATTGGTCCAATTAGTTTTTGTTCTAGTGCTCTATTTATTGCAAATTTTTGCTGCTATAGTGACCTTGTTCTTGAGCTTGCATGTTAAATTTTCTTGGTCCCAAGTAGTTCTAATGCATGATATAGTCTCTAGGTACTTATAGGAGTTGTTGCTATCAATCTTGTTGAGTTTGGTTAACTTTTATTTTGAGTTACTAAAAATTTCAGAAAAGGAAAATGATAAAAAGATTGTTGAGGGGCTCCTCCAGCAAGAGCTCAGAGGAGAAGAAGAAAGAAGAAAATAAGAAGCCCAAGTATAATCTTCCTCGCAT
The DNA here is from genome assembly GCA_902687465.1 of Secale cereale. Lineage (NCBI taxonomy): Eukaryota > Viridiplantae > Streptophyta > Magnoliopsida > Poales > Poaceae > Secale > Secale cereale. The sequence continues at coordinate 766,342,427 of LR738713.1, forward strand.
GGCGGAAGTTCGACCGTGTGAATGGCCTTGTAATGATTTCATGATGTCCGCCGGGATTTACAAAGACTTTTATTGGTTGGCAAATAATGCAGGCCTCACCGACTTCCTCCACGACCAGAAAGAACAGTATCTCTTACTCACCAATATTTTCATGCAAAGTTTTCATTTTCATGCTAAGAAAACACCACCTACGGTGGAGTTTCGTTTATATGATGTGATTAAGGAGATATCACTCTTAGATTTTTGTGAGATATGCAAAGTACCATTTGGAGGTAGACTTGATGAACCACATCGTGAAGACGTTGAAGGGTTTATTGACATGATAGCTGTAGGGGAAACTAGACAAGTTTCAGGGGCAAGAATCACTAGTATACCTTTCCCTGTTCTGCGCTACTTTGCTTTATTTTCTAGTAGATGTTTAATTGGTCCCGGGAACAGTGGGAGTCTTAGTGCCCCTGATATTATCATTTTACGCCATGCTTTGTTTCAAGACACAACTTTTAGCTTGGGTGCCGTCGTTGCTAAACGACTGAGTCTGAACCGCTCAAAGGGACCTGTCTTTGGAGGCATCTTTGCTTCTCGCCTTGCTGAACATTTTAGAATACCTATTAGGCATCACGAGAAGGAAGAAAAATTGCTTGCCCCTGTTTATCTAGACTACAAGAGCATGGTAGCTCATGACTTTATTGTTAAAGATAAGAATAGGCAGCTTAATTATAAATTAAGGTTTGATGAAATATACTGTGAAATTGTTACCTTGCCTGCACCATCTTTGTTTGATCTGTCTACATGCGTATACCTCATCACATCAGATGCCTTCTACAAGTACCAGGGCTAGGCACAAGCTTCAGAGCCTGAGCCGGAGACACCACTTGATCCTTACCGCCAGTCTGTTTATGGGTGGGATATGGATGAGCTCACCAACTAGTGGAACCCAGAGGACACTGGAGGGAGTAGCTTCGATCCGTGGCCATAGACCAACTTAGGCCAAAAGCCTAAGCTTGGGGGAGTATGTGTTTCTCACTGACTTTACATTCATGTTCACACACTTATTCTAGTTGTCGGTGCTCACACTCTTTCACTATACCATCCATGTTTAGTTTCAATTTCTTTTTCTTAGTCTTTTTCTCGTGTGCTAGAAAAACCCAGAAAAACAAAAAAATATTAGTTGTAGCTTCTAGCTAGTTTACTTTCTTTGCTTGTAGTAGTAGTTAAAATGAAAACCCAAAAAGATTTCTCGTTCTTCTTTTGCTTGTTGGGAGCTTTCCCATGTAAATAGTTTCTTTTCTTTTCTTTGGGGGTTAAGAGTAGAAGACCATGAGTGAAAATGCTTAGTGGCTCTCATATGCTTCGTTGTTGATTTAACCTTGAGCCATATTACCTTCTCTTCTCTCTTGTATTAAATGTCTGCAGATTCCAGCTTAGTCCAATGCACGTGCACTATTATTATTATGCACACCGTTCGGTTGTGTGAGTGAAAGGCAATAAGGATGATATATGATGAACTAATTGAGATGAGAAAAGCTCGTATGAACTCGACCTCTCTTGTTTTTGTAAATATGATAGTTCATTGTTCCTGATTCAGCTTGTTATGAATGAAACATGCTTGCAATAACAAATTAAAGATCATAGCTACTCATGCCATGCGTAATTAGCTAAGAGTTTATAATGGTCTATCTTGCCTGCCAACATGATATTAAAATGGTTGTGATGTGGTATGATGGGGTGGTATCCTCCTTTGAACGACTTAAGTGATCTGACTTGGCACATGTTCACGCATGTAGTTGAAACAAATCAACATAGCCTTCACGATATTTATGTTCATGGTGATTTATATCCTACTCATGCTTGCATTCATTGTTGATTAATTTTAATGCATGTTCATGACCGTTGTTGCTCTCTAGCTGGTCACTTCCCAGTCTCTTTCTAGCCTTCACCTGTACTAAGCGGGAATACTGCTTGTGCATCCACTTCCGTAAACCTCAAAGTTGTTCCATATGAGTCCACCATACTTCCTATATGCGGTATTTACCTGCCGTTCCAAGTAAATTTGTATGTGCCAAACTCTAAACCTTCAAATGAAATTCTGTTTTATATGCTTAAACAGCTCATGTATCAACTAGGGTTGTCTATATCTTCCATGCTAGGTGGGTTATTCTCACGATGATTGGACTCCGCTCATCATTCATGAGAAAATGGCTGGTAATCGGGATGCCTAGTCCCATGCTCAAAATCATAATAATTAAAAAAAATCTCCCCCAGGGCTGTTGCTGGTTTGGACGGTACCCATTGTTTCGGGCTAGCCGTGGAGTGTACTTGTTGGTGGTTGGGGGAGTATAAACTTCACCATTCTGTTTGGGAACCGCCTATAATGTGCGCAGCATGGGAGATATCGAGATTCTTGGTTGTTATGTTGACAATGAAAGTATACCGCTCAAAATGTTATTCATCTCTATTTAAAAATCGAGCTCTCGCACCTCTACAAATCCCTGCTTCCCTCTGCGAAGGGCCTATCTATTTACTTTTATGCAGAGTCATCATCCTCTTATCAAAGATCACCAGTAGGAGAGCACCTCTATCGTTGCATGTATTACTATTAATTTGCATTGAGTATGATCATGACTGGATCTCTTTTACCATGAATTACAATGTCTAGTCAGTCCTTGATCTTTAAAGGTGCTCTGCATTTATGTTTTGCGGTCTCAGAAAGGGCTAGCGAGATACCATCTTGTTATATCATATCATGATTGTTTTGAGAAAGTGTTGTCATCCGAGGTTTACTATTATTGCTTGCTAGTTGATTATGCCATTGATATGAGTAATCTTGAGACCTGAAAGTCATTGTGAATGTGGTTAGTTCGTGATCTTGTTGAAAACCTGAATGCTGGCTTACATATTTACAACAACAAGAGCAAACATAGTTTGTCAAAGTTTTTTCTTTATCACTTTCAGTTTATCAACTGAATTGCTTGAGGACAAGCAAAGGTTTAAGCTTGGGGGAGTTGATACGTCTCCAACGTATCTACTTTTCCAAACACTTTTGCCCTTGTTTTGGACTCTAACTTGCATGATTTGAATGGAACTAACCCGGACTGGCGCTGTTTTCAGCAGAACTGCCATGGTGTTGTTTTTGTGCAGAATAAAAAGTTCTCAGAATCGCCTTAAAATCAATGGAGAATTATTTTGGAATATATAAAAAATATCTACACGAAGATCCACACCAGGGGGCCCACACCCCGTCCACGAGGGGAGGGGGCGCGCCCCCCTGCCCAGGGCGCGCCCCCTGCCTCGTGGGCCCCCTGGTGCTCCACCGACGTATCCCCTGATCCTATATCTTCACTTTCGGGGAGAAAAAAATCAAGGAGAAAGAATTATCGCGTTTCACGAGACGGAGCCGCCTCCAAGCCCTAATCTCTCTCGGGAGGGCTGATCTGGAGTCCGTTTGGGGCTCTGGAGAGTGGAGATCGTCGCCATCGTCATCATCAACCTTCCTCCATCACCAATCCCATGATGCTCACCGCAGTGCGTGAGTAATTCCATTGTAGGCTTGCTGGACGGTGATGGGTTGGATGGGATCTATCATGTAATCAAGTTAGCTCTGTTAGGGTTTGATCCCTAATATCCATTATGTTCTGAGATTGATGTTGCTATGACTTTGCTATGCTTAATGCTTGTCACTAGGGCCCGAGTGCCATGATTTCAGATCTGAACCTATTATGTTTTCATGATCCTATCTTGCAAGTCTATAGTCACCTACTATGTGTTATGATCCGGCAACCCCGAAGTGACAATAATCGGGACCACTCCCGGTGATGACCATAGTTTGAGGAGTTCATGTATTTACTATGTGTTAATGCTTTGGTCCGGTAATGTATTAAAAGGAGGCCTTAATATCCCTTAGTTTCCAATAGGACCCCGCTGCCACGGGAGGGTAGGACAGAAGATGTCATGCAAGTTCTTTTCCATAAGCACGTATGACTATATTCGGAATACATGCCTACATTGCATTGATGAACTGGAGCTAGTTGTGTGTCACCCTAGGTTATAACTTCTACATGATGAATTGCATCCGACATAATTTCCCATCACCGATCCAATGCTTACGAGCTTTTCCTATATTGCTTGTTGCTTATTTACTTTTCCGCTACTACTATCACAAAAAAACTACAAAAACACTATCGTTACTTTTATTGCCGCTACCGCCACTATCATATTACTTTGCTACTAAACTTTCTTGTTGCAGATACTAAGTTTCCAGGTGTGGTTGAATTGACAACTCAGCTGCTAATACTTAAGAGTATTCTTTGGCTCCCCTTGTGTCGAATCAACAAATTTGGGTTGAATACTTTACCCTCGAAAATTGTTTCGATCCCCTACACTTGTGGGTTATCATTTCTTTCCTGGCGTGTACTCCAAGTCTTCTGTGTTGTACTTGTTCCAAAAATGACTCTCCCGAAGGTTTCATTCCGTTTGGACTCCGTTTGATATTCCTTTTCTGCAATACATTGAAACAGGCAAAAAACAACAATTTGCATTGGGCCTTGGGTTAGTAGGTTAGTCCCAAAATTAGTATAAAAGTGTATAATAAAGCCCATTAAACATCCAAAACAGATAATATAATATCATGGAACAATAAAAAATTATAGATACATTGGAGACGTATCACTCGCCGGTGAAGTCAAATCCGAAAAGCTTGCTGATCCACTCATGCTGCAGCACAGTGAACAGGTGCTGATCCAACAAGAACTTGAGGCTATAATGATCCGTGCGAATACGGAACAGACGCCCCCATAGATATGGCTGTCAGTGGCGCACATCCTGCACCAAGCTGATGAGCTCCCTCTCGTAGGCCGCGAGCTTATGATGGCGTGCGACGAAGGGCCTGCTGAAGAATAAAAGTGGCCCATCGCCCTGATGAAGGACGGCGCCAAACCCCACGCCCGAGGCATCGCAGTCCACCATGAACAACTTGTCAAAGTTAGGCATCTGGAGGACTCGCCCCGTAGTGAGAGCCTGCTTGAGGGTCTGGAAAGCCTCGGTCACCTTAGTATCCCAGGAGAAAGCGTCGCGGTGCTACAGGCGCGTGAGCGGTGCCGCGATGAGGACGAACTCCCGAATGAACTTCGGGTACTAGCCTGTGAGGCCCAGGAAACCGCGGAGGGCCCGCGGCGAGTGCGGCGTTGGCCAAGCTGAGACAACCGCGACCTTGTCAGCATCCATGGAGACACCCTCTGCCGAGATGACGTGGCCGAGATAGGCGCCGAACGTTGTGCCGAACGAGCACTTCGAGAGCTTGAGGTGCAGATGGTGCGCTCGAAGCTCATTGAAGATGATGGCCACGTGCTACAGGTGCTCCGCCCACAACTAGCTGTAGAGAAGAATGTCATCAAAGAAAACGAGCACAAACCGTCGCAAGTAGGGACGGAGGACGTCGTTCATCAAGGCCTGGAATGTCGCCGGGGCATTGGAGAGGCCGAAGGGCATCACCAAGAACTTGAAGTGGCCGTCATGAGTGCGAAAGGCCGTCTTTGCGACATCGTCCGGGTGCATCCACACCTGGTGGTAGCCCGAACGGAGGTCGAGCTTGGTGAAGAAGCGGGCCCCGTGTAGCTCGTCCAGGAGTTCATCAACGATGGGGATAGAAAATTTCTTCTTGGACGTCTTGGCGTTGAGAGCATGGTAGTCGATGCAGAAATGCCACGAGCCGTCAGTCTTGTGAACGAGGAGCACCAGCACGGAGAACGGTGATGTCGAGATCCGGATGATGCCCTGGGGGAGCCTGACCGCACACTGCCGCTCCAGCTCATCCTTCTGCAGCTGGGGGTAGCGGTATGGCTGCACGACGATAGGAGATGTGTCCGACAGCAGGTGGATGCGGTGGTCATAGGGTCGGATTGGCGGGAGGCCCTGCGGCTCGTCGAAGAGATCGTTGTGCTGCTGCAACAAGCTAGCCAATAGGGGGTGCTCGGCGTCAACGGCGGACGCCGTCAGCTGGGGCTGGGGCACCGCCGGGGTGGCGCCACCCACGCCCTCCCACCGGACGCAGTGACCCAGGCGCCAGAAGATTATCGTTATGATTTCAAAGTCCTCGAGGATACATGCCGAGCAATACCCTGGCAGTGTAGACGGTCACTGTTGGCCACGGTAATTCATAGCTGCTCCCCGCCAGTCGGTTGCAGCATCAGGCGACAATTGGTGGCTCCGGGAAAAAGTTGTGGGTGGAGCCCGTATCCAGCACGGCGAGGAACCGCTCCCCATTGGTCATCACCAGCAGCAGCATAGTCTTCTCCGTTCGTATGCCCGAGAGGGCATGGAGGGAGACCACGAGAGCATTCGCCTGGGTGGGCCCCGAGGGAAGCTCGGCATCAAATGGGGTGGCCGGGTCGCTGAGCCCGGCGGCGGCAGCGTCCTCCTCGATGTAGTCCGCAGCCTGCAAGTAGAAGAGGCGTTGGCAAACGTGGCCCGGAACGTAGGGCTCGTCGCAGTTGTAGCACAAACCCTGATGACGGTGCTCAAGCTGCTCGGCCAGGATTAGCTGACGGAATGGGCGCGTTGCGGCCGGGGCGTTGGGCGCGGCGGGCGCCTGGGCAGGACGCCTCAGCACTGGTGGTGTCGGCTGGGGGGGGGGCTGTCGGGCGGCCCGGGGCGATGGCGCCTACTGCATGGCCACCGCACGATGCTCAAAGGCACAGACATATTAGATGGCCGTCTAGAGGTCCTGTGGCCCGCGTATCTCCACGTCCACACAACTGTGGTCCGGCAGACCGCAAACTAAGAACTCGGCCCGCTAGCAAGCCGTGACGCCGGGAGCGTGGCAAGCAAGGGCCTAGAGGCGGTCGGCGAAGTCTTGCACCGTTGAGAGAAAAGGCAGGCGCCCAAGCTCTGCTAACCGACTCCTGTATCGGCGGTCCAAAGCACAAGAGGCAGAGCTAGCGGAAATGCTCCCATGGGGGCATGCCGCCCTCGTCCTGTTCGAGGGCGTAGAACCATGTTTGAGCTGCGCCTCAGAGGTGATAGGAGGCGATCCAGGTGCGGTCGGATGCGAGCGTGCGCTGGCCCCTAAAAAATTGGTCGCACATGTTGAGCCAGTTTAGGGGGTCTATGGTGCCGTCGTAGGTGGCGAACTTCAACTTGGAGAATCTCGGTGGTGGCTGGGCGTGGACGAGGGTCGGGTGGGCCTCATCGGCATGGAACAACAAGGATGGTGGGGCTGAGTAGGCGGGCATCTGAGTGCCGCCCTGGAACAGGGGCCCATTGACGCTGTCGTAGTGGCCGATGGATCTCGAGGGCCCACCGTACTACATGGCTGGGTGCGACGTTGGTGGCGGCATCATGTGGGGTTGGTCCGAGGCCGTTGTGTAGACCGGCCCGAGGGACCCGGAGAGCAAGGCCGGCAGCGGGGACGGCGACGGTGGGAACCGGACCTGGTGGATGGGCAACTCGGATGCCGTCGTCGGGATACCCGGCCTCGAGGTCGTCGGTAGCGGCGATGGCTGATACGTCTCCAGCGTATCTACTTTTCCAAACACTTTTGCCCTTGTTTTGGACTCTGATACGTCTCAAACGTATCTACTTTTCCAAACACTTTTGATATTGTTTTGACCTCATTCTTGCATGATTTGGACTAAACTAACCCGGACTGACGCTGTTTTCAGCAGAGCTGCCTGTATGGTTTATTTGTTTGCAGGAAAACGGATTTTTAACCATCTCAGAAAAATCCACGAAAAATCACGAAAAATCCACGCACCCGAAGAAACAACATACCAGAAGTGGGGCCAGAGGGGGGCCAGGGGGTGCCCAGGCGCTCTGTGGGCGCGCCCCCCCTGGGCCGCGCCGGGGGGGCGCCTGGGTGGGGCCCACGCCCCCTGGTGCCCTACTTTAGCCCGTATTTTTTCCTCCGAGCCAAAAATCGCAGATCGGGAGTCCTTTCGCCGTTCTCGTCGCGGAGCCGCCGCCACCCTCTGTTCTTCTTCGGGAGGGCAAATCTGGAGGCTGATTTGGCCTCCGGAGAGGGGAGATCATCGCCATCGTCATCATCATCACCACTTCATCATCCCTCCATGACTTCCCCCTTCATGTGTGAGTAATTCCCTTGCTGTAGGTGAAGGGGATGGTAGGGATTGGATGAGTTAGATCATGTAATAGTTCGTCAGATTGTTGGGGGCATGTTGCCTATCATCTAGCATGGTGTTTATCATCTTTGCTACAACTTGTTATTCTTAATGCTTGACACTAGGGCCCGAGTGCCATGATTTTAGATCTGAACCATATGTGTTTGCATGAATATATTTGTGTTCTTGATCCTATCTATGAGTTGTATGCACCTGTTACGGTTCGGAACCGGCGATCCCAAAGGTGACAGCTTGGGACACCAAAGGGGACGGTCTGTAGTTTGAGGATTACATGTATCCATTGAGTTCATTGCTTTGTTCCGGTGCTCTTTGACAGGAGCACCTTAATATCCATTAGTTCCTTTTGGCCCCGTTCGTAGCGGGATGGTAGGACAAAAGATGTTGTGCAAGTTCCTATTGCAAGCACGTACAACTACCTACGGGATACATGCCTAATGTTTGATATTTGCCTAGATGATCATTACTTTTCCGTGTGCCATGCCCCGAGTTAGAAACTATCTCATCCATGCAACGCCCAACCATCCATCTCCCTAGCCTACAGTATTTTAAACCTTGCTTGTCACTAGTTGCCACCTTTGCTATTTACTACTGCTATTTACTTTTGCTGTTTACTTTTACTATTACTATCATCACTATCATATCACTATTACCACTTATCTTTTGTTGCAAGTTAGTATATTTCAGGTGCGGTTGAATTGACAACTCAACTGTTAAAGCTTATAAATACTCTTTGGCTCCCCGCGTGTCGAATCAATAAATTGGGTTATTCTTACCCGCGAAGACTATCTCGATCCCTTACGGTTGAGGGTTACCAAGTACCGTTTTCTGGCGCCGTTGCCGGGGAGCATAGCAATATTTACAAGTCTACTTGAGATATCCTACCTGCTGCACTTTATTTACTATGGGTAAGAAAGGTGACCCCAAGGTTCCGATCTTACGATCTACTACAAGAAGAGGTACTGCTCTGAGCACTAGTGTTGCACTTGATTCACCTTCTGTTATGAGTAAGTTTGCCTCACCACCACCACATGATGCTCCTACTGAATCTGTTACTATGTCTGATACCCTTGATGATGCTTCTACTACTTTTGATGATGATATTAGTTCACTTGGTTATGCTCATGAGAAACAAATTACTGCTGCTGCTGAAAAATATGGAATTGAACTTCCTGTTACTCGTTACCCTATTGGTGAAACTTATGAATTTCCTGAATTGAGTAAACTCCAGGAAAGGCTTCTTGATGATGATTACTATATACTTGATGAAGACTTATGCAGGGAACTGACAGAGTTTGCTGGCTCTGAACCTGAAGTTATTAAGAAAATATTTGAAAAACACTCTTTGAAAAACAAAACCGTTCCTAATCCTGAGTTTGCTACATCTCCTATATGCATTGATGATCCTGATTTTGATTTCTCTGTTGATCTTTCACTTATACCTATGGTTGAAGCTGACCCTTTTTATGGCAGAGAAGATGATGATGCTATTGCACACCTAACTAAACTCGGTGAGTTAGGTAGCCTGTTTACCACAGATGAGAAGATGCGCTACTTTTATGTGACCAAGCTTCTTCCTTTCTCGTTGAAGGAAGGTGCTAAAGCATGGTATGATTCACTCCCATGCGGTTCTATTAAGAGTCCTCAGGACCTAGCTCACTCTTTTGTTGATAAATACTTTCCTGCTCATATGCAAGATGCTGCTTTGCAAAGAATTTATAATTTTAAACAGTTGCAGGATGAGTCCCTCCATAAAGCTTGGGGGAGGTACTGCAGTTTGATTCAGGCTAGACCAGGACATGGAGTTCCTAAGAATGAATTAATTGATATATTCTATGCTGGTTTAACTGATGACTCTAGGTCCTATCTGGACAGTTGTGCTGGTTGTGTTTTCAGGAAAAGAACACCGGACGACGCGGAAGAACTAATGGGTAGGATTGCCAAGAACCATGAAGATTGGTCCGTCCCTGAACCACCTCCACCAACAAAGAAGAGGGGCATGTTTGTTCTAAGCCCCGAGGATATGCAAGAAGCAAAGAAGTCTATCAAAGAGAAAGGTATTAAAGCTGAAGACGTGAAGAATCTACCCCCTATTGAGAAGCTGTGTGAGCCTACCACTCACCCTCCTATGGTAGAGGTACACTCTCTTTTAGATTTCAACGAAAGTGACATCCCTCATGGTAAGCCTCCTGATCAATGTTTAGATGAGTTTGATAATTTTATTATGAAACAGAATCATTTTAATGAGAGGATAGAAAGTCAGTTGCATGATAATTCCCTTGCTATCAAAAAGCTGCTTGGTGTTTTAGATAGAACAGTTAATGATGTTCATTGTCTTGTGAAGCATTTTCACATGGTTCAAACTCAGCTTGATCAAATTTCTAATGTGCAAAGAGATTTGCTTGCTAACAATGCCAAACAAGATAAATTGCAGGCTTTTGGGATTAAGACCCGAGGAGGAACTAGCACTCAAGATCCTCTTTATCCAGAGGGACATCCGAAGAGAATCGAGCAAGATTCTCAAATGCAGGAAGAAGAAATTGTTGTCTCTCCAAATAAGAAAAAGAAACATAAAGAGACTGACAATTCTAATGATCCTATTGCAGATGAAGAGCCAGCTATTGATCCCAACAGTGTATCTATCTCCGATGCTGAGACTGAAGACGGTGCTGAACCTGAAGGTAATAATAATGAGAAGAATGACCCACCTGAAGTTCGAGAAGAGGAAGCACCTGACAAACGTAAGAGGTACACTAAAGAAGACTTCATCGCAAGGAAACATGGGAAGGAGAAAGAACCATGGGTACAGAAACCCATGCCCTTTCCAGGTAAGTCCATCAAATCTAAAGAAGAAGAGCATTATAATAAGTTTTGTGAATGGATTAAACCTCTTTTTCTTCAAATACCTTTGACTGATGCTATTAAGTTACTCCCTTACTCAAAATATATGAAAGATATTGTCACTAACAAAAGAAAAGTTCCTAATGATGCAATATCTACTATGCTTGCTAACTATTCTTTTAGCGGAAAGATTCCTGAAAAGCTCGGTGATCCAGGTATACCCACCATTCCTTGCTCCATAAAGAATAATTATGTCAAAACTGCTTTATGTGATCTTGGAGCAGGAGTGAGTGTTATGCCTCTCTCTCTTTATGAGAGGCTTTGTTTAGAGAAATTAATTCCTACAGATATCTCCCTTCAGATGGCTGACAAGTCAACCGCTGTTCCGATAGGTATTTGTGAGGATGTTCCAGTTGAAGTAGCTAATTGTTTAATTCTGACTGATTTTGTTGTGCTTGACATGCCCGAGGATGGGAGCATGTCCATTATTCTTGGTAGACCTTTTCTTAACACTGCAGGTGCTATTATTGATTGCAACAAAGGGAAGGTTACCTTTCATGTGAATGATAAAGAACACACGGTATATTTTCCGAAGAAGACCGACAGGAGGCATGCCCTCAACTCTATAGAGAATATCGAGACCGTGAAAATTGGAGAATGGGACTGTCCACTACATGTGCCTCACAAATACAAAACTATTATGGTAGGGACAATGTCTATCAAGGTAAAAGTTCAGTGATTGCTTTGTGGGAGGTGATAATTTTTGCTCTATATATCGCTTGTTTGTTGGTAAGACTTGATCAACCTTACTAATGAACGTGTTATATACGAATAAAAAGTTGAGCTTTCTATGTTTTCATTTTGTCTTTAGTGTTGTCATAACTGCTGTACCAAGTATCTATATTTTTGAAGCTTTACAATACTACTAACTACTTCAAGTTTTCAGAGATTTTCGCAGCTTTTTGAACTTCGAAAAATTTTCAACAGTGAAGTTTTCAGAAAAATTCCAGAAAAATTATATTAAAAATTTCCACAACGGGAGAGACCCGAAAAGTCCTGGGGCTAGCCAGGGGGGGCTGCCAGTGGCCCAGGCGGCCAGCTGGCGCGGCCCAGCCCCTGGCCGCGCCCACAAGGCGCCTGGGGCCCACAAGGCCCCCCTCCAGGTACCTCTTCCTCCTCTCTCTCTCTCATTTTCCAGAAACCCGAGTTCTGGTCGTGTTCTTCTTGTTCTTGCTGTTCTTGGGGGCGATTCTTCGATCTCTCTCTACAGCCCATCATTTGAGCTGAAATTTTGAGCAAATACTCCCTGGTATGTGACTCCTCCACCCCTCCAATTAGATTTTTGATTGGTGGCCTCATTTGTGAGTATTTAGTAGTTCTAGGTGCTGAAGAGATGAGCTTGCATGCATGTGTAGAAAGTTATTTTCCAAGTATTGATGCAAGTTTATGCCTTGGGCAAGTGAGTTGAGTAGTTTGCCTTAGCTCACTTTGTTTTAATCCTTGTTTTTGTGAACTGTAAAAAATTTCAGAAATGAGTCTATTAGGAAGGGCAAAAGGATGGCTTGAGAAGAGGAGGCCCGCACACTCCGATCGAGTCACTAGAGCCGCAGCTTAACCATCGACTGCTAGGGTGAGCTATAATGAGGATCATGTGCCCATGGAGTTGTTGGAAGACACAAGTCCAACACGTGTGATGACATATCCATGTGACGTATTCATGGAAGCTGCAGGAATCAAGGATGAGTTTTATAACCTTTGTGCTAATGCAGGGTTGACACGGCTCGTCACCAGCCGTGTTACCCAGTATCAAAAACTCACCTCCATTTTCATTAACAGTTTTAGATATAATCCTGAATCAGGTGCTATTGAGTTTAAACTTTATAATGATCTTATCACCATGACTCTGGGAAATTTTTGTGAAGTATTAGGTGTGCCGAACGTTGGGAGGACGGCAAGGATGGGTACGCAGCCCTCCGAGCTGAAAACCGTCATCAACTCTCTCTGCAGCATGGGTACGAGTGATATTCATCGGTCGAAGATCTCCAGTATCTTGTTTCCTCACCTCAGGTATTTTGCATATTATATTGCTAGAGGGGTGTTAGCTCGTGACAACACGAGCATCATTTCTGCTCCGGATATTGCTATCCTGGCAGCAGCCCTCTCAGGGAGGTCTGATTATAATATTGGTACCTTAATTGCTCGACGCCTTGCTATGAACGGTAACAAGGGGGACTTATATGGTGGCATTTATGCCACGCTTATCTTAGAGCATCTTGGAGGCACCCCACACCCTTATGATACTCCTTTTACTTATTTGAGCTTTGACCTTGCTGCTATGAAAAGGCATAAGATTGTCACCATGGGTTCTGAGCTTGATAACCTTGTTTATATCTTGCATTTCGGAACTACCGTGGAATGCGAGATCCGTCTACCTGCACCTCTTTTGTTTGATTATTCTCGCAGGAACGGATGGTCCTTTGATGTTGTCCAGTTCGATGAGTTCGTGGTCCAGCATCAGTTCCATAACCCCATGGAGGGGGTTGTGCCCGACGAGGAGAGGCACGGTGAGATACCACATTTTCAGGGTGAGACCGCCACCGAGATTGGTGAAGGGTCTTCCTCTGTTTGGCGCTCGGAACCTTCCTCGTGGGAGACTCCGAGGAGTTCGGTGTACGCGCCATCATCCTTCTACGACCCTTGGTCTCACCACCATACCCCTGGAGCAGGAGGCTCCTGGGGGCAGTAGCTGCTACCAACTTAGGCCAAAAGCCTAAGCTTGGGGGAGTACGTGCCCTTCTCACCTTTTCATTGTATTATCCGCTTTATTCACTTTGATCTTTTCGAAGTTTTTACCCGTTCTTCTTTATTAATCTATATTGCAAAAACAACAAAAATATTTTCTCTTTCTTTTGCTTTTATTCAACCTTTGAAAAACCCAAAAAGATTTCCTTTCTCTCTTTAGTTTGCTTTGTTTTCAGAGATCAGCTCGAGTCCGTGATGGCATTTGATTATATTTCCTACGTTCGATCGTGCAAGTGACAAGCAGTAATGATGAAGATCGACCGAAAGGAAGCAACAGGGAAGACCGGTATGAACTCTTATTGTTTCTACTTTTGTACATATGCCTGTACTTATGATCTAGAGACCAGCTTGTAGCGACATAGTGCTATGTTTACAATGCTCTTCCAGTGGTTCATGCTTTCCTTTTGGCTAGTCTCCAATAACTAGAGTACATAATGTGTTATTGAAATGATCTACATGCATTGCATTGTTCCTAGTCTGGCATACTATTGTGGTATTTCCCTTTAGAGAATTTTTGGATTGACTTGGCACATGCTTACACATGTTTAAGACTAAAAAGTCTACTTTGCCTTTATGATCTTTGAGTTTTAGAATAGTTATATCACTTTCATGCCCGATTCAATGTTACTTTGTCGCTCTGCATGATTATGACCGTTATTGCTCTCTAGTTGGTCGCTTCCCAGTCCTTTGCTAAACCTCCACCCGTACTAAGCGGAATGACTGCTTGTGCATCCAAAACCTTTAAAACCTGTTATGCCATATGAGTCCACTATACCTTCCTATACATGGTATTTACCTACCATTCCTAACGAAGACTTTCGTGTACCATCTCGAAATTTATCAAAAGCATTTCTCTTTTGTGCCTATGTTTTAGCTCATGAGGAAGTAGTAGTTAACTCATGACCTCTTTAAGTTGGACAAGTTTCACCCCTGGATTGCATGCATAATGTGCGAACCACTAATATGAAAAGGAACTGGCATTGAGTGCGCCCGGCTCGAAAAGATAATATAACAAACAAACCCTCCTTCACGCTTTGTTCATGAGAAATCAGAAAACGTTGGCAGTGATAAACAAAGGAGATTAAGAGGATGTGATCGTCCTCATGCGGGAGCCGTTCCTCGAGACTTGTCTAGCTTAAAAAGTGATTGAATTATCTGCTAGCATTCGTTGACGAAATATGCACCTCTCAAAACATATTTACTTCTGTTTTCAAAACCAAGAGCTTTGGTACATGTTTAGTTTTTGTTTCCGATCACGGGTTTTCAACTTTGCCAATAAAAGCCACGGTTCGAGAGTCTCACCTTCTTTCTTCAAAGCACTGACTAAGAGAGCGTAATTGTCATTCTAAGTGTAATGTGCATTGTCCAAAAGTATTACATTGTCTTCTGCATATATGTGATATGATTTATTCTGAAATTCTTAGTTCAAGTCTCCTTTAAAACTCTGGAGGAGTCTCTGCATTTATGTTTTGCTTCACTCATGGAGGCTAGCGAGATACCACCTTAATATGCTCAAGCTATGTGCAATGTGATCTTGTCTTGATTTTCGGTAATATATTGTTTACTCTTGATTATTTGTGACTGGTCACTTGAAAGAAGGATTGCTCTTTGCATTGTTCTCATAAGCACTGTTTCAATACTGGCTAGACTCTTTTCGTAGTACATGCTTATATACATCTAATGAAGCAAAAGAGTTTGTCAAAGTTTTCTTTGTCGCGTCCAGTTCGTTGAACTGAATTGCTTGAGGACAAGCAATATGCCAAGCTTGGGGGAGTTGATACGTCTCAAACGTATCTACTTTTCCAAACACTTTTGATATTGTTTTGACCTCATTCTTGCATGATTTGGACTAAACTAACCCGGACTGACGCTGTTTTCAGCAGAGCTGCCTGTATGGTTTATTTGTGTGCAGGAAAACGGATTTTTAACCATCTCAGAAAAATCCACGAAAAATCACGAAAAATCCACGCACCCGAAGAAACAACATACCAGAAGTGGGGCCAGAGGGGGGCCAGGGGGTGCCCAGGCGCCCTGTGGGCGCGCCCCCCCCCTGGGCCGCGCCGGGGGGGCGCCTGGGTGGGGCCCACGCCCCCTGGTGCCCTACTTTAGCCCGTATTTTTTCCTCCGAGCCAAAAATCGCAGATCGGGAGTCCTTTCGCCGTTTCTCGTCGCGGAGCCGCCGCCACCCTCTGTTCTTCTTCGGGAGGGCTAATCTGGATTCTGATTTGGCCTCCGGAGAGGGGAGATCGTCGCCATCGTCATCATCATCACCACTTCATCATCCCTCCATGACTTCCCCCTTCATGTGTGAGTAATTCCCTTGCTGTAGGTGAAGGGGATGGTAGGGATTGGATGAGTTAGATCATGTAATAGTTCGTCAGATTGTTGGTGGCATGTTGCCTATCATCTAGCATGGTGTTTATCATCTTTGCTACAACTTGTTATTCTTAATGCTTGACACTAGGGCCCGAGTGCCATGATTTCAGATCTGAACCATATGTGTTTGCATGAATATATTTGTGTTCTTGATCCTATCTATGAGTTGTATGCACCTGTTACGGTTCGGAACCGGCGATCCCAAAGGTGACAGCTTGGGACACCAAAGGGGACGGTCCGTAGTTTGAGGATTACATGTATCCATTGAGTTCATTGCTTTGTTCCGGTGCTCTTTGACAGGAGCACCTTAATATCCATTAGTTCCTTTTGGCCCCGTAAATAGCGGGATGGTAGGACAAAAGATGTTGTGCAAGTTCTTATTGCAAGCACGTACAACTACCTACGGGATACATGCCTAATGTTTGATATTTGCCTAGATGATCATTACTTTTCCGTGTGCCGTGCCCCGAGTTAGAAACTATCTCATCCATGCAACGCCCAACCATCCATCTCCCTAGCCTACAATATTTTAAACCTTGCTTGTCACTAGTTGCCACCTTTGCTATTTACTACTGCTATTTACTTTTGCTGTTTACTTTTACTATTACTATCATCACTATCATATCACTGTTACCACTTATCTTTTGTTGCAAGTTAGTATATTTCAGGTGCGGTTGAATTGACAACTCAACTGTTAAAGCTTATAAATACTCTTTGGCTCCCCGTGTGTCGAATCAATAAATTGGGTTATTCTTACCCGCGAAGACTATCTCGATCCCTTACGGTTGAGGGTTATCAGACTCTAACTTGCATGATTTGAATGGAACTAACCCGGACCGACGCCGTTTTCAGCAGAATTGCCATGGTGTTATTTTTGTGCAGAAATAAAAGTTCTCGGAATGACCTGAAAATCAACGGAGAATTATTTTGGAATATATAAAAATACCTGCGGAAAGATCCAAGCCAGGGGGCCCAAACCCTGTCCACAAGGGTGGGGGGCGTGCCCCCTCCCCTGGGCGCGCCCCCTGCCTCGTGGGCCCCCTGTTGCTCCACCGATGTACCCCCGGACTTCATATATTCACTTTCGGGGAGAAAAAAATCAGAGAGGAAGAATTATCGCGTTTTACGATACAGAGCTGCCACCAAGCCCTAATCTCTCTCGGGAGGGCTGATCTGGAGTCCGTTCGGGGCTCCGGAGAGGGGAGATCGTCGCCATCGTCATCATCAACCTTCCTCCATCACCAATTCCATGATGCTCACTGCCGTGAGTGAGTAATCCCATCATAGGCATGCTGGACGGTGATGAGTTAGATGAGATTTACCATGTAATCGAGTTAGTTTTGTTAGGGTTTGATCCCTAGTATCCACTATGTTCTAAGATTGATGTTGCTATGACTTTGCCATGCTTAATGCTTGTCACTAGGTCCCGAGTGCCATGATTTTAGATCTGAACCTATTATGTTTTCATGAATATATGTGTGTTCTTGATACTATCTTGCAAGTCAATAGTCACCTACTATGTGTTATGATCCGACAACCCCAAAGTGACACAAATCGGGACCAGTCCCGGTGATGACCGTAGTTTGAGGAGTTCATGTATTCACTATGTGTTAATTGTTTGGTCCGGTACTCTATTAAAAGGAGGCCTTAATATCCCTTAGTTTCCACTAGGACTCCGCTACCACGGGAGGGTAGGACAAAAGATGTCATGCAAGTTCTTTTCCATAAGCACATATGACTATATTTGGAATACATGCCTACATTACATTGATGAACTGGATCTAGTTCTGTGTCACCCTAGGTTATAACTGTTACATGAGGAATCACATCCGACATAATTCTCCATCACAGATCCAATGCCTACGAGCTTTTCACATATTGCTTGTTGCTTATTTACTTTTCCGCTGCTGCTATTACAAAAACTACAAAAACACTACCGTTACTTTTATTGCTATTGCCACTATTTCCATATTACATTGCTACTAAATTTTCTTGCTGCAGATACTTAGTTTCCAGGTGTGGTTGAATTGACAACTCAGCTGCTAATACTTAAGAGTATTCTTTGGCTCCCCTTGTGTTGAATCAATAAATTTGGGTTGAATACTTTACCCTCAAAAACTGTTGCGATCCCCTACACTTGTGGGTTATCAAGACTATTTTCTGGCGCCGTTGCCGGGGAAGATAGCTATATTCTTTAAGTCACTTGGGATTTATATCTGTTGATCACTATGAAGAATTTGAAGGACTCAAAAACCAAGATCTTTCCCTCAACTACGAGGGGAGGTAAGGAACTGCCATCTAGCTTTGCACTTGATTTACCATCTATTATGAGTAAATTTGCGACACCTAATCCTGCTATTGAATCTGATATGTCGCATGTTCTTGATGCTGCCACTTCTGCTATGTATGATGAAACTACTTCTATGCTTGATAATACTATGCCACTAGGTGAATTTCTAGATGAACAAATTGCTAAGGTCAGGGAGAATGCAAATATTGAAACTGATAATATTTATAAAGTGATGATGAAGATTCTCCCCCTAAATATGAATTGCCTATTATTCCTAAGGGTTATGTTATGGATGAAGAAACTGCTAGAGACTTTCTTGCTTGCAACAATAGATATGATCTTAAGAAATTATTAGCTAAGCTGAAAGAAAAGTCTTTGAATGCTAGAATGAAATATGACCCTGCTTTTGCTACTTCACCTATCTTTGATACTGATAAGGATTATGATTTCTCTGTTGATACTGAGTTAATTACTTTGGTTGAATCTGATCTTTTCCATGGTTATGAATCTGAAACTGTTGTGGCACATCTTACTAAGTTGAATGATATAGCCACCCTGTTTACCAATGATGAAAAGACTCGTTATTACTATATCCTTAAGTTATTTCCGTTCTCGTTAAAGGGTGATGCTAAGATATTGTTTAATTCTCTTGATCCTGGTTGTGTGCTTAGGCCCTAGGATATGATTTATTACTTCTCTGCTAAATATTTTCCCGCTCATATGAAACAAGCTGCCTTACGGGAAATATATAACTTTGTGCAAATTGAAGAAGAGTGTCTCCCACAAGCTTGGGGGAGGCTTCTCCAATTACTTAATGCTTTGCTTGATCATCCTCTTTAGAGGAATGAAATACTTGATGTCTTTTATAATGGACTAACCGATGCTTCCAGAGACCACCTGGATAGTTGTGCTGGTTGTGTTTTCAGGGAAAGAACAGTTGATCAAGCTGAATTACTATTGAATAATATGCTGGCCAATGAAAATAATTGGACACTTCCTGAACCAGCCCCTAAGCCAACTCCGAAAAAAGGGGAGTTCTATTTCTCTGTCCTGAAAATATGCAAGAGGCTAAGAAATCCATGAAAGAAAAAGGTATTAAAGCTGAAGATATTAAGAATTTACTGCCTATTAAAGAAATACATGGTCCTGATAACCCGACACAGGTAGTAAAGGTAAATTCTCTTTCTAGATTTTATGAAGGCGATATTCCTCGTTATAAGTCTGCTAGCCAATGCTTAGATGAGTTTGATAATTTTATTGTGAAACAAGAAAACTTCAATGCTTATGTTGGTAGACAATTGCAACGTAATGCTTATATGATTGAATGCTTGAGTGATTATATGTCTAGAGTTAAAGGTGAATTGAAACTCATTAGTAAACATGCTTCTATGGTTACCACTCGAGTAGAACAAGTACTTAAGGCTCAGAATGATTTGCTCAATGAATTAAATAGTAAGAATAATGACTATGCTGTTAGAGTTGCAACTAGAGGTGGTAAAGTGACTCAGGAACCTTTGTATCCTGAGGGCCACCCTAAGAGAATTGAGCAAGATTCTCAGAGAGCTAATTTAGATGCACCTAGTTCTTCTAAGAAGAAGAAAAAGAAAAATGATAGGACTTTGCATGCTTCTAGTGAACCTGTAGCTGACACACCTGAGAATCCCAATGATATATCTGTTTCTAATGCTGAGACAGAATCTGGTAATGAACATGAACCTAGTGATAATGTTAATGATGATGTTCATGATGATGCTCAACCTAGCAATGATAATGATGTAGAGATTGAACCTGCCGTTGATCTTGATAACCCACAATCAAAGAATCAATGTTATGATAAGAGAGACTTTGTTGCTAGGAAGCACGGTAAGGAAAGAGAACCATGGGTTCAGAAACCCATTCCTTTTCCTCCTAAACCATCCAAGAAAAAGGATGATGAGGATTTTGAGTGTTTTGCTGCAATGATTAGACCTATCTTTTTGCGTATGCGTTTGACTGATATGCTTAAAACAAATCCTTATGCTAAGTATATGAAAGATATTATTACCAATAAAAGAAAGATACCTGAAGTTGAAATTTCCACCATGCTTGCCAATTACACTTTTAAAGGTGGAATACCTAAGAAACTAGGAGATCCAGGAGTACCTACTATACCTTACTCCATTAAAGGAAATTATGTTAAAACTGCTTTATGTGATCTTGGAGTCGGTGTTAGTGTTATGCTTCTCTCTTTATATCGTAGACTTGACTTGAGTAAGTTGACACCTACTAAAATATGTTTGCAAATGGCCGATAAATCAATTGCTATACCTGCCGGTATTTGTGAGGGTGTGCCTGTTGTGGTTGCAAATGTTACTATTCTAACAGACTTTGTTATCCTTGATGTTCCCGAGGACGATAGTATGTCTATTATCCTTGGTAGACCCTTTTTGAATACTGTAGGGGCTGTTATTGATTGCAACAAAGGTAATGTCACTTTTAATGTCAATGGTAATGAACATACGATATACTTTCCGAGGAAACAACCTCAGGTCCACAGTATCAATTCTATTGGAAAAATTTCAACTATTACTATTGGAGGTTTTGAATTTCCTCTCCCTACTGTCAAGAAGACATACGATATTCTCATTGTTGGGGACATACATATCCCCATTGAGGTAACCTAGTGTTATTCAAAAATTATCCGGTTTTATGTTATTCGGAAAGAGTTTATTAACAAGACTTGATCAACCTTGTTAATGGATTCCTTGACGAGCATGAGATGGGTGAATCTAGATAGCATAACCTTCTGTACCCTCCTTTTACTTTCTGTTAATTAGATTAAATAAATCAAAAATAGTATTTTATGTCTGTTTCCAGACTTATCTGTGCAATAAAAAATACCCCGAAAATAAAAGTTCTCGATATGCCCTGAAAATGAAATCTGATTTTTTTCTAGAATATTTGAGAATATTTGGCACACAGAACACAACGAGGGGAGCCAGCACCTGACCACGAGGGTCCAGGGCGCGCTCTCCCTCATAGGGCGCGCCCCCTGCCTCATGGGCCCCACATGCCCCCCTCCAATTATTCCTGCACACACACACACACACTCCTTCTTCCTCCAAAAAAAATCACTATCCAGCTCAAGCACGAGTTATAGCTCATCTTGCTGCCATTTTCGATCTCCTTGCTCAAAGCTCCATTCACAAAACTATTTGGGAAGATTGTTCCTTGGTATGTGACTCCTCCATTGGTCCAATTAGTTTTTGTTCTAGTACTTTATTTATTGCAATTTTTTTGCTGCTGTGGTGACCTTGTTCTTGAGCTTGCATGACAAATTTCTTTGGTCCCAAGTATCTCTAATGCATGATATAGTCTCTAGACACTTATAGGAGTTGTTGCTATCAATTTTGTTGAGTTTGGTTTACTTTTATTTTGAGTTACTAAAAATTTCAGAAATTTTCAGAGGAGGAAAATGATAAAGAGATTGTTGAGAGGATCCTGGAGTAAAAGCTCAGAGGATAAGAAGAAGGAAGAAAATAAGAAGCCCAAATATAATCTTCCTCGCACTACGGAAGTTCGGCCGTGTGAATGGCCTTGTAATGAGTTCCTGGAAGCGGCCGGGATTTATGGAGACTTTTATTATTTGGTGAACAATGCAGGCCTCACCGACTTCCTCCGCGACCAGCGTGAACAATATCTCTTACTCACTAATATTTTCACGCAAAACTTTCATTTTCATGCTAAGAAATCACCACCTTCAGTGGAGTTTCGTTTATATGATGAGGTTAAGGAGATGTCATTCTTTGAATTTTGTGAAGTATGCAAGATACCCTTCGCTGGTAGTCTTGAAGAACCACGTCGTGAAGATGTTGAAGGGTTTATTGACATGATAGCTGTAGGGGAAACTAGGCAAGTTTCGGGGGCAAGAATTACTAGTATACATTTTCCTGTTCTGCGCTACTTTGCTATATTTGCTAGTAGATGTTTAATTGGTCGCGGGAACAGTGGGAATCTTAGTGCCCCTGATATTGTCATTTTGCGCCATGCTTTGCTTCAAGACACGACCTTTACCTTGGGTGCCATAGTTGCTAAATGATTAAGTTTGAACTGCACAAAAGGTCCCGTCTTTGGAGGCATCTTTGCTTCTCGCCTTGCTGAACATTTTAGAATACCTATTAGGCATCATGAGAAGGAAGAAAAATTGCTTGCCCCTGTTTATCTAGATTATAAGAGTATGATAGCACATGATTTTATTGTTAAAGACAAAGAGAAGTTGCTTAAGTATAAATTGAGGTTTGATGAAAAATATTGTGAGATTGTTACCTTGCCTGCACCATCTCTGTTTGATCTGTTTTCAGGCATATACCTCATTTCGTCAGACGCCTTCCACAAGTACCAGAGCCAGGCACAAGCTTCAGGGCCGGAGTCGGAGCCACCACTTGATCCTTACCAGCAGTCTGTTTATGGGTGGGATCCGGATGAGATGGCCAATCAGTGGCACCTAGAGGACGCTTCTCAGTACACAGGAGAGAGTAGCTTTGATCCGTGGCCATATACCAACTTAGGCCAAAAGCCTAAGCTTGGGGGAGTACGTGTTTCTCACCGACATTATTATTATCCACGGAGAATTATTTTGGAATATATAAAAAATACATGCGGAAAGTGAAGGAAATATGCCCTAGAGGCAATAATAAAGATGTTATTTGTATTTCCTTATATCATGATAAATGTCTTTTATTCATGCTAGAATTGTATTAACCGGAAACTTAGTACATGTGTGAATACATAGACAAAACAGTATGTCCCTAGTATGCCTCTACTAGACTAGCTCATTGATCAAAGATGGCTATGTTTCCTAGCCATAGACATGAGTTGTCATTTGATCAACGGGATCACATCATTAGGAGAATGATGTGATGGACTAGACCCATCCGTTAGCTTAGCACTATGATCGTTTAGTTTTAGTGCTATTGCTTTCTTCATGACTTATACATGTTCCTACGACTATGAGATTATGCAACTCCCGAATACCGTAGGAACACCTTGTGTGCTATCAAACGTCGCAACGTAACTGGGTGATCATAAAGATGATCTACAGGTGTCTCCGAAAGTGTTCGTGGTGTTGGCATAGATCAAGAATAGGATTTGTCACTCCGAGTGTCGGAGAGGTATCTCGGGGCCCTCTTTGGTAATACACATCATAATAGCCTTGCAAGCAAATGACTAATGAGTTAGTCACGAGATGATGTATTACAAAACGAGTAAAGAGACTTGCCGGTAACGAGATTGAACTAGGTATTGAGATACTGACGATCGAATCTCGGGCAAGTAACATACCGATGACAAAGGGAACAACGTATGTTGTTATGCGATTTGACCGATAAAGATCTTCGTAGAATATGTAAGAACCAATATGAGCATCCAGGTTCCGCTATTGGTTATTGACCGGAGATGAGTCTCGATCATGTCTACATAGTTCTCGAACCCGTAGGGTCCGCACGCTTAACGTTTGATGCCGATCGGTATTATGAGTTTTGATGTACCGAAGGTAGTTCGGAGTATCGGATGAGATCACGGACATGACGAGGAGTCTCGGAATGTCTGAGACGTAAAGATTGATATATTGGACGACTATATTCGAACACCGGAACTGTTCTGGAAAGTTTCGGAATTTACCGGAGTGCCCGGGGGGGGGGGGGGGGTTACCGGAACCCCCCGGGGGAAAGTTGGGCCTTAGTGGGCCATAGGGGAGAAAGAGGGCACCAGCCAGGAGGTGGCGCGCCCCCTCCCAAGGACAGTCCGAATTGGACTAGGGGAGGGGGGCGCGGCCCCCTCTTTCCTTCTCCTTCTCTCCCTCTCTTTCCTTCCCCTCTTGGTGATTCCTACTATGATTAGGATTGCAATCCTATTCCTAGTAGGATTGACTCTCTTCGTGCGCCATAGAGGGCCGGCCGGCCTCCCCCCTTGCTCCTTTATATACGGGGGCAGGGGGGCACCCTAGGACACACAAGTTGATCAGTTGATCTCTCCCAACCGTGTGCGGTGCCCCCCTCCACAGTAACACACCTCGGTCATATCGTTGCAGTGCTTAGGCGAAGCCCTGCGACGATAACTTCATCATATCTGTTACCACGCCGTCGTGCTGACGAAACTCTCCCGTGAAGCTCAACTGGACCAAGAGCTCGTGGGACGTCATCAAGCTGAACGTGTGCTGAACGCGGAGGTGCCGTATGTTCGGTATACACTACTACAGGGATTAGCTTTGGTAACACGTTTGGTGCTTGGATCGGTTGGATCGCGAAGAAGTTCGACTACATCAACCCCGTCACTAGACGCTTCCGCTCCCGGTCTTCGAGGGTACGTAGACACACTCTCCCCCTCGTTGCTATGCATCTAGTAGATAGATCTTGCGTGTTCGTAGGAAATTTTGGAAAATACTACGTTCCCCAACAGTGGCATCATGAGCCAGGTCTATGTGTAGATGATATGCACGAGTAGAACACAAGTGAGTTGTGGACGATACTAGTCATACTGCTTACTAGCATGTCATACTTTACTTCGGCGGTATTATGAGATGAAGCGGCCCGGACCGACATTACGCGTACGCTTACGCGAGACTTGTTTCACCGTTATGAGCACTCGTTGCTTAAAGGTGACTGGCGGGTGTCTGTCTCTCTCACTTTAGCTGAATCGAGTATGGCTACGCCCGGTCCTTGTGAAGGTTAAAACAGCACATACTTGATGAAACATCGTTGTGGTTTTTCTATGCGTAGGTAAGAACGGTTCTTGCTAAGCCCGTAGCAGCCACGTAAAACTTGCAACAACAAAGTAGAGGACGTCTAATTTGTTTTTGCAGGGCATGTTGTGATGTGATATGGTCAAGACATGATGAGTTATACGGTTTTGTATGAGATGATCATGTTTTGTAAAGTTATCGGCAACTGGCAGGAGCCATATGGTTGTCGTTTTATTGTATGAAATGCAATCGCCATGTAATTGCTTTACTTTATCACTAAGCGGTAGCGATAGTCGTAGAAGAAATAGTTAGCGAGACGACAACGATGCTACGATGGAGATCAAGGTGTCGCGCCGGTGACGAAGGTGATCATGATGGTGCTTTGGAGATGGAGATCAAAAGCACAAGATGATGATGGCCATATCATGTCACATATTTTGATTGCATGTGATGTTTATCTTATTATGCTTCTTATTTTGCTTAGTACGACGGTAGCAATATAAGATGATCCCTTACAAAATTTCAAGGTATAAGTGTTCTCCCTGAGTATGCACCGTTGCGAAAGTTCGTCGTGCCGAGACACCACGTGATGATCGGGTGTGATAAGCTCTACGTTCAAATACAACGGGTGTAAGCCAGTTTTGCACACGCAGAATACTCGGGTTAAACTTGACAAGCCTAGCATATGCAGATATGGCCTCAGAACACTGGAGACCGAAAGGTCGAGCATGAATCATATAGTAGATATGATCAACATAAGATTTTCACCATTGAAACTACTCCATCTCACGTGATGATTGGACATGGTTTAGTTGATTTGGATCACATGATCATTTAGATGACCGGAGGGATGTCTATCTAAGTGGGAGTTCTTTAAGTAATATGATTAATTTGAACTTTAATTTATCATGAACTTAGTCCTGATTGTTTTTGCATATCTATGTTGTTGTAGATCAATGGCCCGTGCTATCGTTCCTTTGAATTTTAATGCATTCCTAAAGAAAGCTAAGTTGAAAGATGATGGTAGCAATTACATGGACTGGGTCCGTAACTTTAGGATTATCCTCATTGCTGCACAGAAGAATTATGTCCTTGAAGCACCGCTAGGTGACAAGCCCCCTCCCGCTAATGTAGACGCTTTGAACGTCTGGCAGACGCGGTCTGATGACTACACGATAGTTCAGTGTGCCATGCTTTACGGCTTAGAACCGGGACTTCAACGACGTTTTGAACGTCATGGACCATATGAGATGTTCCAGGAGTTGAGGTTAATATTTCAAGCAAATGCCCGAATTGAGAAATATGAGATTTCCAATAAGTTCTATAGCTGCAAGATGGAGGAGAATAGTCCTATCAGTGAACACTTGCTCAGAATGTCTGGGTACTACAATCATATGACTCAACTTGGTTGCAAAGTTGACGAGGATAGTGTTATTGATAGAGTTCTTCAATCACTGTCACCAAGCTATAAAGACTTCGTGATGAACTATAATATGCAAGGGATGCAGAAAACAATTCCCGAGCTCTTCGCTATGCTCAAAGCGGCGGAGGTTGAAATAAAAAAGGAGCATCAAGTGTTGATGGTTAACAAGACCACTAGTTTCAAGAAAAAGGGCAAGGGAAAGAAGGGGAACTTCAAGAAGAATAGCAAGACAGTTGCTACTCCCACGAAGAAACCCAAGTCTGGAGCCAAGCCTGAAACTAAGTGCTTCTACTGCAAGGGGACTGGGCACTGGAAGCGGAACTGCCCCAAGTATTTGGCGGATAAGAAGGATGGCAAGGTGAACAAAGGTATATGTGATATACATGTTATTGATCTGTACCTTACTAATGCTCATAGTAGTACCTGGGTATTTGATACCGGTTCGGTTGCTAATATTTGTAACTCGAAACAGGGACTACAGATTAAACGAAGATTGGCTAAGGACGAGGTGACGATGCGCGTGAGAAATGGTTCCAAAGTCGATGTGATCGCCGTCGGCACGCTACCTCTACATCTACCTTCGGGATTAGTTTTAGACCTAAATAATTGTTATTTGGTGCCAGCGTTAAGCATGAACATTATATCTGGATCTTGTTTGTTGCAAGACGGTTATTCATTTAAATCAGAGAATAATGGTTGTTCTATTTTTATGAATAATATCTTTTATGGTCATGCACCCTTGAAGAGTGGTCTATTCTTGTTGGATCTCGATTGTAGTGATACACATATTCATAATATTGAAGCCAAAAGATGCAAGGTTAATAATGATATTGCAACCTATTTGTGGCACTGCCGTTTAGGTCATATTGGTGTAAAACGCATGAAGAAACTCCATGGTGATGGACTTTTGGAATCACTTGATTATGAATCACTTGGTGCTTGTGAACCATGCCTCATGGGCAAGATGACTAAAACTCCGTTCTCCGGAATTGTGGAGCGAGCAACAGATTTTTTGGAAATCATACATACTGATGTATGCGGACCAATGAGTGTTGAAGCTCGCGGCGCGTATCGTTATTTTCTGACCTTCACTGATGATTTGAGCAGATATGGGTATATCTACTTAATGAAGCACAAGTCTGAAACATTTGAAAAGTTCAAAGAATTTCAGAGTGAAGTAGAGATTCATCGTAACAAGAAAATAAAGTTTCTACGATCTGATCGTGGAGGTGAATATTTGAGTTACGAGTTTGGTCTTCATTTGAAACAATGTGGAATAGTTTCACAACTCACGCCACCTGGAACACCACAGCGTAATGGTGTGTCCGAACGTCATAACCGTACTTTATTGGATATGGTGCGATCTATGATGTCTCTTACCGATTTACCACTATCGTTTTGGGGTTATGCTTTAGAGACAGCTACATTCACGTTAAATAGGACACCATCTAAATCCGTTGAGACGACGCCTTATGAACTATGGTTTGGCAAGAAACCAAAGTTGTCGTTTCTTAAAGTTTGGGGCTGCGATGCTTATGTGAAAAAGCTTCAGCCTGATAAGCTCGAACCCAAGTCGGAAAAATGTGTCTTCATAGGATACCCAAAAGAGACTATTGGGTACACCTTCTATCACAGATCCGAAGGCAAACTATTCATTGCTAGAATGGATCCTTTCTAGAGAAGGAGTTTCTCTCGAAAGAAGTGAGTGGGAGGAAAGTAGAACTTGATGAGGTAATTGTACCTTCTCCCGAATTGGAAAGTGGAACATCACAGAAACTAGTTCCAGTGATTCCTACACCAATTAGTGAGGAAGCTAATGATGATGATCATGAAACTTCAGACCAAGTTTCTGCTGAATGTCGTAGATCAACCAGAGTATGTTCCGCACCAGAGTGGTATGGTAACCCAGTTCTGGAAGTCATGTTACTAGACCATGATGAACCTACGAACTATGAAGAAGCGATGATGAGCCCAGATTCCGCAAAATGGCTTGAAGCCATGAAATCTGAGATGGGATCCATGTATGAGAACAAAGTGTGGACTTTGGTTGACTTGCCCGATGATCGGCAAGCCATCGAAAATAAATGGATCTTCAAGAGGAAGACCGACACAGACGGTAATGTTACTGTTTACAAAGCTCGACTTGTTGCGAAAGGGTTTCAACAAGTTCAAGGAGTTGACTACGATGATACTTTCTCACCTGTAGCGATGCTTAAGTCTGTTCGAATCATGTTAGCAATTGCCGCATTTTATGATTATGAAATCTGGCAAATGGACGTCAAAACTGCATTCCTGAATGGATATCTCAAAGAAGAGTTGTATATGATGCAACCAGCAGGTTTTGTCGATCCAAAAGGTGCTAACAAAGTGTGCAAGCTCCAGCGATCCATCTATGGACTGGTGCAAGCATCTCGGAGTTGGAATATACGCTTTGATGAGGTGATCAAAGCATATGGTTTTATACAGACTTTTGGAGAAGCCTGTATTTACAAGAAAGTGAGTGGGAGCTCTGTAGCATTTCTGATATTATATGTGGATGACATATTTTTGATTGGAAATGAAACAGAATTTCTGGATAGCATAAAAGGATAATTGAATAAGAGTTTTTCAATGCAAAAGACCTCGGTGAAGCTGCTTACATATTAGGCATCAAGATCTATAGAGATAGATCAAAACGCTTAATTGGACTTTCACAGAGCACATACCTTGATAAAGTTTTGAAGAAGTTCAAAATGGATCAGTCAAAGAAAGGGTTCTTGCCTGTGTTACAAGGTATGAAGTTGAGTAAGACTCAATGCCCGACCACTACAGAAGATAGAGAGAAAATGAAAGTCATTCCCTATGCCTCAGCCATAGGATCTATCATGTATGCAATGCTGTGTACCAGACCTGATGTGTGCCTTGCTATAAGTCTAGCAGGGAGGTACCAAAGTAATCCAGGAGTGGGTCACTGGACATCGGTCAA
This sequence comes from Secale cereale, assembly GCA_902687465.1. Classification (NCBI taxonomy): domain Eukaryota; kingdom Viridiplantae; phylum Streptophyta; class Magnoliopsida; order Poales; family Poaceae; genus Secale; species Secale cereale. The sequence continues at coordinate 766,371,971 of LR738713.1, forward strand.
GAACATCCTGAAATACCTGAAAAGGACAAAGGATATGTTTCTCGTGTATGGAGGTGACAAAGAGCTCATCGTAAACGGTTACATCGATTCTAGCTTTGACACTGATCCGGATGACTCTAAGTCACAAACCGGATATGTATTTTTATTGAACGGTGGAGCTGTCAGTTGGTGCAGTTCCAAGCAGAGCGTCGTGGCGGGATCTACGTGTGAAGCGGAATACATAGCTGCTTCGGAAGCAGCAAATGAAGGAGTCTGCATGAAGGAGTTCATATCTGATCTAGGTGTAATACCTAGTGCATCGGGTCCAATGAAAATCTTTTGTGACAACACTGGAGCAATAGCCTTGGCGAAGGAATCCAGGTTTCACAAGAGAGCAAAGCACATCAAAAGACGCTTTAATTCCATCCACGATCTAGTCAAGGAGGGAGACATAGAGATTTGCAAGATACATACGGATCTGAATGTTGCAGACCCGTTGACTAAGCCTCTTCCGCGAGCAAAACATGATCAGCACCAAGACTCCATGGGTGTTAGGATCATTACTTTGTAATCTAGATTATTGACTCTAGTTCAAGTGGGAGACAGAAGGAAATATGCCCTAGAGGCAATAATAAAGATGTTATTTGTATTTCCTTATATCATGATAAATGTCTTTTATTCATGCTGGAATTGTATTAAGCGGAAACTTAGTACATGTTGAATACATAGACAAAATAGTATGTCCCTAGTATGCCTCTACTAGACTAGCTCATTGATCAAAGATGGCTATGTTTCCTAGCCATAGACATGAGTTGTCATTTGATCAGCAGGATCACATCATTACGACAATGATGTGATGGACTAGACCCATCCGTTAGCTTAGCACTATGATCGTTTAGTTTTACTGCTATTGCTTTCTTCATGACTTATACATGTTCCTATGACTATGAGATTATGCAACTCCCGAATACCGTAGGAACACCTTGTGTGCTATCAAATGTCACAACGTAACAGGGTGATCATAAAGATGCTCTACAGGTGTCTCCGAAAGTGTTCGTGGTGTTGGCATAGATCAAGAATAGGATTTGTCACTCCGAGTGTCGGATAGGTATCTCTGGGCCCTCTCGGTAATACACACCATAATAAGCCTTGCAAGCAAATGACTAATGAGTTAGTCACGAGATGATGTATTACGGAATGAGTAAAGAGACTTGCCGGTAACGATATTGAACTAGGTATTGAGATACCGACGATTGAATCTCGGGCAAGTAACATACCGATGACAAAGGGAACAACATATGTTGTTATGCGGTTTGACCGATAAAGATCTTCGTAGAATATGTAGGAACCAATATGAGCATCCAGGTTCCGCTATTGGTTATTGACCGGAGACGAGTCTCGATCATGTCTACATAGTTCTCGAACCCGTAGGGTCCGCACGCTTAACGTTTGATGACGATCGGTATTACGAGTTTATGAGTTTTGATGTACCAAATGTAGTTCGGAGTCCCGGATGAGATCACGGACATGACGAGGAGTCTCGGAATGTCCGAGACGTAAAGATTGATATATTGGACGACTATATTCGAACACCGGAAGTGTTGTGGAAAGTTTCGGAATTTACCGGAGTGTCGGGGGGGTTACCGGAACCCCCCGGGGGAAAGTTTGGCCTTAGTGGGCCATAGGGGAGAAAGAGGGCAGTAGCTAGGAGGTGGCGCGCACCCTCCCAAGGGCAGTCCGAATTGGACTATGGGAGGGGGGCGCGGTCCCCTCTTTCCTTCTCCTTCTCTCCCTCTCTTTCCTTCCCCTCTTGGTGATTCCTACTAGGAATAGGATTGCAATCCTATTCCTAGTAGGATTGCCTCTCCTAGCGTGCCATAGAGGGCCGGCCGGCCTCCCCCTTGCTCCTTTATATACGGGGGCAGGGGGCACCCTAGGACACACAAGTTGATCAGTTGATCTCTCCCAACCGTGTGTGGTGCCCCCCTCCACAGTAACACACCTCGGTCATATCGTTGCAGCGCTTAGGCAAAGCCCTGCGACGGTAACTTCATCATATCTATCACCACGCCGGCGTGCTGACGAAACTCTCCCGTGAAGCTCAACTGGATCAAGAGCTCGTGGGATGTCATCAAGCTGAACGTGTGCTGAACGCGGAGGTGCCGTATGTTCGGTACTTGATCGGTTGGATCGCGAAGAAGTTCGACTACATCAACCGCCTCACTAGACGCTTCCGCTCCCGGTGTACGAGGGTACGTAGACACACTCTCCCCCTCGTTGGTATGCATCTAGTAGATAGATCTTGCGTGTTCGTAGGAAAATTTTGAAAATACTACGTTCCCCAACAGAAAGATCCAAGCCAGGGGGCCCACACCCTGTCCACGAGGGTGGGGGGGCGCGCCCCCTGCCTCGTGGGCCCCCTGTTGCTCCACCGACGTACCCCCGGACTCCATATATTCACTTTCGGGGAGAAAAAAATTAGAGAGGAAGAATTATCGCGTTTTACGATAAGGAGCCGCCGCCAAGCCCTAATCTCTCTCAGGAGGGCTGATCTGGAGTCCGTTCGGGGCTCCGGATAGGGGAGATCGTCGCCATCGTCATCATCAACCTTCCTCCATCACCAATTCCATGATGCTCACCACCATGCGTGAGTAATCCCATCGTAGGCCTGCTGGACGGTGATGAGTTGGATGAGATTTACCATGTAATTGAGTTAGTTTTGTTAGGGTTTGATCTCTAGTATCCACTATGTTCTAAGATTGATGTTGCTATGACTTTGCCATGCTTAATGCTTGTCACTAGGGCCCGAGTGCCATGATTTCAGATCTGAACCTATTATGTTTTCATGAATATATGTGTGTTCTTGATCCTATCTTGCAAGTCAATGGTCACCTACTATGTGTTATGATCCGGCAACCCCGAAGTGACAACAATCGGGACCACTCCTGGTGATGACCGTAGTTTGAGGACTTCATGTATTCACTATGTGTTAATGCTTTAGTCCGGTACTCTATTAAAAGGAGGCCTTAATGTCCCTTAGTTTCCACTAGGACCCCGCTGCCACGGGAGGGTAGGACAAAAGATGTCATGCAAGTTCTATTCCATAAGCACGTATGACTATATTCGGAATACATGCCTACATTACATTGATGAACTAGAGCTAGTTCTTTGTCACCCTAGGTTATAACTATTACATGAGGAATCACATCCAACATAATTCTCCATCTCCGATCCAATGCCTACGAGCTTTTCACATATTGCTTGTTGTTTATTTACTTTTCCGCTGCTGCTATTACAAAAACTACAAAAACACTACCATTACTTTTATTGCTGTCACCACTATTTCCATATTAATTACCTTGCTACTAAATTACCTTGCTGCAAATACTAAGTTTCCAGGTGTGGTTGAATTGACAACTCAGCTGATAATACTTAAGAGTATTCTTTGGCTCCCCTTCTGTCGAATCAATAAATTTGGGTTGAATACTTAACCCTTGAAAACTTTTGCGATCCCCTACACTTGTGGGTTATCAACGGCAACTGCTGTTGCTGCTGCAGCGGCATGGTGGGGCGATGGAGGGCGCAGGTGGTGGCGGCTGCCATGGTTGCTGATGCGACCCCATGATGGTGGAGAAGGGGGCGGGCGACTGCGGGGCATAGGGCCCTGTGACGAAGGTGCGGATGCCCGCAACCGCCTGAGTGAGGTCCCAGAGCGCACCCGTCATCTCTTCCGGGGTGAGGGCGATGGGGGCGGACACCGGCGGCAGCCAGTCGGCAGAGGTATAATGCCCAGGATGGGACTATATCTCCTACGTGTCGAGGCACGACTTAAAGATATAAGCCCATTCTGGAATGATCTCAAGTTTGGTATCTTTGCACGACTCATGTAAAAGAGGGATTAAAATGCAAAAGGAGATAGTTGGCTTACACTCACCACTTCACACAATACATTACATAAACAATCATCATTCGAAACATCACAACCCATCTAAGGGTAAGATCCAAAAGACAAGATACCAAACATAACGTTAAACCACAGTTCTAGATCGAATCCTAGTAGAAACCACTACTAATCGTCGAAAAATGTCACAAGTATACGGCCACTCTCTTCATCGAGCTCCCAGAAGTACTGCTCATCTCCTGCATCATTCTCGGCTGAACCTGCATCAGGTGTTGTAGTATCTGTGAGCCACGAGGACTCAGCAATCCCATAACCATGGGTATCAAGACTAGCAAAGCTTTATGGGTAGGGAGAGGTAAGGTGGTGAGGTTGCAGCAGCGACTAAGCATAATATGGTGGCTAACTTACGAGTACCAGAATAAGATGAGCATCTACGCAAATGGTCGCAAAAGTAGTGATCGCTAAAGATCCTGAACTACATACGAGTCAAACATAACCCCACCGTGTTCTCTTCTCAAAGTGAAAAGAGACAGTCACGGTTACTCACACAGTTGTGTGTTTTACTTCGGATCCTCTGTCAAGTTTTCTACAACCGGACATTAACAAATTCCAATCTGCCACATAACCGCGGACACGGCTTTCGAAAGATCATAACCCTGCAGGGGTGTCCCAACTTAGCCCATCACAAGCTCTCACGATTAGCTGAAGTGATAAATATAATATCATCACCCCTTATCTTAGGGAAATCCGATCAGGCTCGGTATCCCGGTAGCACAAGACATTTCGACAATGGTAAAACAAGTCCAGCAAGACCTCCCGGTGTGTCGACACCCTGATAGTAGCCGCGCGTATCTCGTCTCAGGCCACGACCGGATGGGTGATCCTACAGGTAAAACCAAACCTCGAGTTTCCCCGTGGTGGCCCTGCATAACCCCCGTTTGGGACCAACACCATCAACACTGGCCCCCCCTGCTATGTAGAATTAAGAACCCGAGGGTGCGACCCCCTATGCAAATTAATTAATTATTTAAGTTGTTATTATGAGGCAAATTAAAACCAATGTTGGGCCTTGATGGAGGAGTTTTATTCAAAGTCGAACTATCAAGGGGTCCCCATCCACCCATCGTGTAAGGAACGCAAAATCAAGGAACATAATGCCGGTTTATCGGCGCCTAAGGTGGCATGAGTGGAACAAAACACCGAGCAAAAGGCCAAGCCTTCCACCCATGCCCAGTATATAGGTGTGTTATTAATAATAATAGATATTGTGATATTCCAACAACAAGTTCCCTCCTGGAACGAACTTCATCTTCACCTGCAACTAACAACGCTATAAGAGGGGCTGAGCAAGCGGGTAACATAGCCAAACAGTGGTTTTGCTAGGAAGGTGTCAAAGGTTAGATGTTTCATGGCAACAAGGAGAGGCTGACATAAAAGATGGGTAGCGCAACATGTAACGATAGCATCGAGACAACTAAGCATGGCAATGGTAGTAAAGGTATCCAAGGGTATGATAATCTTGCCTGGGATTCCGCAAGGGAGAAGAACAAGTCCATGAAGTAGACGGAGCAACATAGTCGAGCGAATCCTCACAACTCCGGAACGAAACCGAAGCTAACAAGAGAAGCAACCGGAAAGAAGCAAACAACACGGTAAACACACAATCATAAGCATGTCATACGAGGCACATCCAAGTATGATGCATGTCCGGTTTAAATGCATGGCATGGCAAAGTGCACAAACAAGTTCTACAAGTTAAGTGGAGCTCAATATGCAATGAGTTGCATATTGACGAAACACCACATTTTAATTATTTAATTGACTCTCGATTATTTACAAGACAAGGTTAAATGTTTGTTAACATGGCAAGAGGTGAAGCAAAACAAACTACCTATTAAGACATTTTAAATGAGGCCGGAAGATAACAACAACAATTCCGGGAAAATCCCCATGTGCATGTTTAGCAAATTTTTTAAGCAAACAACAATTCACACCTTTTAATGTTGTTAACATGATGCAGATGACATGATCAAGTTTTATGCAAGTTTATTAAAAGTTGACATGAAGATGATAAGGAGTATTGTCACCGTGGTGGAAGAAAGGGTGCCACGACAACAAACCGAAAATGATGCAACGCAACATCTCGGTTCCGGTAACTCATTGAGAGACCGGTGCAAAAGATAAGGTGGCGTGAGCGAGCGAAACAAGATGAAAGGTGGGGTGATCCCATCACCGGGTTCCCACGAGTCGGCGACGAGGCAACCGAGGAACATGACAAAAGACGATTCGGGCACAACGGGCACGGAGCACACAAGTGGAGCATCTCATACAACACATGCATTCCACGGGTCATCGTCTCGGTGTTATACCTTCGAAACACTCGTTTCGGGGCGGTTCGAGTCGTCGAGGGACGTAGTGGTAGTAGTGGAAGTAGTGGTACACGGGTCTTGGTCTCGCGTCGATCTTGCCAAAAACCTGCTGGACCCAAAACAACAACACGAGGCCGACGAAGAAGCACAGCAACAGCAGCAAAACAAACACGGCACGGAGGATGCTCGGGCGACTCTTGGCGACGGGGCCGACACGCTGGCTGCCTTGCTGGAGAGGAGGCGCTCCTGGCCGGCCCTGGCGAGGGAGAGCGGCGAGGTCAGAGGGGAGGCCTTGGCGAGGCGGCCGGCTGCGTCCTGCGAGGGGAGATCGAGCTGGCTTCGGTTCCTCGTCCCCTTGCAGACGAGGCGATGCAGGAGGCTGGGGACGAGGGAGTTGGCGAGGACGGGCGGGGCGGCTCCTGCCTTGGCGACGGAGGGGCCGGATCCTGGCCTGCCCGCGGGAGCAACGGCGCGGCAGGGAACAGGCGCGTTGGGCCGGAGGGAGGCGCGCTGGGGCGCTGCGCGCTGGAGAGGAGGACGGAGTCCAGCGGAACGGCGAAGGGAGGCCGCTCGGGCCTGAGGGATCGGGCAAAGGGAGCGACGCGAGGGGGGATCGGGATGAGGGCTCGGGATCGAGGGGGTTCGGCGAGAGGAGCGAGAGGATAGCGAGGGAGATCGATGGGGACTGGGTGCGGCGCTCGGTGGAACGAGGAGAGGAATCGAGGGGTGAGGGGGTTCGGCTAGGGTTAGGGGAAAGATGGGCCTCGGGCCAGATGGAGAGGGAGGCTGAGGCCCAAAGGAGGGAGGCTGAGGCTGGGTCAACGGGCCTAGCAGCTGATGGGCTGCAGCTGGAGGGCAGGTGCGGCTGGGCCGCCGGCTGCTCTTCTCCTATGCCATTTTCCAAATAAAACAGAAAACCACAAAGGAAAAGAAACGAAAGGGGGAGTTAGGAATAGACTTAGGGCATAGGGTAAATTCCCTGGACTCAAAAAAATGTAAGGAATTTAATTAAAATTGCTGGAGGGTTTTTGTAAGAACCTCGATAAACGAGAAAAGAAATATAGGGAAGGTTTTTGACGATGAAACTAGAATTAAGAGGCAAGGGGAAATATATGCAAGTGTGTTGGGTTATTCCGAAGCAATGGAATAATTAATATAGCTCCCTAATAATATTGAGAGGCTTTGATATGTTATAAAGAGAAGATATCCTTCCCTCAATTTAAATGGACCGAAGGTCCACACAATTTATTTAGGTTGAGATGCAATATTAATGACATGATGGCATGATGACATGATGCAATGCAAAAATAAATAACACAAGCACAAAAGCAACACACGGAAGAACCCGGAACATCTGGAATCTTCTGGAATCTTCTGGGACGTCGGTCTTCGGGCGTCACAACTCTCCCACACTAACAGAGGATCTCGACCCGAGATCCTAGAGATAGCACCGGGTAAAAACGGAAAAGAAGAGGTAAAACAAAGTTGCTTCTTTGACAAACGAGGGAAACCAAAGAACCTTGAGAGGTTAGACAAGTTGAACAAGAAGACAATGGAGATGAACGACGTTAGGAGCACTCCGGTAAAAGGAGGAACAATGAACATTATGAGAACCTTGAAGGTTGAAAGACATGAAACAAGAGCTCACAGATGACAAAAGAATATGAAACTGCAAGGGTACAACCAAGGAATCCGAATGACAGAATTTGGACAGCACTCCGTCTGAAAATCGAAGGAATTAACATGAGCTTGAGGAGATTGAATGATACTTGATGAAATCAACAGCACATTGCCTCCGAAACAATTAAAAGAATGGCACAAGGGGTAAGAAAGAATTCAGATAGCACTCCGGTTAAAAAGATAGGCAAAACTTGACAAGATGAGAGAACTAGAATGGAGGACACAACACTCCTGTTAAAAAGACAAGCAAGGGAGAATATGATCTCGATAAAAAACGAGATGATGGTCAAAGAGAGCAATATCACAAAGCCTCCGGAATGAAAGAATAGCATATAATTCAATGAAAGAATTGAACGGAGAAGGAAATGACAACTTCTCCCACGAATGAATTAGGAAATCCTCCTTACAAAGAAGGGTTGAACGGAGTTGTTGGAAAAATCAACAGCAAAAGAATAAGCTTGAAGTGGGCTTATGGAATTCATCTCAAAATTATGAGGTGACAACCAGCCACTGACGAAAACATTTGATTGGATTGAGATTAATGACAAGATGAAAACTTATTTCACCGGAATGATAAATGAAGAACTTGGGTCATTTATAAGCACCATAATACCACAATCCTTAGGGAAAGCTTTTAGGTGAATTATAACCCAAGATGACTCCAACGAATAATTGAAGGGTTGAAAAGATCTCCTGAACAAGGAAAAATGATGGTTTTAATTATCTCATTCTTGACAACTCGTGAATCATGAAAGATGAAGGAATTGCCAAAATGACATAACACCATCTGAAAAGATAAGGAAGAAAGGATTGCAATTGGAAAGCATGATGAAGAATGCTTGAGCTCCAACAAGAATCTTGACGAAGACTTCGAGGATGAATTAAATGATGATGAACCACCATGAGAACTCCGGTAATGAAAGCAGGAGAAGTGAAAGATGAAAAGAATAAGATTCAAGGCCTGCGATGAATTAGATGGAGCTTGAAATGATATAATTGAAATAACATGGAGCTCCGGAAAACAAGATGAAGAATTTAGAACCGAGAATATGATATGATGAACAAGCTCCAGACAAAAGAATTAAATCACCTTGAAGGAATAAGAATAAGAATTATGTCATGCATATCCTTCACCAATTTAAAATGATGACAACCAAAGGATTTGGCATACTACTTATTCTCGTTGGAAAGGATTAAGAGAGATCTCGCACAAGCTTGGGTAAATCTTCAACGAACCACCGGTAGGATTATGAAAAGAACGAGTGAAATAAAACGATAACAAGGAAGAGTAATCTTGAATGAACCACCGTAAGAATTGAAATTGAGTGAATATAAAAGAATGAATCACCAGGAAGAATAGGGAGACGAACGAAGAGACATCAATGAAGAATATTTGGAGGACGAAGTTGAAAACTGAGAACGAAGAAATCTTCTGAAATGATGGCCTTCGGAGGATCACAATAGGAAAGAATTCATGAAATGCTTCGGATGGGTATAAAAAGAATTCCTCATAATCGAAACAATAATGAGGATGGCATGAAGCTAGAACCACGAATCTTCAAGAGAACGGACCAAGATTAAGAGAAACACTTCTCCGGTCTTCAAATGTTGAGAATGAAGACGAGAAAATGCCATGAAGAATTTTGAGATACTCCGGACGAATGACAAGAGGAAGCTGGAGCTAAAGATGGAAATAATTGAAAACAAGCTTGGAGAAGGCATGTGACTGATGGAAATCATTCTTATGTCACACTTTGGAAAGAATTTGAGTATAACTCCAGAAAAATTAAAAGAGTCAGGTAAGATCCTGGAAAAAGACCTGTGGGTTAGGGCCCACTATAGAAATCACCGTTGAAAAAGATTGCTTAAGAGATATTGCACCGGTTGAATTAAATGGCTTGAATAAGATAACAATCCTCAAAAAATAGCTTGAACGGATTAAGAATGGAATTATGAATCTTCTGAGACATCTTGAACACTCCGGATATGAATAGCGAGAGGAGAATGATTAATTGGTGCACCGAAATAATAAAGCATTGTGAAATGAGGAAAAAGGATAAGATCAACACCGAAATCTTGAATTACATCCACCGGCAGAATATTAGAATTAAGAATGATGAACTTGAAACTCTTGAGCATCTTCACGATAAATCACCGGATAAGAACATAGAAGGAAAAGAATGAGGAAATATCTCATGAATAAATGGATATTTCATTTAGAATTTCTGAATCCAAGAAGAAGAAGGGTGGGAGGGTGGGGAAAACAAAACAACTTGAGACGAACAAAATGGACACCGGTTGAAAAGGAATTTAACATGACCATCTTGATGATCAAGAAGGATTAGTACTCCCATAGAAATATGAGAACACCGATTAAGAAAGGTATGGAATCAACATTTGACATCGAAGCAACTCGAATACCAGAGTCAAAACGAAACAAAGGATAGATGTGTTTATGAAGAAGATTATGTAGCAACATATCTATCCGAACAGAGAATTGAACGAATGAATTTCCTAGGTACATCAACTTGATGAGAAGCCACTTGGAAGAACAAAAGTAAATAAAAAGGAACAAGGAACAGATAGAACAAATACAAGATAGAAGTTTCGTTCGACATCTTCGTGCTGAAAGCTCATGGAACGTGTTACAAAAGGGTTTTGCAATCCCCGGATCAGCATAGCCAAGGACCCTTTAAGATGCAACTCCCGATCGGAACAAGCCCATAAAACCACTTCACTCAATGTAGAACCCCGAACTTCATATCATGCACTCGTTGGAAGAATGCCTAGAACTACTAGATGAACCCACCTATTAATTTCCGAAAGTTTCCAGTTATGCAATCAGGTGTTGGGGATACAGGGGAAGCACCGCACACTCAACTCTAATCCTACATCCAGCTGTATCCATCCTTCAACACATAACCAGTTATGTCCGGAAACCGTTTACCTCGGACCTTCGAAACGCATCCACTATACAAGCTATGGCAATACTCTCGAACTACCTCCCCAGTACTGGGTGATGTCGGGGTTATCTTGCCACTAACCGCATAGGAGAGTTTTCGATGTCGGCCGTCTTAAGTATTCTAGTACTGCCGCGATGGATTTGTGACGACAACACCTCGGAGCTCAACTCCCCGGGACACTGCCACAACCCCTAATGACAGGAGGCATCGAGAACAATGTTCTCGTCACAAAGACATCGGGACAATCCAAACAATACTCGCGAGATCCTAAAAAAAATTTGGTGCAATTTTGAAAGTAGAAGAGGCAAGAGTAGTCGTCAGGAATCCTCACCAGAGTGAAAAGGGATGAGGAGCAAAAGAAATCCTACTCTCCGATATATATATAGGACTCAAAACATTTTCAAGTGTGTGTCTAGACTCAACCGTCAACGATTCGATCAATCAGTGGGGGCTTCTAGGTCGGAGAAGGCTCTGAATACCAACTTATAATGCCCAGGATGGGACTATATCTCCTACGTGTCGAGGCACGACTTAAAGATATAAGCCCATTCTGGAATGATCTCAAGTTTGGTATCTTTGCACGACTCATGTAAAAGAGGGATTAAAATGCAAAAGGAGATAGTTGGCTTACACTCGCCACTTCACACAATACATTACATAAACAATCATCATTCGAAACATCACAGCCCATCTAAGGGTAAGATCCAAAAGACAAGATACCAAACATAACGTTAAACCACAGGTCTAGATCGAATCCTAGTAGAAACCACTACTAATCGTCGAAAAACGTCACAATTATACGGCCACTCTCTTGATCGAGCTCCCAGAAGTACTGCTCATCTCCTGCATCATTCTCGGCTGAACATGCATCTGGTGTTGTAGTATCTGTGAGCCACGAGGACTCAGCAATCCCATAACCATGGGTATCAAGACTAGCAAAGCTTTATGGGTAGGGAGAGGAAAGGTGGTGAGGTTGCAACAGCGACTAAGCATAATATGGTGGCTAACTTACGAGTACCAGAATAAGATGAGCATCTACGCAAACGGTCGCAAAAGTAGTGATCGCTAAAGATCCTGAACTACATACGAGTCAAACATAACCCCACCGTGTTCTCTTCTCAAAGTGAAAAGAGACAGTCACGGTTACTCACACAGTTGTGTGTTTTACTTCGGATCCTCTGTCAAGTTTTCTACAACCGGACATTAACAAATTCCAATCTGCCACATAACCGCGGGCACGGCTTTCGAAAGATCATAACCCTGCAGGGGTGTCCCAACTTAGCCCATCACAAGCTCTCACGATTAGCTGAAGTGATAAATATAATATCATCACCCCTTATCTTAGGGAAATCCGATCAGGCTCGGTATCCCGGTAGCACAAGACATTTCGACAATGGTAAAACAAGTCCAGCAAGATCTCCCGGTGTGTCGACACCCTGATAGTAGCCGCGCGTATCTCGTCTCAGGCCACGACCGGATGGGTGATCCTACAGGTAAAACCAAACCTCGAGTTTCCCCGTGGTGGCCCCGCATAACCCCCGTTTGGGACCAACACCATCAGCACTGGCCCCCCTGCTATGTAGAATTAAGAACCTGAGGGTGCGACCCCCTATGCAAATTAATTAATTATTTAAGTTGTTATTATGAGGCAAATTAAAACCAATGTTGGGCCTTGCTGGAGGAGTTTTATTCAAAGTCGAACTGTCAAGGGGTCCCCATCCACCCATCGTGTAAGGAACGCAAAATCAAGGAACATAATGCCGGTTTATCGGCGCCTAAGGTGGCATGAGTGGAACAAAACACCGAGCAAAAGGCCAAGCCTTCCACCCATGCCCAGTATATAGGTGTGTTATTAATAATAATAGATATTGTGATATTCCAACAACAAGTTCCCTCCTGGAACGAACTTCATCTTCACCTGCAACTAACAACGCTATAAGAGGGGCTGAGCAAGCGGGTAACATAGCCAAACAGTGGTTTTGCTAGGAAGGTGTCAAAGGTTAGAGGTTTCATGGCAACAAGGAGAGGCTGGCATAAAAGATGGGTAGCGCGACATGTAACGATAGCATCGAGACAACTAAGCATGGCAATGGTAGTAAAGGTATCCAAGGGTATGATCATCTTGCCTGGGATTCCGCAAGGGAGAAGAACAAGTCCATGAAGTAGACGGAGCAACATAGTCGAGCGAATCCTCACAACTCCGGAACGAAACCGAAGCTAACAAGAGAAGCAACCGGAAAGAAGCAAACAACACGGTAAACACACAATCATAAGCATGTCATACGAGGCACATCCAAGTATGATGCATGTCCGGTTTAAATGCATGGCATGTCAAAGTGCACAAACAAGTTCTACAAGTTAAGTGGAGCTCAATATGCAACGAGTTGCATATTGACGAAACACCACATTTTAATTATTTAATTGACTCTCGATTATTTACAAGACAAGGTTAAATGTTTGTTAACATGGCAAGAGGTGAAGCAAAACAAACTACCTATTAAGACATTTTAAATGAGGCCGGAAGATAACAAAACAATTCCGGGAAAATCGCCATGTGCATGTTTAGCAATTTTTTTAAGCAAACAACAATTCACACCTTTTAATGTTGTTAACATGATGCGGATGACATGATCAAGTTTTATGCAAGTTTATTAAAAGTTGACATGAAGATGATAAGGAGTATTGTCACCGTGGTGGAAGAAAGGGTGCCACGGCAACAAACTGAAAATGATGCAACGCAACATCTCGGTTCCGGTAACTCGTTGAGAGACCGGTGCAAAAGATAAGGTGGCGTGAGCGAGCGAAACAAGATGAAAGGTGGGGTGATCCCGTCACCGGGTTCCCACGAGTCGGCGACGAGGCAACCGAGGAACATGACAAAAGACGATTCGGGCACAACGGGCACGGAGCACACAAGTGGAGCATCTCATACAACACATGCATTCCACGGGTCATCGTCTCGGGGTTATACCTTCGAAACACTCGTTTCGGTGTGGTTCGAGTCGTCGAGGGACGTAGTGGTAGTAGTGGAAGTAGTGGTACACGGGTCTTGGTCTCGCGTCGATCTTGCCAAAAACCTGCTGGACCCAAAACAACAACACGAGGCCGACGAAGAAGCACAGCAGCAGCAGCAAAACAAACACGGCACGGAGGATGCTCGGGCGACTCTTGGCGACGGGTGATGTCTACACACGCTTCTACTCTTGTAGACTATGTTGGGCCTCCAAGCGCAGAGGTTTGTAGGACAGTAGCAATTTCCCTCAAGTGGATGACCTAAGGTTTATCGAACTCAGGGAAGTAGAGGTTGAAGATGGTCTCTCTCAAGCAACCCTGCAACTAAGATACAAGAAGTCTCTTGTGTCCCCAACACACCTAATACAACTAGGAGTTGTATAGGTGCACTAGTTCGGCGAAGAGATGTTAAATGGCAAGTGATATGGATGGCAAAACAAAGTAATATAAATCTGTAATAAAAAGTGCAGCAAGCAAACAAGTGGTAAACGTGAGCACAAATGGTATTGCAATGGTGGAAACAAGGCCTAGGGTTCATACTTTCACTAGTGGCAACTCCCAACAACATTAACATAATCGAATCACATGATATTTCCCATAAAACATGCAATGGAGACGCACCCGGAGGTCATTCCTTCGTGGTCAAGAGAGGACGAGAATTATGTAGGGCTACAAAAGCACACCTCAAAGTTCGTAGTTCTCAATCTAAGGATTTCCCAATGTCACCGCGGCCATCCAAAGAGAGTCCCACAATCACCACAACATATCTAAATGATAGTCAAAGACAAGCACCAAGAGACTCTCAATCTTCAATCAACACACAAGAGAGGAAATCACTCATGAAAATATTTTTCTAATCCATGTCTAATAGACCGCTGTCACCTTGGTCTCGGGGATTATACTAGATAAAGACAAGTGAGTACATCAATCCAATACATAGAGGAAGGGGAAATATCATGGGATCACCCTAGATTAACATAGCCTATGATCACAACGAAGATCACATCATGGGAGAGAGAGATAACCACATAGCTACACGTACGAGCCCTCGGCCCCGGAGAAGACTACTCACACATGGACATGGTGAGGAGGAGGTTGATGATGGTGTTGATGGAGAGGTGCAGCCCCGCGAAGAGGCGGCGGCCGGCGGCGGCCACGGAGGCGGCGGCGGCGAGGAGGAGACGGCGGCGGCCCTTGGGGGCGGCGGCTCCTTGGCCCCCCCCCTTCTTCCTTGTGGATGGTGCTGCAATGGTGCTGGTCCTCCCCTCCAAGACGGCGGCTTGGGAGGAGGAACATTCGTGGCCCTTGGTGACCTAGGTTTTCTCTCTTTATATAGACTCTCGGATTCCCGTCATCAGATTTTGGGCCTCAGTAAAACGGGCTAAACTCGGCCGTCCGGACTCCGATTTGGACGAATTTTATATCCAGAAGCATCGCCTCGAAATTACCCACAACTTTCGCAACTAGACTTTTTCCGTTTGATGTCGTCTTCGGGCCGGAACGTGACCATCTTTAAAAAACGTTCTCAGACAGATTTCAGAAAAGTCAGAGTCCTACTCCAATACGACTCCTTTTGCGTTTTTGTCAATTTCCAAGTAATTCCTACACAATAAAGTGTAAAACAAGAACTTTATGCACTTTTGCAACCATTAGTAGGTTAGTCCAAATATGATCAAAAAGTGTATGGAAGTGCATAAATATCATAGCAATATCACACAAAAAGGGCATGGAGCAAGCAGAAATTATAGATACGTTTTGGACGTATCAACGGGGCCGGCACGCTGGCTACCTTGCTGGAGAGGAGTCGCTCCTGGCCGGCCCTGGCGAGGGAGAGCGGCGAGGTCGGAGGGGAGGCTTTGGCGAGGCGGCCGGCTGCGTCCTGCGAGGGGAGAGCGAGCTGGCTTCGGTTCCTCATCCCCTTGCAGACGAGGCGATGCAGGAGGCTGGGGACGAGGGAGTTGGCGAGGACGGGTGGGGCGGCTCCTGCCTTGGCGACGGAGGGGCCGGATCCTGGCCTGCCCGCGGGAGCAGCGGCGCGGCAGGGAACGGGCGCGTCGGGCCGGAGGGAGGCGCGCTGGGGCGCTGCGCGCTGGAGAGGAGGACGGAGTCCAGCGGAACGGCGAAGGGAGGCCGCTCGGGCCTGAGGGATCGGGCAAAGGGAGCGACGCGAGGGGGGATCGGGATGAGGGCTCGGGATCGAGGGGGTTCGGCGAGAGGAGCGAGAGAATAGCGAGGGAGATCGATGGGGACTGGGTGCGGCGCTCGGTGGAACGAGGAGAGGAATCGAGGGGTGAGGGGGTTCGGCTAGGGTTAGGGGAAAGATGGGCCTCAGGCCAGATGGAGAGGGAGGCTGAGGCCCAAAGGAGGGAGGCTGAGGCTGGGTCAACGGGCCTAGCAGCTGATGGGCTGCAGCTGGAGGGTAGGTGCGGCTGGGCCGCCGGCTGCTCTTCTCCTATGCCGTTTTCCAAATAAAACAGAAAACCACAAAGGAAAAGAAACGAAAGGGGGAGTTAGGAATAGGCTTAGGGCATAGGGTAAAATTCCCTGGACTCACAAAAATGTAAGGAATTTAATTAAAATTGCTGGAGGGTTTTTGGAAGAACCTTGATAAACGAGAAAAGAAATATAGGGAAGGTTTTTGACGATGAAACTAGAATTAAGAGGCATGGGGAAATATATGCAAGTGTGTTGGGTTATTCCGAAGCAATGGAATAATTAATATAGCTCCCTAATAATATTGAGAGGCTTTGATATGTTATAAAGAGAAGACATCCTTCCCTCGATTTAAATGGACCGAAGGTCCACACAATTTATTTAGGTTGAGATGCAAGATTAATGCCATGATGGCATGATGACATGATGCAATGCAAAAATAAATAACAAAAGCACAAAAGCAACACACGGAAGAACTCGGAACATCTGGAATCTTCTGGAATCTTCTGGGACGTCGGTCTTCGGGCGTCACAGGAGGAGAGCAACTCGGAAAGGGACGGCACGCCTGCCGTGGTGATCCTCGGTGGCGTGGTGGCGACCGACGGTGGATGGGTAGCGGTGGGCAGCGGGGCGGACATGATCGATCCCGAGACTGTTGATACCAGATTGATAGGAACCGGATTCCTACCAGGCCGTGCCTACAGGTTGTAGGGGTGGAAGGGGAGCTGGCGAGGTGAGGGGCGCAAGTGGCGGCGCTGGGGCGCCGTGATCGTGCGGAAGAGAGGGAGGCGCAGGGGGCGGCTTGGGTTTAGGGTTTCTGGCTCCTGAAGGTAGCCGAGCAATAGAGACGACTTATTGCTTAATTCCAAAACGAGTCCTTACAAGTATTTATATAATCCTCCTATTGTGCTAATAAAAATAGCGAGAAGTTGGGCCAAGCCCTTAACTGGTCGCGCCATTGGTCCTCCTCCGGCTATAGTGAACGCCGGTCATAACACAAACTATGTTCGCCGAGGATGGCACGTTTAGTTGGCGAGCAAGGCAAATACACGCCAATTCATTTTTTGGCCAGAAAATTGCTGTGATTGGAAACTAAACTTGCCATCATTGCACCAATATAAATTGCCTTGAAAAACATCAGATTTGTCATGCTTGAAAATTTGACGCCAGAATTTTAGCGTTTCCGTTTTTATTTGCAAAATGGGAAAACATATTTCATGTTTTATTTGAAAATTATGATATGATACTTATCCAGGGAATCAATTTAGGTTGAAAATATACAATTCCAGCATGCTTTCATTGTTGTAAAGCATTGTTCAGTGTAGACATCTCAAGTTCATTTTTTCAAGGGGTTAGAGCATCTACAACCGGAATTTGCAAATCCGGCCTCTCAAACGTCCGCGCACGCACCACCCGGACGTGTCTACGGACATTGACCGGCCACTTCTCAAATAACGCAATCCATATCTGGACACCTCAATTATCATATCTCAAATCCATATCAACTCATGCAACTACGTCGATGCACACATATCGTCCGACTACTCCATCATACCACACTAAACATGCCACCAGACTACCAAAATTTGGCATGTTTGGCTATGGTGGAGATCATCCACGACTGCCCTTGCCCTTTCCGACGCCCTTGCCGTCCTTCTCGCAAAAGTACCGGTCGAAGACGCATTAGGGATCGACCCAGATTTGCTCGTCGGCGAAGCTGTCCTAGTCATCATTGTCCTCCTTCTTCTCCTATGGTGGCAGTCCGGCCATGGTACATATCGCCCGATTCTGCTCTCGGGCGAGGGTGCACGTGTTCCTCCCTGCCGTTTCTTCACAATGCAGGCGCGGATGTCTTCCTCCTCTGCGGCCGCCCGCGTCGCCGCATCAGCTGCCTCCGCCACCGCCATTTCCGCCGCGATACGGGCCTCGGCTGCCCTTATTCTTTCCTTCCCACGACAAACTGCCCGTTCCCAGTGGGACTCATATTGTGCCCGACCAGTGATGGGATGGAGAGATTCTTTGCCTGTTGGGACCGCGATGATCCAGCCCTAGAGGACTCGAGCGCCCGTTGAGCCAATGCAATGGAGTCGCGCCGGAAAGATCCGTCCGTCGGCCGGGCGCCGTCCTCCCGAGAGCGGTGGAGTGGAATGTGGACCACCATTGCCTCCTCCAACCCGCACGGGATGACACCCTAGTCGACGGATCTAGACTGGTCGGAGTCAGACCCGCTGCCCGCCATGCCGAGACGACCGGAAATCGCCGGAGGTGAGCTCGGGTGGCGGAGGGAGTGGAGGGGAGAGGAGTGTGAAGTGGCTAGGGTTTGATTTGGCGAGCGGATGGGGACGAATATATGTGGGGTCGGGTGGGCTAGCGTGGGCCGGGTCCGATGTGGCGGATGTTCCCGAGCGCCGCATATCCACCCCATATTTGGGTTGAATACGAGGGGCACCGATCAGCCCGGACATTTGAAGCCTGTTTGAGACGTCCGTCTGGATTGAAATTTCATGACAAGTGAGTGATCGGGCGGTCCGCCCGAAAGTTTGAGGAGTATTTGGGCCGCCTGGCTGTCTCTTACAGTTTTTGTGTTCGAACGTCATACGTAAAGTATTGACTACTTTGTGCGAGTCATCCCCCTCTTCAGTGTTGGCCCCTGCGGTCTTCGAGTGAAGGAAAAAATGAAAATGGACGTGGGCATGCAAAAGAAGATACGTAGCAATCAGGTGGTCATTCTGTTCTATCGCTAAAAACGTAAGGCTCGCCAGGTATCACGGTTCTTATAAAAATGCTTTCGCCTCTGTGTGACGCTGCTCCAACAGTTTTTTAGGGTCTGGCGCCGTCTTTTCCTTGGAGGCGTTGTCTTGGCCATGTCCAGGCCCTGCTTGCTGTCAGGGAGTAGCGGCGCCGTGGCGTCGTCCCTTTCTCGGAGGTCTCATGGAGGCTGCCAGAGGTGGTGACCGCGTCGGCTCTACGGCAAGATTGAGGCAATGTACGGTTCGGTGTTGGTTTTTGCTGTGGGCATGAGCTCTCACGGCGCAATGTACGTCATCACCGGCTACTCTTGGACGATGCCTTCTTCAATTTGGGTTGGTTCCTAATGTTCACTTACCGACTCCTAGGCATGTAGGGTGAAGAGTGCATTGACCTAACCTGAGATGTGGTCAGGGTTGTGCTTTTTGGTATCCGGTGTTGATCGAGACGTGGTCTTTGTTCTCTTGTCGTTGTAGTCGTGGTGTTGTGAATTGTTTGCCAAAAGGCGTTGTATCGGCCGCTTGGCTCTCCTTCTATGATATTGATATACCTCTCTATGGTGTATCCTTGAAAAAAAATGCTTTCGCCCACCAATGATATACTTTTGTTCCATGAACCAAAAGATAGGTTTGTCTAGGGCACATCTAGATGTGCCTTAATTATTGCACATTTAAGTGACACAATCAAGTATAAAAAAGAAAAGAAAAAATAATTATTACACATCTAAGTGACACAATCAAGCATAAAAAAGAAAAGAAAAAAGGAAAAAGAAAATACCCACACGAATCTTCATCTAAGATCAATGACATATGACTTAAATGTGCAATACTTGTGACGTATCTAGATGTGCTTTAACAAAACAGCAAAATATATACAATGCTTAATTTTTGCAAAGAACACGAAAAACGTTGCTATCGGGCACATACAGTAAAGAAAAGTAGTACAACTTATCTGCTACGACATCGCAATAAAAGAAGCCACCTCAATCTAGCCCTGGGATCTAAAAAAAAGAATAAAAATCTAGCCGATCTTGGGAATCTCGGCGACGAGCTTATGGGCGTCAGAGAAGAGGGCCACACGCTTGGGGTCAAACCCTACCGGCGGCGGGCCTGTCCAGTCGAAATCGTAGAAGTGGACGGAGACTCCAGGCCTGTCGTGCATGATCGTGAATGCTGCGGTCATGTACCAGCTGCCAACCAGCTCCGGCCACGACGACTTGTTGCCATGATCAGGCTCAGGCGGCCGGGCAACCTCTTCCTCTTCTTCCACCCAACTACTCCCGAGCTTCCAACCCAGAGAAGAAACGATCACATCTTTTGTCTTTCTGCAGAAATAGCCCACAAGCTCCGGCCACGACGTCTTCTTGTCGTGGTCAGGCCGCCGGGCAACGTCTCCTCCTCCCATCCTACTTCAGAGCCTCTTGAACGCCGAGGAGAAACGACGAAGACGATCGGGTCTCCTTTCTGCAAAACAGAGAGAAGAAAAATAGAGGTTCTCTTGAAGGGCTTTCAATCGCATGACTCCTTTCTCATATATTTACATATTGCGTGCAGGTTGCCGCTGTCCGTATCGTGTGCCAATCTCCTATCTTCTCTCCGATTGGATTTTAAAAGATGAAGAACCCAGAGGACTCCCTCCACCACAATCTTCGCTCAGAGTCGGTATCCCAACCTAATTCTTGATCCGAAAGTACTCTGCGTACGATGCTATCGCGTCGGACAACGGTACGACCAGACATGGGATCATCGCTGAATACTATGTCCCACAAACTGAATCATCTATTGTTGTGTCTAATCGTACAGTTTGGACATGAATTAATCGTACGTATAGCAAGGTCGCCTGAGTTGGGGCTGACCACGGCCTGCTCCGACACTCCCGTTTTGGTCCTTATTAGGGCCGCACTTCTCATCGCTCCTAACTTTTCCCACCCTACACCTTCCCTCAGAGTGCGCACAAATTCTATGCTTGTTTTTGGGGCCGACGATTCGAGATGCCTTAATTGTGCTACTCAGACCTTATATTTATGAAAATTTATTGTGTGCAATAACGCCGGTGGCAGTTTAGTTGTTAGGGTTGCTCAAATGGGCCACGTGTTTCACGGTTTCACCCCGCTGCCCAAAATCGAACGATCAGGGAACACACATGTTTCGTGGCGTCCACGTGGCCTCGCCAGCCTTCGGCTCCGAAGCGTAGATCAACTCCAGCTCAAACTCGGACGACCAGCGATCGATAAATACCACAGCCAGCCGATCGCCCCTGCCGTGCCATCAGCTTCGGCCATCTGAGAAGCAGCGGTTTTTGGAAGATCCTGGTTGCCAACAAGTCAGTCGGAGACTCGAGAGCCCCATTGTCTCCGTCGTCCGCGGTTCTTGGTAGAAGAGGAGGACCTTGTTCAGCCACAAGTCAGCCGAGAGCTCCATCAATCGCCCGCGGTTCTTGGGAGAAGAAAGAAGAAGATCTTGTCTGGTTCTTGTCAGAGCTCGGAGGAGATGCCGATGGCGAAGTACGACACGCACGCAGAGATAGCTGGACACAGGAGAGGTGATTTTTAGGACCATGGTTTACGAGAACCTATGGTCCACGCCGTAGGATGTACCAACCGTCACATGTGGATCTGTGTCCTGTTTTGAATTCAAAATTTCATGTTAAGCCCTAACTCGTCATGCCGTAGGATATACACGCAAGCCTTATAAACCGGAAAGGAGGTAGTATGTATGACACTAGTATAAGTTACTACCTTTATAGTGCAAAGTAACATAGTAGTAGTGTCATAGCGGACTTCATTTATTAGCTTGTAGACTCACCCTGTCTTAGAAAACGCTATGTTATAGGTCTGCTCAAGGAGGAATTGCTTGTTGAGCTTGCCACCATGTGTGGCAGTATGCAAGTCCCGTATATATATTGTGGGCGGGGACTTTAATATTTTAAGACACCCTCGGGAGAATAATAAAAAGATGTCTAGCCATAAATCGGCTGATATCTTCAATTCCATTATCTATACCCTTGCTCTTAGGGAGATTCACATTAGTGGTGGCAAGTACACCTCGACCAATAACCAAGCTCACCCCACGTTGGAGAAACTCGACCGTATCGGGATGTCGAAGTCCTTGGAGGACATGTTTCACATGGTTTCTGTTAGGAAGTTGGTACGGGAGATTTCGGACCATAACCCTTTATTGTTGTCTTCGGGTGATGACGGGCGAGAGGCCCCGAAGCCTAGAGAGTTTCGTTTCGACCTTGCTTGGGTTAAAGATGACAGATTCCTGCCTTTAGTTAAAAAGATTTGGTCTCGAAGGATTTTCTCCTCTGACCCTATTGATATTCTGAATATTAAACTGAAAAGGTTTAAAACATACTTCAAATGATGGGGGTCTGACAGATTTGGTCATGAGAAAAAACGAAAGGAAGATCTTCGTATTGAGTTAGCCATGCTGGAGGAATTAGAGGAGGAAGCCCCCCTTTCCCCTAATTTATATAGCAGAAAAATTGATGTTAGCTTTGAGCTCCACAAACTACTGGTGAATAAAGAGATTTTTTGGCTTCAACGGTCGCATGAGCGGTGGTTGCTTAAGGGCGATTTAAATATTGATTACTTTCACCGTATTGCCAATGGGCGTAAACACAAAAACACGATTCCCTCTATTAAGGTTGGTGAGATAGAGATAGAGGGCACAGATAAATTAATTGCTCATGCCACAGAATTCTACAAGGAATTGTTTGGCCCGGCCCAGGGAATCAGTTCCATCTTGATCCCGACACTTGGGCACCTGAGGAGAAACTGAGTGATCCTGATAACGTAGATTTATGTTGGGAGTTTACGGAGGAGGAAGTTAAAAAGACTCTTTTTGATATGGCATCTAATAGGGCTCCGGGACCTGACAATATACCTGGTATGTTGGGAAATTTTGAAATATGATATCATGCTCTTGTTTGAGAACTTTCATCGTGGGACGTTTGATGTTCAACGCTTAAACTACGGGGTTATCATGTTGCTGCCTAAACTGTTTGGAGCTGATAAGATCCAACAGTGCAGGCCCGTATGCCTGCTTAGGTGTCCTTACAAATTCATTACTAAAGTCTTGAATCGTCTTGTATCAATGTATGCTGACAAGTTGATTAGCCCTGTCTGAAATGCTTTTGTTAAAGGGAGGAACATTATGGATGATGTTCTCTCACTTCATGAGATTCTTAACTATATGTAGGATCGAAAGTAGGTTTAGAGGGGGGTGATTAGACTACTTCATAGAATAAAAATCTAATATTTTCTCAATTTTAGTTGTGGGCAGATTTTAGCAATTAGGACAAATCAAGCAATCAACCTACACATGCAATTCTAGAGTGTAGTAGCGGAAAGTAAAACATTGCATATGAAGGTAAAGGGGATTATTGCGTGGTTCCGATAGGTGGTGCTATCGTACATCGACGTTGATGGAGACTTCAACCCACGAAGGGTAACGGTTGCGCGAGTCCACGGAGGGCTGCACTCACGAAGGGTCTTCGAAGAAGTAACCTTGTCTATCCCACCATGGCCATCCCATGAGGGACTTGCCTCACTCGGGTAGATCTTCACGAAGTAGGCGATCTTCTTGCCCTTACAAACTTCTTGGTTCAACTCCACAATCTTGTCGGAGGCTCCCAAGCGACTCCTAACCAATCTAGGAGACACCACTCTTCAAAAGGTAATAAATGGTGTGTTGATGATGAACTCCTTGCTCTTGTGCTTCAAATGATAGTCTCCCCAACACTCAACTCTCTCTCTCATGGATTTGGATATGGTAGAAAGATGATTTGAGTGGAAAGCAACTTGGAGAAGGTTAGAGATCAGGATTCTTGTGGTAGGATTGAAATATCTTGGTCTCAACACATGAGTAGGTGGTTCTCTCTCAGAAAATGAATGCTGGAAGTGTAGGCACGTTCTGATGGGCGTGGTGTCCGCCATGGACGTCGTCAACATGAGGGGCGGAGGGTACCTAGCTGCGGATGGATTCTGGGTGGAACGACGCCGTTGTACAAGGCGAGCGGGCGTGTGGGTGGGGGCTGGACGTCCGGGAATGCCTGGGCGACGGACGAAGAGGTACATCAACGACATTGAAGGAGGAGTAGGGTGCATATGCAAAGCAGTGAGGGGCAGAGATGGAGTGAAAGAGAATGGGATCAGGAGGGAGGATCAGAGTCTTACGTGGCGGCGGCCCGGACTCCCGCAAAGCCCTTCCTGTTTGCTTCCAATTTGCGGGACAAAAGAACGTCCGGACCATCGAGCGAATTGATATAGAACCGTGTTGGATGTCAAAACACGTGTGAACCATGTAGTCCAGACGGATGCGAAGATTTTGAGGGTCCGTTTTGAAAATGCCCTAACTACTTTGTGTGAGTTATCGGCCTTTTCATTGTTGGCATCTGCGGTTTTCGGGCGACGAGAAAAAGTCGGTGAAAACAGACATGGGCATGCACGAAACGATAGCAATCAGGTGGTCATTCTATTATATCGCTAAAAACATAACTTTCTCAGGATGCTTCGCCCACCAAAAGATATACATTTTTTTTTTTTTGCAAAGAACAAGCACGAAATACGTTGCTATCAAAAACATACTGTACTCGGTACAACTTATCTGCTACGACATTGCAATAAACGAAGCCACCTCAATCTAGCCCTGGGATCTAAAAAAAAGAATAAAAATCTAGCCGATCTTGGGAATTGCGGCGACGAGCTGATGGGCGTCAGAGAAGAGGGCCACGCGCTTGGGGTCGAACCCTGCCGGCGGCGGGCCTGTCCAGTCGAAATCGTAGAAGTGGACGGAGACTCCAGGCCTGTCGTGCATGATCGTGAATGCTGCGTCCATGTACCAGCTGCCAACCAGCTCCGGCCACGACGACTTGTCGCCATGGTCAGGCTCAGGCGGCCGGGCAACCTCCTCTCCTTCCATCCTACTCCTTCGGAGCCTCCAACCCAAGGAAGAAACGATCACATCTTTTGTCTTTCTGCAGAAATAGCCCACAAGCTCCGGCCACGACGTTTTCTTGTCGTGGTCAGGCCGCCGGGCAACGTCTCCTCCCATCCTACTTCAGAGCCTCTTGAACGCAGAGGAGAAACGACGAAGACGATCGGGTCTCTCTTCTTTCTGCAAAACAGAGAGAAGAAAAATAGAGGTTCTCTTGAAGGGCTTTCAATCGCGTGACTCCTTTCTCATATATTTACAGATTGCGTGCAGGTTGCCGCTGTCCGTATCGTGTGCCAATCTCCTATCTTCTCTTCGATTGGATTAGGGCATGTACAATGGTTATATCTTAGCAATGCCACATAGGATAAATGATGAGGTGGAGGAGAGAGAAATCGTAAGAGAAGGTTTGTCTTCTCTTAATAAAGAGAAGGCAAGAGATGATCTCTTAGCACAATATGTCTCACCACGTTTTTAGAAATAACTAGTTAGGGCATGTACAATGGTTCTATCTTAGCACTGCCACGTAGGATAAATGATGAGGTGGAGGAGAGAGAAATCATAAGAGAAGGCTTGTCTTCTCTTAATTAAGAGAAGGCAAGAGATGATCTCTTAGCACAATATGTTTCACCACATTTTTAGGAATAACTAGTTATTGAAGATAAGGCTAAGAGATGACCCATTGTAGACATATTTTTTTGTCATCTCTAAATTACATGCAAGATTTAAGATAAGACTGTCTTATCAACCAGTGTACATGCCAGGCTAAGAGATGACCCATTGTATGCATATTTTTTTGTCATCTCTACATTACATGCAAGATTTAAGATAAGACTACCTTATCAACCATTGTACATGCCCTTAAAAGATGAAGAACCCAGAGGACTCCCTCACCACAATCTTCGCTCAGAGTCGGTATCCCAACCTAATTCTTGATCCGCCTGAGTTGAGGCTGACCACGGCCTGCTCCGACACTCCCGTTTTGGTCCTTATTAGGGCCGCACTTCTCATCGCTCCTAGCTTTTCCCACCCTACACCTTCCCTCAGAGTGCGCACAAATACTATGCTTGTTTTTGGGCCAGCGATTCGAGATGCCCTAAGTCATAGTGTAGAGTAACTTAGACTAGTGTCATATGTATAACACTAGTACTATAAGTTATTACCTTGATAGTGCAAAGTAACATAGTAGTAGTGTCATAGCGGACTTCATTTATTAGCTTGTAGACCCATCCCGTTTTGGAAAGCGGTATGTTACAGGTCTGCTCAAGGAGGAATTGCGTGTTGAGCTTGCCACCACATGTGGCAGTATGCAAGTCCCGTATATATATTGTGGGCGGGGACTTTAATATTTTAAAACACCCTCGGGAGAATAACAAAAAGATGTCTAGCCATAAATCGGCTGATATCTTCAATTCCATTATCAATACCCTTGCTCTTAGGGAGATTCACATTAGTGGTGGCAAGTACACCTGGACCAATAACCAAGCTCACCCCACGTTGGAGAAACTCGACCGTATCTTGATGTCGAAGTCCTGGGAGGACATGTTTCACATGGTTTCTGTTAGGAAGTTGGTCTGGGAGATTTCGGATCATAACCCTTTATTGTTGTCTTCGGGTGATGAGGGGCGAGAGGCCCCAAAGCCTAGAGAGTTTCGTTTCGACCTTGCTTGAGTTAAAGATGATAGATTCCTGCCTTTAGTTAAAAAGATCTGGTCTCGAAGGGTTTTCTCCTCTGACCCTATTGATATTCTGAATATTAAACTGAAAAGGTTTTAAACACATTTCAAAGGGTGGGGGTCTGACAGATTTGTTCATGAGAAAAAACGAAAGGAAGATCTTCGTATTAAGTTAGCCATGCTGGAAGAATTAGAGGAGGAAGCCCCCCTTTCCCCTAATTTATATAGCAGAAAAATTGATATTAGCTTTGAGCTATACGAACTACTGGTGAATAAAGAGATTTTTTGGCTTCAACAGTCGCATGAGCGGTGGTTGCTTAAGGGTGATTTAAATACTGATTACTTTCACCGTATTGCCAATGGGCGTAAACTCAAAAACACGATTCCCTCTATTAAGGTTGGTGAGATAGAGATAGAGGGCACAGACAAATTAATTGCTCATGCCACAGAATTCTACAAGGAATTGTTTGGCCCGGCCCTAGGGAATCAGTTCCATCTTGATCCCGACACTTGGGCACCTGAGGAGAAACTGAGTGATTCTGATAACATAGATTTATGTTGGGAGTTTACGGAGGAGGAAGTTAAAAAGGCTCTTTTTGATATGGCATCTAATAGGGCTCCGGGACCTGACAATATACCTGTAGAATTTTACCAGGTATGTTGGGAAATTTTGAAATATGATATCATGCTCTTGTTTGAGAACTTTCATCGTGGGGCGCTTGATTTTCAACGCTTAAACTACGGGGTTATCATGTTGCTGCCTAAAATGTCTGGAGCTAATAAGATCCAACAGTGTAGGCCCGTATGCCTGCTTAGGTGCCCTTACAAATTGATTACTAAAGTCTTGGATCGTCGTGTATCAATGTATGCCGACAAGTTGATTAGCCCTGTCCGAAATGCTTTTGTTAAAGGGAGGAACATTATGGATGGTGTTCTCTCACTGCATGAGATTCTTAACTATATGTAGGATCAAAAGTAGGTATAGAGGGGGGTGATTAGACTACTTCACAGAATAAAAATCTAACATTTTCTCAATTTTAGTTGTGGACAGATTTTAGCAATTAGCACAAATCAAGCAAACAACCTAGACACGCAATTCTACGAGTGTAGTAGCGAAAAGTAAAACATTGCATATGAAGGCAAAGGGAAGGGTTTTGAGAGAGAAAACGCAATCATGACACGAAGATTTTTACGTGGTTCCTATAGGTGATGCTATCGTACATCCACGTTGATGGAGACTTCAACCCACGAAGGGTAACGGTTGCGCGAGTCCACGGAGGGCTGCACCCACGAAGGGTCCTCGAAGAAGCAACCTTGTCTATCCCACCATGGTTTCCCATGAAGGACTTGCCTCACTCGGGTAGATCTTCACGAAGTAGACGATCTTCTTGCCCTTACAAACTTCTTGGTTCAACTCCACAATCTTGTCGGAGGCTCCCAAGCGACACCTAACCAATCTAGGAGACACCACTCTTCAAAAGGTAATAAATGGTGTGTTGATGATGACTCCTTGCTCTTGTGCTTCAAATGATAGTCTTTCCAACACTCAACTCTCTCTCTCTCTCTCACGGATTTGGATATGGTGGAAAGATAATTTGAGTGGAAAGCAACTTGGGGAAGGTTAGAGATCAAGATTCTTGTGGTAGGATTGGAATATCTTGGTCTCAACACATGAGTAGATGGTTCTCTCTCAGAAAATGAATGCTGGAAGTGTTGGGGAACGTAGCAGAATTCAAAAAATTTCTACGCTTCATCAAGATCAATCTAAGGAGATCATCTAGCAACGAGCATAAAGGAGTGCATCTACATACCATTTATAGATCACGTGCGGAAGCGTTCGAAGGAACGTGGATGATGGAGTCGTACTCGTCGTGATCCTCGTCACCGATGATCCCAGCGCCGAACGGATGGCACCTCCGCGTTCAACACACGTACGGTACATCGACGTCTCCTCCTTCTTGATCCAGCAAGGTGGGAGGAGAGGTTGACGGAGATCCAGCAGCACGACGGCGTGGTGGTGGATGCAACGGGAAAAGCTGCAGGGCCTCGCCGAGACCCTGCGGGAGGAGTTGGAAGTGTAACGGGGGGGGGGGGGGGGGCGCCGGGG
>LR738713.1:766408520-766493919 GCA_902687465.1 Secale cereale
CCCCCCCCCCCCGGCGCGGCCAGGGGGGGCCGCCTGGGCAGGCCGCCTGGAGCCCCTGTGGTCCCCCTCTGGCCCTACTTCGGCCGCATGGAAGCTTCCGGAACGCTGATTTTTTATATAATTTTTCCGGGATTTTTCTGGCAGTTTACGTAATGGGAAAACCTGAAATACAAAACAGCAGAAAACAGAAACTGGCACTGGGGTGCACTGAGTTAATAGGTTAGTCCAAATATGATCAAAAGTGTATGGAAGTGTATAAATATCATAGCAATATCACACAAAAGAGGCATGGAGCAAGCAGAAATTATAGATACGTTTTGGACGTATCATGCGCCAGCCCACTAGGGGCTGGTCCCCCTCCCCCTTCGGCCCACGGGGCCCTCCGGGATGGGTGGCCCCACCCGGTGGACCCCCGGGACCCTTCCGGTGGTCCCGGTACACTACCGGTGACCCCCGGAACGCTCCCGGTGGCCGAAACTGGACTTCCTATATATAATTCTTTACCTCCGGACCATTCCGGAACTCCTCGTGACACCCGGGATCTCATCCGGGACTCCGAACAACATTCAGATTTCCGCGTGCATATATCTCTACAACCCTAGCGTCACCAAACATTAAGTGTGTAGACCGTGCGGGTTCGGGAGACACGCAAACATGACCGAGACGACTCTCCGGTCAATAACCAACAGCGGGATCTGGATACCCATGTTGGTTCCCACGTGTTCCTCGATGATCTTATCGGATGAACCACTGTGTCAAGGATTCACTTAATCCCGTATGTAATTCCCTTTGTCTATCGGTACGGTACTTGCCCGAGATTCGATCGTCGGTATGCCCGAAACCTTGTTCAATCTCGTCATGGCAAGTCTCTTTACTCGTTCCGTAATCCATCATCCTGTGACTAACTCCTTAATCACATTGACCTCATTATGATGATGTCTTACCGAGTGGGCCCAGAGATACCTCTCCATCATACGGAGTGACAAATCCCAGTCTCGGTTCATACCAACCCAACAAACACTTTCGGAGATACCCGTTGCGTACCTTTATAGTCACCCAGTTACGTTGTGACGTTTGGCACACCCAAAGTATTCCTACGGTATCCGGGAGTTGCACAACCTCATGGTTTAAGGAACAAATACTTGACACTGGAAAAGCTTAAGCATTACGAACTACACGATCTCATGCTAGGCTTAGGTTTGGGTCTTGTCCATCACATCATTCTCCTAATGATGTGATCCCGTTATCAATGACATCCAATGTCCATGGTCTGGAAACCGTGACCATCTATTGATCAACGAGCTAGTAACTAGAGGCTTACCAGGGACACGTTTGTGGTCTATGTATTCACACATGTATCGCTGTTTCCGTACAATACAATTCAAGCATGAATAACAGACAATTATCATGAACAAGGAAATATAATAATAATCCTTTTATTATTGCCTCTAGGGCATATTTCCAACAGTCTCCCACTTGCACTAGAGTCAATAATCTAGTTACATTGTGATGAATCGAACACCCATAGAGTTCTGGTGTTGATCATGTTTTGCCCGTGGAAGAGGTTTAGTCAACGGATCTGCGACATTCAGATCCGTATGCACTTTAAAAATATCTATGTCTCTGATGGCTTCTCGCCCCTCGTTGGTTACCCCAAGTGGAAGGTTTGAGATGCAGTGTAGCGGTAGTTTTCCCTTGGCAAAGATACCAAGGATCGAATTCCCCTGAGACTACAAGGTTCAACAAGAAGGTGTCAACTGCTAACGGCGCCAGATACTTAGCAATCAACTGGACCTGCACACAGATACAAATAACTTTGCTCCCAACGAGTACAGAGAGGTTGTCAATCCCTCCGGCCTTGTCGTTTACAAAGGATCAAATGCAAGAGATAATAATGATAGGTATGACTGCAACTAGTAAGTAAGAACTGAAAGTAAATAGCGGATGTGATCAGTGATGGTAATATGGACCGGGGTCCCATGATGTTCACTAGTGATGTCTCTCTCCCAAAAGACGATAAAACAGCTATGTGAGGTAAACGAATTACAGCTCGGCAATTGACAGGATTATGTGCGCAAACCAATGCTAACTATGTTGCAAGAAAGGTAGAGGTTCAAAGCATGGGCGGTACGCCAAGGCAAGTAGACCGAAATCCATCTGCATCTACTACTAATCATCCACCTTGAGATATCTATCCAGAACATCTCGCTGGTATTAAGTTGCGAGTCCCACCCATAGTGTAAACTCAAAGCAACAGACAACTGCATTAAAAGAACTTTGCGTAAAGTAAACAATCCTTGCACCCGCAAGTACAAGCACCATTGTTTTCCCCCTTGTGGCAACAGCACATCCCCTAGACTCATGTTTCTGTCACTCAAGCTAGTCATCGAGGGGCATGAACCCAAAATCAAGCATAACGTTCCCTCTTGGAGTTACTACCTACTACTTGGCCAAAGCAATAAACAGCAACGGAGAACATGCAAGAATTACTCAAGAACATAAATATAAAAGAGGTAAATCAAATATATTACTCAAACACAATCTGAACATAATCTCATAATCCATCGGATCCCAGCAAACTCAGCATAGCAACAGCATAAAGATTACATATGTGCCTCGATCATGTAGGGCAGCTCACGAGGTCTAATCGATGAAGAACAAAAGGGGGAGGAGAACATCACATAGCTACTGGTCATAGACCCATGGTCCATGGGAGACTACTCACAACTCATCCGGGAGGCGTCCATGGTGGTGGAGAGGCTCCCGGTGGCGATCCTCCCCTCCGGCAGGGTGCCGGGAAGAGTTCTCCTGGTGCTCCCGATCTTGGAAGCGCGGCGGCGGCGGAACAGAGATGAGATCGCGAAAAAGGGTTCCGTCCTCGAGGGTTTCGGGACGCGGTGTAAATATATGCCAAAGGAGGGCATCAGCGGAGACCTGGGGGGCCCAGGCGCCCCCCCGGCGCGGCCAGGAGGGGGGCCGCGCCCCCAGGACGCCTGGAGCCCTGGTGGCCCCCTCCGGCCCTACTTTGGCCGCATGGAAGCTTCCGGAACGCTGACTTTTTATATATTTTTCCCGGAATTTTTCTGGCAGTTTACGTAATGGGAAAACCTGAAATACAAAAACAGCAGAAAACAGAAACTGGCACTGGGGTGCACTGAGTTAATAGGTTAGTCCAAATATGATCAAAAGTGTATGGAAGTGCATAAATATCATTGCAATATCACACAAAAGAGGCATGGAGCAAGCAGAAATTATAGATACGTTTTGGACGTATCAGTCTCCATCTTGAACATAATTCCGGATGGAGTTGAAACGGCGCTTGATGTGCTTGGTCTTCTTGTGAAACCTGGGCTCCTTGGCAATGGCAATAGCTCCAGTGTTGTCACAGAAGAGAGTTATCGGGCTTGACGCACTTGGAATGACTCCTAGGTCGGTGATGAACTCCTTCATCAAGACTCCTTCTTGGGCTTCTTCGCAAGCAGCTATGTACTCCGCTTCACATGTAGAATGCGCCACGACGCTTTGCTTGCAACTACACCAGCTGACTGCTCCTCCATTCAAAATATACACGTATCCGGTTTGTGACTTGGAGTCATCCCGATCTGTGTCGAAGCTAGCATCGACGTAACCCTTTACGACGAGCTCTTCGTCACCTCCATAAACGAGAAACATATCCTTAGTTCTTTTCAGGTACTTCAGGATGTTCTTGACCGCTGTCCAGTGTTCCATACCGGGATCACTTTGGTACCTCCCTACCAAACTTATGGCAAGGTTCACATCAGGTCTGGTACACAGCATGGCATACATAATAGAACCTATGGCTGAGGCATAGGGGATGACACTCATCTTTTCCCTATCTTCTGCCGTGGTCGGGGACTGAGCCGTGCTCAATCTCATACCTTGTAAAACAGGCAAGAACCCTTTCTTGGACTGATCCATATTGAACTTCTTCAATATCTTATCAAGGTATGGGCTTTGTGAAAGACCAATGAGGCATCTCGATCTGTCTCTATAGATCTTGATGCCTAATATATAAGCAGCTTCTCCAAGGTCCTTCATTGAAAAACTCTTATTCAAGTAGGCCTTTATGCTTTCCAAGAATTCTATATCATTTCCCATCAGAAGTATGTCATCCACATATAATATGAGAAATGTTACAGAGCTCCCACTCACTTTCTTGTAAATACAGGCTTCTCCCCAAGTCTGTATAAAGCCAAACGCTTTGATCACATCATTAAAGCGAATATTCCAACTCCGAGATGCTTGCACCAGCCCGTAGATCGAGCGCTGGAGCTTGCATACTTTGTTAGCATTCTCTGGATCGACAAAACCTTCCGGCTGCATCATATACAGTTCTTCCTTGAGGAAGCCATTAAGGAATGCTGTTTTGACGTCCATTTGCCATATCTCATAATCATAGAATGCGGCAATTGCTAATATGATTCGGACGGACTTTAGCATCGCTACAGGAGAGAAAGTCTCGTCGTAGTCAATCCCTTGAACTTGTCGATAACCCTTAGCGACAAGCCGAGCCTTATAGATGGTCACATTACCATCTGCGTCTGTCTTCTTCTTAAATATCCATTTATTTTCTATGGCATGCCTATCATCGGGCAAGTCCACCAAAGTCCATACTTTGTTTTCATACATGGATTCTATCTCGGATTTCATGGCTCCAAGCCATTTATTGGAATCCGAGCCCGCCATCGCTTCTTCATAGTTCGAAGGTTCACCGTTGTCCAACAACATGATTTCCAGGACAGGGTTACCATACCACTCTGGCGCGGAACGTGTCCTTGTGGACCTTCGAAGTTCAGTAGTAACTTGATCTGTATCTTCTTGATCATCATCATTAACTTCCTCCCTTGTCGGTGCAGGCACCTCGGGAACAACTTCCCGCGTTGCGCTACTTTCCGGTTCGGGAAGGGTGACTGTCACCTCATCAAGTTCTACTTTCCTCCCACTTACTTCTTTCAAGAGAAACTCTTTCTCCAGAAAGGATCCATTCTTGGCAACAAAAATCTTGCCTTCAGATCTTAGGTAGAAGGTGTACCCAATTGTTTCCTTTGGGTATCCTATGAAGACACATTTTTCCGATTTGGGTTCGAGCTTTTCAGGTTGAAGTTTCTTGACATAAGCATCGCAACCCCAAACTTTCAGAAACGACAGCTTAGGTTTCTCACCAAACCAAAGTTCATACGGTGTCGTCTCGACGGATTTTGACGGAGCCCTATTTAAAGTGAATGCGGCAGTCTCTAAAGCAAATCCCCAAAAAGATAGCGGTAAGTCGGTGAGAGACATCATAGATCGCACCATGTCCAACAAAGTACGATTTCGACGTTCGGACACACCATTACGCTGAGGTGTTCCTGGCGGTGTCAATTGTGAAACAATTCCACAGTTCCTTAGGTGCGTGCCAAATTCATGACTCAAATATTCTCCCCCACGATCTGATCGTAAGAACTTTATTTTTCTGTCACGTTGATTCTCAACCTCATTCTGAAATTCCTTGAACTTTTCAAAGGTCTCAGACTTGTGCTTCATTAAATAGACATACCCATATCTACTCAAGTCATCTGTGAGGGTGAGAACATAACGATAGCCTCCGCGAGCTTCAACACTCATTGGACCGCACACATCGGTATGTATGATTTCCAATAAGTTGGTTGCTCGCTCCATTGTTCTGGAGAACGTAGTCTTGGTCATCTTGCCCAAAAGCCATGGTTCGCACGTGTCAAATGATTCATAATCAAGAGACTCTAGAAGCCCATCTGCATGGAGCTTCTTCATACGCTTGACACCAATATGACCAAGGCGGCAATGCCACAAGTATGTGGGACTATCATTATCAACTTTACATCTTTTGGCATCCACACTATGAATATGTGTATCATCATGTTCGAGATTCATCAAAAATAAACCATTGACCAGCGGGGCATGACCATAAAACATATCTCTCATATAAATAGAACAACCATTATTCTCGGATTTAAATGAGTAGCCATCTCGCATCAAACGAGATCCAGATACAATGTTCATGCTCAAAGCTGGTACTAAATAACAATTATTAAGGTTTAAAACTAATCCCGAGGGTAGATGTAGAGGCAGCGTGCCAACGGCGATCACATCGACCTTGGAACCATTCCCGACGCGCATCGTCACCTCGTCCTTCGCCAGTCTCGGCTTATTCCGCAGCTCCTGCTTTGAGTTACAAATGTGAGCAACTGCACCGGTATCAAATACCCAGGAGTAGACCTGGCCAAACCTTGGGCCGGGCCGGGCTTCGGGTCGGGCCGACCCAAGCCCGGTGCAAAAAACCCAGTCCCGAGCCCGGCCCGGCCCGGCCGTCGAGCCTAAAAATCGGGCCTGAGCCCGGCCCGAACATGCAAAAGCCCGACGGGCCTCGGGCCTCGGGTCGGGCTCCTTCGCTAATGTGCAAAAATGACGGGCCCGGGCCCGGCCCGGCGGGGCCACCGGGCCTGAAATCT
Source organism: Secale cereale (assembly GCA_902687465.1). NCBI lineage: Eukaryota > Viridiplantae > Streptophyta > Magnoliopsida > Poales > Poaceae > Secale > Secale cereale. The sequence continues at coordinate 766,415,009 of LR738713.1, forward strand.
AGGCCCGAGCCCGGCCCGTGGACAAGGTCGGGCCGGGCCGGGTCGGGCTTTTTCGGGCCGGGCCGGGTCGGGCCGACCGGGCCGGGCTGCCCATGGCCAGGTCTACCCAGGAGCTACTACGAGCGCTGGTAAGGTACATATCAATAACATGTATATCATATATACCTTTGACGTTTCCGGCCTTCTTATCTGCTAAGTATTTGGGGCAGTTCCGCTTCCAGTGACCCATTCCCTTGCAATGAAAACACTCAGTTTCAGGCTTGGGTCCATGATGACCCACAACCGTAAGGGATCTATTGCAGCGTTTTCGATAAGTAAGAGTGTCGAACCCAACGAGGAGCAGAAGGTATTGATAAGCGATTCTGAGCAAGGAATTACTGCAAGCACTGAAAGATAACTTTTTAGGGGTTTTCTCGATATAAGCAACAGGAAAGTAAAAGCAAGCAAAGTAAAAGGCACTGAGAGTAACAAATGGCCCAATCCTTTCTGAGCAAAGGAGAGGCCTAGCAACTGAACTTATAAAGGCTAAAGCGTTCCTGAGGACACACGGGAGAGGTAGTCATGTGCTTTCGCCATATTCCGTATCGGTACTATGTTATGTAATGATAAGTGTTGAGTGGGTGGATCTATGCTAGTACACTCTCTAGACTAAGATGAGTGCACTCTTATGATTAAACACCTTGCAAGCATACGAAAATACAAGATAGTATTTAAGGCAAAAGCCTAACCATAGCAATACGATCGATGATCCATCGTTCCCTTGTGCAAAAGCGTGCGAGCTGGGGTTCAGGTTTCTGTCACTCCGGCAACCCACCGTAAGCATTCTTTGTACACAATGTATTCCCCTAGGTCCTTAATAATGCGAAGTGTTGAGTGTTCGACTCACACAACACCACTCGTAGAATGACAACGCAACTTAAGTATCAAACAACACATATTACTTCAACAGCATATGACTACTAACAACAAGACTTTTCCCATGTCCTCAAGAACTAAGGTAACTACTCACAAGAGATAAAAGAGATCATGATCAGTGGAGATAAATGGATGATAAACAATCTGGACATAATAATATTTCTCCAACAAAACTCAATAGCATTCACCACAAAGTAGTAATCAACACCGATGGAGTAGAGAGGATGGATAGTACGGGTTACAACACAAGTTGCAATTGTGAGATGAGATTTGGATTAAGATGGAGATGGTGCTGATGTTGGGGATGATGTTGATGATGATCTCGATGATGCCCGTGACGATGGTGATGACGATGGCGATGATCTCCCCTTCCGGGAGGTGATCTCCCCGGTGAAATCTGCCCGCCGGAGATGGCTTTTTCTTCTCTGTAGGTTTCCGCCACGGAGCGGCGGCGGAACTCCGTAAAAACTCTCGTTTTTAGGGTTTTCGGATAACGGGGAGTATATAGGCAAAAGGGGGCAGCCGGAGGTGGGCCAGGGGCTCCAGGCGCCCCCCCGGCGCGGCCAAGGGGGGGGCGCCCCCAGGGCGCCTGGACGCCCTGTGGCCCCCCTCTGGTTGCCCTTTCGCGTGCCTTCGTGATCCGTCTGAAAAATACTCTCCGTTGATTTTCAGGTAATTTGGAGGTATTCTTCTTCAGCAACTCAGCGTCCACTTTTTACCGCTGAATCCTGCGTCTACTGCTTCGGCACCGGAAAGTTGCAAACTGTGTAAAATAGCCAAAACAACATAAGAACATCATCGTAATGTGAAATATATCAATGAATAAGGATAAATTATGATACACAATAGTGATGCATTTTGGACGTATCAACACCCCCAAGCTTAGACCTCGCTTGTCCCCAAGCGAATACTGAGCTCGGTAAACCTGTCCACAAGTTTAGAGAGTGAAGTGTCGATAAATAGAATACGGACAAGAAGCATCACGGCTTCTTCACCAACTCAAATATCCTCAACAGCAATCTTCAACTCATAAGGCTCTTATAAAAGAGTGGTAACACTTATATTCGGAAGTAGGGCTAAGGAAACTCATCAAATCATGGCAAACATGTCCTTTGGTCAAAGAACAACTAATAGCTTTAATTTTTTCTCTTTCTCTTATGTTTTGATGAGATTAATTGAAGCTTTTGAAAGAACATGTTATTAGGCAAGAAGTGAAAGTGTTAACACAAAGGAAGATGTGTGCATTAGCTGGGCTTGACAAACAACTTAATTATCAAATGATAATGTCAACAAGGATATGATATGACAAATCTTAATGCAACTTTATATGAATGAATCCTTGTCAACATCAAATGTCTGCTCTCTTTAAGAATAGAAGGAAGTAGGAATAACTGACTCATCCTAAAACTAAGAGATAGGCCCTGCTCTAGGGAAGTAGGGAAAACTCATGTGCTATCCTTAAATCAAACAGAATGAAAACAAGTTTTGAGAGGTGCATGATTTGTCAACGAATGCTAATAGATAACTCAATTACTTCTCGAGCTGGACAAGTTTCGAGGAACGGCTCCCGCACGAGGACGATCACATCCTCTTAATCTCCTTTGTTTATCACTGCCAAAGTTTTCTGATTTCTCATGAACAAAGCGTGAAGGAGGGTTTGTTTGTTGTATATTTTTTTAATGAGCCGGGCGCACTCTTTGCCAGTTCTTTCTCGTATTAGGGGTTTGCACATTAGGCATGCAATCCCGGGGTGAAACTTGTCCAACTTAAAAAGATCATGAATTAACTATTACTTCCTCATGAGCTAAAACAAAGGCACAAAATAAAAGATTTTGAACATTTAAGGATAACACATAAATTCTATACTTTAGGAGGTGGTAGTGGAATACCACGAATAGGAAGGTATGGTGGACTCATATGGAAGGTATTGGTTTAAGGGTATGGATGCACAAGCAGAATTCCGCTTAGTACAGGGTTAGGCTAGCAAAGGTTTTGAGAGAACAGACAATTGATGATGACTAAGATGCAAAGCAATATAAAGCATAAACATTGAAATAATCATAACACATCAAGTTGTCTTCCTTGTCAGCATAACACTTCAAGCATTATAACATAAGTGTTTTGGCTATGTCGATACTTTAAGAAAATCATGCTTGTTGTTATGACCAAAGCTATGTTTGCCAAGATTAAATAAAGTTTTCACAGCCATACCTGATATAAGGTCAATACTCCCCATAAGAATCATCATATAAGGTCGATTGCGTGAAGACGAGTGCAGCAAAGGAACCAATAGACTTCTCATTAATATTCCATCATAGACGACTCCACACTCACGGATACAATCTCTCCACCGAAGGAGTGATAGACCTCAATGCACACACCTATTTCATATAATAACCTCCCTAGACATGATACGACTCTACTTGACTCTAAAAGACAAAAGGTAAAGATAAAGATATCGGGCACTCCCCCAAGCTTGGAACAAGCCAAGGGAATGCCGTTACCCAAGGAGATTTCACTCCTCATTCTTGTTGGCGTTGATCACGTAGTCCTTGGCGAAACGCTTCCATGGAAGGGGTTCTCCAGTCTCACATGAGAAGTTTGTCTCCTGAATCCTGCATGCAGCACCCATACCCATGCGCATAAACCTTAGTTCATACTCACAGTTCTGGTGATGTAGATCATAAATTTGCCCTTGGAGCTCTGTAATTCTTTCTTCAGATGCGGTGATGCTTTCCCACATCTCCTTCATCTCCTTCAGGAAGTAGGCCTTCAGCTCGTTGATGATGTCAAAGTTAGCTTCAACACCACGCTCGATCATCTTCTTGTACTTGAAGACTTCTTGCTCCACTTCTTCTAGCCTGGCCTGGATGCTCCCCTCCTTGATAGGTCCCTTCAGATCTTATTGATGGAGGACACCGTCCTCCATCCGAACAACCTGAGGGTGCTTCTTCACCTCAGCGAGGTAGGGGTTGATGACGTTGACGACGAACTTGTCTTGGGGGAACTTGGAGAAGCCATGGCACCTAGATTCAGCTGAAAGATTCCCTGGCAGAAACAGATCGAAAAGAAAACACACGAAATCGCGAGATACGTTGCCGGAACAATCCGGGCAAATATATAGCAAAAATTTATGCACAGAAAGGAAGGTAACAGGCTAAAGCGGGGTCGGAGAAGGACTCCCGGGTGTCCAGGCGCCCTGGCGGCGCAGCCAGGAGGTAGGGCGCGCCAGGGGGGCGCCTGGACCCCCTGGAGCTTGTCTCCGGCTCCGCTTAGGCTCAGAATTTTACTAATTTTGCAAAAACTCATAATATGGAACTTTTATGGCGGTTCGCGATGTTTCCTTACCGTAATACACACCTTTTCTTTACTCTGCTTCTGCTGGCGTCTGAAACAGGGCTCCAACATGTTCTTCGTGAGTTGTTGTGTTTATTATATTCACATCAACATTGATAGGGTCTCCTGCTATTTAATGCTTAAGTCTTTGCCCATTCACAACTTGAGGTTTGGTGCCTTCAAAATTGTTAATCGTAATTGCACCAGACCGATAAACTTCTTCAATATGAAATGGCCCTTCCCACCTGGAAAGTAGTTTGCCTGGAGAAAACCTGAAACGGGATCTAAACAACAAAACTTTATCACCAACATTAAATTCACGTTTCAGAATCCTCCTATCATGCCACTTCTTTACCTTTTCCTTGAACATTTTAGCGCTCTCGTAAGCTTCACTTATCCATTCATCTAGAGAAGTCAAGTTCATGAGACGCTTCTCACCAGCTAATTTTGGGTCAGCATTAAGCTCTCTAACAGCCCAGAAAGCTTTGTGCTCTAACTCTAATGGCAAATGGCAAGCCTTGCCATACACCATCTTATAGGGGGACATGCCCATGGGGTTTTTGTAAGCAGTTCTATACGCCCACAAAGCATCTCCTAACTTATTTGACCAGTCTTTTCTATTTCTGTTTACTGTCTTCTGCAAGATCAACTTAATCTCTCTATTGGTGAGCTCAACTTGCCCACTAGTTTGAGGATGGTACGGTGAAGCAATTCTATGATTGACATCGTACTTGGCTAAAGCTTTTTTAAAAGCTCCATGCGTGAAGTGTGATCCTCCATCAGTCATGAGATACCTAGGTACACCAAACCTAGGAAAAATCACATCTTTGAGCATTTTCAAAGATGTCTTGTGATCAGCACTTTCAGTGGGGATTGCTTCAACCCACTTGGTCACATAATCAACAGCTACTAAAATGTGAGTGTACTTGTGCGAAGAAGGAAAATGACCCATAAAATCAAAACCCCAACAATCAAAAGGTTCAATCACTAGTGAGTAATTCATAGGCATCTCATTCCTTCTACTAATGTTACCAACTCTCTGACATTTATCACAGGCTAAAACATAATTTCTAGCATCCTTAAAGAGACTAGGCCAATAAAAACCTGATTGAAGAACCTTATGTGCGGTCTTCTCACCAGCATGATGTCCTCCATAGGGACTATCATGACACTGTCTGAGAATGTCCTTCTGCTCATGCTCCGGTATGCACCTTCTCACGATCCCGTCGGGGCCTTCTTTGAAAAGATGTGGGTCATCCCAAAAGTAGTGCCTCAAATCATGAAAGAACTTCTTCCTTTGCTGAAATGTTAAAGCTGGAGGCAAATACTTTGCAACAATAAAGTTAGCATAATCTGCAAACCAAGGATCGGAAAGAGATTGTACTTTTACAACGGCAAGTTGCTCGTCTGGAAAACTATCGTTGACTGGGATGGGATCATGCGGTATATATTCCATCCTTGAAAGATTGTCCGCCACCGGATTGTCTTCTCCTTTCCTATCAACAATCTGCAAATCAAATTCTTGAAGGAGGAGTACCCATATGATAAGCCTTGGCTTGGCATCCTTCTTTGTCATAAGGTACTTAATGGCAACATGATCAGTATGAATAATAACTTTGGAATCAACAATATACTGCCTAAACTTATCACAAGCAAATACTATAGCTAAGAATTCCTTCTCAGTAGTAGCATAATTTCTTTGAGCACTATCAAGGGTTTTACTAGCATAATGTATAACATTCAATTTCTTATCAATTCTTTGTCCTAAAACAGCTCCAACAGCAAAATCACTAGCATCACACATAATCTCAAAAGGTAAATTCCAGTCAGGTGGTTGTACCATAGGAGCGGTTATTAAAGCTTTCTTAAGAACTTCAAAAGCTTCCTTACAATCCTCATCAAATACAAAAGGAACGTCCTTCTGGAGAAGATTAGTGAGGGGCCTCAAAGTCCTAGAAAAGTTTTTAATAAATCTTCTATAGAAACCAGCATGACCAAGAAAACTGCGAATACCTTTGATGTCCCTTGGATAGGGCATCCTCTCGATTGCTTCGATCTTGGCCTTGTCCACTTCAATTCCCCTTTCGGAAATCTTGTGACCAAGAACAATTCCTTTGTTAACCATGAAGTGGCACTTCTCCCAGTTGAGTACCAAATTTGTCTCCTCACATCTCTGCAAAACTTTATTAAGGTTGTGGAGACAATGGTCAAAGGAAGTTCCATAAACGGAGAAATCGTCCATGAAGACTTCCATAATCTCCTCACAGAAACCATGAAATATAGCAGACATACACCTTTGAAAAGTAGCAGGGGCATTACATAAACCAAAAGGCATACGCATGTAAGCATAGGTACCAAAGGGACAAGTAAAAGTGGTCTTCTCTTGATCAGCAGTGTTAACATGTATTTGAGAGAAGCCAGAATAGCCATCGAGGTAACAAAAGTGGGTGTTTTTGGATAACCTTTCAAGCATTTGGTCGATGAACGGAAGCGGGTAGTGATCCTTCCTGGTTGCCTTGTTCAGCTTCATGTAATCAATACACATTCTATATCCAATAATAGTTCTCTGAGGTATTAGTTCATTCTTATCATTAGGAACCACAGTTGTACCTCCTTTCTTAGGAACACAATGTACCGGGCTTACCCACTTACTATCAGCTATAGGATAGATAATACCTGTGGCTAGAAGCTTGAGAATCTCAGTTCTTACAACATCCATCATCTTCGGGTTCAACCGTCGTTGATGATCAACAACTGGTTTAGCATTAGGCTCAAGGTTGATAGTATGTTGACAGATAGACGGACTAATCCCCTTAAGGTCATCAAGGGTATAGCCAATTGCGCCTCGGTGTTTACGAAGTACTTCCAATAGTCGCTCTTCTTCATATCCTGAAAGGTTAGAGTTGATAATAACAGGATATACTTTCTTTTCATCTAAATAAGCATACTTGAGAGTATCGGGAAGAGGTTTAAGATCGAACACCGGGTCTTCTTTTGGTTTTGATAAAATTCCCAAAGGTTTAACCGGGAGGTTGTGCTTCAGGATAGCAGGTTGCCTCAAGAATATTTCATCTAGTTCATTTCTTTCCTGCATATGCAAATCATTCTCGTGGTCCTCCATATATTGCTGCAAAGGATCATTAGGGGGAATAGCAATAGAAGCAATACTTTCAATAATTTTATCATCACTAGGTAAATCGGTACCACGAGGCTGCTTAGAGAACTTAGAAAAATTAAATTCATATGGCTCACCATTGAATTCAACAGAAACCTTACCTTTCTTGCAATCTATTATAGCTCCACAAGTTCTAAGAAAAGGTCTACCAAAAATAATAGGACAAAAATTGTCCCTCTCTGAACCAAGTACTAGAAAGTCGGTAGGGTATTTTACCTTTCCACATAGGACTTCAACGTCCCTCACAATTCCGATAGGACAGATAGTTGTTCTATTTGCAAGATGAATGGTAACATCAACTTCTTCAAGTTCACAAGGGGAAATCTCACCGAGGATCTCTTCATAAAGTGAATAGGGGATAGCACTTGCACTCGATCCCAAATCGCATAGCCCATAATAATTGTGATCTCCTATTTTAACAGATACCACTAGAGTACCTGAAATTGGGCCTTTATTCTTGGCTGTGACAAGGTTAGTGGAAACAGCACAAAAATTTATATTGGAATCCAAAACATCATTAGTAACAAGGTCTTTAATCAATGCAACTTGAGGATCGACCCTGATCCGGTCCTCAGGCTCATCAATTCTTCTCTCACTTTTATTTATTACGCCTGTCACAAGAGAGTGCTCCCTTATCCTTGCGGGAAAAGGAGGCTTTTCATATATAACTGCAGGCAAAATAGGGTCAGCAACATGAATATCAACAGGTAGCTCTTTGAAAGGTTCGTGATGCTGGTCTCTTTTCTTTTTAAAAGAATCAACGTGAGAGGCAAAATTCTTACAGAAATCAATCATTAGATGGGAATCAAGACCAATCTTAGAGGAAAAAGTATTGAAGTAATCAGTTTTCACATAGCTCTCAATATAATCATGTTCATAATTTATAGCGGGTTCAATACCTTTATCAATTTCCCAATCTTCGGTATTCCTCTGGATCCTTTCAATGAGATCCCACCTTTCTTCAACACTCTTCGTCTGAAATACCCCACTAGAGGAGGCATCCAGCATCTCCTTATCCTGGTGAGGAAGCCTGGCATAAAAATTTGTAAGTATAATTTCCTTGGGGAGTTCATGAATAGGACATTTGAGCATTAGGGACTTCAATCTCCCCCAAGCTTGAGCAATGCTTTCTCCGTCACGAGACCTAAAGTTATAGATATAATTCCAGTCTGAAGCTTTATCTATAAGTGATACGGCGAACAATTTCCTGATGACAAACTCCCTTGATACTCCGTCGATTTTCAGGTAATTTGGAGGTATTCTTCTTCAGCAACTCAGCGTCCACTTTTTACCGCTGAATCCTGCGTCTGCTGCTTCGGCACCGGAAAGTTGCAAACTGTGTAAAATAGGCCAAAACAACATAAGAACATCATCGTAATGTGAAATATATCAATGAATAAGGATAAATTATGATACAAAATAGTGATGCATTTTGGACGTATCAGTCCATTCTTTGGCTTCTTCCCGGCAACTGGCTTACCAGACGCGACAACTCCTTTGCCGTCCTTCTTGAAGTTCTTCTTACCCTTGCCTTTCTTGAACTTAGTGGTTTTATTGACCATCAACACTTGATGTTCTTTCTTGATATGCACCTCCGCTGATTTCAGCATTGAATACACCTCGGGAATGGACCTCTCCATCCCCTGCGTATTGAAATTTAACACGAAGCTCTTGTAGCTAGGTGGGAGCGACTGAAGGATTCTGTCAACGACCGCTTCGTCTGGGAGATTCATTCCCAACTGAGACAAGCGGTTGTGCAACCCAGACAACCTGAGTATGTGCTCGCTGACAGAACTATTCTCCTCCATCTTACAACTGTAGAATGCGTCGGAGACGTCATATCTCTCGACTCGGGCATGAGCTTGGAAAACCATTTTCAGCTCTTGGAACATCTCATATGCTCCGTGGTGCTCAAAACGCTTTTGGAGCCTGATGTCTACACACGCTTCTATTCTTGTAGACTATGTTGGGCCTCCAAGCGCAGAGGTTTGTAGGACAGCAGCAATTTCCCTCAAGTGGATGACCTAAGGTTTATCGAACTCAGGGAAGTAGAGGTTGAAGATGGTCTCTCTCAAGCAACCCTGCAACTAAGATACAAGAAGTCTCTTGTGTCCCCAACACACCTAATACAACTAGGAGTTGTATAGGTGCACTAGTTCGGAGAAGAGATGGTAAAATATGGATGATAGGAGTGGCAAAGCAAAGTAAAATAAATCTGTAATAAAAAGTGCAGCAAGCAAACAAGTGGTAAACGTGAGCACAAATGGTATTGCAATGGTGGAAACAAGGCCTAGGCTTCATACTTTCACTAGTGGTAACTCCCAACAACATTAACATAATCGAATCACATGATATTTCCCATAATGGAGACGCACTCGGAGGTCATTCCTTTGTGGTCAAGAGAGGATGAGAATTATGTAGGGCTACAAAAGCACACCTCAATGTTCGTAGTTCCCAATCTATGGATTTCCCAATGTCACCGCGGCCATCCAAAGAGAGTACCACAATCACCACAACATATCTCACGGATAGTCAAAGACAAGCACCAATAGACTCTCAATCTTCAATCAACACACAAAAGAGGAAATCACTCATGAAAATATTCTTCTAATCCATGTCCAATAGACCGCTGTCACCTTGGTCTCGGGGATTATACTTGATAAAGACAAGTGAGTACATCAATCCAACACATAGAGGAAGGGGAAATATCATGGGATCACCCTAGATTAACATAGCCTATGATCACAACGAAGATCACATCATGGGAGAGAGAATTGACCACATAGCTACTGGTAGAAACCTCAGCCCCGAGGAGGAACTACTCCCGCATCATGGAGGGAGGAAGCAACGTCGATGGAGATGAATCCGGGGGCACTTCACCGTCCCGACAGGATGCCGGCACAGGAATTCTGGTCCCCCGAAACTTGGTGGCGATGGCGGCGGAGATCGAAATTGCTTCTGGAGAAAAGGGTTCCGGAATCGAGGGTTTCGGGACGCGAGCAATATATATGCAAAAGGGGGTCACCAGAGGCGGAGGTGGGGCCCAGGCGCCCCCCTGGCGCGGTCAGGGGTGGGGCCGCGCCGGGTGGCTGCATGGGCCACCCTAGGCTCCCCTCTGGCCCTGCCTTGGTTTTTCTTGAAGCTCCCGATACGCTGATTTTTCCTGTATTTTTCCCGGAATTTTTAGGGCACTTTTAATATGGGGGAAACCTGAAATAGAAAAATAGCAGAAAACAGGAACTGGCACTGTGGTGCACTGAGTTAATAGGTTAGTCCAAATATGATCAAAAGTGTATGGAAGTGCATAAATATCATAGCAATTTCACACAAAAGAGGCATGGAGCAAGCAGAAATTATAGATACGTTTTGGACGTATCAACATCCCCAAGCTTAATTCCTGCTCGTCCTCGAGTAGGTAAATGATAACAAGCATAATTTCTGTGGTGACATGCACTAGTAGAAAACAGGGCATTGGTCCAGCCCATTAGCCCCGGTTCAATCTAGAACCGGGACCAATGGGGGTACTGGACCCGGTTCGTTAGCCCAGGGGGCCGGCCGGGCCACGTGGGCCATTGGTCCCGGTTCGTCTGGACCTATTGGTCCCGGTTGGAGCTAAAAACCGGGACCAATGGCTCTTGCTCCTGGCCCACCACTATTGGTCCCGGTTTGTTTTATGAACCGGGACCAAAGGCACCCCTTTAGCCCCGGTTTGTAGAACCAACCGGGACCAGTGAGTTGCCTATATAAACCCCCTCACTCAAGAGCAGAGCTCACTGCTCTGTTTTTTTTTCTGGCCGAGGGGGAGAGGGGTTAGTGGTGCTCTAGCTCACCTCCTATGCACACAACGTGTTCGGTGGAATGCCCGAGCCACACTAGTTAAGCTTTTCTCCTCTCGAAGCTCTATTTTCTTCGAGATTTGTCTAGGTTTAGCGGTCCGTCACGTCCCGTCCCCGTCTTCGCCGCCGTCGATCGCCCCCGCCGATCTCGTCACCGGCACCACCGTGGTGAGCCTCTTGTTATGTCCATGCTTTTCTTACTTTTATTATTGCTTTAGATAGATATTTGTCTAATTTTCTTACGTTTATTATTGCTTGTTATTATATAGTGCGATGGTTTTGATATCCGCCCACGTGGGCCCTCGTCCGGTCTACGCTTCGGATGTGGTATATTATCTTTAATTTATAACTATTTGTTTTAGTGCTTATGATAGTTATGCCGACCAACCTGACATGCATAGATGTTTTATTATGTCTAGGAGGTAGTTGAACCGGAAATTCCAACCGACCCTCTTGTGGAGAGGTTAAATTTAGTTGAAGAGGAAAACATTTCGTTAAAGAAAAAATTGGAAAAAATGGAGGAGGAGAAGATGGAATTGGAGTTGCATGTTGCGGAAGTTATCGATGATCACAAGATCAAGATGGACCCTATTGTCGAGAGGTTAAATTTAGTTGAAGAAGAAAACAAATTCTTGAAGGAAAAAATAAAAAAAATTGTGGACGAGAAGATGATATTGGAGTTGCATGTTGCGGATGTCGTCGATGATCACAAGATCAAGATGGATGCAATGCGGTTGAAGATTAAAAAGATTAGAAAATATGCCATTAATACCGAGACTTGGTATCATTATGTCGTTGGATCAATTGTTACCTTGGTTGCGATTATGATAGCATTTGTTTTCGCGTTGAAATGTTTTACATAGTTTCGATGTGTATGGAGACCTATATGTTGTTAGATGAGAACTATATATGTATGTACTATGGTTTTAATGTGATGATGAACTTTTATCCATTTGGTCACTTAATTATCTATTTATGATGTTCTGTAATGGTTTTTGACACACTTAATTATATATAAATGCACGCAGATGAACCGCCAATGGATGTACGGTGACAGACACACCTCCGAGTACATTAAGGGCGTGCGTGAGTTTCTAAATGCGGCAGAGGCAAACAAGCAGAATGGTTTTATGTGTTGTCCATGCACTAAATGTGTGAATACGATGTCTTACTCTAACCGAAAAATCCTTCACTCCCACCTGCTTTACAAGGGTTTCATGCCACACTATAATGTTTGGACGAGGCACGGAGAAATAGGGGTTATGATGGAAGACGGCGAAGAAGAAGAGTACGATGACAACTATGTGCCCCCTGAATACGGTGATGTTGCAATGGGGGGAGCTGGTGAAGATCAAGAGGAACCAGACGATGTGCCCAATGATGCTGCAACGGGTGAAGCTGCTGAAGATCAAGAGGAACCAAATGATGATCTTCGCCGGGTCATTGTCGATGCAAGGACACAATGCGAAAGTCAAAAGGAGAAGCTAAAGTTCGATCGCATGTTAGAGGATCACAAAAAAGGGTTGTACCCCAATTGCGAAGATGGCAACACAAAGCTCGGTACCGTACTGGAATTGCTGCAGTGGAAGGCAGAGAATGCTGTGGCTGACAAAGGATTTGAGAAGCTACTGAAAATATTGAAGAAGAAGCTTCCGAAGGATAACGAATTGCCCGACAGTACATACGCAGCAAAGAAGGTCGTATGCCCTCTAGGATTGGAGGTGCAGAAGATACATGCATGCCCTAATGACTGCATCCTCTACCGCGGTGCATACAACGATCTGAACGCATGTCCGGTATGCGGTGCATTGCGGTATAAGATCAGACGAGATGACCCTGGTGATGTTGATGGCGAGCCCGCCAGGAAGAGGGTTCCTGCGAAGGTGATGTGGTATGCTCCTATAATACCACGGTTGAAACGTTTGTTTAGAAACAGAGAGCATGCCAAGTTGATGCGATGGCACAGTGAGGACCGTAAGAAAGACGGGAAGTTGAGAGCACCCGCTGACGGGTCGCAGTGGAGAAAAATCGAGAGAAAGTACTGGGAGGAGTTTGCAAAGGACGCAAGGAACGTATGGTTTGCTCTAAGCGCGGATGGCATTAATCCTTTCGGGGAGCAGAGCAGCAATCACAGCACCTGGCCCGTGACTCTATGTATGTATAACCTTCCTCCTTGGATGTGCATAAAGCGGAAGTTCATTATGATGCCAGTTCTCATCCAAGGCCCTAAGCAACCCGGCAACGACATTGATGTGTACCTAAGGCCATTAGTTGAAGAACTTTTACAGCTGTGGAATGGAAACGGTGTACGTGCATGGGATGAGCACAAACAGGAGGAATTTGACCTAAAGGCGTTGCTGTTCGTGACCATCAACGATTGGCCCGCTCTCAGTAACCTTTCAGGACAGACAAACAAAGGATACCACGCATGCACGCACTGTTTAGATGACACTGAAAGTATATACCTGGACAAGTGCAGGAAGAATGTGTACCTGGGCCATCGTCGATTTCTTCCGACCAACCATCAATGTCGAAAGAAAGGCAAGCATTTCAAAGGCGAGGCAGATCACCGGAAGAAGCCCGCCATGCGTACCGGTGATCACGTACTTGCTATGGTCAATGATTTACATGTAATCTTCGGAAAGGGCCCCGGCGCACTAGCTGTTCCGAATGACGATGAGGGACACGCACCCATGTGGAAGAAGAAATCTATATTTTGGGACCTACCCTACTAGGCTCTTCAATCGACGTGATGCATGTGACGAAGAACCTTTGCGTGAACCTGCTAGGCTTCTTGGGCGTGTATGGAAAGACAAAAGATACAGCTGAGGCACGGGAGGACCTGCAACGTTTGCACGAAAAAGACGGCATCCCTCCGAAGCAGTATGAAGGTCCTGCCAGCTATGCTCTTACGAATGAAGAGAAAGAAATCTTCTTTGAATGCCTTTTCAGTATGAAGGTCCCGACTGGCTTCTCGTCGAATATAAAGGGAATAATAAATATGGCAGAGAAAAAGTTCCAGAACCTAAAGTCTCATGACTGCCATGTGATTATGACGCAACTGCTTCCGGTTGCATTGAGGGGGCTTCTACCGGAAAACGTCCGATTAGCCATTGTGAAACTATGTGCATTCCTCAATGCAATCTCTCAGAAGGTGATCGATCCAGAAATCGTACCAAGGCTAAGGAGTGATGTGGCGCAATGTCTTGTCAGTTTCGAGCTTGTGTTCCCACCATCCTTCTTCAATATCATGACACACGTCCTAGTTCATCTAGTCGACGAGATTGTCATTCTGGGGCCCGTATTTCTACACAATATGTTCCTCTTTGAGAGGTTCATGGGAGTCCTCAAGAAATATGTCCGTAACCGCGCAAGGCCAGAAGGAAGCATCTCCATGGGCCATCAAACAGAGGATGTGATCGGGTTTTGTGTTGACTTCATTCCTGGCCTTAATAAGATAGGTCTCCCTAAATCGCGGTACGAGGGGAGACTGACTGGAAAAGGCACGCTTGGAAGGGACTCAATAATATGCAGGGACGGTTATTCTTGGTCTCAAGCACACTACACAGTTCTACAGAACTCTACATTGGTGACCCCGTATGTCGATGAACACAAGAACAGTCTGCGCTCCAAACACCCGGAGCAGTGCGACGACTGGATTACACGTGAACACATCAGGACTTTCAGCAGTTGGTTGGAAACACGTCTCAGAGGTGACAACACTGTTTGTGATGAGTTGTACTTGTTGTCCAGGGGGCCATCTTCGACTGTATTGATTTACAAAGGATACGAGATAAATGGGAATACATTTTACACGATTGTCCAAGATCAAAAGAGCACCAACCAAAACAGCTGTGTCCGCTTTGATGCAACAACCGAGAGGGGAAAGGACACATATTATGGTTACATAGTGGACATATGGGAACTTGACTACGGACATGATTTTAAGGTCCCTTTGTTTAAGTGTAAATGGGTCAATCTGTCAGGAGGCGGGGTACAGGTAGACCCACAGTACGGAATGACAACAGTGGATCTGAAAAATCTTGGATACACTGACGAACCGTTCGTCCTAGCCAATGATGTGGCACAGGTTATCTATGTGAAGGACATGTCTACCAGACCGAGAAAAAGAAAAGATAAGGAAGCGAATACATCATACGATGAGCCAAAGCGCCACATAGTTCTTTCAGGAAAAAGGGACATCCTGAGAGTGGAGGGCAAGACAGACATGTCTGAAGATTATGAAAAGTTTCATGAAATTCCTCCCTTCAAAGTCAAGGCTGACCCAAGCATCCTGATAAACGATGAAGATTATCCATGGTTACGGCGCAATAAGCAAATGACACAAGCGAAGAAAAAGTGAAGAGTTATTTCCGCAACTATTATGATGATACCATGCCAACTTTGTAACAAACGAGTATGATACCATTGTCTGTTTGTACTATTCAAATTTCAATACTACTTGCACTAACAAAACAAAACAAAACAAAACAAACTTGAAAAATAAATAGCAACAATAAGTATTTCGTTGTAAGTATAAACAAAATAAAATAAATAAAGCAACAAAGAAAATAAATAAAGAAAGTAAAATAAATAAAGCAACTCTAAATACAGCAAAAAACAACTTAGAAATAAACAAAGAAAATAAAATAAATAAAGCAACTCTAAATACAGCAAAAAACAACTTAGAAATAAATAGCAACAATAAGTATTTTGTTGTAATTAAGTATAAACAAAATAAAATAAATAAAGCAACAAAGAAAATAAATAAAGGAAGTAAAATAAATAAAGCAACTCTAAATACAGCAAAAAACAACTTAGAAATAAACAAAGAAAATAAAATAAATAAAGCAACTCTAAATACAGCAAAAAACAACTTAGAAATAAATAAAGCAAAAAAGGAAAAAAAAATATTGGGCGCTGCCCAGTGAGCCTGCAAGGCCTATAGCACAGGATCCACCTGTAATATAAGGACCAGCAAGCTCACAGGGCAGCGCGCAGAGTTAGGCCCAGAAGCCTGCATTTGAGAGGAGCTCGAGAGGGTGGGAGCAGCAGCCCTTATAAACCACTCTCGAGCTCCCTCAGCTAGCGAGGTGGGACTAAACATCCCACCGCACCCGCGCCAGCTCAGGGCCTTTGGTCCCGGTTGCTGCCACCAACCGGGACTAATGCCCCCCTTTAGTCCCGGTTGCTGCCACCAACCGGGACTAAAGGTCCCTCCTTCCCGCCCTTTGGGCTGCTGAAAAGAAACAAAATAAAATAAATAAAGCAACAAAGAAAACAAATAATTTCAAATTTAAACTATTCAAATTTGAATACTACTTGCACTAACAGAAAGTTCGTAATTGGTTTTACAAAAGAAAATAAATAATGCAGAAAACAAAACAAAAAAACTTGAAAAAAAAATAGCAACAATAAATATTTTTTTGTAAGTAGAAACAAAATCAAATAAATAAAGCAACAAAGAAAACAAATAAATAAAAATAGCAACAGTAAGTATTTTGTTGAAAGTAGAAACAAAACTAAAAAATAAAGCAACAAAGAAAAAAAGAAAAAATATGCCACCTGCTGGGCCCACACGGCCTGAATACGACTAGAAACCCAACCATGGGCCAGGATTGTCGGGGGAAACTGTCCACCACGAACACCTATGGGACCGGAGCCCCTTGTCTGTGCGGTACGAGGGCGGAGGGAGCACGAAGAGCAGATCGAGGCAGACGCACGGGCAGTTTTACCCAGGTTCGGGCCGCACGGATGCGTAAAACCCTACTCCTGCTTGGTTGTGTATTGAGTTGGGCGCTCGGAGCTTGAAGAAGCAGCTACACGAGCGTGAGAATGATCTAGGTTTCGAACCCCCTCCACGTTGTGCATGGGCCTCCTTTTATAGTGCAAGGGGTCACCGACAGGTGTCAACGTAGGAGAAAGGGGTAAAAATGTAAAAGATGTGGTAGTTGGAACAGTGCGGGAACAGTGGTCTACAGTACAGAACAGTGGCCTATACCTACTCTAACAGTGGGGGACAAGGGCATTTAATGCCCGTCGCCGTCGACCCCAAAAGCTCCCGCCGTTGCGTCTCCGTCTGCCACGGCGATGGATCCACTGCCGTGGAGTGCCACCGTGTCCCCCAGGCTGCACAGCCATCCGCCACGCGTCCCTGGAGTGGCCCCAGGGCGACGCGTGGGCTGATGAGCTGGAGCGCGGGCACACAGCGCACCTCCCCCGGCAAGCACCTTGCCGGGCACCTCCCCCGGCAAGCACCTTGCCGGGGATCTCGACCTTGCCGGGCCCGGAAGCTTGCCGCTCCCCGAGCCCTTGCTGGGTCTTCTAAGATAAAATCTTCTGTTCGTCCTGACAAGCTCCTCTTGCCAGGGCCTCGTGCTAGTTAAGCAATCTTGAGCCTGGAACGGCCTTCCCGGCAAGCTCCTCTTGCCGGGGTCTTGGTCTTCTGTCTTGTATACTTTGTCTTTGAATGGTTAGATAAGGAGCAGGAAGGTCTCCGGCGGATCGACAGAGTTGTACGCCGACGACCTCTCCTCGTCGGAGAGCTCCCCGCCCCCGGCAAGCCCGAAGCAGTCCCCGTTGAAGCGTCTCCGCAAGGCGGCGACGGGAGAGCAGACGCGAGCGCCCCGGCAACAGCCAGCTCGCCGGGCAGCTCCCCGGCCGAGCCAAGCCGTGCCAAGGGCGGCCGGCGTGCCGGCCACGGCAGAGGCGTCCCGCAGGCCGGCACCGAGCCGGCAAGGATCTTCTCGGAGCGGAGCAGCTGCTCCGCCCCCTTCTCGGGCGCCGGCCACCACAGGGGCTGGGCCTACGCAGCCCCCAGCCCCGGTGGCTCCGAAACGCGCGAGGGAACCTTCATCCTCCGCTCCTCGCGCCGACGCGCCCACCGTGGAGTTCGACTTCTCCGCGCTGAGCGAGGACGACGAGGAGGACCAAGAGTAAGGACCCGAGACCTTACTCCTTCTTGATTTTTATATCTCGATTGTTGCTGACGCTTGATTTTGTTTGTTGCTTGCAGGACCTTGGAGCAGCGCGCGAAGAGGGTCAAGGTGCCCACAGTTGAGGTCGGGGAAGACCCATCCGTCGCGGAAGCAGGGATCGCGGCGGAGCCGATCTTGCCGGACCCGAGTGCCGCTCCGGGGAGCAGCCCCCAGCGCAGCCCCCAGCGTAAGTTAGAGGTTTACTGTTTTTGCTCGTCGGGGCGCGCTTAGGGCTTTGATCTCTGAATGTCTTGGTTCTTCTATCTTCTCTTGTGCAGAGGTGGAGCCGCAGCGGGAAGAGCGCCCGGAGGCCGTTACCGAGGAGCCGCAGGCCCCGCCGTCCCCGGCAAGGCAAAACTCTCCGGCGAGGGAGAGCGCTCCGCCAAGGGCGGGTACTCCGCCAAGGCAGAGTACCCCGCCAAGGGCGAGCAGCCCGGCGAGGACGGCCACTCCGCCAGGGCCGAGCTCCCCGGCAAGGGAGCCCGCCGCAGAGGACGTCCGCCAAGGTACGTTCTGTACTTGGTTTTCTTGACTTTGCTTCTTTTTGGATCTTTGCTTGATTTTGAACTTCTTTTTCTTCTTCTTCTAGATCTTCCTCCTCCTCCTCCCGTGCCGATGGAGACCGAGGTCATCAATATTGAGGATGAGGAGGGCGCGCAGGGCGGCGGCGATGAAGTTCCCGTCGTCGTGGAGATGGCCGAGGCCACCGCGGAGACGGCCGAAACCACCGAGCCGGCCGTGCAGGAGACCGCTCCGGCTGCCGATGCAGCGGCCGGGGAGGGGGACGGCGACCGCACCGCCAACCCGGAGGTGGCGGGAGCATCAGATGCTGCACCGGCCGCCGGTCCCTCCGCCGGCGAGGAGCCAGCCGGTTACTATCTTCGTGCCCCCAATGGCATCTTTATCCAAGTGCCTTGGGGGTCTTCATCAAGAGCTCCCGCGGAGGGCGAGGCGTTTGACGGGGAAGTCCTCGCCTCCGCGGGTCTGACAGTCGTCGAGGCGCCCGGCGAAGGAGATGGGCCCGAGGAGGAGAAGCTTCTCCACCAGCTCCTGGCCCTTTACCGGGCCAGGCAGGCGAAGCTTGCCTCCCGGGAAGCCCTTGCTGCCCAGGCCGCCGCTGAAATGGAGAAGCGTGCGGCGGAGCTTAGCGCCGCCCACAAGGCGGGCCTCCGCGAGGTGGCGGAGGCGCGCGAGCGCCTTGCCGGCGAATATGAAGAATGGGTGCTGGAGAAGGCCGAGGCTGAGGAACAGCAACGGCTCGCCGGGGTGGAGATGTCCCGGCGAGAGGGAGAGCTCACGCAGCGGAAGGTGGATCTCGACTCCCACGAGGAGGACCTTGCCGCTCGCGAGGCTGCTCTTGGCGGGGAGCTGAAGGAGGCGAAAGCCGCTGCTGCTGCCGCGGAAGACGCCAAGAAGGAGCTCGCCGCCAAGATCATCCAGTTGGAGAAGGCGATGAAGGTGAGCGCCGAGAAGGTTGCCGCGCTCATCACTGAGCGCGAGAAGGACGCCCACACCAACGCGGAGCTCCAAGTAAGCTTATCAAAGAAGGGCGACGAGTTGAAGGCCGCCAAGGATTCCATCGAAGACTTGGAGCTGAAGGTCTCAACTCTGAGGGATTCAATTGACGCCGCCAAGCTTCGAGAAGACAAGCTGAAGGAGGAGCTCCGGAAGGAGCGGACTTTGGTGGATAGCGTCAACAAGGCGTCTGAGCTATTCCGGCAGACCATCGAGGCGTGGACCGAAGAGCTGGCTTCTTCTGCGTCCAACATTGACCAGGAGTTGCTTGCTTTGAAGGCCGAGCATCTTATCTACTCGCCGGATCCAGATCTCCCGCACAGCGCCAAGCTCAGCCTCTTCTTCAGAGGCGTCGCTCCGGCCCTTGCAGGTCTCCGGAACCGCATCCCCGCGCAGCTGGCCGAGGAGTCGCGCCGTCTCTGCGCGGGAACTCTGGAGCGGGTCTTGACGAAGATTGTGTTCCGCAACCCGGGGATCAACCTGACGAACGTTCTTCGCAGCTTGCCGGAGGATGCGAACACGGAGGCCCTGAAGGAGCAGGTCAGCCACATCATCGCCAAGGTGGCAAAGCTCGGCAGGAAGGAGGGCGACCGCGTAGACTAGGGCCCCATCTATCTTTATCTTTTTGTTGCTGCATGTCATGTTATGAACTCATTAGTCCATTGCGACAAGTTATCTTTGTAAGATATTTGCTTTACTTCAATCAATCAGTGCAATGTTATCTTCCTTGTTCCAATCTTTGACTTTGTATGTTTTTCACCCTACGCTCCCGGGGAGCTTGCCGGCAAGGGGCCCTTGCCGCGAGCGCTGAGTGCTGGACTCTGAGCAGCCTGCTGGCCAAGGTCCTCGCCGGCAAGCAACCTTGCCGCAGCAGGTCGCAACGCACTTAGCTTGCTGAGTGTACTCGGAAACGAGGTAAGGGCGCGACACTTGTCGCAGCTCACTTAAATCGTTGAGTGAACTCGAAAACAAGATAAGGGTGCGGCAAGCCACGGGTAGGTTCCTCCGCGCACAGGTTTTCCATACAAAGTGTGATCGTTCAAGGAAGACAACCAAAATTTAAAATTTGAACTGGTCAAATTCTAACAACTTATCTTTCATAAGCTGCTTGCTCATGTTGTTTGCTTTCCGGTAAGGCTCTTCCTTCTTGAACGGCACTTAGTTCCTCCTCCATCTCCTTCCCCCCCGGCAAACTTGTGCGCGAGGAACGTTCCTCCTGCTTAAGAGAAAAAGGAAAAGGAGGGGGGAACAAGCATATTGCCTTTCGGCGTAATAGTGCTTACCGAATGTCTAAGTGTTGCATCAAATGCCAAATAAAACATGCAAATAGCAAAGAGAAGCATGCGAAAGGCAATCGATGCGAAAACACGAAATCTTTACTGATGCACGGGGTCTGCGCCCGGCTTTGTACAAAGGGTTACATGCAACAGCGGCAAGGCTTGTACAAAAGGTGGTTGCCGGAACGGATCACGGCAACCGCGCCTTAGGGGTGAAACTTGCGAAGATGCTCTATGTTCCAGGAGTTGCTCACCGGTAAGCCTTCTTCGGTCTCGAGGCGGACAGCGCCGGGCCTCGTAACTTGTCTCACCCGATAAGGGCCTTCCCACTTCGGCGTCAACTTGTTGGAATTCTTGGCGGACTGAACACGCCGAAGAACAAGGTCGCCTTCCTCGAGACTCCTGGCCTTGACTTTGCGGCTATGGTAGCGGCGCAAAGCTTGCTGGTATCGAGCAGCTCGTACAGCAGCCTGGAGACGTCCCTCCTCAAGGAGCAATGCGTCATCTTGCCGCAGTTGCTCTTGCTCTTCACCACGATGTCATCCATGTAGGCTTCTACATTCCTGTGGATCTGTGGCTCAAAAGCAGTGTACACTACCCTTGCAAAAGTGGAGCCTGCATTTTTCAGTCCAAATGGCATGCGGATAAAGCAATATGTGCCACATGGAGTGATAAATGCAGTCTTCTCTTCATCTTCCTTAGCCATGAAAATCTGGTGATAGCCTGAGTATGCATCAAGAAAACAGAGTAGCTCACATCCGGCAGTGGAGTCAACGATCTGGTCAATGCGCGGCAAAGGGAAGGGGTCCTTGGGACATGCTTTATTGACATCAGTGAAGTCTATACACAGTCTCCACTTCCCGTTGGCTTTGCGCACGACGACTGGGTTTGCCAACCACGTCGGATGGATCACACCTCTAACTAGGCCTGCTGCCTCTAGTTTCTTGATCTCCTCGTTGATGAACTCTTGGCGCTCCACGGCTTGCTTCCTTACTTTTTGCTTGATGGGCCGCGCATGAGGGCAGACAGCAAGCTTGTGCTCAATCACCTTCCTGGGAACACCGGGGATGTCAGATGGTTGCCAAGCAAACACATCGACATTCGCCCGCAGGAAGGCGACGAGCGCGCTTTCCTATTTGCTGTCAAGGGTGGCGCTGATGGTGCGCCAAAGATGTCGGGGGAAACTGTCCGCCACGAACACCTATGGGACCGGAGCCCCTTGTCTGTGCGGTACGAGGGCGGAGGGAGCACGAAGAGCAGATCGAGGCAGACGCGCGGGCAGTTTTTACCCAGGTTCGGGCCGCACGGATGCGTAAAACCCTACTCCTGCTTGGTTGTGTATTGAGTTTGGGCGCTCGGAGCTTGAAGAAGCAGCTACACGAGCGTGAGAATGATCTAGGTTTCTAACTGAACCGAACCGAACCGAACCGAACCGAACCCCCTCCACGTTGTGCATGGGCCTCCTTTTATAGTGCAAGGGGTCACCGACAGGTGTCAACGTAGGAGAAAGGGGTAAAAATGTAAAAGAGGTGGTAGTTGTAACAGTGCGGGAACAGTGGAGCTACAGTACAGAACAGTGGTCTATACCTACTCTAACAGTGGGGGACAAGGGCATTTAATGCCCGTCGCCGTCGACCCCAAAAGCTCCCGCCGTTGCGTCTCCGTCTGCCACGGCGATGGATCCACTGCTGTGGAGTGCCACCGTGTCCCCCAGGCTGCACAGCCATCCGCCACGCGTCCCTGGAGTGGCCCCAGGGCGACGCGTGGGCCGATGAGCTGGAGCGCGGGCACACAGCGCACCTCCCCCGGCAAGCACCTTGCCGGGGATCTCGACCTTGCCGGGCCCGGAAGCTTGCCGCTCCCCGAGCCCTTGCCGGGTCTTCTAAGATGAAATCTTCTATTCGTCCTGACAAGCTCCTCTTGCCAGGGCCTCGTGCTAGTTAAGCAATCTCGAGCCTGGGACGGCCTTCCCGGCAAGCTCCTCTTGCCGGGGTCTTGGTCTTCTGTCTTGTATACTTTGTTTTTGAATGGCTAGATAAGGGTCAGGAAGGTCTCCGACAAGCGCGTGGTGAACCCTGCCGCGGGGAGCTGCCGCTGCCCGTGCACAAGTTGGGGTACTAGGGTACCCCTACCTTAGTACACCGACAATGTGTGAATACGATGTCTTACTCTAACCGAAAAATCCTTCACTCCCACCTGCTTTACAAGGGTTTCATGCCACACTATAATGTTTGGACGAGGCACGGTGAAATAGGGGTTATGATGGAAGACGGCGAAGAAGAAGAGTACGATGACAACTATGTGCCCCCTGAATACGGTGATGCTGCAATGGGGGGAGCTGGTGAAGATCAAGAGGAAGCAGACGATGTGCCCAATGATGCTGCAACGGGTGAAGCTGCTGAAGATCAAGAGGAACCAAATGATGATCTTCGCCGGGTCATTGTCGATGCAAGGACACAATGCGAAAGTCAAAAGGAGAAGCTGAAGTTCGATCGCATGTTAGAGGATCACAAAAAAGGGTTGTACCCCAATTGCGAAGATGGTAACACAAAGCTCGGTACCGTACTGGAATTGCTGCAGTGGAAGGCAGAGAATGCTGTGGCTGACAAAGGATTTGAGAAGCTACTGAAAATATTGAAGAAGAAGCTTCCGAAGGATAACGAATTGCCCGACAGTACATACGCAGCAAAGAAGGTCGTATGCCCTCTAGGATTGGAGGTGCAGAAGATACATGCATGCCCTAATGACTGCATCCTCTACCGCGGTGCATACAACGATCTGAACGCATGCCCGGTATGTGGTGCGTTGCGGTATAAGATCAGACGAGATGACCCTGGTGATGTTGATGGCGAGCCCGCCAGGAAGAGGGTTCCTGCGAAGGTGATGTGGTATGCTCCTATAATACCACGGTTGAAACGTTTGTTTAGAAACAGAGAGCATGCCAAGTTGATGCGATGGCACAGTGAGGAC
Source organism: Secale cereale (assembly GCA_902687465.1). Lineage (NCBI taxonomy): Eukaryota > Viridiplantae > Streptophyta > Magnoliopsida > Poales > Poaceae > Secale > Secale cereale. The sequence goes on from LR738713.1 coordinate 766,439,010, forward strand.
CGTAAGAAAGACGGGAAGTTGAGAGCACCCGCTGACGGGTCGCAATGGAGAAAAATCGAGAGAAAGTACTGGGAGGAGTTTGCAAAGGACGCAAGGAACGTATGGTCTGCTTTAAGCGCGGATGGCATTAATCCTTTCGGGGAGCAGAGCAGCAATCACAGCACCTGGCCCGTGACTCTATGTATGTATAACCTTCCTCCTTGGATGTGCATGAAGCGGAAGTTCATTATGATGCCAGTTCTCATCCAAGGCCCTAAGCAACCCGGCAACGACATTGATGTGTACCTAAGGCCATTAGTTGAAGAATTTTTACAGCTGTGGAATGGAAACGGTGTACGTGCGTGGGATGAGCACAAACAGGAGGAATTTGACCTAAAGGCGTTGCTGTTCGTGACCATCAACGATTGGCCCGCTCTTAGTAACCTTTCAGGACAGACAAACAAAGGATACCACGCATGCACGCACTGTTTAGATGACACTGAAAGTATATACCTGGACAAGTGCAGGAAGAATGTGTACCTGGGCCATCGTCGATTTCTTCCGACCAACCATCAATGTCGAAAGAAAGGCAAGCATTTCAAAGGCGAGGCAGATCACCGGAAGAAGCCCGCCATGCGTACCGGTGATCACGTACTTGCTATGGTCAATGATTTACACGTAATCTTCGGAAAGGGCCCCGGCGCACTAGCTGTTCCGAATGACGATGAGGGACACGCACCCATGTGGAAGAAGAAATCTATATTTTGGGACCTACCCTACTGGAAAGACCTAGAGGTCCGCTCTTCAATCGACGTGATGCACGTGACGAAGAACCTTTGCGTGAACCTGCTAGGCTTCTTGGGCGTGTATGGAAAGACAAAAGATACAGCTGAGGCACGGGAGGACCTGCAACGTTTGCACGAAAAAGACGGCATCCCTCCGAAGCAGTATGAAGGTCCTGATAGAATAATCCGTCTTTTGTTACGAATTATCCTATCGGGGACTCCGTTCCAAAATAACTTTGGAGAGCTTCGTACCATCATGCTACTGTTACTTTCGCCTAATGATGAAGTATTGGTTTTGTTGAATCCTTTGACACTCGACAAAATGTGACATGAGGGGGTCTAGGGTTGTGGATCGCCGAGCAGTCGGGGGTCGAGGGGTCGAGAGAGGTTGCCTAGCTAGTGTCAAAGTATTGAAGAATTCCATGACTTCATCATTTGCCAGAAGTAACCGGGGCATTTTGGTACAAAGTTATGCAAAGATATTTTGGAACGGAGTTCCTGATAGAATAATCCGTCTTTTGTTACGAATTATCCTATCTGGGACTCCGTTCCAAAATAACTTTGGAGAGCTTCGTACCATCATGCTACTGTTACTTTCGCCTAATGATGAAGTATTGGTTTTGTTGAATCCTTTGACACTCGACAAAATGTGACATGAGGGGGTCTAGGGTTGTGGATCGCCGAGTAGTCGGGGGTCGAGGGGTCGAGAGAGGTTGCCTAGCTAGTGTCAAAGTATTGAAGAATTCCATGACTTCATCATTTGCCAGAAGTAACCGGGGCATGTTGGTACGAAGTTATGCAAAGATGTTTTGGAACGGAGTTCCTGATAGGATAATCCGTCTTTTGTTACGGATTATCTTATCTGGGACTCCGTTCCAAAACAACTTTGGAGAGCTTCGTACCATCATTCTACTGTTACTTTCGCCTAATGATGAAGTATTGGTTTGTTGAATCCTTTGACACTAGACAAAATGTGACATGAGGGTGTCTAGGGTTGTGGATCGCCGAGAAGTCGGGGGGGGGGGTCGAGGGGTTGCCTAGCTAGTGTCAAAGTATTGAAAAATTCCATGACTTCATCATTTGCCAAAAGTAACCGGGGCATTTTGGTACAAAGTTATGCAAAGTTGTTCTGGAACGAAGTCCCTGATAGGATAATCCGTCTTTTGTTACGAATTATCTTATCCGGGGACTCCGTTCCAAAACAACTTTGGAGAGCTTCGTACCATCATGCTACTGTTACTTTCGCCTAATGATGAAGTATTGGTTTGTTGAATCCTTTGACACTAGCTAGACAAAATGTGACATGAGGGGGTCTAGGGTTTGTGGATCGCCGAGCAGTCGAGGGTTGAAGCTAGTTCTTCGTTTGCCATTAATATATCCATCTGTCATGTTTGAATAATAATTGGCATGTTGTAAATATTTGTAGAAACAATGGACGACAACACCCGAGACCTAGCACAAGAAGCGATGTTGATGGACATAATCGCAGACGGACAAAATGCCGTCAGGTCGTATCTCAACGACACCGATGAGCAGGTCGAACAAGAGCTGCGGCTGGAAGATCTAGGCTATGATATTGATGAATTCGGTGACCCAATGCACATGGAAGAAGTAGACCGTGAGGACGGCTCCGGTGACCCAATGCCGGTGCAAGAAGGAGACCGTGATGCTGGCTCCGGTGACCGAACCGAGTCCGGCCAGGAGGTATATATGTTAGTTAAGCATGTGCTGACTAGTTAATTGATTCATTCATTAACTCCCGTCTTTGTTCCTTTTCTAGCCCTCCGGATCGAGCAAATCTTCGGTAAAGAGACGAGGAGCGAAGAAAAAGTTGAGGCCGGATGAAAAGTTTGAGATCTCAGAAATCTCGCGCTCCGGCGAGCCGATTGCACCCATCCGCACAAAGAACGCATTTGTTAATCAGTGCGGGGTTCTGGTTAGGGACAAGATCCCGATCAGCATCCATCAATGGTTAAAGCCGGCTGCAAACGACGCTCAGGTGACTTATGTCACTGATATGCAGAAAGAAGATCTTTGGACTGAGCTGAAGTCAAACTTCGTCCTACCGCGAGAGGTTGATCCGGCGAAGCCAGTTAAAGAGGACTTAATCAAGTCTTATGCACTTTCGAAGATGGCAGACCAATTCAGGGCATGGAAGAAAAAACTGAATACGTTTGTCAGAGAGAAAACGACTCCAGAATTCGTGGGCATATATGAGAAGATCAAAGATGACTGGCCCGCATTTGTGGCCCATAAGAAGTCGGAAAAGAGTCAGAAGATGTCGGAGACAAACCGGATAAATACTGCAAAGAAGATGCATCACCATCGCACGGGGTCGGGCGGCTACCTCGTAGCCCGGCCTAAGTGGGCCAAGGCTGAGAATGATCTGCTTCAGAAAGGGATCGAACCAGAGACAATGCACTGGCCAGAACGTTGCCGGACTTGGTTCTTCGGGGCTGGCGGAACCTTGGACCCTGTAACAGGGTGGTGCATTTGGACGGACAAGCAATTGGAAACACCACTCAGGAAGATGCGGCAGTATATCAAAGCAGCGCATGCAGGGACGTTCATCCCCGACAGAGAGAACGACGAGCTGACAATGGCCCTCGGGAATCCTGAGCACCCTGGACGGACACGAGGCACGCCAGGCTCCCTTCCGTGGCGTGCTGGGTTTCCGGACGCAGGAGGCTACAAATGCCACGACAGGAGGAAGAAAATGGAGATGACCGAAATCCAGGCGCTGCGGGCCAGAATACAAGCCATAGAGGAACGGGAAGCAGATCGGGAGAAAAGAATTGCCGAAGCTTCCCCCGAAGCTACCCCGCCATCTCAGCGGAGAAGCAGCGTGGCTTCCACCGAGCTACTTCAGCCAGAGCTTGCCTTGACGGCTACTGCCAGGAATCCTATGGATGCTATCACGCAGGCACAAAATTGCCACCTTATGGCACAGTGGATGAATCTGAAGGTCAAGGCGGCTGCTGGCTCTGTTTATCCTTCTGGACCAGACGACACTTTTCACTGCCGGCCGATTCCAGAAGGATATGCTAGGGTGATGGTCGACGAAATAACGGAGGGATTTGAGGAGCTCCAGCTTGACCACCCTACCGGTGAAGGGGAGACTCGGCTGGGTTCTTCACTGAAGACTCCATGCCTATGGCGGAAGGACCTAATCAACATTCTGAACTGGACGCCTCCGCCTCCTCCTCCTCCTCCGACGAGTCAGGGCACTCCGCCTCCTCCACCGCCTCCTCCTCCGGCGAGTGACCATCAGGGCACTCCGGCTCCTTCTCCGGTGAGTGACCATCAGGGCACTCCGGCTCCTTCTCCGGCGCGTGGCGGCACACCGCCTCCTTCGCCGCCGGCGCGTGGCGGCACTCCGCCTCCTTCGCCGCCGGCGCGCCCGAGCAGACAGCCAGCTCCTCCTTCGCCTAATTAGCAAGGGGGGAAGAGACCTGCCGCCGCTCCGGCTGCTCCTGCTCCGGCGCCTAAGCAAGTAAAAAAGACAGCCGCTTCGTCTGGTCCGGCGACGTCTACCAGTACAGCCAGAGGCGGGAGGCGATGCAGATTCGGTCCTTCTCTCACGCCTCTAGAGAAGTTACCGTACGAGAGGTCCGACGAGGAAAACACGAAGATCGCTGAAGGCGAAGTGAAGGACTTTTTTGAAGGGTTGAAAGCACAGAGACATCCACCTCCGGAGGAGAAGATAGATGCGGTGAAAGCAAAGCGCACTCTTGCTGCCCTGAAGCAACCAGCGAAAAGTAAGCCGAAGGGCAACTATGACCGCATTATTCAAAAGACATTTCAAGATGCCAAGCGGTCCGGAAGTACAAAAAGTGATCAGAGGTTAGCAGAAGGGCGAGCTGGGAAACAAATTGCCTAGCTCGGCGAACAAGCGAACCAATCGTGCCCCCCGCTCAAGGTGTCTAGCGACATGGTCGCTAATGATCCGAGGATGGTACCCGGTTATACCAATCTTGCAGATTACGCGTCCGACGATGTACACTATGATTTCATGGACGTGCAGATAGAAAGATACGAGTACAAAAAGCCTCTCGTCAAAAATGAAAGATCTCTATCAACGAATATGCGAAGATTGCATGATTGGTACATGAAAATCTGCAGAGAGTCTGGGGGGAGGAATAACTTGTATTTGAGAGTTAAACCGGAGCATGACCTCGTTGGAATTGACCTGTTGCCTGTTCCATTTGAGGAGTTCTATCAATTTTTCAATCAATTGGCCCTCGATAAAACAACGATCACCTGCTACTGTCTGTAAGTAGTACTACTTCTGTCATTAAGTCTCTATATAGCTGATCTTCATTGCATGTATTTATAATTATCCTCACTATATTATGCAGATTGAAGATCGTCGAATTGAAGAAAAGACAAGTAGGTGATATTGGGTTTATTAACACATACCTCATAGATGCAACCGAGGTTAAATTGCGTCCCGGCGATACCGAGACCAACTTGCTACGATCGTTGGTGGTAAATGAAAACAAAGATATAATACTCTTTCCTTACAACTTCAAGTGAGTGTTAATGTCTTGTGCATATTTGGTTTCCCTTATATATCAGTCAAGTTTATAGTGATGTAATTGATGATCTCATGCATTCGTGCGCAGCTTCCACTATATTCTCTTAGAGATTAAGCTTGAGAAGGGAATAGTAACTGTCTTCGACTCTAAACGTAAAGATCTCGAGGAGTATGCGGACATGACTCAAATGCTAGCCAGGTAAGTTAAATCGATCAATATTATCCACCATGCATATATATCAGCAATTTCATTTCTGATATCAACTAATTGTTTCCTTTGTCTGGCAGGGCTTGGAAAAAATTCATCAAAAAAGCTCCGGGACTGCCGAAGAAGCTACAATTTAGATACCCGAAAGTAAGTACTATATAGTAGCATGTTCTGCGCGCGCATCTCCTATATCTTGATTCAAGCGCTAGTTTCATCAATACCAATTTGGCATTCTTGCTTATCAGTTTGATTGAGCTCTATTTCTTGTAAAGTGGTTGTGGCAGGAACCCGGGAATGATTATTGTGGATACTACATTTGCGAGTCCATCCGCCACACGACCTGTGAGCGGGGCTACACTGATGAACAATTTGAAGTGCGTAAGCAATCAATAATATTCACAAATTTATAGCATCATTTCATGTATTGACCCCCTACTTCAAATTAGATGTTTCGGATGCGGGATGAACTCCTAACACCAGATCGTCTGCGAGCAATTCAAGAGGAATTGGCGGCATTCTTCCTTGAACACGTGATCGCTGAAGACGGAGAATACTATGTGGACCATGCATCCATGTGTTAGGAGATTATTTTTGTAAGAGATAATTATTGTATATATGTGCCCGGTAGTGTCGGATAGATATACGAGAACTTGTTGTTCGACCAATCTCTCGAAGAAGGAGAGGTGGTCGATATTACTTCTCTCTGTATGCATATATATATATATATGTTGATTATACGAGATCTTCTGTTCCTTCGTTTGCTTAGTAGCTAGCAGCTAGCTAGCTAGCTAGCGTGACTCTAGTCCTCTCCATATACATATGTGTAGTATGTAGCGTCGACCAAGCACGGACATAAGAGAGAACACTTCTCTCTATTAATTAGCTAGCTAACACAATATATGAAACACCTAAATTAACCCCCAAAACCTAAAACCCCCCCTCCCCTTTCAAAAAAAAAACAAAAACCACAGCCACAGAAATGCTAACACGTGGATGCCTTTTGGTCCCGGTTGGTACCACCAACCGGGACTAAAGCCCCTCCTGCCTGGACTCTGTGCACAGGCCACGTGGACACCCTTTTGCCCCGGTTCTGGATTGAACCGGGACTAAAGGGTCAGAGCATTAGTACCAACCCTCTTGCCCCGGTTCCAGAACCGGGGCTAAAAGGCCCAAATGAACCGGGGCTAAATACCCTTTATCTACTAGTGATGCTATCAACCATATAAGAACTTTTAAGTAAAGCAATCAAGGCATGTAATTCAATTCAAGTCATAACAAGCAAGAGTCTATATTAGCATTGTAACAAGTAACATAAGAACATAAAGGTGCAAGAGCTCTCGCTGTCCGTGACTCGAATGTCTCCAAATGGTGTTTGCGTGCAAGAAAGGGGATAGGGATATATGAGAGAGTAAAACATAGTTTTTGTATTGTTGAGAACTTAATCTACTAAAGTTTCACACTTGGTCTTCTTTGGAATCTTATCTTGACTCATCCCCAGACCGTCAGCCAGGTACAAGTCAAAATGATCCACTCCCTTTCGATATTTTGAGCACTCATGCAATGGATGAGCGTAAGCAAGAAAGTCGACACTTAGGATGGCAAAGAGAGAAAAATGATAGAGGGGGAAGACAAAAAAGGTGTGAAAGGCTCACATCAATGAGGACAATCATAGGCGAGAGAAAGCCAAATGATAGATATGATGCGAGGAGTAGGGATTGCCATGCAACGTATGCACATATGAGCTAAGGTAAGCTCTCCAATGGAACTAGTGGGGGTGCATCCAACTTGCTTGCTCAAGAAGACCTAGAGCTCTTTTGAGGAGGCTTATGATACGTCCAAAACGTATCTATAATTTCTGCTTGCTCCATGCCTCTTTTGGGTGATATTTCTATGTTATTTATACACTTCCATACACTTTTGATCATATTTGGACTAACCTATTAACTCAGTGCACCCCAGTGCCAGTTTCTGTTTTCGGCTGTTTTTGTATTTCAGGTTTTCACATTACGAGAACTGCCAGAAAAAATCCAGAAAAATTATATAAAAAATCAGCGTTCCGGAAGCTTCCATGCGGCCAAAGTAGGGCCGGAGGGGACCCATAGGGGCTCCAGGCGGCCTGCCCACGTGGCCCCCCTGGCCGCGCCGGGGGGGCGCCTGGGCACCCCTGACCCCCTCCGATGCCCCCCTTTGGCATATATTTAAAGTGTGTCGCGGAAACCCTGATTCCAGACCCCCTTTCTCCAGACGCGATTCCGATCTCCGCCGCCATCGCCATCAAGCTTCGGGGGACCAGAATTCCTGCGCCGGCACCCTGCCGGGACGGGGAAGTGCCCCCGGATTCATCTCCATCGACGTTGCTTCCTCCCTCCATGATGCGGGAGTAGTTCCTCCTCGGGGCTAAGGTTCTTACCAGTAGCTATGTGGTCAATTCTCTCTCCCATGATGTGATCTTCGTTGTGATCATAGGCTATGCTAATCTAGGGTGATCCCATGATATTTCCCCTTCCTCTATGTATTGGATTGATGTACTCACTTGTCTTTATCTAGTATAATCCCCGAGACCAAGGTGACAGCGGTCTATTGGACATGGATTAGAAAAGTATTTTCATGAGTGATTTCCTCTCTTGTGTGTTGATTGAAGATTGAGAGTCTCTTGGTGCTTGTCTTTGACTATCCTTTAGATATGTTGTGGTGATTGTGGAACTCTCTTTGGATGGCCGCGGTGACATTGGGAACTCCTTAGATTGAGAACTACGAACTTTGAGGTGTGCTTTTGTAGCCCTACATAATTCGCGTCCTCTCTTGACCATGAAGGAATGACCTCCGAGTGTGTCCCCTTTGCATGTTTTATGGGAAATATCATGTGATTCGATTATGTTAATGTTGTTGGGAGTTGCCACTAGTGAAAGTATGAACCCTAGGCCTTGTTTCCACCATTGCAATACCATTTGTGCTCACGTTTACCACTTGTTTGCTTGCTACACTTTTTATTACAGATTTATATTACTTTGTTTTGCCATCCATAGCACTTGCCATTTAACATCTCTTCGCCGAACTAGTGCACCTATACATCTAACAAGTGTATTAGGTGTGTTGGGGACACAAGAGACTTCTTGTATCTTAGTTGCAGGGTTGCTTGAGAGAGACCATCTTCAACCTCTACTTCCCTGAGTTCGATAAACCTTAGGTCATCCACTTGAGGGAAATTGCTGCTGTCCTACAAACCTCTGCGCTTGGAGGGCCAACATAGTCTACAAGAGCAGAAGCGTGTGTAGACATCAAGCTATTTCTGGCGCCGTTGCCGGGGAGGTGAGCGCTTGAAGGTATATCTTTAGATCTTGCAATTAAATCTTTTTGTTTCTTGTTTTTATTTCACTAGTTATGTTTATGGAAAACCGTGCTATTGGATCGTTGCTTGCGGGAAGACGCCCCACACCTGTGGTGGTTGCTCCTCCCCCTACTGAAATTGTGCCCTATAAAATACCAGCAGGTATTATCGATTATGTTTTGGCTAATCGTTATGCAGGAGACAAACATCCCGGTGAACACTTGCTATATCTGTCACAACTATGTTCATTATTTAAGCTTGCAGGTGTATCAAAGGAGTTTGTCATGAGGAAATTATTTGCCTTGTCACTGAAAGGAAAAGCATTGGAATGGTATAGGCTACTAGATGACTCTCACCTGCTGGATTGGGAAGAGATCCAGTCTCTCTTTTACTCCAAGTTTTATCCTCTTCATGAAGTCCATGAGAATAGGAATTATGTTTATAATTTTTATCCTCATGACGGAGAGAGCATAGCTCAAGCTTGGGGGAGACTGAAAACGTTAATGCTAAAGTGTCCTAACCATGGGCTCCCCAAAGATATGATTATTACTAATTTCTATGCGAGGCTTTCTCGACAGGATAAAGATTTGCTCGACGCTTCCTCTATGGATTCTTTCACAAACAAAAAGATTGATGCTAAATGGGAACTCCTTGAAAGAATTCAACGCAACACTGAAGATTGGGAGATCGACAAAGGTAAAGAGTCAGGTATAATTTATGAGTATGATTGCATTAAGTCCTTTGTTGAAACTACAAGTTTTAATAAGTTTAGTGCTAAGTTTGGGTTTGATTCTCAACTCCTTGTTGATTTCCTCAAATCTTTTGCTTCACATCTTAATATGCCTAAGGAGGATTGGATCAAGTATCATAAACCTTTTAAAGAGACTTGCAAAGAAAATGAAATTGTTCATGATGATTGCAACATGCATGATCCAATTCCTAAAAATGAAGTTTTATATAAGCATGTTAATTTTTGTGGAGTGGATAGACCTTGTGAAAGGCCTATGATTGAAGAAGAGAAGTATTGTAAGCAACATAAGCATGAAAGAACAATCACTTGGGTCAGAGATTTAAATGAAATTGCTAGAGAATTGTGTGACCTTTATCCTTTTACTTGTGAACTTTGCCGTATAGAGGGTCACTTTAATTTTCAATGCATGAACTTTCAAAACAAAACTGTTAACCGGTTGTGTGATAACATGATCACCTCTGATCTTTATGATGAGCTTATGTTATTTTTGATGTGTGAAGAGTTATCAGAAAAGACTTCATGGCTAGATGTTAATGCCATAGGAATAAAAAACACTTTGCAAAATTGCCATCTCTATTGTGTTGTTAATTGCCATGAGAATGATTACATAGGTAAGATTATAAAGGAGGGAACTTTACCAAAGTATAAAAATGCCTCTTATATTTCTGCTAATAAAAAGGAGAGTTTCTCCCAAGTTTCCCCTATTGTTTCTAATGATAAACCAGGATATGTGGAGAAGCTTCATCTCCAACCACTCCCTCCTAAGGTTAAGAAGAAGAAAAAGAAGAGGAGGAGGAAGAGGAGCAAGAAAGAAGAAGAATGGGTATCAACCTGGCCTGAGCATATTCCTCCCATCAACTTTTATCCTAACGATTGTAAGTTTAAAGAAGAAGGTGAAGTTTATTGCCTTAATTATCATCTTGATGATACGTCCGTAGGTACTATTGAAGATGATTTTGATTATGATATGCATGTTACTTATTGTGATTGGGAAAATGATGATAATGCTACTTATGATCTTGAAAATCTTTTTGGTACCAACTCTGAAAGTGATGATATGGGAAGCTCTAAGCTTGGGGATGATAGGATTGCAAATCCTTTACCCACTAGTGATGTGATAATTGATAATTCTTTTGCTAGTAAGAATAAAGACAACATGATTACAAATATAGTTGTTAGCAATGATAATGCTCTTCTCTACCATGATGATGTCATAACTCCAACCTATACTGATTATAAAGGTACCTATGACATAAGGAGAAATTATCCTTATGAAACTTGTCATAATCATGGAGGGCATTACTCCCTTGTTGAACACCACCCTCCTACTACACAATTAATCTATAGTGTTCAAGTGGTTTATGATAGTCCTACTCCCACTATTACCAATGAGAAAGATTATGCTTATGTGGAGAGTAAGAGTACCTTTTTGCATGTGGATCATGGTCACAATGCTTTATGTGATGCTTATATTGTTGAGTTCATCCATGATGCCACTGAAATTTATAATGAGAGAGGGAGACTTGGTTCTAAATATCTTAATAATAAGAAGTTTCCTCTCTTTATGGTGAATATTTTGAAGTTATGCTTGTTTTGCCTTCCTATGCTAGTTGCTTTGTGCTTCAATGAATTATTCTATTGCAATATTCCTATGCATAGGAAGCATGTTAGGCTTAAATGTATTTGGTATTTGCTTCTTGATGCTCTCTTTTGTTCTTCAACTCTTATTCCTACGAGAGCATCATTAAAGTCTTAAGCCTATCTTTATGGCTACAAAGAAAGAGCTCTAGGGAGACAACCCTTGTTATCCTTGCTTTCAGTTTCTTCTTTCAGTTTTTAGTGGTCTTGATGTTTGTTACTACTGTAGCAACATCATTGTATCTTTATTTTTCAACTTTGTGCCAAGTTTAGCCTCCGATTGCAAGAAAGTTCAAAAGTTGTGACGTGCTGTCCAGGAAACAGATTCTGTCCTTGGATAGAAAAATTCGTATAAAATCACCAGATCATCTTTTTGGTCTGAATTTTTCGACAGAGTGCTCTATATAATTGTCTTTCGCGCGTCTGTTCTGAGTTTTTTGATTAGAGTTGCAGAAGTGCCCTGAACAAATCATTTACTACCTGTTGTTCTGTTTTTCACAGATTCTGTCCTGTTTTGCCTTTCCTTCATTTTGCAAACCTAGAGCTTGCTTTTTCTTTGCAAAAACCTTTTGGCAATCTTGAGAAACAGTAGAACTTCAAGAATATCTTTATTTCCAGCAAGGTACAATTATTTTATTATGGGTACTAACCTCGCTAATCAGATTATGATGAGTTATGTATGAAGGGAGTTTTCAAGTGTGCGAGGGAAGATGATAAAAAGATTCAGGAGTGTCAAGCGCTCAAGCTTGGGGATGCCCCCGTGCATCCCCTTCTCCATCAACATTATCAGTTCGTCCTTCGTTCCACTATCTTTTAATCACTTCATGTGTTATGTGCTATGCTTGGAGCGTCTTGTTTTAGTTTTCCTTTTAGTTTTCTTTAGCTTTTCATAACGAGTCGGAACTCAGCTTTCTTTATGTGGGAGAGAAACACGCTCCACTTCTACCTAGAACATAACATAGAATTTGCATGTCTATCTTTGCTGTGTGTGTTCTTTGTCTTTTAATAGCTACTATCATGCTTAGCTCTTAACTTTCATGCTTATCTTTTTAAAGAGCTTTTGTTTAGTTGGTTGCTTGAACTCTCTTTAGTTATCATGTTTATCTTATTAAGAGAGTTTGCTTCCGTTGCATTGGTTGATATGTCTATGATAAAGATGCTATGTGCATAATGGCGCTTAGTAGTTCATGTTTTCTTATGGTTAGTCTCAAATAGCTGGGGGGTTCCCAATGTGTTATTGGAGTACCAACATGATTTGTTTGCCTATGATGTGGTATGGTTTAGTAATATCTTCCTTCAAAGAATTTATTTTGATTGACTTGGCGTATGCTCACGCATATTTAAGACTGTAAAGAAAGTCTGTCAAGCCTTGATGATCTTTTGTTTCTGAGTAGCGATATAACTTCCATGCCTGATTCAATGTTGCTTTGTCGCTCTTCATGATTATGATCGTCATTGCTCTCTTAGTTGGTCGCTCCCAGTCTTTTGCTAACCTTCGCCTGTACTAAGCGGACTGACTGCTTGTGCATCCACATCCTTTTAATCCAGTTATGCCATATGAGTCCACCATATCTTCCTACATGGTATTTACCTGCCATTCCTAACGGAGACTTGCATGTACCATCTCGAAATTATTCAAAGAAAAAGCATTCCTATTTTGCGCCTCTGTTTTAAGTTCATGAGGAAGTAGTAGTTAATTCATGATCTTTTTAAGTTGGACAAGCTTCACCCCGGGATTGCATGTATAATGTGCAAACCCATAATACGAGAAGGAACTGGCATTGAGTGTGCACGGCTCAAAAAGATAATATAACAAACAAACCCTCCTTCACGCTTTGTTCATGAGAAATCAGAAAACTTTGGCAGTGATAAACAAAGGAGATTAAGAGGATGTGATCGTCCTCATTCGGGAGCCGTTCCTCGAAACTTATCCATCTCAAGAAGTGATTGAGTTGTCTGCTAGCATTCGTTGACGAAACATGCATGATCTACAAAAAAATTATTACCTCTGTTTTAAAACAAAGAGCTCTGGTACATGTTTTGTCTTTGTTTCCGACTACGGGTTTTCAACCTTGCCAACAAAAGCCACGGTTTGAGAGTCTCCACCTTCTTTTAAAAGCACCAACTACTGAGAGCATGATTGTCATTCTGAGTGTAATGTGCATTGTCCCAAAGTAGCATTGTCTTTTGCATGATTGTGATTTCGTTTATTTTGAAATCATTGTATCTAGTCATCACTTAAACCTTGGAGGTGCCCCTGCATTTATGTTTTGCTTCACTAAAGGGGGCAAGCTAGATATCACTTTATCATATTTGCACATCATGTTCATTACAAATCTATTTGATGTTTCAATATCATATTGTAAAACTTTCAGTTCTTTGTGATTTTCTCATGAGGCAACTTAATTAATATAGATTCATTGTCTCAGTAAGCTTTTGTCATATGACTATGAAAAAGTCCTATATGGTTAATAGCATGTTACCACAGAAATTATTCTTGTTATCATTTACCTACCCGAGGACGAGCAGGAATTAAGCTTGGGGATGTTGATACGTCCAAAACGTATCTATAATTTCTGCTTGCTCCATGCCTCTTTTGGGTGATATTGCTATGTTATTTATACACTCCCATACACTTTTGATCATATTTGGACTAACATATTAACTCAGTGCACCCCAGTGCCAGTTTCTGTTTTCGGCCTCTTTTGTATTTCAGGTTTTCACATTACGAGAACTGCCAGAAAAAATCCAGAAAAATTATATAAAAAATCAGCGTTCCGGAAGCTGCCATGCGGCCAAAGTAGGGCCGGAGTGGACCCACAAGGGCTCCAGGCGGCCTGCCCACGGGCCCCCCTGGCCGCGCCGGGGGGCGCCTGGGCACCCCTGACCCCCTCTGATGCCCCCCTTTGGCATATATTTAAAGCATGTCGCGGAAACCCTGATTCCAGACCCCTTTTCTCCAGACGCGATTCCGATCTCCGCCGCCATCGCCATCAAGCTTCGGGGGACCAGAATTCCTGCGCCGGCACCCTGCCGGGACGGGGAAGTGCCCCCGGATTCATCTCCATCGACGTTGCTTCCTCCCTCCATGATGCGGGAGTAGTTCCTCCTCGGGGCTGAGGTTCTTACCAGTAGCTATGTGGTCAATTCTCTCTCCCATGATGTGATCTTCGTTGTGATCATAGGCTATGTTAATCTAGGGTGATCCCATGATATTTCCCCTTCCTCTATGTATTGGATTGATGTACTCACTTGTCTTTATCTAGTATAATCCCCGAGACCAAGGTGACAGTGGTCTATTGGACATGGATTAGAAAAGTATTTTCATGAGTGATTTCCTCTCTTGTGTGTTGATTGAAGATTGAGAGTCTCTTGGTGCTTTTCTTTGACTATCCTTTAGATATGTTGTGGTGATTGTGGAACTCTCTTTGGATGGCCGCGGTGACATTGGGAAATCCTTAGATTGAGAACTACGAACTTTGAGGTGTGCTTTTGTAGCCCTACATAATTCTCGTCCTCTCTTGACCACGAAGGAATGACCTCCGAGTGTGTCCCCTTTGCATGTTTTATGGGAAATATCATGTGATTCGATTATGTTAATGTTGTTGGGAGTTGCCACTAGTGAAAGTATGAACCCTAGGCCTTGTTTCCACCATTGCAATACCATTTGTGCTCACGTTTACCACTTGTTTGCTTGCTGCACTTTTTATTACAGATTTATATTACTTTGTTTTGCCATCCATATCACTTGCCATTTAACATCTCTTCGCCGAACTAGTGCACCTATACATCTAACAAGTGTATTAGGTGTGTTGGGGACACAAGAGACTTCTTGTATCTTAGTTGCAGGGTTGCTTGAGAGAGACCATCTTCAACCTCTACTTCCCTGAGTTCGATAAACCTTAGGTCATCCACTTGAGGGAAATTGCTGCTGTCCTACAAACCTCTGCGCTTGGAGGCCCAACATAGTCTACAAGAGTAGAAGCGTGTGTAGACATCAGCTCATCATTGGAATATACAAGCCAAGTTCTATAGTGTAAAGGTCCCCACAGAGCTATATGCATGAATGGTAATCTCTATGGAGTACAAGGTATAAGATGGATTACGAGTGTGGATTTCTCAAAAGAAATAGTAGTGTGCCCCCTTCTCTCTTTTTATTTCTTTTTCTCTTTTTTTCTATTTTTATTTTTATTTTTTGTGGCCTCAATGGCTCTTTCTATTTATCTCTCATTTGTCCTCTTTGGGATCTTTTGATTTTTTTCCTCTTTGGGATCTTTTGATTTGTCCTCTTTGGGATCTTTCCCTCACTTTAGGGGCAACACTCTATGTATTACAAGAAGTATAGAAGATCTTTCACACTTTACAAAAGTACTCAACATAAAGAAAATGAAACTATCATGATGTATGCAAATGTATGCCTCTGCCAGTGTAGCAGGATATGCAATGATACTAGCGCATCATGTAGCAATGATTAGGGCAAGGCCCAACTAGCATGCGGCTCATCGATCAAGCAAAAAGCATGTATGACATGAAGATCAAGTCATGAGAAGATGGCTGTTGCATGGCAATGTATCTCGGAAAGGCTCTGGAAATGCCTTAATAGGTAGGTATGGTGGCTGTTTTGAGGAAGGATATAATGAGGCTTATGATGACAGAGCGTATCGTGCCAAGGATTTGGATGCACCGGCGAAGTATGCGCCAACTCTCGAGGTGAGAAAGGGCAATGCACGGTACCGAAGAGGCTAGAAAAATATGGTTAGGTGGAAGTGTCAACTTTCGAATACTCACATTAGTCCGAAGAACTCATGCACTTATTATCGGTAACTCTCAATCTAGTTAGGAGGTTCTCAAAGAGACAAGTACCCCGAGAAGGTGTGTATGGGGGTTTGGTTACCCTTGCGCATCCTCGACCCATGGTACGTGAGTGTACTCTAATATTCGATCCCTCCAAAGATTAGTGATCCATTTAGTAGCTAAAGTTCTCAACTATTTTGTAGGTTTTCGAAAATAAACATGGATTGCCCAAAATACGACATCTATCACTAATAGGCTAAAGCTCTTGACACCAAAAGTTCAAACATTACTCATGGCAATACCTCAAAACTATTGCAAGTTACTACTAAAATTAAATAGCAACCTCAATTACCTACTTTAAGTTAAGACACACAACTCAGTGCAACAGGCAAAACTCTCTTAACAAGATAAACATGAAGACTCAAGAGAGTTCAGCAACCAACTAAACAAAAGCTCTTTAAAAAGAAAAGCATGAAAACTAAGAGCTAAACATGACAGTAGCTATGGAAAGACAAAGAACACACACATCAAAGATAAGCATGAAAATCCTATGTTGTGTTCTAGGTTGAAGTGGAGCGTGTTTCTCTCCCACACAAAGAAAGCTGGGTTCTAATTTGTTATGAACAGCAAGCAAAGCTAAAGAAAACTAAAAAGGAAACTAAGAGCAAGACGCTCCAAGCATAGCACATAACGCATGAACTGATTAAAATATAGTGGAACGAAAGACGAACTGATAATTGTTGATGGAGAAGGGGATGCATGGGGGCATCCCCAAGCTTAGACGCTTGAGTCTTCTTGAATATTTCTTGGGGGTGCACGGGGGCATCCCCAAGCTTGAGCGTTTGACCCTCCTGAATCTTCTTTTATCATCTTCCCTCGCACACTTGAAAACTCCCTTCATACATAACTCATCATAATCTGATTAGCGAGGTTAGTACCCACAATAAAATAATTTTTCCCTACTCGAAATAAGGATAATCTTGAAGAGCTACTATTTCTCAAGATTTCCAAAAGGTTTTTGCAAAGAAAAAGCAAGCTCAAGGTTTGCAAAACAAAGAAAAGGCAAAACAGGACAGAATCTGTGAAAAACAGACCAGCAGGTAGTAAATAATATTTTCGGGGTACTTCTGCAACTCAAATCAAAAAACTCAGAACAGACGCTCGAAAGCCAATTGTATAGAGCACGCTGTCAAAAAAATTCAGATCAAAAAGATGATCTGGTGATTTTATACGAATTTTTCTGTCCAAGTACAGAATCTGTTTTCTGGACAGCACGTCACAACTTTTGAACTTTCTTGCAATCGGAGGCTAAACTTGGCACAAAGCTGAAAAATAAAGATACAATGATGTTTCTACAGTAGTAACAAACATCAAGACCACTAAAAACTGAAAGAACAAACTGAAAGCAAAGATAACAAGGGTTGTCTTCCTAGAGCTCTTTCTTTATAGCCATAAAGATAGGCTTAAGACTTTAATGATGCTCTCGTAGGAATAAGAGTTGAAGAACAAAAGAGAGCATCAAGAAGCAAATACCAAACACATTTAAGCCTAACATGCTTCCTATGCATAGGAATATTTCAATAGAATAATTCATTGAAGCACAAAGCAATAAGCATAGATGACAAAACAAGTGCAGCTTCAAAACCTTCAACATAAAGAGAGGGAACTTGATATTATTGAAATATCTATAAGCATATGTTCCCTTCTCATAATAATTTTCAGTGGGATCACGAATAAACTCAACAATATAAGCATCACATAAAGCATTGTTACCATGATCCACATGCAAAAAGGTACTCTTACTCTCCACATAAGCATAATCTTTCTCATTGGTAATAGTGGGAGTAGGATTATCATAAACGACTTGAACACTATAGATTAATTGTGTATTAGGAAGATGGTGTTCAACAAGGGAGTAATTCCCTCCATGATTATGACAAGTTTCATAAGGATAATTTCTCCTTATGTCATAGGTACCTTTATAATCACTATAGATTGGAGTTATAACATCATCATAGTAGAGATGAGCATTATCATTGCTAGCAACTATATTTGTAAACATGTTGTCTTTATTCTTACTAGCAAAAGAATTATCAATTATCACATCACTAGTGGGTAAAGGATTTGCAATCCTATCATCCCCAAGCTTAGAGCTTTCCATATCATCACTTTCAGAGTTGGTACCAAAAAGATTTTCAAGATCATAAGTAGCATTATCATCATTTTCCCAATCACAATAAGTAACATGCATATCATAATCAAAATCATCTTCAATAGTACCTACGGACGTATCATCAAGATGATAATTAAGGCAATAAACTTCACCTTCTTCTTTAGACTTACAACCGTTAGGATAAAAGTTGATGGGAGGAATATGCTCAGGCCAGGTTGATACCCATTCTTCTTCCTTCTTGCTCCTCTTCCTCCTCCTCTTCTTCTTCTTCACCTTAGGAGGGAGTGGTTGGAGATGAAGCTTCTCCACATATCCTGGTTTATCATTAGAAACAATAGGGGAAACTTGGGAGAAACTCCCCTTTTTATTAGCAGAAATATAAGAGACATTTTTATACTTTGGTAAAGTTCCCTCCTTTCTAATCTTACTTATGTAATCATTTTATGGCAATTAACAACACAATAGAGATGGCAATTTTGCAAAGTGGTTTTTATTCCTATGGCATTAACATCTAGCCAAGAAGTCTTTTCTGATAACTCTTCACACATCAAAAATAACATAAGCTCATCATAAATATCAGGGGTGATCATGTTATCACACAACTCGTTAACAGTTATGTTTTGAAAGTGCATGCATTGAAAATTAAAGTGACCCTCTATACAACAAAGTTCACAAGTAAAAGGATAAAGGTCACACAATTCTCTAGCAATTTCATTTAAATCTTTGACCCAAGTGATTGTTCTTTCATGCTTATGTTGCTTACAATACTTCTCTTCTTCAATCATAGGCCTTTCACAAGGTCTATCCACTCCACAACAATTAACATGCTTATATAAAACTTCATTTTTAAGAATTGGATCATGCATGTTGCAATCATTATGAACAATTTCATTTTCTTTGCAAATCTCTTTAAAAGGTTCATGATGCTTGATCCAATCTTCCTTAGGCATATTAAGATGTGAAGCAAAAGATTTGAGGAAATCAACAAGGAGTTGAGAATCAAGCCCAAACTTAGCGCTAAACTTATTAAAACTTGTAGTTTCAACAAAGGACTTAATGCAATCATACTCATAAATTATACCTGACTCTTTACCTTTGTCGATCTCCCAATCTTCAGTGTTGCGTTGAATTCTTTCAAGGAGTTCCCATTTAGCATCAATCTTTTCATTTGTGAAAGAACCCATAGAGGAAGCATCGAGCAAATCTTTATCCTGTCGAGAGAGCCTCACGTAGAAATTAGTAATAATCATATCTTTGGGGAGCCCATGGTTAGGACATTTTAGCATTAACGTTTTCAGTCTCCCCCAAGCTTGAGCTATGCTCTCTCCGTCATGAGGATAGAAATTATAAACATAATTCCTATTCTCATGGGCTTCATGAAGAAGATAAAACTTGGCTTACCCACTTACTATCAGCTATAGGGTAGATAATACCTACGGCTAGAAGCTTGAGAATCTCAGTTCTTACAACATCCATCATCTTCGGGTTCAACCGTCGTTGATGATCAACAACTGGTTTAGCATCAGGCTCAACGTTGATAGTATGTTGACAGATAGACGGACTAATCCCCTTAAGGTCATCAAGGGTATAGCCAATTGCGCCTCGGTGTTTACGAAGTACTTCCAATAGTCGCTCTTCTTCATATCCTGAAAGGTTAGAGTTGATAATAACAGGATATACTTTCTTTTCATCTAAATAAGCATACTTGAGAGTATCGGGAAGAGGTTTAAGATCGAACACCGGGTCTTCTTTTGGTTTTGATAAAATTCCCAAAGGTTCAACCGGGAGGTTGTGCTTCAGGATAGCAGGTTGCCTCAAGAATATTTCATCTAGTTCATTTCTTTCCTGCATATGCAAATCATTCTCGTGGTCCTCCATATATTGCTGCAAAGGATCATTAGGGGGAATAGAAATAGAAGCAATACTTTCAATAATTTTATCATCACTAGGTAAATCGGTACCACGAGGCTGCTTAGAGAACTTAGAAAAATTAAATTCATATGGCTCACCATTGAATTCAACAGAAACCTTACCTTTCTTGCAATCTATTATAGCTCCACAAGTTCTAAGAAAATGTCTACCAAAAATAATAGGACAAAAATTGTCCCTCTCTGAACCAAGTACTAGAAAGTCGGTAGGGTATTTTACCTTTCCACATAGGACTTCAACGTCCCTCACAATTCCGATAGGACAGATAGTTGTTCTATTTGCAAGATGAATGGTAACATCAACTTCTTCAAGTTCACAAGGGGAAATCTCACCGAGGATCTCTTCATAAAGTGAATAGGGGATAGCACTTGCACTCGATCCCAAATCGCATAGCCCATAATAATTGTGATCTCCTATTTTAACAGATACCACTAGAGTACCTGAAATTGGGCCTTTATTCTTGGCTGTGACAAGGTTAGTGGAAACAGCACAAAAATTTATATTGGAATCCAAAACATCATTAGTAACAAGGTCTTTAATCAATGCAACTTGAGGATCGACCCTGATCTGGTCCTCACGCTCATCAATTCTTCTCTCACTTTTATTTATTACGCCTGTCACAAGAGAGTGCTCCCTTATCCTTGCGGGAAAAGGAGGCTTTTCATATATAACTGCAGGCAAAATAGGGTCAGCAACATGAATATCAACAGGTAGCTCTTTGAAAGGTTCGTGATGCTGGTCTCTTTTCTTTTTAAAAGAATCAACGTGAGAGGCAAAATTCTTACAGAAATCAATCATTAGATGGGAATCAAGACCAATCTTAGAGGAAAAAGTATTGAAGTAATCAGTTTTCACATAGCTCTCAATATAATCATGTTCATAATTTATAGCGGGTTCAATACCTTTATCAATTTCCCAATCTTCGGTATTCCTCTGGATCCTTTCAATGAGATCCCACCTTTCTTCAACACTCTTCCTCTGAAATACCCCACTAGAGGAGGCATCCAGCATCTCCTTATCCTGGTGAGGAAGCCTGGCATAAAAATTTGTAAGTATAATTTCCTTGGGGAGCTCATGAATAGGACATTTGAGCATTAGGGACTTCAATCTTCCCCAAGCTTGAGAAATGCTTTC
Source organism: Secale cereale (assembly GCA_902687465.1). Lineage (NCBI taxonomy): Eukaryota > Viridiplantae > Streptophyta > Magnoliopsida > Poales > Poaceae > Secale > Secale cereale. The sequence continues at coordinate 766,460,266 of LR738713.1, forward strand.
TCCGTCACGAGACCTAAAGTTATAGATATAATTCCAGTCTGAAGCTTTATCTATAAGTGATACGGCGAACAATTTCCTCATGACAAACTCCCTTGATACTCCGTCGATTTTCAGGTAATTTGGAGGTATTCTTCTTCAGCAACTCAGCATCCACTTTTTACCGCTGAATCCTGCGTCTGCTGCTTCGGCACCGGAAAGTTGCAAACTGTGTAAAATAGGCCAAAACAACATAAGAACATCATCGTAATGTGAAATATATCAATGAATAAGGATAAATTATGATACAAAATAGTGATGCATTTTGGACGTATCAGTCCATTCTTTGGCTTCTTCCCGGCAACTGGCTTACCGGACGCGACAACTCCTTTGCCGTCCTTCTTGAAGTTCTTCTTACCCTTGCCTTTCTTGAACTTAGTGGTTTTATTGACCATCAACACTTGATGTTCTTTCTTGATATGCACCTCCGCTGATTTCAGCATTGAATACACCTCGAGAATGGACCTCTCCATCCCCTGCATATTGAAATTTAACACGAAGCTCTTGTAGCTAGGTGGGAGCGACTGAAGGATTCTGTCAACGACCGCTTCGTCTGGGAGATTCATTCCCAACTGAGACAAGCGGTTGTGCAACCCAGACAACTTGAGTCTGTGCTCGCTGTCAGAACTATTCTCCTCCATCTTACAACTGTAGAATGCGTCGGAGACGTCATATCTCTCGACTCGGGCATGAGCTTGGAAAACCATTTTCAGCTCTTGGAACATCTCATATGCTCCGTGGTGCTCAAAACGCTTTTGGAGCCTGATGTCTACACACGCTTCTATTCTTGTAGACTATGTTGGGCCTCCAAGCGCAGAGGTTTGTAGGACAGCAGCAATTTCCCTCAAGTGGATGACCTAAGGTTTATCGAACTCAGGGAAGTAGAGGTTGAAGATGGTCTCTCTCAAGCAACCCTGCAACTAAGATACAAGAAGTCTCTTGTGTCCCCAACACACCTAATACAACTAGGAGTTGTATAGGTGCACTAGTTGGGCGAAGAGATGGTAAAATATGGATGATAGGAGTGGCAAAGCAAAGTAATATAAATCTGTAATAAAAAGTGCAGCAAGCAAACAAGTGGTAAACGTGAGCACAAATGGTATTGCAATGGTGGAAACAAGGCCTAGGCTTCATACTTTTACTAGTGGCAACTCCCAACAACATTAACATAATCGAATCACATGATATTTCCCATACTGGAGACGCACTCGGAGGTCATTCCTTTGTGGTCAAGAGAGGATGAGAATTATGTAGGGCTACAAAAGCACACCTCAAAGTTCGTAGTTCCCAATCTATGGATTTCCCAATGTCACCGCGGCCATCCAAAGAGAGTACCACAATCACCACAACATATCTCACGGATAGTCAAAGACAAGCACCAAGAGACTCTCAATCTTCAATCAACACACAAAAGAGGAAATCACTCATGAAAATATTCTTCTAATCCATGTCCAATAGACCGCTGTCACCTTGGTCTCGGGGATTATACTAGATAAAGACAAGTGAGTACATCAATCCAACACATAGAGGAAGGGGAAATATCATGGGATCACCCTAGATTAACATAGCCTATGATCACAACGAAGATCACATCATGGGAGAAAAAATTGACCACATAGCTACTGGTAGAAACCTCAGCCCCGAGGAGGAACTACTCCCGCATCATGGAGGGAGGAAGCAACGTTGATGGAGATGAATCCGGGGGCACTTCCCCGTCCCGGCAGGATGCCGGCACAGGAATTCTGGTCCCCCGAAACATGGTGGCGATGGCGGCGGAGATCGGAATTGCTTCTGGAGAAAAGGGTTCCGGAATCGAGGGTTTCGGGACGCGAGCCATATATATGCAAAAGGGGGTCACCAGAGGCGGAGGTGGGGCCCCAGGCGCCCCCTGGCGCGGCCAGGGGTGGGGCCGCGCCGGGTGGCCGCCTGGGCCACCCCAGGCTCCCCTCTGGCCCTGCCTTGGTTTTTCTTGAAGCTCCCGATACGCTGATTTTTCCTGTATTTTTGCCGGAATTTTTAGGGCAATTTTAATATGGGGGAAACCTGAAATAGAAAAACAGCAGAAAACAGGAACTGGCACTATGGTGCACTGAGTTAATAGGTTAGTCCAAATATGATCAAAAGTGTATGGAAGTGCATAAATGTCATAGCAATATCACACAAAAGAGGCATGGAGCAAGCATAAATTATAGATACGTTTTGGACGTTTCAGAGCCCCGACTCTAAGCTGTAAAGCATGCCGCACTAAACCAGGGAGTAATCATCACAACGCGACTGCCAGGCGTTCATAACGTCTTGGGTCGCCGGGAGAACGGGTGCATCACCTAGCGGTGCTTCAAGAACATATGATCTCTTGGCAGCTATGAGGATAATCCTCAGGTTACGGACCCAATCCGTATAGTTGCTACCAACGTCTTTCAGCTTGGTTTTCTCTAGGAACGCGTTGAAGTTGAAGGAAACTTGAGCGTGGGCCATTTGATCTACAAGACATATTGTAAATATTTTTAGACTAAGTTCATGACAATTAAGTTCATCTAATCAAATTTTAATGAACTCCCACTCAGATTGACATCTCTCTAGTCATCTAAGTGATACATGATCCGAATCGACTAGCCCGTGTCCGGTCATCACGTGAGACGGACTAGTCATCAACAGTGAACATCTTCATGTTGATCGTATCTTCTATATGACTCATGTTCGACCTTTCGGTCTTCCGTGTTCCGAGGCCATGTCTGTACATGCTAGGCTCGTCAAGTGAACCCTAAGTGTATTGCGTGTGTAAATCTGCCTTACACCCGTTGTATGCGAACGTTAGAGCCTATCACACCCGATCATCACGTGGTGCTTCGGAACAACGATCCTTAGCAATGGTGCACAGTTAGGGGGAACACAATTCTTGAGATTTTTAGTGAGAGATCATCTTATTTACTACCGTCATTCTAAGTAAACAAGATGCATAAACATGATAAACATCACATGCAATTAAATAAAGTGACATGATATGGCCAATATCATTTTGCTCCTTTGATCTTCATCTTCAGGGCACCATGATCATCTTTGTCACTGGCATGACACCATGATCTCCATCATTGTGTCTTCATGAAGTCGTCTCGCCAACTATTACTTCTACCACTATGGCTAACGTTTAGCAATAAAGTAAAGTAATTACATGGCGTTATTCAGTGAGACGCAGGTCATACAATAAATAAGACAACTCCTATGGCTCCTGCCGGTTGTCATTGTCATCGACATGCAAGTCGTGATTCCCTATTACAAGAACATGATCAATCTCATACATCACATATAGGACTCCCAGAAACCACAAAATTATAATTTTCAAAGTTATTTTCATATTTTATTTAAAAGCTTTTTCTTAAGGCCAGAAATGGTCTTTAATAGGGAAAAATTATTTAACTCATTCAAAAATATTTGCCAAAAATTCAGGGAATCTCATAGGACATATATTGTCCATATATAAGAGTTTCAACACATGGTCATGTTCAAAATATTGGACAAATCCTTCCAAAACCCTTTCTGGATATTTCAAGCTTTTGAAATATTTACAAAGGAAATATTCTCCAAAAATTCCAGGGAAATTCTATCATGTCATATATGACATATTTGATTATCTTGCAAAGCCTCATGCCTTAAAGATCAAGGAAACATCATCTAATCCCCTCAAAACCATTTCTGTCCATTTTGAAGTTTGAGCAACTTTACATTGCCAAACTTGTCCAAATGCTCTCAAACTTGGTGCACATGCTAAAATGATGTAATTATGCATCTATGCCAAATACACAAGTTTTGGAGAAGCATAACTTGGTCTAAGTGCCCCAAAACCATTTCTGTTCAAATTCAAATTTGAACACCTCTACATTGTCAACTTTTTACCTGGGGCCTCAAACTTTGTGGGTATGATCATAACCCCAAATTATGATGCTACACCAAGTGGTGCATTAAGGGGAGATGATTAGCTTAACTCAAACATGGTGAATCCATTTCTGTTGATTTCTAGGGTTCACCAAAGTTACATTGGCAAGTTTGCCCAAATGAGCTCAAATTTGGTGGAGGGGCCTAATTGTGTGTGACATTCCATCCTGTTAAGTCTCATGTCAAGTTGAGCTATTTTGCTTGCCCAAAACATGATCAAACACCTTCTGTCAAATTACCAAAACCATTGTTTGGACCCCTTTTACTATTTCCCTTTACCTCAAATTCTTACCACAGCTTCTCCTGATCATCTTCTACCCCCCAGTAACTTCCCCATATCCTCAGCTCAATGATTGGGGGGTGAAAACCCCAATTTACTCTTCTGGACAGCAGTTTTCACCTCCTCCTTCACCTCCCTCCTCATTCCAGTGGCTCCCCAGGGCATCCAAGACCATCACACCTTTGTTTACTAACCCCTAGCACTGCTGGACACAAGGGGACACGCAATGGCACTTTGTTTATGCCGTGGCATGCAGAGTTCGCGCTCCGGAGCAAGCTACAGTGCCCTGGCGCACTGTAGCCTCGCCCAACCAGGAGCCCCCGACCACCTCGGGCCTCCTCCTCGTGTCCCCCGAGGTCGCATCGACGTCCTCAACCTGCAGGACTGTCGGCCCTATCCTCTCCTGACCTCCTTCTCCCTCCGCGAGCTCGCCCGAGCGCGTCCATGGACGTCGCTCACGGTGCACAGCGGCCGCACCTATATAAAGCCTCCCCCGAGCACTCCCTTGCCTCTTCTGGATCCTCCTCTCTCCCGCGAGCCCTCTGGACAAGCTACCTCTCCCCCTGGTGCTCTCTTCCCCTCTCCATGGCCGAAGTGTCGCCGTCGGCCTCCTCCAAAATTCGCACCACCAGGACCCCCTCCCCTCCACTCCAGCGCTCTACATGATCTCCAGGACCACAGCAACACGCTCCGCGCCCCGTTTGCACTTCCCGGTGGCCGTGCCGGCGGGCTCATCCTCGACAGCACCCCGGCCCGTCGCGCCCAAAGCTTCTCCTCCTCCCGAGCTCCTCCGCGAGCGTGGAGCACCTGGACGGGCGCGCCTCCTCGCGCTGAACCCACCGGTGTGCCGGACGACGCCGGAGGTGGCCGGAGCCGCCAGGGAGGGCGCCGGTGCTCGCGCTGCCCCGCGCCCTTGTCGCTCCTCTGCCTCAGGCGCGAGGTAGGGGACGACCTCCCCACCAGCTGGCAGGGGGCCCCGCAAGTCAGCGACTCCAATGCTGGGCCCGCCGATTTTTAAGTGGAGGCGGGGCAGCAGACGCCGCTTCCCGCGGAGGCGCACTCTGCCAGGACGCCTTCGGCGTCCCCACCTCTCCCCGCGTAGCCGAGCCGCTGGGCCGGCCCACCGTCTATCCCTCGCCCTGCGCACAGTAAAGGGGTATAACCCTTTTTCCTCTTCTTTTTCTTTTCCAGACGACTTCAAAAACCCACAAATAATTCAAATGAACTCCAAATTTGATGATTCAAATTTCTGGTAGTTTCTAAAATAATGCTCTACCACATGGTGCAACATGCACATTATTCCAGAGATATTTCCTTCACAAATAATTAGAAAATACCCTTATTTCATTTTCTGTGATGAACTTTAGAAAATCACAGAGAGCTCAAATTTGATCCAAATGCAGTGGTTCAAATTCCTAGATGCTTGTCATATCCAAACTTAGTTTTGGAACATTTTTATTAATACTTTCTGTACCCCACCAAATATTGAGCCATTTCTTCATATTTATCAGCTTTGCAAAATCCTAGGAAATTCATTTGAATTCCAAATCCAGTGAAACCAACTCCTAGATGCTTCTAAAATCATGACTTGTTGATGGGTGCCTTTGCTCATCATTCAAGAATATATTTCTGTACACTTCTTTCAAATCCATTAAACCCCTTGGGTCCATCATATTGAAATGATCCAAACTATCCATTGATCCAATACCTATGTAAACACCTTGGTCATTTCTAATATGACCAGAGGTATCCTAGAAAAGTCCAACTCCTATTTTTAGAGCACTTTTATTTTTGCTTTGAATGTGTTGCTTATTATGATTGTTTCCATCGTTAGTTGACGAAATAAACGAAGTACTCAGAGATGGACCAGAAGGATTGAAGACTCAGAAGGACAAGGCAAGCAGCCCTTTGACCATGTTCGAGAAACCTTTTTATGCATGTCTCATAGCACCTTATTATCAATGCATCAGAATCATGTAGAAGAGGTGACCACTTTGGTTGGTGCCTTTGTTACTTTGCTATTGAACTTGCATCAAACATGACCCTACCTTCCTATGAGGGTTATGTGGGTGGGAGTAGTTAGGTTGCTTTAATAGTGGCTACGCCAATGGGACGGGTATATGCATGGTGACGGACGCCGAATACTTTCAAAGGACTTTTCGGAAACCCCGTCGGGTGCCACTTATGCCCGAGGGAGATGGTGAGATGGGTAACCACTTGATGACGAGGTGGTGTACCGAGGCAAGTGTGTGTGATGTTTTGAAAACGGATTGGTTTAAGTTGCGACCGTTATTCCAACCTTACATGCGCAACCACTCTACCCTTATATGGGAAAGGGCATTATTGATTACCTAGGTCGATACTAGCATGGTGCCCGCATTACTAGTGACGGGGGTGACATGAGGTCACTCTCGGGATGGGGTCGTGCTTGGATAGGCGGCCATGACTGTTTTCACAGGGCACCGGACACACCGTTGGTACCCCGTGTCAGTGGTATGAGATGAATATGGGAGCAAGGCTCCACAATCTTTAAGATGTGAAATGTTTGGCACGGGGCTGTTACCAATCGAGTGGACTCCATATTAGTGTCGTCTAGGGAAAGGTACTGATCGGGTGCTTACCCCGGGTACTTGAGGTACCGCGGGTCGTGGATGTCACGGAAGTTCCCCGGATCTTGTGGGTAAAGTGTGCAACCTCTGCAGAGTGTAAAACTATTCGAATAGCCGTGTCCACGGTCAAGGACAGTTGGGTAACTGCTCTTGGGCTACGTCCAATGTTTGCGAAACCTGGTGTGTGTGTGTGAGGAAACAACACGGTTCAGTGATATTGATGATGTGATTCTTGAGGAAGTCACAATGAGCTTGAGCATGAGTTGATTACAACTCTTTCTCGGTAATGATGTCTGTAACCTCCTGATACTTGTTGCAGACACATGTATGCCCTTGTTATATGTTGATCATGTTTGCATATGAAAAACTAGCTTTCCGCAAAACTGCCGATTAGCAGTAGAGCCTTGCATAATTATTCTGTCTTCACACTTGGGTTGCTTGCGAGTACATTCAAAGTACTCATTGGCTTGCCACTGGTTATTTTATTGGCCAGGCATGAGAGAACAGGTTATGACGAAGATTTCTTGGTGACGAGCATGCGAGCTAGGACGCTTCCGAGTCAGAATGCCTGTAGGGTTAAGGCAGATGGCATGGGTCCAAGTTGTCATTGAAGATTTCCCCTGCGATGATATACTCAAGACTTGACCTTAATGGTCCTATTTGTGTAATACGGTATGTATGGATGTAAGACTCTTGTTATTCAGCTTCTGTGTGTTCAGTGAGCATTGATCTCTGGGATCACTGTACACGTGCATTCGGTGATCTCGACGTATGAGTCGGGGTCCCCACAGAGCTGGTATCAGAGCCATCCTGACTGTAGGAAGCCTTAGTTAGCATGGTCGTTAGTTAGGGTAAAACTATTTCCAAAACTATTACTAGTTTTCAAAACTATCTATACTTCTCTTCCCTTCTCAGTTTTTCGAAAACTAGGCTATGCTTGATCTCTTCCCCTTCAAATCTTTGGTCGTTAGAACCCCTATGCCGTGACCACTGGATTTTCTCTAATCCTTGTGGAGTGCACCTTGCCAAACACTCACTCACCACTTCTGCACACAAGATTGGCGGCACCACGACAAGACGATGTCAACGGAAAATCCATCCTCGAGGAATGAAGTCATGGAGACCCAGAAGATGGTGACATCCATGACACTGCCCCGGGATGGTGCAACCCTAGCCTACGATGACCATGGCATGAGTTGTGCAAAATTATAATATACATCGCTAATAGAGTAATCCTGTCACTACCGTTGTTATATCGGCAACCACCGGTGGATGAGAACCTCACCATTTGGTCCGCCTCACTATAGTGAGCAGGAAAACGGTTCTCTTCGTCCCCCGCTCTTGGTGTCGATGTTGTCATCAACGAAACTGATGTGTTGGACCTCTATTATGCCTTGATATTGTCATTGCATACGGATTGCCCACCTGGTACCCTCGACGTCCCAGAAGGCACAAGGGGTCGTCATGATTAAAGAGACAAGAAAGGACCAAGTCAACGCCAGCTACAAGGAGGCACCTTCACCACATCACCTCATCAGGCGAGAAGTTGTTGAAGATTCTTCAGGCTCAACCCGGATCGTTCATCAAGCAACTACAAGGGATATAGCAACACCTGAGGAAAACTCAGAAGACTGCACGAGGCACAAGTCACGACACTGAGTCCGAGAACCCCTAGGGTAGGATGAGTCGTGTACCCCCTATGCGCAGTCGAGTCCATATGATGGTTCAAATAGAACCATGATTGTGTGTTGTTTGCCTTTATTTGTTTGGGTTTTGATATAAGTCGCACTTTTGCCCTAGGCAACAAGTGCATGGCTATGTCATCTTCCTCGCCTTGTTTCTTTTGTTTCGGCCTTTTTGCACTGTTTGATTACACTTGCACTATAGAACCTGATACGTCCAAAACGTATCTATAATTTTTGCTTGCACCATGCCTCTTTTGGGTGATATTGCTATGATATTTATACACTTCCATACACTTTTGATCATATTTGGACTAACCTATTAACTCAGTGCACCCCAGTGCCAGTTTATGTTTTCTGCTGTTTTTGTATTTCAGGTTTTCCCGTCACGTAAACTGCCAGAAAAATCCCGGAAAAATTATATAAAAAATCAGCGTTCCAGAAGCTTCCCGGCAGCCAAAGTACAGCCGGAGGGGGGCCACCAGGGGTCCAGGCGCCCTGGTGGCGCGGCCCCCTGGCCGCGCCGGGGGGGCGCCTGGGCCCCCCAGGCCTCCGCTGATTCCCCCTTTGGCATATATTTATATCGTGTCCCGAAACCCTCGAGACGGGAACCCTTTTTCGCGATCTCATCTCTGTTCCGCCGCCGCTGCGCTTCCTAGATCGGGAGCACCAGGAGAACTCTTCCCGGCACCCTACCGGAGGGGAGGATCACCACCGGGAGCCTCTCCACCACAATGGACGCCTCCCGGATGAGTTGTGAGTAGTCTCCCTTGGACCATGGGTCCATGACCAGTAGCTATGTGATGTTCTCCTCCCGTTCTTGTGCTTCACAAATTAGTCCTCGTGAGCTGCCCTACATGATCGAGGCACATATGTAATCCTTATGCTGTTGCTATGATGAGTTTGCTAGGATCCGATGGATTGTGAGATTATGTTCAGATTGTGTTTGAGTAATATATTTGATTTACCTCTTTTATATTTATGTTCGTAAGTAATTCTTGCATGTTCTCCGTTGCTATTTATTGCTTTGGCCGAGTAGTAGGTAGTGACTCCAAGAGGGAACGTTATGCTTGATTGTGGGTTCATGCCCCTCGATGACTAGCTTGAGTGACAGTAACATGAGTCTAGGGGATGTGCTGTTGCCACAAGGGGGAAAACAACGGTGCTTGTGCCCGCGGGTGCAAGGATTGTTTACTTTACGCAAAGTTCTTTTAATGCAGTTGTCTGTTGCTTTGAGTTTACACTATGGGTGGGACTCGCAACTTAATACCAGCGAGATGTTCTGGATAGATATCTCAAGGTGGATTATTAGTAGTAGATGCAGATGGATTTCGGTCTACTTGCCTTGGCGTACCGCCCATGCTTTGAACCTCTACCTTTCTTGCAACATAGTTAGCATTGGTTTGCGCACATAATTCTGTCAATTGCCCAGCTGTAATTCGTTCACCTCACATAGCTGTTTTATCGTCTTTTGGGAGAGAGACATCACTAGTGAACATCATGGGACCCCGGTCCATATTACCATCACTGATCACATCCGCTATTTACTTTACGCTTTTACTTACTATTTGCAGCAATACCTATCACTATTATCACTTGCGTTTGATCCTTTGTAAACGACAAGGCCGGAGGGATTGACAACCTCTCTGTACTCGTTGGGAGCAAAGTTATTTGTATCTGTGTGCAGGTCCACGTTGATTGCTAATATCTGGCGCAGTTGACACCTTCTTGTTGAAACTGGGAGTCTCAGGGGAAATCGATCCTTGGTATCTTTGCCAAGGGAAAACTTCCGCTACACTGCATCTCAAACCTTCCACTTGGGGTAACCAACGAGGCGCGAGAAGCCATCAAGCAAAGTTTTCTGGCGCCGTTGCTGGGGACTCCACTCTTCAAGATAGGGGAGTTGCACGCTATCTTTTATCTTTGCTTTTTAGTCTTGTTAGTTTACCTTTCAGTTTTGCTTTAGTGTCTTTTATCGAAAATCACAAAAATAGTTATCTTGCTTGCTTGCTGCTATGGGTTCCACCGAGAACACCAAGTTGTGTGACTTCACTAGTCACAACAACGATGACTTTATCTGCACACCTATCACTACACCTGCCACTTCAGCACCTTCGTATGAAATTAAACCTGCTTTACTGAACCTAGTTATGAAAGATCAATTCTCCGGTGCTGGAGATGATGCTGCTTTACACTTAAATAATTTTGTTGAACTTTGTGATATGCAAAAGTACCAAGAAATAGATGGTAATATTGTTAAGCTTAAGCTTTTTCCTTTCTCCTTGAGAGGAGGAGCTAAAATTTGGTTTCAGTCTTTGCCTAGAAATAGCATAGATTCATGGGACAAGTGCAAAGATGCTTTTATTGGAAAGTACTATCCACCTGCTAAAATTATCCAACTAAGAAGTAACATAATGAATTTTAAACAATTGGATAATGAACACGTTGCCCAAGCTTGGGAACGTATGAAATCTCTTGTCAAGAACTGCCCTACTCATGGTTTGACTACTTGGATGGTTATCCAAACTTATTATGCAGGCTTGAACTTTACCTCGTGGAACTTGTTAGATTCGGCTGCGGGAGGAACCTTTATGTTAACTACACTTGGTGCTGCCACATAGCTTCTCGATGAGATGATGACCAATTATTCCCAATGGCACACCGAACGCGCTCCAACAGGTAGGAAGGTAAACTCTGTTGAGGAGATTTCCTCCCTAAATGAAAAAGTTGACTTGATCATGTCTCTACTTTCGAAGCAATCTTCTGTCGATCCTCGTGATGTTCCTTTAAATTCTTTGATTGCTCAAGAAGAAGTAGATGTGAACTTTATCTCTAGAAACAATTTTAATAACAATGCTTATAGGAGTAATTTTGGTAGCAATCCTAGATCGTTCCCCTCTAATTCCTATGGGAACAACAATGCTTATCCTAGCACCAAGAACTCCACTACTGAACTAGAGATTATGCTTAAAGATTTCATCACTACCCAAAAAGCCTTTAATAAGAGTGTAGAAGAAAAACTAAACAAACTAGATGATCTCTCTTCGAAGGTAGACAATTTAGCCCATGAGGTAGAATTGCTTAAAATTAGAACTTCTCCTCTTGAGGAGAGGAAGGTCACTCCTATGAATGCTATTCAAGTGCAAATTAATGAAAATATTAGGATGATGGCTAAACTTAAAGAGAGATGGGCTAGAGAAAGGGAGGAAGAAGGTAGAATTAAGAACCTTCCTACCCACCACACTGTTGCTACTATCCAAGTTGTTGAGGATATCCAAACTCTTAGCACCCAATGCACTCCTGGTCCCATTGGACCTATTAATGGTGATGCTATGACCATAGAAACTACCAAACAAGTGAACCTAAAGGACACCACTACCACTTTACTTAATAGTAGTGACCTTGATTTTATAATTGCACTCTTACCGAAGTTATTGATTTCCTTCACAAGATGTCTAGAGATCCCCGCACTAGCACGCTTAACCTTGCCTTCACAGAGCATATCACTAATGCTCTTATCAAAGCTAGGGAGGAGAAACTTAGAGTAGAAGCCTCCATACCTAGAAAGCTAGAAGATGGTTGGGATCCTATGGTTAAAATTAAGTTGAATAACTTCTCTTGCTATGCTTTATGTGATGTTGGTGCTAGTACCTCTGTTATGCCCAAAAGAATATATGATATGCTTAAACTGAAACCTTTTGATTCTTGTTCTTTTGGTGTTCGTCTCGTTGATTCTTCCATAAAAAAACCTTTGGGGAGGATCGACGATGTTCTTATCATTGTCAACGACAATTATGTTCCTGTTGATTTTACTATTATGGACATTGAGTGTGAACCTTCTTGTCCAATTATTTTGGGACGTCCGTTTCTACGCACCGTCGGTGCCATCATTGACATGAAAGAGGGGAATATAAAATTCCAGTTTCCTCTCAAGAAAGGGATGGAACACTTCCCTCGAAAGAAGATTAAGTTACCTTTTGAGTCCATCATACGGGCTAGCTATTCTTTTACTCTTGATAAAACTTGATCTCTATGCATTATGCCTAGCTTAAAGGCATAAAAGAAAGCGCTTTTGGGAGGCAGCCCACATGAATAAAATTTTATTTTGTTTTTGTTGTGTCTTGATGTTGTTACTACAGTAGCATCATCATTGTATCTTTGCTTTTCAACTTTGTGCCAAGTGTAGCTTCTGATTGCAAGAAAGTTCAAAAGTTGTGACGTGCTGTCCAGGAAACAGATTCTGTCCTTGGATAGAAAAATTCGTATAAAATCACCAGATCATCTTTTTGGTCTGAATATTTTTGGCAACGTGCTCTATACAATTGTCTTTCGTGCGTTTGTTTTGAGTTTTTTTATTAGAGTTGCAGAAGTGCCCCGAAAAAATCATTTACTACCTGCTGTTCTGTTTTTCACAGATTCTGTCATGTTTTGCCTTTCTTTCATTTTGCAAACCTAGAGCTTGCTTTTTCTTTGCAAAAACCTTTTGGCAATCTTGAGAAACAGTAGACCTTCAAGAATATCCTTATTTTCAGCAAGGAACAATTATATTATTATGGGTACTAACCTCGCTAATTAGATTATGATGAGTTATGTATGAAGGGAGTTTTCAAGTGTGCGAGGGAAGATGATAAAAAGATTCAGGAGTGTCAAACACTCAAGCTTGGGGATGCCCCCATGCACCCCCAAGAAATATTCAAGGAGACTCAAGCGTCTAAGCTTGGGGATGCCCCCGTGCATCCCGTTCTCCATCAACATTATCAGTTCGTCTTTCGTTCCGCTATATTTTTATCACTTCATGTGTTATGTGCTATGCTTGGAGCATCTTGCTTTTAGTTTCCTTTTTAGTTTTCTTTAGCTTTTCATAACGAGTCGGAACTCAGCTTTCTTTGTGTGGGAGAGAAACACGCTCCACTTCTACCTAGAACATAACATATAATTTTCATGTCTATCTTTGCTGTGTGTGTTCTTTGTCTTTCAATAGCTACTATCATGTTCAGCTCTTAGTATTCATGCTTATCTTTTTAAAGAGCTTTTGTTTAGTTGGTTGCTTGAACTCTCTTTAGTTATCATGCTTATTTTATTAAGAGTTTGCTTCTGTTGCATGGTTGATATGTCGATGATAAAAATGCTACGTGCATAATGGTGCTTAGTAGTTCATGTTTTCTTATGGTTAGTCTCAAATAGCTGGGAGGTTCCCAATGTGTCATTGGAGTACCAACATGATTTGTTTGCCTATTATGTGGTATGGTTTAGTAATATCTTCCTTCGAGAATTTATTTTGATTGACTTGGCGTATGCTCACGCATATTTAAGACTGTAAAGAAAGTCTGTCAAGCCTTGATGATCTTTTGTTTCTGAGTAGCGATATAACTTCCATGCCTGATTCAATGTTGCTTTGTCGCTCTGCATGATTATGACCGTCATTGCTCTTTTAGTTGGTCGCTCCCAGTCTTTTGCTAACCTCCACCTGTACTAAGCGGACTGACTGCTTGTGCATCCAAAATCCTTTAAACCAGTTATGCCATATGAGTCCGCCATACCTTCCTATACATGGTATTTACCTGCCATTCCTAACGAAGACTTTCATGTACCATCTCGAAATTATTCAAAAAAAATGCATTTCTGTTTTGTGCCTCTGTTTTAAGTTCATGAGGAAGTAGTAGTTAATTCATGATCTTTTTAAGTTGGACAAGCTTCACCCTGGGATTGCATGTCTAATGTGCAAACCCATAATACGAGAAGGAACTGGCATTGAGTGCGCCCGGCTCAAAAATAATATAACAAACAAACCCTCCTTCACGCTTTGTTCATGAGAAATCAAAAAACTTTGGCAGTGATAAACAAAGAAGATTAAGAGGATGTGATCGTCCTCATTCGGGAGTCGTTCCTCGAAACTTGTCCATCTCAAGAAGTGATTGAGTTGTCTGCTAGCATTCGTTGACGAAACATGCATAATCTAAAAAATATATTATTACATCTGTTTTTTAAAACCAAGAGCTCTGGTACATGCTTTGTCTTTGTTTCCGACTACCGGTTTTCAACCTTGCCAACAAAATCCACGGTTCGAGAGTCTCCACCTTCTTGTAAAGCACCAACTACTGATAGCATGATTGTCATTCTGAGTGTAATGTGCATTGTCCCAAAGTAGCATTGTCTTTTGCATGATTGTGATATCGTTTATTCTGAAATCATTGTATCTAGTCATCACTTAAACCTTGGAGGTGCCCCTGCATTTATGTTTTGCTTCACTAAAGGGGGCAATCGAGATATCACTTTATCATATTTACACACCATGCTCATTACAAATCTATTTGATGTTTCAGTATCATATTGTAAAACTTTCAGTTCTTTGTGATTTTCTCATGAGGCAACTTAATTACTACAGATTCATTGTCTCAGTAAGCTTTTGTCATATGACTATAAAAAATCCTTATATGGTTAATAGCATGTCACCACAGAAATTATTCTTGTTATCATTTACCTACTCGAGGACGAGCAGGAATTAAGCTTGGGGATGTTGATACGTCCAAAACGTATCTATAATTTCTGCTTGCTCCATGCCTCTTTTGGGTGATATTGCTATATATTTATACACTTCCATACACTTTTGATCATATTTGGACTAACCTATTAACTCAGTGCACCCCAGTGCCAGTTTCTGTTTTCTGCCGTTTTTGTATTTCAGGTTTTCCCGTCACGTAAACTGCCAGAAAAATCCTGGAAAAATTATATAAAAAATCAGCGTTCCAGAAGCTTCCCGGCAGCCAAAGTACAGCCGGAGGGGGGCCACCAGGGCTCCAGGCGCCCTGGTGGCGCCCCCCCTGGCCACGCCGGGGGGCGCCTGGGCCCCCCAGGCCTCCGCCGATGCCCCCCTTTGGCATATATTTATATCGTGTCCCGAAACCCTCGAGACGGGAACCCTTTTTCACGATCTCATCTCTGTTCCACCGCCGCCGCGCTTCCAAGATCGGGAGCACCAGGAGAACTCTTCCCGGCACCCTGCCGGAGGGGAGGATCACCACTGGGAGCCTCTCCACCACCATGGACGCCTCCCGGATGAGTTGTGAGTAGTCTCCCTTGGACCATGGGTCCATGACCAGTAGCTATGTGATGTTCTCCTCCCGTTCTTGTGCTCCACTAATTAGTCCTCGTGAGCTGCCCTACATGATCGAGGCACATATGTAATCCTTATGCTGTTGCTATGATGAGTTTGCTGGGATCCGATGGATTGTGAGATTATGTTCAGATTGTGTTTGAGTAATATATTTGATTTACCTCTTTTATATTTATGTTCGTAAGTAATTCTTGCATGTTCTCCGTTGCTATATATTGCTTTGGCCGAGTAGTAGGTAGTGACTCCAAGAGGGAACGTTATGCTTGATTGTGGGTTCATGCCCCTCGATGACTAGCTTGAGTGACAGAAACACGAGTCTAGGGGATGTGCTGTTGCCACAAGGGGGAAAACAACGGTGCTTGTGCCCGCGGGTGCAAGGATTGTTTACTTTACGCAAAGTTCTTTTAATGCAGTTGTCTGTTGCTTTGAGTTTACACTATGGGTGGGACTCGCAACTTAATACCAGCGAGATGTTCTGGATAGATATCTCAAGGTGGATGATTAGTAGTAGATGCAGATGGATTTCGGTCTACTTGCCTTGGCATACCGCCCATGCTTTGAACCTCTACCTTTCTTGCAACATAGTTAGGATTGGTTTGCGCACATAATTCTGTCAATTGCCCAGCTGTAATTCGTTCACCTCACATAGCTGTTTTATCGTCTTTTGGGAGAGAGACATCACTAGTGAACATCATGGGACCCCGGTCCATATTACCATCACTGATCACATCCGCTATTTACTTTACGCTTTTACTTACTATTTGCAGCAATACCTATCACTATTATCACTTGCGTTTGATCCTTTGTAAACGACAAGGCCGGAGGGATTGACAACCTCTCTGTACTCGTTGGGAGCAAAGTTATTTGTTAATATATGGCGCCGTTAGCAGTTGACACCTTCTTGTTGAAACTGGGAGTCTCAGGGGAAATCGATCCTTGGTATCTTTGCCAAGGGAAAACTTCCGCTACACTGCATCTCAAACCTTCCACTTGGGGTAACCAATGAGGGGCGAGAAGCCATCAGAACCCCCTTTAGGCATTTCCCTCCTCTACGCTACTTTTTTCCTCTCCTCTCTCTCCCCAACTGAAGACCCGCAAGACAAGATGCACCAAGGATTCTACCTCGGCAGCCAACTGGCACTGAAGACTTCTGCTACAGCCTCCACGACTAATTGCAACCCCGTAGAATTATGTTTAACCCTCCAGACCAGTAACCCTCTTCCTAGACCCTTTGAGACTTCACGAGACACTCCAGCACGAACCCTTAACTATGTGCTTGACCCATAGAATCGCGAGAGAACCTGTTAAGCCTTTGTAACCTCGCACAACACTGGGTTCGTAAAGGAACTAGTGAGTGAGCACATTTTCATCCTAATATAGCACAAGAACTGATGATGCCATAGATAGACCAATTTGAGGATATAAGACAGATGACTTGGTGGCTTTATATTAGTGACTTCGAGGAATTATTTGAGACCTTGGTGGATTGTGAGGTTTTCATATTGGCGGGATCATGACTTCGGGGAAGCATGTAGGAGTACCTGTTGGACATGAGATTTGGATTTATGTAGGTGATTCTGGTTGGTATAAGTGCTAGATATGTCTGCATGGTTCGGAGTAAATTGGATTTAGACCCATGGTCTCGATCATGATATCATGCTTCTTGGTGGACAATAACCTAGGAGATTGGATTATTTGTCGGAGTTGATTTAGGGATCTATATAATCGTGATCTTGGAATTTACTTGACCCGGATGATGGGAATTTGGTGGACTTGCTATCGTAATGCATAATCCTTCCAAGTATTTGGGTATTATAGGGACTTGAGATCTTGTGGAACACCGTAGACATCGGATTTGTAGAATTGTTGGATTATGTGGTGATTGATGGAAATTACCGGGCTATTGGAGTTGATCTATAGGAAGGAAACAAAATCTTGGAGTGGCATATGACGTGTTTCCTTAGAATAGAGATGAAATATCGTGAGCCTTGCAAGAATAGGTTGAGTGCTTGGATTGTGGAGTTTAATTTAAGCTCAGCAACATGTGTGACCTACCCATGGATTTTAGGGGTAGACATACATACGGAATTAGGGATCGTAGACAAGTATAATTTTGTTAGAACGTCTCTTGAGAGTCATGAGGATATGTATGGCATGAGCGGTGATTGAAGCTGGTCTATACGAGAAGATGCTTTTTCGTTCGGAGTACTAGATAGAGCCATTGGCATCTCAGAAACCGTGCTTAAGGATAAGATGATAAACGATCACTCACTCACTAGAATCCTTGAAACCCTTAAGCCCCACCAAGCCACAACATGGTCAGATTCCGGCCACGGGCCTTCGCTATAAGTCAGGAAGACCTTGCAAATACTCAACGGAGACCACCACCAATACCCCAGCCTACCTTGCGTACCCCATAGACCTCATGGACTAATTGGACAAGTTGGGTAACATCATTATTTGATGGCCTACTTGTCTGCCCAAAGACAAAAGAAGAGACGGACAGCTGGATAGAAGACATTTGAAGACCACCCTGTCAAGAAGGAAGAACTACACCGACCACCGTCATCAAGATATAAACTCCTGCATCCAAGACCGGGCGTATCTGGAAACCACTCCTCTCGAAGGAACCGAGCATTTCCGTGTCGAAGGAACGCTCACACCAAGATTTATCGACCTTCTTCAAGACCACTGCAAGACATATAGAAGACGGCTACCAGCTAGATTTACCACCTGAGATACCCTCCGTGCACCAAATCTTCCACGAGTCCCCACTCTGGAAGTACTTCTTACCTCCTAACTAGCCCGGTGCCCGCAAGGACATCGATCACCGAGCCTTTGACATCTAACTCAACCTAACCTACTCAAGAGACCCCTCAGCAACCTGCATCAAGGAAGGCAGCAAGCGAGAAGCCACACCACCAAGTACTTCAAGATTCCATGGAGCACCACTCGGAAGCAGAGCCAACAAGAAAGAGTGAAGACTACCCCGTATCCAAGACTTCGTATTCTTTTCTACGCCTAGTCTGGGAATCACGGGGACGAGATTCTTGTAAGGGGGGTAGGTCTATCACACCCTGATTTTCATGTCACATTGTTTAAGCTAATTACCATGTTGAAAATGTGGATTTACAAAAACTTTTGAGTGATTTTGACTTTGTTTGATTGATTTGTTGTCTACTGCTTGCTAGTGCTCTAAAAATCAAGTAAATCCTCCAACTCTTATACTTCATCTCCTTGATCCAAAACCTTTTCCCAATGATCATGCCATGTGTATAGACCAGTATAGAATTTCCTTATAAAAATATTTTGGCCAAATAGTATTTTCTAAAATTAGTTTTCCAAAAACCCCTGAATTGAGGTTTGCACTGCAAGTACCTTATTTAGGGTGTGAAAAATCTTTCAAAAAGTATATTTGAATCCAGTTAGGTATAGGACTCCCAAAAACCACAAAATTATAATTTTCAAAGTTATTTTCATATTTTATTTAAAAGCTTTTTTTAAGGCCAGAATTGGTCTTTAATAGGGAAAAATTATTTAACTAATTCAAAAATATTTGCCAAAAATTCAGGGAAACTCATAGGACATATATTGTCCATATATAAGAGTTTCAACACATGGTCATGTTCAAAATATTGGACAAATCCTTCCAAAACCCTTTCTGGATATTTCAAGCTTTTGAAATATTTACAAAGGAAATATTCTCCAAAAATTCCAGGGAAATTCTATCATGTCATATATGACATATTTGATGATCTTGCAAAGCCTCATGCCTTAAAGATCAAGGAAACATCATCTAATCCCCTCAAAACCATTTCTGTCCATTTTGAAGTTTGAGCAACTTTACATTGCCAAACTTGTCCAAATGCTCTCAAACTTGGTGCACATGCTAAAATGATGTAATTATGCATCTATGCCAAATGGCACAAGTTTTGGAGAAGCATAACTTGGTCTAAGTGCCCCAAAACCATTTCTGTTCAAATTCAAATTTGAACAACTCTACATTGTCAACTTTTTACCTGGGGCCTAAAACTTTGTGGGCATGATCATAACCCCAAATTATGATGCTACACCAAGTGGTGCATCAAGGGGAGATGATTAGCTTAAATCAAACATGGTGAATCCATTTCTGTTGATTTCTAGAGTTCACCAAAGTTACATTGGCAACTTTGCCCAAATGAGCTCAAATTTGGTGGAGGGGCCTAATTGTGTGTGACATTCCATCCTGTTAAGTCTCATGTCAAGTGGAGCTATTTTGCTTGCCCAAAACATGATCAAACACCTTCTATCAAATTACCAAAACCATTGTTTGGACCCCTTTTACTATTTCCCTTTACCTCAAATTCTTACCACAGCTTCTCCTGATCATCTTCTACCCCCCAGTAACTTTCCCATATCCTCAGCTCAATGATTGGGGGGTGAAAACCCCAATTTACTCTTCTGGACAGCAGTTTTCACCTCCTCCTTCACCTCCCTCCTCATTCCAGTGGCTCCCCAGGGCATCCAAGACCATCACACCTTTGTTTACTAACCCCTAGCACTGCTGGACACAAGGGGACACACAATGGCACTTTGTTTATGCCGTGGCATGCAGAGTTCGCGCTCTGGAGCACGCTACAGTGCCCTGGCGCACTGTAGCCTCGCCCAACCCGGAGCCCCCGACCACCTCGGGCCTCCTCCTCGTGTCCCCCGAGGTCGCCTCGACGTCCTCAACCTGCAGGACTGTCGGCCCTATCCTCTCCTGCCCTCCTTCTCCCTTCGCGAGCTCGCCCGAGTGCGTCCATGGACGTCTCTCACGGTGCACCGCGTCCGCACCTATATAAAGCCTCCCCCGAGCACTCCCTTGCCTCTTCTGGATCCTCCTCTGTCCCGCGAGCCCTCTGGACAAGCTACCTCTCCCCCTGGTGCTCTCTTCCCCTCTCCATGGCCGAAGTGTCGCCGTCGGCCTCCTCCAAAATTCGCACCACCAGGACCCCCTCCCCTCCACTCCAGCGCTCTACGTGATCTCCAGGACCACCGCAACACGCTCCGCGCCTCGTTTGCACTTCCCGGTGGCCGAGCCGGGGGGCTCATCCTCGACAGCACCCCGGCCCGTCGCGCCCAAAGCTTCTCCTCCTCCCGAGCTCCTCCGCGAGCGTGGAGCACCTGGACGAGCGCGCCTCCTCGCGCTGAACCCACCGGTGTGCCGGACGACGCCGGAGGTGGCCGGAGCCACCAGGGAGGGCGCCGGTGCTCGCGCTGCCCCGCGCCCCTTTCGCTCCTCTGCCTCAGGCGTGAGGTAGGGGACGACCTCCCCACCAGATGGCAGGGGGCCCCGCAAGTCAGCGACTCCAATGCTGGGCCCGCCGATTTTTAAGTGGAGGCGGGGCAGCAGACGCCGCTTCCCCCGCGCGGAGGCGCACTCTGCCAGGACGCCTTCGGCGTCACCACCTCTCCCCGCGCAGCCGAGCCGCTGGGCCGGCCCACCGTCTATCCCTCGCCCTGCGCACAGTAAAGGGGTATAACCCTTTTTCCTCTTCTTTTTCTTTTCCAGACGACTTCAAAAACCCACAAATAATTCAAATGAACTCCAAATTTGATGATTCAAATTTCTGGTAGTTTCTAAAATCATGCTCT
The DNA here is from genome assembly GCA_902687465.1 of Secale cereale. Taxonomy (NCBI): domain Eukaryota; kingdom Viridiplantae; phylum Streptophyta; class Magnoliopsida; order Poales; family Poaceae; genus Secale; species Secale cereale. The sequence goes on from LR738713.1 coordinate 766,481,533, forward strand.
ACCACATGGTGCAACATGCACATTATTCCAGAGATATTTCCTTCACAAATAATTAGAAAATACCCTTATTTCATTTTCTGTGATGAACTTTAGAAAATCACAGAGAGCTCAAATTTGATCCAAATGCAGTGGTTCAAATTCCTAGATGCTTGTCATATCCAAACTTAGTTTTGGAACATTTTTATTAATACTTTCTGTACCCCACCAAATATTGAGCCATTTCTTCATATTTATCAGCTTTGCAAAATCCTAGGAAATTCATTTGAATTCCAAATCCAGTGAAACCAACTCCTAGATGCTTCTAAAATCATGACTTGTTGATGGGTGCCTTTGCTCATCATTCAAGAATATATTTCTGTACACTTCTTTCAAATCCATTAAACCCCTTGGGTCCATCATATTGAAATGGTCCAAACTATCCATTGATCCAATACCTATGTAAACACCTTGGTCATTTCTAATATGACCAGAGGTATCCTAGAAAAGTCCAACTCCTATTTTTAGAGCACTTTTATTTTTGCTTTGAATGTGTTGCTTATTATGATTGTTTCCATCGTTAGTTGACGAAATAAACGAAGTACTCAGAGATGGACCAGAAGGATTGAAGACTCGGAAGGACAAGGCAAGCAGCCCTTTGACCATGTTCGAGAAACCTTTTTATGCATGTCTCATAGCACCTTATTATCAATGCATCGGAATCATGTAGAAGAGGTGACCACTTTGGTTGGTGCCTTTGTTACTTTGCTATTGAACTTGCATCAAACATGACCCTACCTTCCTATGAGGGTTATGTGGGTGGGAGTAGTTAGGTTGCTTTAATAGTGGCTACGCAAATGGGACGGGTATATGCATGGTGACGGAGGCCGAATACTTTCAAAGGACTTTTCGGAAACCCCGTCGGGTGCCACTTATGCCCGAGGGAGATGGTAAGATGGGTAACCACTTGATGACGAGGTGGTGTACCGAGGCAAGTGTGTGTGATGTTTTGAAAACGGATTGGTTTAAGTTGCGACCGTTATTCCAACCTTACATGCGCAACCACTCTACCCTTATATGGGAAAGGGCATTATTGATTACCTAGGTCGATACTAGCATGGTGCCCGCATTACTAGTGACGGGGGTGACATGAGGTCACTCTCGGGACAGGGTCGTGCTTTGATAGGCGGCCATGACTGTTTTCATAGGGCACCGGACACACCGTTGGTACCCCGTGTCAGTGGTATGAGATGAATATGGGAGCAAGGTTCCACAATCTTTAAGATGTGAAATGTTTGGCACGGGGCTGTTACCAATCGAGTGGACTCCATATTAGTGTCGTCTAGGGAAAGGTAGTGATCGGGTGCTTACCCCGGGTACTTGAGGTACCGCGGGTCGTGGATGTCACGGAAGTTCCCCGGATCTTGTGGGTAAAGTGTGCAACCTCTGCAGAGTGTAAAACTATTCGAATAGCCGTGTCCACGGTCAAGGACAGTTGGGTAACCGCTCTTGGGCTACGTCCAATGTTTGTGAAACCTGGTGTGTGTGTGTGAGGAAACAACACAGTTCAGTGATATTGATGATGTGATTCTTGAGGAAGTCACAATGAGCTTGAGCATGAGTTGATTACAACTCTTTCTCGGTAATGATGTCTGTAACCTCCTGATACTTGTTGCAGACACATGTATGCCCTTGTTATATGTTGATCATGTTTGCATATGAAAAACTAGCTTTTCGCAAAACTGCCGATTAGCAGTAGAGCCTTGCATAATTATTCTGTCTTCACACTTGGGTTGCTTGCGAGTACATTCAAAGTACTCATTGGCTTGCCACTGGTTATTTTATTGGCCAGGCATGAGAGAACAGGTTATGACGAAGATTTCTTGGTGACGAGCATGCGAGCTAGGACGCTTGCTAGGTGGCTTCTCACCCCTCGTTGGTTACCCCAAGTGGAAGATTTGAGATGCAGTGTAGCAGAAGTTTTCCCTTGGTAATACCAAGGATCGATTTCCCAGAGACTCCCAGTTTCAACAAGAAGGTGTCAACTGCTAATGGCGCCGGATATTAGCAATCAACGTGGACCTGCACACAGATACAAATAACTTTGCTCCCAACGAGTACAGAGAGGTTGTCAATCCCTCCGGCCTTGTAGTTTACAAAGGATCAAACGCAAGTGATAATAGTGATAGGTATAATTGCAATAGTAAGTAAATAACAGAAAAGTAAATAGCGGATGTGATCAATGATGGTAATATGGACCGGAGTCTCATGATGTTCACTAGTGATGTCTCTCTCCCAAAAGACGATAAAACAGCTATGTGAGGTAAACGAATTATAGCTGGGCAATTGACAGGACCATGTGCGCAAACCAATGCTGACTACATTGCAAGAAAGGTTGAGGTTCAAAGCATGGGCGGTACGCCAAAGTAAGTAGACCGAAATCCATCAATATCTACTACTAATCATCCACCTTGAGATATCTATCCAGAACATCTCGCTGGTATTAAGTTGCGAGCCCCACCCATAGTGTAAACTCAATGCAACAGACAACTGCATTAAAAGAACTTTGCGTAAAGTAAACAATCCTTGCACCCGCGGGCACAAGCACCGTTGTTTTCGCCCTTGTGGCAACAGCACATCCCCTAGACTCATGTTTCTGTCACTCAAGCTAGTCATCGAGGGGCATGAACCCACAATCAAGCATAACGTTCCCTCTTGGAGTCACTACCTACTACTTGGCCAAAGCAATAAATAACAACGTAGAACATGCAAGAATTACTTACGAACATAAATATAAAAGAGGTGAATCAAATATATTACTCAAGCACAATCTGAACATAATCTCATAATCCATCGGATCCCAGCAAACTCATCATAGCAACAGCATAAGGATTACATATGTGCCTCGATCATGTAGGGCAGCTCACGAGGACTAATTAGTGAAGCACAAGAACGGGAGGAGAACATCACATAGCTACTGGTCATGGACTCATGGTCCAAGGGAGACTACTCACAACTCATCCGGGAGGCGTCCATGGTGGTGGAGAAGCTCCCGGTGGTGATCCTCCCCTCCGGCAGGGTGCCGGGAAGAGTTCTCCTGGTGCTCCCGATCTTGGAAGCGGTGGCGGCGGCGGAACAGAGATGGGATCGCGAAAAGAGTACCTGTTTCGAGGGTTTCGGGAGACGCTTTAAATATATGCCAAAGGGGGGCATCGGAGGAGCCTCGGGGGGCCCAGGCGCCCCCCCGACGCGGCCCGGGGGGGGGCGCCGCCAGGGCGCCTGGAGCCCTGGTGCCCCCCCCCCCCCGGCTGTACATCGGGCGCAAGGTAGGTTCTGAAACGCTTATTTTTTATATAATTTTTCTGGATTTTTCCTGGCAGTTCCCGTAACGTGATAACCTGAAATACAAAAACAGCCGAAAACAGAAACTGGCACTGGGGTGCACTGAGTTAATAGGTTAGTCCAAATATGATCAAAAGTGTATGGAAGTGTATAAATATCATAGCAATATCACCCAATAGAGGCATGGAGCAAGCAGAAATTATAGATACGTTTTGGACGTATCAGCGCTTCCCAGTCAGAATGCCTGTAGGGTTAAGGCAGATGGCATGGGTCCAAGTTGTCATTGAAGATTTCCACTGCGATGATATACTCAAGACTTGACCTTAATGGTCCTATTTGTGTAATACGGTATGTATGGATGTAAGACTCTTGTTATTCAGCTTCTGTGTGTTCAGTGAGCATTGATCTCTGGGATCACTGTACACGTGCATTCGGTGATCTCGACGTATGAGTCGGGGTCCCCACAGTTTCTTACCCCCCAAGCCAAAGGGGGCGCCCCCACCCCTAGGGTTTTAACCCTAGGCGCATGGAGGGAGCCCATGAGGGGTGTGCCAGCCCACTAGGGGCTGGCCCCCCTCCCCCTTCGGCCCACGGGGCCCTCCGGGATGGGTGGCCCCACCCGGTGGACCCCCGGGACCCTTCCGGTGGTCCCGGCACACTACCGGTGACCCCCGGAACGCTCCATGGCCGAAACTGGACTTCATATATATAATTCTTTACCTCCGGACCATTCCGGAACTCCTCGTGACGTCCGGGATCTCATCCGGGACTCCAAACAACATTCGGATTTCCGTGTGCATATATCTCTACAACCCTAGGGTCACCGGACCTTAAGTGTGTAGACCCTGTGGGTTCGAGAGACACGCAGACATGACCGAGACGACTCTCCGGTCAATAACCAACAGCGGGATCTGGATACCCATGTTGGTTCCCACGTGTTCCTCGATGATCTTATCGGATGAACCACTGTGTCAAGGATTCACTTAATCCCGTATGTAATTCCCTTTGTCTATCGGTACGGTACTTGCCCGAGATTCGATCGTCGGTATGCCCGATACCTTGTTCAATCTCGTCATGGCAAGTCTCTTTACTCGTTCCGTAATCCATCATCCTGTGACTAACTCCTTAATCACATTGAGCTCATTATGATGATGTCTTACCGAGTGGGCCCAGAGATACCTCTCCGTCATACGGAGTGACAAATCCCAGTCTCGGTTCATACCAACCCAACAAACACTTTCGGAGATACCCGTTGCGTACCTTTATAGTCACCCAGTTACGTTGTGACGTTTGGCACATCCAAAGTATTCCTACGGTATCCGGGAGTTGCACAACCTCATGGTTTAAGGAACAAATACTTGACACTGGAAAAGCTTAAGCATTACGAACTACACGATCTCGTGCTAGGCTTAGGTTTGGGTCTTGTCCATCACATCATTCTCCTAATGATGTGATCCCATTATCAATGACATCCAATGTCCATGGTCAGGAAACCGTGACCATCTATTGATCAACGAGCTAGTAACTAGAGGCTTACCAGGGACACGTTTGTGGTCTATGTATTCACACATGTATCGCTGTTTCCGTACAATACAATTCAAGCATGAATAACAGACAATTATCATGAACACGGACATATAATAATAATCCTTTTATTATTGCCTCTAGGGCATATTTCGAACAGGAAGTGTAGGCACGTTCTGATGGGCGTGGTGTCCTCCATGGACGGCGTCGACATGAGGGGCGGAGGGTACCTAGTTGCGGATGGATTCTGGGTGGAACGACACCATTGTACAAGGCGAGCGGGCGTGTGGGTAGGGGCTAGACGTCAGGGAATGCCTGGGCGGCGGCCGGGGAGGTACATCGACGACATCGAAGGAGGTGTAGGGTGCAGATGCAAAGCAGTGAGGGGCAGAGATGGAGTGAAAGAGAATGGGATCAGGAGGGAGGATCTGTGTGGGCCGAGGGTGTCGCAGTCTTACGTGGTGACGACCGAGACTCCCGCAAAGTCGTTCCAGTTTGCTTCCAATTTGCTGGACAAAAGGACGTCCGGACCATCGAGCGAATCGATATAGAACCGTGTTGGATGTTAAAACACGTATGAATCGTGCAGTCCAGACGGATGTGTAGATTTTGAGGGTCCGTTTTGAAAATGCCCTAAATACTTTGTGTGAGTCATCGGCCTTTTCATTGTTGGCATCTGCGGTTTTCGGGTGAAGGAAAAAAGTCGGTGAAAACAGACATGGCATGCACGAAACGATAGCAATCAGGTGGTCATTCTATTATATCGCTAAAAACATAACGTTCCTCAGGATGCTTTGCCCACCAAAAGATACACCTTTTTTTGCAAAGAACAAGCACGAAAAACATTGCTATCAAACACATACTGTACTCGGTACAACTTATCTGCTACGACATCACAATAAACGAAGCCACCTCAATCTAGCCCTGGGTTTCGTGACCCTGAGGCCTTCAACCAAGCTTTGCTGGCTAAGCAAGCATGGAGAATTCTCAGGTGCCAACATCTCTTTGCGCAAGGGTACTAAAATCTCGTTATTTTGAGGATGGATCGGTCTTATCTGCAACAGCACCCCCCCTCCGCATCGTTCACCTTTAAGAGCATTCTCCATGGGAGGGATTTACTAAATGAGGGGATTGTATGGCGCATTGGAGATGGCAGTTCGGTGCAGATCCATCACGCAAACTGGATTCCAAGGGAAGGAAGTATGCGGCCGCTAGGTCAGCTATACATCCCAGTCATTACCAAGGTGGCAGACTTGCTTGCACATGATGGTCGGGGCTGGGACATGGTTAAGCTACATGCAATATTCTCTGCCGAGGATGCACATGATATCAGGCAAATAGCGGTTGGGGGCCCTGGAACGGATGACTTTCATGCGTGGAATTTCACAAAGAACGGAGAGTTCACCGTCAAGTCGGCGTATCACTTGCGTATGGCCATGAGCAGATCGGGGACCGGATAGCCGGGTCCCTCGAGCACGGTGGCACAACATAGGGGATATATGGCATTATGGGACACAAACGGGCCGGCCAAGACAAAGATCCATATGTGGAGGATGATAAGGAATGGGCTTGCGGTAGGAGCTGAACTTCACCGACGTCGCATCAAACCCGGTGTTTTTTGGGTTGTGTTTGGTCGGGAAGAGACGATGCTGCACCGTTTCTGGTCATGCCAACATTCTGCGCTGTTCTGACAGCTTCTTCACTCGGAAAAGGGAGTTAAGGTGGCGATCCCACCTTGTCAGATCAATTCCTAGGGTGCTTTAGCTAGCTGGTTACTTGGGTGGTTTGCCGATGCAGACAGTGAGGAGTGAGCTGCTATGGTTCAAGCTACATACGGTCTTTGGTTGGCAATAAACGAAGCGAGGGATGGAAACGTGATTGCTGCTCCACATGAAATTATGACACTGTTGTGTCATATATGAATGAGTGGACGACAGTTCATGCTAAAGAAAGGCGACCGACAACGGCGCCGATTAAGGAGAAATGGAGGCCACCTGATGAGGGCTGGCTCAAGATCAACTCCGATGGAGCAGTGCATAGAGGAGGTGACAAGGGCAGAGCGGGAGCGGTTATCTGAGATCATGGAGGCGCGTTCCATGCGGGGCTTTGTCATGTGTATCACGGCATTGTAGAACCGGAAGCACTTGAAATCCTGGCATGCAAGCGGGGACTGGAGGTGGCGAAGGAGATCAATGCAGTCAGAGTCCACGTCGAGCTCGATTCTCTTGGTGTTGTCCAAAGGCTGCAAAGCCCACACAAGGATCATGCCAGCGCTGGGACGTGGATTCAGGAGATTAAGTCCATTCTTGCATCTTTCTCTGAGTTGAAAGTTTCGTGGATACGTCGTTCGGCTAATGTTGTCGCGCACAAGCTTGCTAAAGTTGGTGTAGGTGATGATTTGTGTAAGGTGTGGTTGGGTGACACCCCAGACTGTGTTCTAGATGTAATCTCGGACGAAATTCCGAATGCTTTAAATTAAATAAAGCGGCAACATTAATCTAAGAAAACAATATTTAAGCATTAAAAAAATAGGATGCCAGACCAGGGCACGAACCAAACATGTTGTGCCGGACTCAGGGAGCACTCAGGCAACATATTTTCTCAGGCATGATGCACAGGTCTCTAACCAAATAGCCCTCGAGTGTAGGCGTGCGCACTCTGACGGAAGGCGTAGGGTGGAAAAGGCTACGTATGATCGATGGGAAATGTGGCCCTAAGAGCATCTTCAATAGGGCCTGTAAAAAACGCGCGCGGTAAAATGCCATTTCAGCTCATGTGGGATGGTTTCGCGCGCTCCAGTAGAGGCGAGAAATGATTGCGCGCGGGGAAAAAGCGGCCGGGCGCGTGCTAGATTTGGCACGCGGCGTCCGACGCGCCTATAAAATGCAGCTCCCGCCACGCGCCCTCCCATCGCTCTCCACCTCGTCACGCGCCCTCTCCTACTTCTTCCACCGCTTTCTCGCCTCGCCGCTGACGCGCCACCATGCCGTCGCGCCGTCGGGGAGTTTCGGGCTACCATGGCGTACGCGTGCGCCCCTCCGGCACCTTCTACGCCGAGATTCGGTGCGGCAAGGTGCACCTCGGCACCTTCCACACTCCTCACGAGATCGCACGTGCGTACGACGTGGTGGCGTGGCGCCTCTCGAGGCCTCGCGCACAGATAAACTTCTAGGACGTCTGGACGCACGAGCAGGCGCATGAACTCGCCCCTCCGCCGCGGCTAATAACTGACGCCGATCGTCAGGAACACCGTCGGCAGCAGCGCCGCCTCCTCATCGCCGAGGCGGACGAGCGAGCCATGGTGGTGTGGTGCAGGCTCCACTCGGAGGACGTCACCAACGAGAACGCCTTCTGGACGGAGAGGAGGGCAAAGCGGCGTGCGGAACGGCGGACAAGCGTCATCGGAAGGCACTGGCCATATCGCAGTGCGATTTGGGACATGCATCATTCATCTTTGAAGATGACGATCGGTGGGCAGACGCGTTTCTTGATACATCGGAGGAGGAGCACACAAGCGAGGAGGAGGAAGACGACGACTCGGAGTAGTCACGGTAGTTTCTAGTTTTATCTGACTAGTTTGTATCGGACTAGTTTGTGTTGTTGGGTTGAACTTTGTTATTTGTATCGTTGAATTTTATCTATTTGATTGAACTAGTTTGTGTTTTAGTTTCTCACGCGCCGTTTATTTGCAGCATCTGGAGGGGGTGATTAGACTACTTCACAGAATAAAAATCTAACATTTTCTCAATTTTAGTTGTGGGCAGATTTTAGCAATTAGCACAAATCAAGCAATCAACCTACACATGCAATTCTACGAGTGTAGTAGCGAAAAGTAAAACATTGCATATGAAAGTAAAGGGAAGGGTTTTGAGAGAGCAAACGCAATGATGACACGTAGATTTTTGCGTGGTTCCGATAGGTGGTGTTATCGTACATCCACGTTGATGAAGACTTCAACCCACGAAGGGTAATAGTTGCGCGAGTCCACGGAGAGCTGCACCCACGAAGGATCCTCGAAGAAGAAACCTTGTTTATCCCACCATGGCATCCCATGAAGGACTTGCGGTAGATCTTCACGAAGTAGGCGATCTTCTTGCCCTTACAAAATTCTTGGTTCAACTCCACAATCTTGTCGAAGGCTCCCAAGCGACACCTAATCAATCTAGGAGACACCACTCTTCAAAAGGTAATAAATGGTGTGTTGATGATGACTCCTTGCTCTTGTGCTTCAAATGATAGTCTCCCCAACACTCAACTCTCTCTTTCACGGATTTGGATATGGTGGAAAGATAATTTGAGTGGAAAGCAACTTGGGGAGGGTTAGAGATCAAGATTCTTGTGGTAGGATTGGAATATCTTGGTCTCAACACATGAGTAGGTGGTTCTCTCTCAGAAAATGAATGCTAGAAGTGTAGGCACGTTCTGATGGGCGTGGTGTCTCCCATGGACGGCGTCGACGTGAGGGGTGGAGGGTACCTAGCTGCGGATGGATTCTGGGTGGAACGACACCGTTGTACAAGGCGAGCGGGCGTGTGGGTGGGGGCTAGACGTCCGGGAATGCCTGGGCGGCGGCCGGAGAGGTACATCGACGACATCGAAGGAGGACTAGGGTGTAGATGCAACGCAGTGTGGGGGTAGAGATGGAGTAAAAGAGAATGGGATCAGGAGGGAGGATCTGAGTAGGCCGAGGGTGTCGGAGTCTTACGTGGTGACGGCCCAGACTCCCGCAAAGCCCTTCCAGTTTGCTTCCAATTTGCGGGACACAAGGACATCCGGACCATCGAGCGAATCGATATAGAACCATGTTGGATATCAAAACACGTCTGAACCATGCAATCCAGACAGATACGGAGATTTTGAGGGTCCGTTTTGAAAATGCCCTAACTACTTTGTGTGAGTCATTGGCTTTTTCATTGTTGGCATCTGCGGTTTTCGGGTGAAGGAAAAAAGTCGGTGAAAACAGACTTGACATGTACGAAACGATAGCAATCAGGTGATCATTCTGTTATATCGCTAAAATCATAACGTTCCTCAGGATGCTTCGCCCACCAAAAGATACACATTTTTTTTGCAATGAACAAGCACGAAAAACGTTGCTATCAAACACATACTGTACTCGGTACAACTTATCTGCTACGGCATCGCAATAAACGAAGCCACCTCAATCTAGCCCTGGGTCTAAGGAAAAAGAAGTAAAAATCTAGCCGATCTTGGGAATTGCGGCGACGAGCTTATGGGCGTCGGAGAAGAGGGCCACGCGCTTGGGGTCGAACCCTGCCGGCGGCGGTCCTGTCCAGTCGAAATCGTAGAAGTGGACGGAGACTCCTGGCCTTTCGTGCGTGATCGTGTATGCTGCGTCCATGTACCAACTGCCCACCAGTTCCGGCCACGACGACTTGTTGCCATGATCAGGCTCAGGCGGCCGGGCAGCCTCCTCTCCTTCCATCCTACTTCTTCCGAGCTTCCAACCCAAGGAAGAAACGATCACATCTTTCGTCTTTCTGCAGAAATAGCTCACGAGCTCCGGCCACGTCGTTTTCTTGTCGCGGTCAGGCCGCCGGGCAACGTCTCCTGCTCCTCCCATCCTACTTCAGAGCCTATTGAACGCAGAGGAGAAACGACGAAGATGATCGGGTCTCTCTTCTTTCTGCAAAACAGAGAGAAGAAAAATAGAGGTTCTCTTAAGGGCTTTCAATCGCGTGACTCCTTTCTCATATATACTACAGATTGCGTGCAGGTTGCCGCTGTCCGTATCGTGTACCAATCTCCTATATTCTGTCCGTATCCTTCTGCATCTAACAGTTATTTATGTACTGTTTGATTGGATTAAAAGATGAACAACCCAGAGGACTCCCTCCAGTCCACCACAATCTTCGCTCAGAGTCGGTATCCCAACCGAATTCTTGCTCCGCCTGAGTTGGGGCTGACCACGGCCTGCTCTGACACTCCCCCGTGCCTCTCCCAATGCTTCACCTTGTACAGGTGCTAAGTCTGTCATGTAGGCAAAAAGTCTGATGTGGCAAGGTAATTAAGAGGAGAGAGATGAGTGTGGTGACCCCAGGAAGAAACAATGCCAAGCGCAAGAACCTAGGTAAATCATTTAAAGAGAAGAATCCCACCAATGCATGAAGAACTTTAGTTGCAAAATCATTAAATGATGGATGCTTAGCACTAACAAGTTAAGCACCTATGCATTGGGGTTTTAGTTGCTAAAGTTTTTAATGTGCTTAGCACCTCATGTAAGCACCAATGCATTGGAAGTAGCCTTATTAGGGCCGTACTTCTCATCGCTCCTAGCTTTTCCCACCCTACACCTTTCCCTCAGAGTGCGCACAAATACTATGCTTGTTTTTGGGCCGGCAATTCGACATGCCCTAATTGTGGTACTCAGGCCTTATATTTATGAAATTCTCTTCCCCGCATTGTTGTGTGCAATAAAACGCCGGTGGCAGTTTAGTTGTTAGGGTTGCTCAAATGGGCCACGTGTTTAACTTTCACCCCGCCGCCCAAAATCGAACGATCGGGGAACACACATGTTTCGTGGCGTCAATGCGGCCCCGCCAGCCTTCGGCTTCGAAGCGCAGACCAACTCCAGCTCAAACTCGGACAACCAGCGACCGATAAATACCACAGCCAGCTGGTCGCCCCTGTCGTGCCATCAACTTCGGCCATCTAAGAAGCAGCGGTTTTTGGAAGAACCTGGTTGCCAACAAGTCAGTCGGAGACTCGAGAGCCCCATCATCTCCGTCGTCCGTGGTTCTTGGCAGAAGAGGAGGACCTTGTTCAGCCACAAGTCAGCCGAGAGCTCCATCAATCGCCCACGGTTCTTGGGAGAAGAAAGAAGAAGATCTTGTCCGGTTCTTGTCGGAGCTCGGAGGAGATGCCGATGGCGAAGTACGCCACGTACGCAGAGATGCTGGACACGGAAGAGGTGATTTTTAGGACCATGGTTCACGAGAACCTATGATCCACGCCGTAGGATGTATCAACCCTCCCGTGTGGAGGTATGCTCTTTCCTTTTGTCGAAGTGGAATCATAGAACAGAATGTGATATGATGAGATAGAATGCAATAGAAATAGAAACAAGGATAGCGAACGGGTTACCTACTCCTAAGGTCAAAGCAAGCCCTTTAATTTAATTCTTTATTCTTACATTAAAGAATGAATAAAATCTCCCCAAGTAGGATTCGAACCTACGACAGCCGACCGCTCTACCACTGAGCTACTGAGGAACAAGGGGGGATTCGACCTCCTAGAGTTCAACTCCCACTCTCAACCCATGAACAATATGAGTCCGAAGCTTCTTTCGTAACTCCCATAATTTCTTCGTAGTGGCTCCGTTCCATGCCTTATTTCATAGATAAGGGAAGCCCAAAGTGGCTCTATTTCATTCTATTTCACTTCCTAGCACTTCCTATCATTTAATATCCATCCATTTGGCCTTATTGACATAAGAGATGTCATTTATAGTGTTTTGAATTCAAAATTTCATGTTAAGCCCTGACTCGTCAAAGCCCACGGTTAACCCTGGTGCTTATAAGACAC
>LR738713.1:766508205-766538473 GCA_902687465.1 Secale cereale
GCAGTAGTAACACGTTGCTACTGCCTTTTTCCGGATTGAGCTAGGTAGGTAGCTCAGTTGCACAGGGAGGTATGAGCAGGTGAGATGTGCAGCTCATGTGGTGATCGAATTGGTTCACGTACCCAGCTGCTTGTATATGGTGCGCGGCGTGTGTGTCTCTCTCGACTGGTCTTTTAGCTAGCACATGACACGAGTTCATGGCCCCAACGCTCCCCCGATGCTGCAGGAACTGCATATGCATGTGTGTGTGCGCGCGCTGTGCATGGCCAAATCAGGTATACACACCACGCTCTCCAGCCCAGCCCCAGCTGCAGCGCAACTTCGCGGCGCTTTCTTCCCCTTGGCCCTTGCCCATCGGCGCCTCGCCAAGTCGCCATCCATCATATACCCGTCTCCAAGACCTCGCTCCCACCCTGCCTAGCTTGAGTGCTTGACCCGTGACCGTGAGAGCCTGAGAGAGTGAGAGCTCGGTAGCTCACTGTGGTTTTTCGAAGATCCATTGTCGCTGCCGCTGCCGCGCCGTCCGTGCATCGACACGATGCTTCCCGGTGCGCCGGGGCACGTGCGCGCGGCGGCCAGGGCCACCCTTGTCCTCGGCTTGGCGGTGGCCGCCATGGGCCTCTTCGCCGCCACCATCAATCCCGGCGACTTCCACGCCCAGGTACCATACCAGCCGTCTCAACTCTCAACTCCACTTCTCGCCAACCTCCCTCTACAAGCACGGCACCTAGCAATTGATTTCCTCGCTACGCAGTCGCAGGTCGAGCACGCGGCGGCGCCGGCCACGTACGGAGGGCAGCCCCAGCAGCGCTGCGCGGCCACGGAGGCGGAGGCGCTGGACCTGCGCGCGACGGCGCTCGTGCTGGTGCTCACGGGGGCGGCGCAGGCGATGCTGGCCGTGGCGGCCGGTGTGGCCTTGGCTGCGGGGTCCCCGTCCCTCCAATGTCTAGGCCGGATCCTCGCCCTCTTCGCGCTCTGCTTCGTCCCCACCAACGCATGCTTCCTCTATCCTGTCGTCCAGGGGGCGGTAGTCGTCGCCGTCGGGCACTGCGCCGGCGGATACCACCCCAACTTCGCCATCTCCTGCGTCCTCGCCGCCGTGTCATACGGCGTGCTGTTCGTCGTGAGCTTCTTAGTCAACCTCTGCGGTGGGGTCTAGCTACGCATGGCTTGCAGCATCTATATTCTTAGTCACCCTCTAGCTTAGCTTAGCTAGCTTGCAGCATCTATCTTCTTTTTTTTTTTTTTCGGGAGCATCTATCTTCTTCTACCTAGCACTGCCGGCCACTACTACACTTAGCGAGCTCGCACCATCTATCTTCTACGTACTACTCCATCCATGGATCTTCATTAGTGATTAATTGTTATGCTTGTTTCGCAGAAAAAATCTATACCTATACTAATTAGGCACTTCCTACAAATTCCCACGTTAATTAGAAATTAGGAGCCGTTCATCTGGTGGGACCGACTTATTACGGTTCAGATCTACTCATATAATTATTGACAAAAAAAACTGAACTCCAAGATTTACTCAATCAAGCCAATAATATTTATCAGCCGACAACAATAAAGAAAATTTCTATCTACTCATATACAACGTGATCATATCTCCTTCTATTTTTTAGAGTTCTCTTCATCTAATTAGCTATACACGTACTACATCCATAAAAAAACTACGATATTTTCTTTCCTCCTCCCTCCGTGATCTCTCCATCTTCCCCATTATTATCTTTCTCTCCCTGGTTGGATGACAAAACCATCCAGATCTCTTCCTCTTGATTATCTCTCTCCTCCCCAATGGAAAACAAATGGATCTTCTCTCTCAAAAAGAAGGCATGGATTCGTGTGCTCAAGGAGCTTTTTGGATCAAAATAGATTCCCTCATCTGTACCAGATTCGTATTTTCACATGATTTTTTTTCTTGCAGGTTTGTGATTGCATCGACTGTGGATTATCCTTTGGATTCCGATTCATGTTTTTATGTATCGTGTCTTCTAAATCTTTTGTGCTCTCCACGGATTGGATCTTGAATCTTCTCATGTACGGTTTTTGGGTGTCTCATGGAGATCTGGTAAAAGCACACCAACTATGCCCATAATCCACGATCTCCTCCTCTCGATTATCTCTCTCCTCTCAATGGAAAACAAAAGGGACGTTCCTCTCAATCAGAAGGCATGGTTTCAGTGTACTCGAGGGTCGTTCCTCGCCTGTACCAGTTTCGTATTTTTTTCACACTACTTATTCTGAATTGTTTTCTTGCAGGTCTACAATTGGATCAAACATGGCTTTTTAATTGGATTCGGATTCAATTTTTTCTCTACCGTATCCTCTCATAGTTTTGTGCTCTCCATGGATTGGATCCTTTGTCTTCTCACGTACAATTCTAGGATGACTCATAGAGATCAGGTATGAGCACCCCAACTTTACCCATCTGCTCGATGACTCATGGAGATCAGGTAGGAGGACACCAACTATCCCCATCCACTAAAGATTCTCCCACTTTGTGCCAAGGTTGCCTCCGGCCTGTTGTTCTCATTGTTCTGTTTGTTTAGATCACGTACAATTCTAGGATGACTCATGCAGATTCAACGATTGATCATAGGGTACACTCTCTTTTTTCTAATTAAAATGTTCGATTTGCAGCAGCTTTCGATGAGACAAAACAAGTACAATCTTCAAAAATATTATGATCTTTTACATGTTAATCTTTTTCTATTCCTTTAATTTGTTATATTTGAGTTACTTCCTTTCGTTTTTGTAGTATACGGTTTAAAACATTGCAATTAACCTCAATGGAGAAGGATTCCCATTCAAAGTGAAGGCAAGAGTACTTACACCGATGAATAGTTACGCCAACGAGAAATTTTCCTAGAAAGGGAAGGCCGAACTAATGTCTATGGAATGCCATTAACGTCGGCATCAATGAACTTATTAGACCTGACATGATATTAGATGAAGAGGTCACTCTATTCGTCAAATTGTATGATTTACCAACAGAAACAGGGTAGTATGAGTTATAGTAGTTATTATAAATATAGAGGCATCTTCTCTCTGCATTACATGGCACTATGTTGGCGTAGCTGCATGTGTATCTTTATGATGTTATTAATCCGTGCAAGTATCAGACAATATTTTTTTTTTGCTTGGCCGCCATTGCAGCTGGCCACTATCGTGATGGGCAGATTCATCACGCAACTGCTTCTTGGGTGGAACGCCGTCGCTGCACAGCCGGTCGACATGCAACGCCAATGCAAAGGCGCGTGCAGTCGTTGCTTTATTCCCATGCTTCCAGTTGCAGGTGCATTGAGCTCGCGAAGTTCTGGATCTAGGCGTACATGTGATGGCTTGCTAGAGCATCACGTACATATATGGTTTCCATGTCAGAGTCTGTTGTTTCCAGTTATTTCTCTGGAAGGCGATTACTTGATTTGTGAGGCCATAAATGGTTGTCTATGGTTGTAGCTAAGTAACATTTTTTTCCGCGAGCTAGCATCTTAGTTGGAACTACTCATGTTTCAGTTCAGGCAATAGACTTTGCTTGCTGACAGAAAATATTCTAATGTTATGGACATTGTTCACATGGATGGAGTTCTAAAGTTTATAGCTAAGGACCTTATCCATGCAAAGATTCTAAGAATCTTTTTTTGACAGTTGAAGACCGAGTTGGCGCAGAACTATGGCAACCATGTGCTGCTAAAAAGGGCCTGTAAGCTATGTGTGTCATCACGTCACCGTGTCGCCAATAAGTTGCCTAATGCATCAGAGGCTCGTGTTAGACTTGGCAATCATCTCTCGATATTTTTTTCTATCGAATTGTTGTACGACGAAATTTGCATTGCATCTAAGTAAGGATTAACCTTCACCTCAGTCCGTGCATTGTAACTTTGTAATATTTTTAAGGTTAAACTTATGATGAATGCATGCCCCAGTTTAGAGTGGAGACAACTATTGTGAACATGTTTGGTTCAAGTTTTTTTTTTTTGCCGGTGACTGTTTGGTACAAGATTGGACAACATAATCTGATTAGTTGTTCATTAACCCAAACATATGCATAAGTAAGAAACAAATTCAATGTAGCCAATGACATAAAAGTTTAAACATGTATGGGATGAGAATTCAACTCAATTAAAAACACAGTTGCATATTTTTTTCACTCTTCTCCATTCAATTTTGTTATGGATGTGATTAGGTTTTAATGAGTTGGGAGTATGTCTTTCCGAATATGAATTCCTGGAAGTAATGGAGCCCAATTCTTTTTTTCTTTTTCGAGAATATCCCAAGTTAAATACAGTGTGATAATCTGAGTTAAATTCCTTTTTTTCAGTTCATGTACATAGGTACCAGTCTATCTTGGTATTAGAAGTTTAATTTTTCTACAGTAATATACATTTTAATCAGTAGTAACTACATATATAGGGTGGCAGATAATATGTACGAGGCATGTGCATGATCAGAAATTAATGTTTTTTTATAATAGTGTATTAGTGTTTCAGTAAATATCATATTGATTCAAAATTCAGTTTGGACACAGTACATACCAAATTATTTCTATTTGGTTTCAGTATATGCCACATTTACCAAAATTGACCTGAATTCGAGATAGAGTCAACCATATTTTACTTTATTCCATATGTTCAAAAAGTATTTGAGCATTTTAATTTTAGGAAGTATCTAATATAATCCAAGTGATCATGTTCAGAGCAATACAGAACCAAAGGGATGCACAAAAGTGCAACCATCAAGGCATGTACAGAAGATCGATGACAAGACTATTTCCTCTATGAATTTTACAATTTGCACAATATGCGTTCAAGATTAAGCTTTTGTATTTTCCCTTGAGAAAAGAAGGAACAAGAAAGGTAGATAATGTAAAAAAATGGTATCTGATGTCTGCGTTGGTATCTATTCTCTTTTGAAAAGTATAAAAAGTCAAATTGTTTTTCTATTCTTAATTCTGTGAGGCTCTCTCATTGCCTATCTAATGGTAAATAGACAAATTTCCCTAGAGACGCGCAGAATAGGTGAAAGGTGAACAGACAATAACAAATCAATATTGTGAAGGCATTACTTACCATCATCAGAAATCAAATGTATTTTGATGTCTTATCTAAATGGAGAAAAGATTAGTATATGCTTCATGTCATATTCTATTATTTGATATACATTTTTCCTTTTTAGTACATAAAGACAAGGGTAATGTTAAGACAAGATGAAACTTTTCCACCAAAAAAATGTCGTACATTTAAATTTCTTACTCCTGGTGAATAAAATTAGCTAAAGAATAATATAGGCCAAGTTAAAGTACTAGCTTACCAAACTAGCCCGTGTGAATGCACGGGTTGGCGACTAGTAACACTAATCGTTCTAAAAAAAACATTAATCGGTGTGCTTACTATTATTATGATCGAGATCGGATTAATAATTATTAGCGCATGTGTGTCCGTAATATAAGATGATGCTAGCTACTAGCTACTTGTTCTGTATGAAATCAGCGATGCTACACTTACGCTCAACTCATACGGGATTGTTGTTACGGGAATAGGTGTCAATATTTGGTTCGAAGTTGGAATGAGATGGACCCCACAATGAAAATCAGGGGGCACAAAGATTGGTGGGGAGAGAGTCCGTAGTAGGAAACCATGCAATGCTACCCGTAGGTGTAGCATTTTTGGTATGAAATATATGTGTTGGACATTTTATTTTGTGTTCTTGCCTCTCCCCAACTGCCTCCTCACTATCGCGTCGACTGAATCAGTGATTCAGTGTTACTGCTGCGGTTTATTACTGCTTTCCTTTTTTGGCATACTGCTGCATCAGTAGTACTGTTTTTTTTGGGTGCCTTGGTATTCTACCTAGCCGAAGCGTTGGCTCTTCGAGATGGAGCAGTTTTTGCAAGGCTTCGAGGATATGATCAAGTCATCTTGAAGATCGACAGTCTAGAGATGGTGAATCTCTGGCACTCACGCCATGATCGTTCGGTTGTGGCGCCTATTCTTACTGAGATTGAGGAGCATGCCTCTTTTTTAAGTCTTTTGTTATTCAACATGTCTTGAGATCAGCTAACTTTCCTGCTCACCTTTGTGGGAAGCAAGCTAGCACTTTGGATGTAACAGATTGTTGGTTAGACTCCACTCCTAGTTTTCTTGTAACTAGCCTCCTGGCTGATTCGGCCGGGGTGGTTTCTGTTGAATAAAGCTCCCAATTTCCCCGAAAAAAAAACTCCTCTTAACGATTCCACTCTTAAACTCAAAATTAAGTAATGCTCCAAACACAAGAGACACGTCTTATATTAGTTTACAGAGGAGATAGTATTAGACGCGAAGGTTTATTCCACCAATCCACCATTTATGACAAATTAATATTATTACCTCCGTTTTGGTTTATTGGTCCCTTTCGTATTTAGTGTCAAATTTTGACGATCGATTTAACTAACAAAATGTCAAAACATTTCATAAAATAAATACCGTGGGAAACTATGTTCAAATACGAATCCAACAATGTAATTTTTGGTGACATGCATTATCATTTTATTAGTTAAATCTACGGTCAAAATTTGATGCAAAATACAAAATTAAGGGACCAATAAACCATAACAGAGATAGTACAAGGGTACTGCATGCAAAATAAAAGATAGTGATCGGTTTATATATGAAGGGTAGCAAGACTCCTCTCTCTCTCTCTCAAAAAAGGGGCGAGCCAGACCCATATATCCTTTAGTGGTAGAGCATTCTGCAGCAAGGGCATCACGAGGAGCTGTAAGTGTCAGTGAAGTTACCCAAGGTACCGAACCCATCATAGCTACTCCCTCCGTCCGAAAAAACTTGTCATCAAAATTGACAAAAAAACATGTATCTAGAACTAAAATACATCTAGATACATCCTCTTTTATTCATTTTGATGACAAGTATTTCCGGACGGAGGGAGTATTTTACACTGAAAAGTGAAATGGTAGAGTATAGATCTCAAAAAAAGAAAAGATAGAGCAGATTGGGTGGCCAGGACCCACGTTCAGTGGCTGCTGGGGGCTGAGCAGCTTGCATTGCGTGAACCCTCAACTCAACAGCACCGAGGTTGCCACGCTGTTTGAAATCGCTGCGTTCCAAACATCATTTGTAAAGGGGAAAATCGTTCGTTCCAATTACTCCCTATAATCTTGTGCACAAAACACTTATATAAGCAATCAAGAGGAGTAGTTTATTGCAGCAAGTTTGCGAGTAACCCTCAAATCAAAAAGTAATACTGTGAGCATGCTACATATGCTCTCAACAATCAATTCCCTTCATCAATGGGCTTGACACTGGGGAATAGGTGCCCGACAACAGCTTGACAGTGGGCTGTTGTCCGGTCTTGGATTGGGGTCTCCCTTCAGACCCGTTACATTCACGTGTGTGGTTGCTAAGTGGCTGTGAGAGCAAAGAAGATGACGGTAAAGGGTGAAAGCGCATGTGTTCCCTCCAAGGCTTTACTTCCATTTATAGGCCAGACCCAATTGAAACGGCACCCGTAGACATGTCAGGTGGCAACAGCTCCTATTTCAATATCCACAATACACACATCCATCACACCTCCGCGAGGGTGACTCCGACTCCACCATCAACGACCGTCGATGTAGCCCTCGCCACTCAAGCGTCGAGGCCTGCGCCGGCCGATGCCAAACAGTCCGCCACATGCGCCAACGATCAGGCAGCTCCGACTCTGTCGATGTACATTACAGGGGAGAAATAAGCATTGGGCATGTGCCGAGCCAGCGGTGGAACCGAACACCCGTCTCGTGCCATCGTCACCGCGGAGACACCTCCTCTGCGGCTCCGACTTCAGTTAGACAAGTGAGGCACGACAACCCCTCGAACACGTCGTATGAAATTGACTACCAAAGCTCAGCAGCAGCCCTACTCCGGCCGAAGCTGGCATCGTTCAGGGACGAAGCTAGAAATTTTTTCCAATGGGGTCAGCTCTATGATATCTCTAATTCAACGGGGTCATCTTACTAAGATTAGTGGTAATTAGCAACAAGTGATTAAGAGATTTCAGATTTTCATTGGGGTCAGTTGACCCCAACGCCACTATACCAGCTCCGTCCCTGGCATCGTTGCCACACAAGAACTCGTGCAACATCATCATTGCCGGACGGACACCTGCCGACCACAATGTCGTGGGCGCCCAGCCCATGGAGCATGCAAACGGCTTCCAATGCTCTTCAAGCCGACGCCCCAAAGAATGAAGCGATGATGCCGACGCCGTCTAATTTTTTTCGAAATTTATATGCACGTGCTTGTATCCGTTTATACGCATGACATTTTCTGTGTGTTTTTTAAACTTGAAAGGTGTATATTTTTTTGACTAAACACGTGTAAGGGGTGGATGAGAAAATTTCAGTCCGGCTCTGCCTGCATTGTGTATGATCATGGTGGGTTCAACTTTTCCTTTTGAGTTTTGGCCGTGCGGCGCATGTTGCAAGGCAAGAAATTTGATCTTCTTTTCGTGCTGCTACCAGTGGCGGAGACAGGCCTGGGGCAGCTGGGGCTATAGCCCCGGGCCTAGTAACAAATTCCCTTGTAATTCCTTTGGAGAAAGCATAGAAAATCATAGAAGTTTTTCACTCACATAGCTTAGCCCCAGGCGCAATGTGCTTTTAGCTCCGCCACTGGCTGCTACTACACCTTTTCTTGCACACGAGTAACTCGTAGTCGTAGCGAGTAGCTTGGACCCTCTTCCTCTACAAATCATTTTTCCGAACGGTGCTAGCTCTGTTGCGCAGTGAGAAACCAAGGGAAGGAATCTCTTTTCCCAAGGAAATGTTGCGCAGTGTGTGTATGCGTCGTGTGTGAGCTCCACTCTACATTTCGGTACATCCGATTGCAATTGCAAACAAGTGGAGCATTGCCATAGATGGTATGCGCGCAACTTCGCCGTGCCTTCCTTTGACCATCGCGTCTCGCCATCCCTACGCGTCTCGTCATCCATCCATCCATCATGGTCTGCACTTCACGTGCTTATTACATAGCCAGCCAGCATCATCACTCCTTCCCTCCCTGCCTTGACCTCAGTAGCTCACCGTGTTTCTTTTGTCTCCATCCATTGCCGGCTGTCAGTGCCATCTGCCATCCTACCCAGCGTGAGCTTCTCGTCTTTTGTCTATTCAGTGGTGACTAAGGGCAACTCCTACGGGCCGATCCAAAAGGAACGGCGTTTTTTTCGTGTTTTGTTTGTTTGGGTCGGCCGCCCGCCCGGCGTCCGCCCTGTTTTAAATTTGGGTCGGCAGTGCGCCCAACACGCCGACCCACTTGATGTTCGCGTGGCCGGCTGGCCACCCTATTTTAACAAATATCACATTTTTGCATTGTTTTACACACAGTTTTTGCATTCAAATAACATAGTTCCAATGGAATAAAATAGCATAGCATAGTTTTACAAACCGAATAAAAGTAAAGATGTCTCACATAGTTTTGCAAGCCGAATAAAGAAGATACATCCATTGATTGCCAACATGAGCCCACATATGCTCAACCAAATCATTTTGCAGTTGCACGTGAGTTTCTCAATCACGGATGTCACGATGAAATTGGGTGAATTGTTCAAACGTTGCCGCTCCTCCATGCTCAGGCACAACATTCTCACCCTGAAACTGAAACCCTTGAGAATACAGACGTTCTGGGCGCTCATCTCCTACGATCATATTGTGAATGATCACACAAGCAGTCATCACCTCTCGCAGTTTCTGTGTGCTCCAGGTATTAGCAGGATACCGAACGATGCGCAATCGAGATTGCAAAACACCAAAGGCATGCTTGACATCCTTCCTAGCACTCTCATGCTCTTGGGTAAATCTTTTTCTCTTCTCTCCGACGGGGTTGGGGATTGTCTTCACAATAGTGGTCCACTGGGGATAGATACCGTCACCCAAGTAGTATCCTTTGTCGTAGTTGTGGCCGTTGATAGTAAAGTTCACCGGTGAGTTGTTGCCTTCGGCAAGCCTAGCAAACACCGGCGAACGCTGAAGCACGTTGATATCATTGTGTGATCCGGCCATGCCAAAAAAAGAGTGTCAAATCCAGAGAACTTGAGACGCCACGGCCTCCAATATGGCAGTGCAAGCTCTGACATGGCCCTTATATTGCCCTTGCCAAGCAGAAGGGCGGTTCTTCCACTCCCGGTGCATGCAGTCTATGCTGCCAAACATCCCTGGGAAGCCCCTGTTGGCATTCATTGCCAACAAACGGGCAGTATCTTCAGGAGTCGTCTCTCTCAAGTACTCAAGGCCAAACACAACAATAACAGCCTTGCAGAACTTATACGGGGACTCTAGGCATGTCGACTCGCTCATACGGACGTACTCGTCAATGAGATCACCGGGCACTCCGTATGCAAGCATTCGGATGGCGGCAATGCATTTCTGATAAGAGGAGAAACCAATCTTTCCAACGACATCCTCTTTGCACTCGAAATAGTCACCGTAGCCGACCACCCCCTCTCTAATACGGTTGAAAAGATGCCTACTCATACGGAAATGGCGGCAGAATTTCTGATGTTTGAACAACGGATTTGTTGTATCAAAGTAGTCCTTCCAAACAAGGAAATGCCCGCTCTCTCGGTTGCAATTCAACGTTGGAAGGTGGCCCGGAATGGAGCCACGGAACAATGACCGCTGGCTATTGAGGTGGTGATGGACCAACATGGCAGCCAATATCTCCTCCTCGTCATTGGACGACGAATCGTCGGAGTCACAAAGGAAATTGTGAAAAAAGAACTCGTTGGCGGAGTCCATTTTGTACCTTGGCAAACTGTCGAACAACTTGCCGGAGTCACTGAATGAGACGGCCGGCGAAGGGAGTCGTGGTGCGCATGTACTAGCTAGCTGCCCTGCCGACGTCCGATGAGCGTGCCTGTGAGGATCTGGACGGAGCGGCAAGGCGACTTCTTGGTTGCGGTCGCGGCTGTGTCCGGGGGAGCGGGGGTGGGAAGCTGTCGGTTCCCCGGCGGCAAGACGGTGGTCGCGGGGTGACGTGGGAGGTTGCGACATTACAGAACGGATGTTGCGGTGCTAGCAACAGAGTCATCGGAAAAAATGGGCAGCGGCATCGGCGACGAAGGAGGCGGGCGAGGGTTTGCTGTTGGATGGGTAGAGGCCAATGTGCTACCGACCAGCAGGCCCTAGGGGAGGAGAAGGCGAGCGCGCGCGTCCGTCTCGTGTCCGCGCCGACGCAAATCCAACTCAAAAATGGGCCGGGAATGGGTCGCCCATGGACGAAAAACGGACGCGCGTCCGTTTGGGTCGGCGCGTTGGGCCGACTTTTGTGTCCGCACGGACCCAAACGGGCGCCCGCAGACGAAATGGGTCGCCCCGTTGGAGTTGCTCTAAGTATTTATCAAATCTCTCCCACTTAAAAAGGAATAGACAATCGGTGTTGAATCGCTAAAAATTGTAAATGTATATTTAGACATGATTGATGTTGAACCACTGTCGGGGCTAGATCCGGCAGATCCGTTAGTAGGGTATCCTAACTAGCTTATTGGGCCGGATGATAATAGAAGCCGTGAATTACCTAGGTTCGGGCTCTCACGATGGAGATAATACTCTAATCCTGCTCATGTATATTGTGTTGGCATGTGTACAAAGTAAGGAAAAGAAAGTATCAAGGGGTTGTATCAATGAGCCCAACCCCCGGCCTATATAGCATACCGGGGGTCCTAGGATTACAGATCCTAGTTAGCTACATCGGTGGAGGTAGAGTTCTCTGGCCCCAATATCTCCAGGTTGTACGTCAATTATTCCGGAGTCTTTGTATAATCCGCCATGGGCCACCCAATATGGCCTATGAAGGAACCGGCATAGGGGTCCTCAGCCAGACCCACCAGGTTGAGACCTGACATGATGAGAGAGCCCACGACCGGGACACCATCAATAGTGCCTAAACCGGTCTTCAAGCTTGGTCACACCTTTTCAACTCTGAACTACAAGTAATCCCTCAACATTGTCTTTACGTAGTCGACCTCCAAATATCGAGTTGCTTCCAAAGTGATTTAAACCACCGGCTTTGAATTTGTTGAAGAAGATAACCCACTCGCACAAAATAAATGGTTCCCGCACAACTGGCCATTGGTGGGTCGAATTCATGCGTTGCGTCTTCAAAAGTCATCTTGTCCAGTCATGTCAGACCAGGCCGGTCGTGTTGGGGAACGTAGTAATAATTCTAAAAAATTCCTACGTGTCACCAAGATCAATCTAGGAGAAGCTAGCAACGACAGAGAGGGAGTGCATCTTCATACCCTTGAAGATCGCTAATCGGAAGCGTTGCAAAGAACGCGGTTGATGGAGTTGTACTTGCGATGATTCAAATCGCGGAAGAACCGATCTAGCGCCGAACGAACGGCGCCTCCGCGTTCAACACACGTACAGCCCTGGGATGTCTCCTCCTTGTTGATCCAGCAAGTGGGAGGGGGGGGGGAGAAGTTTAGGGAGAGCTCTAGCAGCACGACGGCATGGTGGCGGTGGAGCTCGTGGTTCTCTAGCAGGGCTTCGCTAAGCACTACGGAGGAAGAAGCGGTGTAGGAGGGGGGAGGGCTGCGCCAGGGGGAAGGGTGCGGCCACCCTCCCACCCCCTCTACTTATAGGCTGGAGGAGAGAGGGGGCGCCCCCCTAGATGCATCTAGAGGGGGGCGGCGGCCAAGGGGGGAGACTTGCCCCCCAAGTTGGTGGGGGGCGCCCCCACCCCTAGGGTTTCAACCCTAGGCGCCTTGGCCCCCTTGGGGGCGCACCGGCCCACTAGGGGGGCTGGTTCCCACCCATATTCAGCCCATTTGGTCCCCCGGGGCAGGTGGCCCCTCCCGGTGGACCCCCGGAACCCTTTCGATGGTCCCGGTACAATACCGGTAACCCCCGAAACTTTTCTGGTGACTGAAACTGGACTTCCCATATATTAATATTCACCGCCGGACCATTCCGTAACTCCTCGTGACGTCCGGATATCATCCGGGACTCCAAACAACTTTCGGTAACCACATACAATTCCCATTACAACTCTAGCGTCGCTGAACCTTAAGTGTATGGACCCTACGGGTTCGGGAACCATGTAGACATGACCGAGACACCTCTCCGGCCAATAAGCAATAGCGGGATCTGGATGCCCATATTGGCTCCCACATGTTCCACGATGATCTCATTGGATGAACCACGATGTCGGGGATTCAATCAATCCCGTATCCAATTCCCTTTGTCCATCGGTATGCTACTTGCCCGAGATTCGATCATCGGTATCCCCATACCTTGTTCAATCTCATTACCGGTAAGTCTCTTTACTCATTCCGTAACACATTATCCCGTGACTAACTCTTAGTCACATTGAGCTCATTATGATGATGCATTACCGAGTGGGCCTAGATATACCTCTCCATCATATGGAGCGACAAATCCCAGTCTAGATTCATGCCAACCCAACATACACTTTTGGAGATACCTGTAGTGCACCTTTATAGTCACCTAGTTACGCTGTGACGTTTGATACACCCAAAGCATTCCTATGGTATCCGGGAGTTGCACATTCTCATGGTCTAAGGAAATGATACTTGACATTAGAAAAGCTCTAGCAAACAAACTACATGATCTTTTTCTATGATTAGGATTGGGTCTTGTCCATCACATTATTCTTCTAATGATGTGATCCCATTATCAACGACATCCAATGTCCATGGTCACAAAACCACAACCATCTATTGATGAACAAGCTAGTCAACTAGAGGCTCACTAGGGACATGTTGTGGTCTATGTATTCACACATGTATTACGGTTCCCGGTTAATACAATTATAGCATGAACAATAGATAATTATCATGAACAAGGAAATATAATAATAATCATTTTATTATTGGCTCCAGAGCATACTTCCAACAGTCTTCCATTTGCACTAGAGTCAATAATCTAGTTACATTGTGATGAATCGAACACCCATAGAGTTCTGGTGCTGATCATGTCTTGCTCGTGGACGAGGTTTAGTCAACGGATATGCGGCATTCAGATCTGTATGTAGTTTACAAATATCTATGTCTCCATCTTGAATATAACCACGAATGGAGTTGAAACGGCGCTTGATGTGCTTGGTCTTCTTGTGAAACCTGGGCTCCTTGGCAATGGCAATAGCTCCAGTATTGTCATAGAATAGAGTCATCGGGCCCAACACATTGGGAATCACTCCTAGGTCGATGATGAACTCCTTCATCCAGACTCCTTCTTGCGCTAGTTCCGAATCAGCTCTTCACATGTAGATGCCGCCACGACGCTTTGATTGCAACTGCACCAGCTGACTGCCCCACCATTCAAAATATACATGTATCCGGTTTGTGACTTGGAGTCATCCGGATCTTTGTCGAAGCTAGCATCGACGTAACCCTTTATGACGAGCTATTCGGCACCTCCATAAACAAGAAACATATCCTTCGTCCTTTTCAGGTACTTGAGGATATTTTGACCGATGTACAATGTTCCATTTTGGGATCACTTTGGTACCGCCCTACCAAACTTATGGCAAGGTTCACATCAGGTCTGGTGCATAGCATGGCATACATAATAGAGCCTATGGCTGAGGCATAGGGGATGACACTCATCTTTTCTCTATCTTCTGCCAAGGTCGGGCATTGAGCTGCGCTCAATCTCACACCTTGCAATACAGGCAAGAACCCCTTCTTGGACTGATCCATATTGAACTTCTTCAATATCTTATCAAGGTATGTGCTTTGTGAAAGAACAATGAGGTGTCTCGGTCTATCTCTATAGATCTTGATGCCGAATATGTAAGCAGCTTCTCCAAGGTCCTTCATGGAAAAACACTTATTCAAGTAGTCCTTTATGCTTTCCAAAAGTTCTGTATCATTTCCCATCAACAATATGTCATCCACATATAATATGAGAAATGCTACAGAGCTCCCACTCACTTTCTTGTAAATATAGGCTTCTCCATAAATCTGTATAAACCCAAACGCTTTGATCACTTCATCAAAGTGAATGTTCCAACTCCGAGATGCTTGCACCAGCCCATAGATGGAGCACTAGAGCTTGCATACCTTTTCAACATTCTTAGGATCGACAAAACCTTCCGGCTGCATCATATACAATTCTTCCTTAAGGAAACCGTTAAGGAATGCCGTTTTGACGTCCATTTGCTAGATCTCATAATCATAAAATGTGGCAACTTCTGACATGATTTGGATGGACTTCAGCATCGCTACGGGTGAGAAAGTCTCATCGTAGTCAACTCCTTGAACTTGTCGATAACCCTTAGCGACAAGCCGAGCCTTATAGACGGTCACATTACCATCTGTGTCAATCTTCTTCTTAAAGATCCACTTATTCTCTATGGCTTGCCGATCATCGGGCAAGTCCACCAAAGTCCACACTTTGTTCTCATACATGGATCCTATCTCGTATTTCATTGCTTCAAGCCATCTGTTGGAATCCGGACCCGCCATCGCTTCTTCATAGTTCGAAGGTTCACCATTGTCTGACAACATGATTTCCAGGACAGGGTTGCGGTACCACTCCGGTGCGGAACATGTCCTTATGGACCTACGAAGTTCAGTAGCAACTTGATCCGAAGTTTCATGATCATCATCATTAACTTCCTCTCTAGTCGGTGCAGGCACCACAGAAACATCTTCATGTGCTGCGCTACTCTCCGCTTCAAGAGGGGGTACAATTGCCTCATCAAGTTCTCCTTTCCTCCCACTTACTTATTTCGAGAGAAACTCTTTCTCCAGAAAGGATCCATTCTTGGAAACAAAGATCTTGCCTTTGGATCTGAGGTAGAAGGTATACCCAATAGTTTCCTTAGGGTATCCTATGAAGATGCACTTTTCCGATTTGGGTTCGAGCTTTTCAGGTTGAAGTTTCTTGACATAAGCATCGCATCCCCAAACTTTCAAAAACTACAGCTTAGGTTTCTTCCCAAACCATAATTCATCCGGTGTCGTCTCAACAGATTTAGATGGCGCCCTATTTAAAGTGAATGCGGCAGCCTCTAAAGCAAAACCCCAAAATAATAGTGGTAGATCGGTAAGAGACATCATAGATTGCACCATATCCAATAGAGGGCGATTACGACGTTCAGACACACCATTACGCTGAGGTGTTCTAGGTGGCGTGATTTGTGAAACAATTCCACATTTCCTTAAGTGCGTGCCAAACTCGTGACTCAAAATTCTCCTCCATGATCAGATCGTAAGAACTTTATTTTTCCTGTCACGTCGATTCTCTACCTCGCTATGAAATTCCTTGAATTTTTCAAAGGTCTCAGACTTGTGTTTCGTTAAGTAGACATACCCATATCTACTTAAGTCATCAGTGAGGGTGAGAACATGGCGATAGCCACCGCGAGCCTCAATGCTCATTGGACCGCATACATTAGTATGTATTCTTTCCAAGAAGTTGGTTGGTCGCTCCATTGTTTCGGAGAATGGAGTCTTTGTCATCTTGCCCAGGAGGCATGGTTCACACATGTCAAATGATTCATAATCACGAGACTCCAAAAGTCCATCTGCATGGAGTTTCTTCATGCGTTTGACACCAATATGACCAAGGCGGCAGTGCCACAAGTATGTGGGACTACCATTATCAACCTTACATCTTTTGGCATTCACACTATGAATATGTGTGACATCACATTCGAGTGTCGGTGTACAAAAAGAAGGGCACACTTTTTGTACCCCTATGACTGTGCACAGGCAGTCTGAGCCACGGGCACCACCACACCAAGCATGGCCAGGGAGATGAGCCAAGGTAAGACCGAGGCTCGATGGAATTGGAGCAACGCCAAGAACAAAGACCACAAAGAACAAAGGGACAAAGCGGCTTCCCCCGGCAAGGTCCTTTTCGGAAGCCGGTTTCAGCAGCCCTGGCAAGACCCTTGCCGGAGCCGGCTCTGGCAGCCCTGGCAAGACCCTTGCCATGGCAGCTCGCCCCGCGCCTACGGAGCGGATCACCCTTGAGTCCACCGCCCCCATGGGGCGAGGATTCGGGAGATATCCCCGTGGTGGCATGCAGATCTTTGTGAAGACATCAAAGATCAGATACAAGCTAAGAAGACGACGACCCTTGGCGGGATCCCAGCCAAGGGGGACCACAAGGCCTCCGGCAAGCACCTTGCCGGGGATGACAACAGGCGCCCCGGCAAGGCCCTTGCCGAGGACACCCGCAGGGCCACCATCAGGCCCGCACCAACTGAGCTTCCACCGCCCCGCGCGGCTGCCGACCCAACCAGCTGAACACGCTTCTGCGTGGCAACCTGCAGATCTTCATGGAGACCCGCCGTTGCGCCACCTCAGCTGCCCGCCTGCCTACATGGCACCTCAGGCACCGCTGGCCAGGGCTCGTGTCAACACGAGGAGAAGCGGCGACGGACAAGACGGACGTCTCCCCCTCGCCCCCAATAAAGCGAGCACACCTAAGCAAGGCGCATTAAATGCACCTTGTCTTGTAATGCGAGGGATAACCTCGCATCACTATACCCTTTCCACCTCCTGTGAGCCACTGTGGCAACCCCTTTTCCTATAAAAGGAGGCCCGAGGCGACCAGGAGAAGGATTCGGCTCTTTTGAACTCCTCGCGACTATTTTGGAGTTCCTCACTAGCTGAATAACACAAACGTATAATCCACCAAAGCAGGAGTAGGGTTTTATGCATCCTTGCGGCCCGAACCTGGGTAAAGGAACCGTGTCCCGACTATTAGACCCGCTCTTCTCTGAACCCCGCGCCCCGCAACCGTAGTAGGGATTCTTGTGATCCCATAGGTGTCGATCCTAATACACCGACATCTTTGGCGCGCCAGATACGGGTGCGCGCAGTTGTGAGAATCGGCTTTAGCAGTCAGTTCGACGCTTCTTCATCACCATGGCGCCCAAGAAGAAGACGACGGTGGCGGTTGGCCAGTCGGAAGCCGGACAGCCCGTCCCGACATGGGCGAGCTGCGGACCGGTTGCGGAAAGGACCCGGGGCATTGCTCGCGAACACCAACGCCGTCCCAGCAGCCGGAGTTTGGGGGGTGGCGATGTTTGTGCGCCTGGTAACGGGCCACACACCGCCAGTTCCAAAGACGGAGCCCGGCCATCCGCGGGTGGCGCGGGGCCTTCCAAGGTCGCTGCCACATCACCCGAAGGCGACGCAAGGACCTCCAGAACTCCTATGCCGGCGCCAACAGCGCCCTCTTCTCAAGCAGCGCACGACGAACGGCGCCGTCACCCCGAAGATCCCGGGTGTCGCCATGGGAAGAGCCCCAAGCGCCACTTCCGGGACATAGAAGACCTGCCCGCCCGCCGAAGCGCTGGTGGAGACGGTATGCGACCGCGGGATCGTGATGGGGCTCCTCCTGACATGCTCAGGGGTCGAAGCGCGTCGCGATCCGTGCAGGTTTCGCTACCGTTGACCCCAGCCGAAGCCCTGGCATGCGCGCAGTTGCTCCTCGACTTTCCTCCCATTACGGGGAAACTCAACGAATGGAGAGCCACCATCCGAAGCCTTGTCGCAGTCGCCAACAAGGATGAACCAAATCTAGCGGAGCTCCCGGGTCGACGCTCCGATGGAGTCCCACGCACCGGTGGCGGGAGGACCGGCAGCGCCGTGGCTACGGTGCATTCGCCTCCTCCTCGCCCGGTACCGCGTGTGTTGACTCGTCGAGACGTCGCGGGCGACGCCATCTCCATCGCGTCGTCCGACCCGCGGACCCACGGAGACCAGCGTCGAGTTCTTCAGGAGTGAGCTCATGAAGACGCTCGAACCACCATCGAGCGCCAGCGCGGAGCACGCCACCAGTCAGACAGGCGAGCGGGGCCTGCTGCAGACCGCCCAGCACCAGAGAGCCTTGGGGGTCTACCTTACGAGGTAGGCTGTCCGGCTTTTACCCGTGAGCTGCGGCAGTTCTAGTGGCCCTCTCACCGCACCTTCAAACCTGACGTCGGCGAGAAGTACAACGGCAAGACCCACCCGTCGGAGTTCCTCAGCATCTACACCATCGCGATGCAAGCTGCCGGGGCCCGCGACGATAAGGTGCTTGCGAATTACTTTCCGTTGGCTCTTAAACCTAACGCCATGTCGTGGTTGATGCACTTGCCAGTAGACTCTATTTCCTCCTGGTCCGACTTGTGCCATGAGTTTGTTGGTGCCTTTACTGGAGGCCACCAATCCCATGGCCAAGAAAGTGACCTGCATGTCATACCCCAGAAGGAAGGTGAGAGTCTGCGCAAGTACATACAGAGATTCAGCCGGGTACAGTACAATATCCCCGATGTTCACCCTGCCGCCATCATCAGCGCGTTCCATCAGAATGTGCGCAACCGCAAGATGCGTGAAGAGCTGGCGATGACCAAGGTGAAAGACGTGGCGGAGCTCTATGTTCTTGCCGACAGATGTGCTCGGGCTGAAGAGGGAAGGAAGTACCACGGCGAAGATGCCGGCGTGGAAACCGACTCTTCAGACGACGATACTACCACCCTGGCGAAGAAGGGCCGGAACCGTAACAGGAAGAAGCGGAGAAAGTAGCCCGTCGGTCTGCTATGTACCAGTTCGTCGATGATGTCCTGTACAGAAGGAGACCGAACGGTGTGAAATTGAAGTGCATTCCTCGAGAGGAAGGACTGGAGCTGTTGGCAGAGATACATGGAGGCATATGTGGATCCCACATAGGGTCGAGAACCCTTGATGGCAAGGCATTCCAGCAAGGCTTCTTCTGGCCCACTGCCCTCCAGGATGCGACGGCACTGGTCACCAGGTGTGAAGCATGCCAGTTCCATTCAAAGAAATTTCATCAACCAGCTCAAGCCCTTCAAACCATTCCTCTCTCCTGGCCCTTCTCGGTCTGGGGGCTCGACATACTGGGCCCTTTCCCCCGCGTCGTCGGGGGCTTTGAGTACTTGTACGTTGCAATCGACAAGTTCACAAAGTGGCCAGAGGTGGAGGCAGTAAGGAAGGTCACAGCTCAGTCAGTCGTCAAGTTCTTCAAGGGACTAGTGTGCCGTTTTGGTGTACCCAACAGGATCATCACCGACAACGGCACACAGTTTACAAGCCGCACCTTCATGCAATATACCCAAGACCTCGGCAGCAAAGTCTGTTTCGCTTCCGTTGCTCACCCCCGAAGCAATGGTCAAGCTGAGAGGGCAAATGCTGAAGTGTTGCGAGGATTAAGGACAAAGACCTTTGACAGGCTGCACAAGAGCAGGAGGCATTGGATTGATGAATTGCCGGCGGTTCTTTGGTCGATCAGAACGACGCCAAATCGAGCCACCGGCCAGACGCCCTTTGCCCTGATATACGGGGCAGAAGCAGTTCTCCCCACTGAACTCATATACGGGTCACCTCGAGTGCTCGCTTATGACGAGCTTGAGCAAGAGCAACTGCGGCAAGACGACGCAATGCTCCTTGAGGAAGATCGTCTTCGGGCGGCGGTGAGAGCAGCACGCTACCTGCAAGCCTTGTGCCGCTACCATAGCCGCAAGGTCCGTGCCCGAAGCTTTGAGGAAGGCGACCTTGTTTTCCGGCGCGTTCAATCGGCCAGGAATACGAACAAGTTGACGCCGAAGTGGGAAGGCCCTTATCAGGTAATACGAGTCACCAGGCCTGGCGCAGTCCGCCTGGAGACCGAGGATGCCGTTCCGGTGAGCAATTCCTGGAACATTGAGCATCTTCGCAAGTTTTACCCATAGGCGCGGCTTGCCGGCCCCCCCGGCAAACCACCCTTTTGTACAAGCCTTGCCGGCAAGGCATGTAACCCTTTGTACAAAGCCAGGCGTAGACCCTGAGCATAAATAAATGAAGCGCTGGCGCCCTAAGTTATAGCATGCATGCTGAGTCGAGTCTCGTCCTCGGTTAGGGTTGATAGTGCTTAGCGGAGGATAACCCCTAGCTTAGAGGTCGATTTTGCGTCTCTTTGTCTTTCCTCTATCTCCTTTGGTTCACAGGAAGCACGAACATCCTTGCCGAGGCCACTTGGGGAGAAAAAAGAGGAACAGATCAACATCAGGGCCCCGGCAAGCTAGTGTTGCCGGGAGCTACAAGAGCAAAGATTCACCCACGGCAAACCAGGATTGCCGGGGGCTACAAGAGCAATGATTCGCCCACGGCGAACTAGGGTTGCCGGGGGTCCCGGCTTCAGATAAGTTCTTCGTCCCTTATCATGCATTCCGTTATGGACTGAGGTATGTGAAACCTCGCTCTTTTCCTTAAGCTACCGTGCTCCCATAACTCTAGGCCCTAGGGCTCGTCCCTGGGACTAAGTTTGGTCGTAGTCGCGGCGGAAAAAAGGTGAGACGAGGAGCCTAAAATCACTTCATCCCTGCCTCCGCCAAGGGCGTGAGAAAGGTCGAGCGAAGTAGGATGACGACAAGGCCTGTTGCCGGGCAAGAAAATGTTTATCTTAGAGATATCAGGGATTTATTCCCTGATGTGGGTCCTACCTGCGAACAAATGACCTGGCAAACATTCCTTTTTCATTAAAAACATTCCGTTCAGATACAGTCCATAGGGAATGAAAAACATGAACAAGGAGATTACAAGTTTTAAAGTTAACAGATGCCCGAAGGCTTACAAACTAAAAAGAGATATGATGCCTGTAATGCCTTTCTTGTCCCTCTCCTCAGGAGGTAGGTCAAGGAGGCGAGAAGGGCAAAAGGGGCGCCTAGGCGAGCTACGGGTGGCAGAAGACACCAAAAGGACATCTCAGTGGCCGCCCAAGGGCTGGATGGTGATGACGGCGCCGGAGGCAGAGCTCGAAGATGAGGCGGCAGGACGTCAGTACGCGTCGAAGGCGTCGGTGCCCGCGTACTCCAACATGATGACCTTGCCGCCCACCTTCTTCCTCTTCCTCTTCTGTAGCCACCCTACGCCAGCCGCCAAGGAGACGGCCCCGAGAAGTTCAAGGAGCCGGCGACGCGGATGATGGGGTCACCGGTGCCACCAGGAGCGGCGCCCGACACCTAGTCGGACCCGTCATCCTGCAGTCCACCGCCCTCGTCGTCACTGCCGCTGTCCTCCTCGTCACCCTCGTTCGAGGAGGAGTCTTCGTCATCAGAGGAGCTCTCCACGCAGCACCTTGCACGAGTCCCGAGGTGCCCGAAGACCTTGACGGAGAGATGGCCATCCTCCATCAACTTGAGGTGGAGGGTGAGCCCATCCGTCAGGCTGTGAATGCGAGCGAACGTCTTCCATCCTTCGCGAAGATACATCACATGAGGGGCAGGGAAGTCGACGCGGACCCGCGTGCCACTGATCCCGCAACCCCTCTTGTGCAGCCGCAATGACTCAGGCGGATCCACCTCCATCTCCCACGCAAATGGAGTCGGGAGACGAAGACGACGGCACGGCTCCCCCCGCATCCTAACGAAGAACTCATAAGGGTCATCCCCAATATGACCTTCCATTGGAGGAGGAGCTGCTGGCGGAGGCGAGGCCGGCGGGCCGCCCCGTCCTCCTCTTCCCCGAGCGCCCCGGCCTCGCCCACGGCCTCGCCCCCTCCCACTTCCCCTTGTGGCTGGTTCGGCCACTTCTGGGGCAGGAGAAGGAGGGACGCGTTGTCGAGCAGCGACCCTCGCTGCCACCGTTGAAGAGCCAGGATTTCCCCTCTTCATGGCGAACAAAAGAGAGGAGCAGAAGCAGAAGGAGAAAGAAGATGGAGGAGTGCGGGGCGCCATCCTTTCCCTCCCGCTCTTTATAAAGGGGCGGGGCTGGGGCTCGACCGCCCCGCTCGGCCAATCAAGACGCAGAAGGCGAGGGAGCCGGGACCGACCCGCCGCCCCAACCAGCGACGTCTCGTTTCCCGCCTCCACCGCTCGCCACTCGGGCGCATGGATGGCACGTGGCGAACGTGCAGAACCAAGGGGACGGGTGAGGCGACCTCTCCCCACCCCGTGATCGTGGGGAGTGGACGCCTAGGCGACCGCACCTCGGCCCCATTCAGTAAATGGGCCGCGCCTCCACGCCTCCCCCCGTTTACGGGGAAGGCGCGAAGCCGCCTCCTTTCGCATTTACTATGACGTGATGCATGCCTGTGGGAACCGCCCCACGCATGCCGCCCACGTCACGCACGCCCCTCCACCCTGCGCCGTGCGGAAAATTTTACCACGGTGAAAACCGCCCCGCCTGCCCGCGCACCGTTCTGGGCCTGGCCCAACAACGCGTCGAGCTGATGTGTGGCCCGGGCCCGGGGGCTCATGTCGGTGTACAAAAAGAGGGGCACACTTTTTGTACCCCTATGACTGTGCACGGGCAGTCTGAGCCACGGGCACCACCACACCAAGCATGGCCAGGGAGATGAGCCAAGGTAAGACCGAGACTCGATGGAATTGGAGCAACGCCAAGAACAAGACCCCAAAGAACAAAGGGACAAAGCGGCTTCCCCCGGCAAGGTCCTTGCCGGAAGCCGGTTTCAGCAGCCCTGGCAAGACCCTTGCCGGAGCCGGCTCTGGTAGCCCCGGCAAGACCCTTGCCACGGCAGCTCGCCCCGCGCCTATGGAGCGGATCACCCTTGAGTCCACCGCCCCCATGGGGCGAGGATTCGGGAGATATCCCCGTGGTGGCATGCAGATCTTTGTGAAGACATCCAAGATCAGATACAAGCTAAAAAGACGACGACCCTTGGCGGGATCCCAGCCAAGGGGGACCACAAGGCCTCCGGCAAGCACCTTGTCGGGGATGACAGCAGGCGCCCCGGCAAGGCCCTTGCCGAGGACACCCGCAGGGCCACCATCAGGCCCGCACCAACCGAGCTTCCACCGCCCCGCGCGGCTGCCGACCCAACCAGCTGAACAGGCTTCTGCGTGGCAACCTGTAGATCTTCATGGAGACCCGCCGTTGCACCACATCAGCTGCCTGCCTGCCTACATGGCACCTCAGGCACCGCTGGCCAGGGCTCGTGTCAACACGAGGAGAAGCGGCGACGGACAAGACGGACGTCTCCCCCTCGTCCCCGATAAAGCGAGGACACCTAAGGAAGGCGCATTAAATGCGCCTTGTCCTGTAATGCGAGGGATAACCTCGCATCACTGTACCCTTTCCACCTCCTATGTGCCACTATGGCAACCCCTTTTCCTATAAAAGGAGGCCCGAGGCGACCAGGAGAAGGATTCGGCTCTTTTGAACTCCTCACGACTCTTTTGGAGTTCCTCACTAGCTAAAGAACACAAACGTATAATCCACCAAAGCAGGAGTAGGGCTTTACGCATCCTTGCGGCCCGAACCTGGGTAAAGGAACCGTGTCCTGACTGTTAGACCCGCTCTTCTCTCAACCCCGCGCCCCGCAACCGTAGTTGGGATTCTTGTGATCCCATAGGTGTCGATCCAAATACACCGACATCGATATTCAATAAAAATAAACCATTGACCAGCGGGGCATGACCATAAAACATATCTCTCATATAAATAGAACAAGCATTATTCTCAGATTTAAATGAGTAGCCATCTCACATCAAACGAGATCCAGATACAATGTTCATGCTCAAAGCTGGTACTAAATAACAATTATTGAGGTTTAAAGCTAATCCCAAAGGTAGATGTAGAGGTAGCGTGCCGACGGTGATCACATTGACCTTGAACCATTCTTGACTCGCATCGTCACCTCGTCCTTCGCCAGTCTCCGCTTATTCTGCGACTCGTGTTTTGAGTTACAAATGTAAGCAACCGCACCGGTATCAAATACCCATGAGCTACTATGAGCACTGGTAAGGTATACATCAATAACATGTATATCATATATACCTTTGATGTTGCATGCCTTCTTATCCGCTAAGTACTTGGGGGCAGTTCCGCTTCTAGTTACCAATTCCCTTGCAATAAAAGCACTCAGTCTCGGGCTTGGGTCCATTCTTTGGCTACTTCCCGACAACTGACTTACCGGGCGCGGCAACTCCCTTGCCGTCCTTCTTAAAGTTCTTCTTACCCTTGCCTTTCTTCAACTTAGCAGTCTTATTCACCATCAACACTTGATGTTCCTTTTTGATCTCCACCTCCGTTGATTTCAGTATCGAATATAACTCAGGAATGGACTTCTCCATCCCTTGCATATTGAAGTTCGTCACAAAGCTCTTGTAGATAGGTGGAAGCGACTGGAGGATTCTGTCAATGACCGAGTCATCTGGAAGATTAACTCCCAGCTGAGACAAGCGGTTGTGCAACCCAGACATTTTGAGTATATGCTCGCTGACAAAACTGTTTTCCTCCATCTTACAACTGAAGAACTTGTCGCAGACTTCATATCTCTCGACCCGGACATGAGCTTGGAAAACCATTCTCAGCTCTTGGAACATCTCATATGCTCCATGTTGCTCAAAACGCTTTTGGAGCCCCGGTCCTAAGCTGTAAAGCATGCCGCACTGAATCAGGGAGTAATCATCACTATGCGACTGCCAGGCATTCATAACGGCTTGAGTTTCTGGGAAAATGGGTGCGTCACCTAGCGGTGCTTCAAGGACATATGCTTTCTTGGAAGCTATGAGGATGATCCTCAAGTTACGGACCCAGTCCGTATAGTTTCTCACTAGTGCGCGTCGGTCCTCAACAAACGGTTTAAAACCCCTTTCCGCAATAGCATTTCGAACCGTCGCCAAGTGAGTGTGGGCGATAGGGGGGGTCCTTCCCACACGACCCAGAAACCATTGGGGATAGGGCCCCTATAGTACTCCTACTCGTTTCTGCTCGCATTGCCATCGCAGTCGATATTCTGTGGTGCTACGTTTACGATGCGCGGCCCATCACAAATGATTCCCTATTATAGAACGTGTATGATGCGCGGCCCATCAAAAACGGTTCACCATTAAGAAGATTAGCTAATCATCGTACGAGTGTCGGACAGGATTACGAAACATCGGACCGTCGTAACATCGTCGTACACGACAACTATCGCACACGCTATTCTGTGGTGCAACGTTTACGATGCATACTTCATCAGAAACAGTTCATGGTTGCGTAACGTGTGCAATAAGGGAACTGACACGAACGTTTAGTTTGCCCGCACCGTTTGTGATATTGTCTGACGTCGCACACGCTTTGCAAACGGCAACTGTGTGCATGCTTGCACACGTTTCCTCTCTGTGAACCATCTCCAAT
This sequence comes from Secale cereale, assembly GCA_902687465.1. Taxonomy (NCBI): domain Eukaryota; kingdom Viridiplantae; phylum Streptophyta; class Magnoliopsida; order Poales; family Poaceae; genus Secale; species Secale cereale. The sequence goes on from LR738713.1 coordinate 766,534,279, forward strand.
TATGGTGCATATCGCAAACGTTTGTGTTTTACCAACCGTGTGTGCCGTAACAACCCGGAGAGCGTAATTTCACCGTAATTTAATTGTTGCTTTTCCAAATTGTGCTGGATTTGGATTTGAATTTGAATGTATGCTACAACTTTATTCATATCCATCAGGTTCAAACAACCAATGTATTATTCAATTCATAGGTACATATGTTCAAGAATTACATAAGAACCAAATAAAGAATGATGAACCACAGTTGTATACTTGTACTATTAAAGACGGTAAAGAAAGAGGTGAAATATATTCTGGCTGCTGGACAAGGTGAAGTGGAATGCCCATATTGTGCCCTCCTCCATGCAGAAGGCACACACGACTCTAGTACAACCCCTTGTGATGGCCGACCGCCCATCCTTCACGGTCTTCATGAAAATATCTAGATAATCATCGTGTTCGGGTAGAAATACTTTAACCTTTGCATGCCCACCAATCATGTAGTTTGAGAGGTTATCTTGAGTAAACTGCTTTGGCAACCACTACAAAGGAAAAAGATTCAGACATTGTCATCTAACACAACTCATTATGGGCAGTAAAGGCTGCAGAGTTCTTACTTAGCATCCTGCAGTTCATTGTTGTCTTAGATAAAGTGCAAACAAATAGTTTAATTGCCATATTTGGACCCATTTTACTAACAATCTTTATCAACTTCCTCACTTGATGCTGGTTCATCGATATCTCATTGCCCCATACGCAAAAAGGGTCAAAGCGCAGATCTTTACCAATGACATATGTACCTAAAAGCACCAAGTTAATATTAGAAGCTAAACAACAATTGCATAATGATGCAGTACAACACTCTTTTATAATATGTCTACATACATCCGTATGTGGTAGTCCATTTGAAATCTCTAAAAAGACAAATATTTAGGAACAGAGGGAGTATCTTAGAACATCCAATATACTCACATATTAGATGAATTAACATCTTATATTATGGGCCAGAAGGAGTTTAGTTCATTCTTACAAATTATTTGTTGCTGTATCCACATGTTACAGTTAGTTTGAGCTAGTTCGGGCTCAAACAGCCCTAAAGTATATCTAAACAAGAGGGCTAGTTTGAGATAGTTGCGTCTATAACCCACCCAAAAAAACTAGTATCCAACCCAAGAGGTGCTAATTGGAGCTAGTTCTCCTAGTGCATTTATTGTCAATCTAACCCTGCCATCCAAACAACTCTGTGGATGGAGTTAGTTCAGGGTTAGTAATGAGCTAGAAACTAACTCTAACCTCTAGCTAAGTTGAGTATCCAAACAGGGTTGTGTTGTTGCTGTTGCTGTTGCTGCTCTTCTGCGTATATCTAGACATCATTAGAACATTAATGTAACACTCTTCCTTGTTGCTATGTAGCCTAGGATTGCATATTTAGACATTAAGTACAGTGAATGTTGCTATGTAGCCTCAGATATATTACATATGGCCCTAGTTAACCTAAGGAAAAATGGGTTACAGATATATTTAGTTAAAAGTTCGATTCACCGATTAGTCCCTTATCAGCCGCTGGCCTATATCGTACCAGCTACCGATATCCTGAACAGTGAGCAGATATAAGCCATGGGATGAAACTAACCTCGATGGAAAACAACAGTCATTCCCAAAATTGTCCTGTGTAGGTACATCAAGAAGCATGTTAAGCACAACAGGCTAAACATCAACCAAAATTACACATGGCAGACAAAATAATCTCCAAAAGATAGCTTCAGATAGCTTCAGTGTGCATGTTTAAGCACGCTAGTAAAGCAAAACAAGTGGAAAGGTGTGCTAACTGCAACAGGCCAAACATTTAACAACAAGCAAACATGGTCATTCAAACTGGTATTGTGCCGGTCTAAGTACACTCATTATGGTTAAATAAAAATGGAAAGGCGTGTTAACTACAAGATGCAACAACGAAATGTAGTCATTCATAGTGGTATTGTTGAAACTGGTACTCATGAAATTGAACTGCACATTTCATACTTGCACATATAGAACATCAAGTTGTGAAAAACTGGAATAAACAAGGCATACTACGAACAGCCAAAGATAGCTTTTGAAACTGAACATATGCTAACTACAAACAACCGAACAATCAAAAAACTTTAAAAGAGGCATATGCTAGCTATAACAGGCTTAACACCAAGCAAATATATGCATTCAGTATGTTTAAAACTGGATTGATGAAATGTACTGCACATGCACATATAGAGCATCACATTGTGAACAACTGAAATAAACAAGGCATACTGCAAACAACCAGATATAGCAATTAAAACTGGACATATTCTCACTACACTACAAAAGGGACTCGACAAAACAAATCATGGGTTTCCCCATGTGAAGAGGCATGGCAAAAAAAATCAAGGGTTTCCTCACTTGTCATGGATGGGCTCGTTCCTGTGGGAAGAGCACGGACCCTGGATGCGCTCCATGTTGTCGCAGATGGGCTCCTTCCCCTTAGAAGAGCATGGCTGTATGGTACCCTCCCTGATATCGCAGACGGGCGCTTTCCCCTTGGAAGAGCAGATGGGATCTTTCCCCTTGGAAGAGCCAGAGAGGGTGCCCTTTTCGTGGTCGCCGTCGATGAGGTCTGACTGGGAAGTTGTGGATCCCAAGCCAGCATCGCAGAACGTGTCCTTTAGAAATGACAAAAGGGGCTCGCTGGTGATGTAGAATGGCAAATTGTCGACAGCGAGCCAGAGGAGATCAGCGGCGGGGCCATGGATGAGATCGACGGTGGTTGAACCCGAGGGGTTGGGGGTGGGTCACTTAACCTGTGACACAGCCCGCCTTAGGGCGTCGCTGTCGATGACCTCGATGTCGTAGCCGGCGGACGAGACATGCATGCATACTCTAGCCCGCTGCTTGAGTGCCTGCCGCCAGTAATGGTCGTCAGCTTCCTCGGCGACGTCGGGCGAAGAGGCGGCTATACACCTCTTTTGGGCCAGTCACTCCTCGAGCTCCACGGGAAGCGTAGCCGGGCTTAGGTTGTGACGCTCTGGAGTGGGGGATGGGGATGGGGATGGGGATCTGTGGGAAAGGGGGCGTTTGGCAGGTGTCATCTAAGAAACTCAGGGAGGCCTAGGTATTGAGATCGGTGGGTAAGCTACACGGGCAAACCGGCAGATGTTGACAATGGAGGCCTTGCGGCGGCGGCGGCGGGAGCGGTGGCGGGGACTTTGCTAGGGTTTCGAGCAAGGGAGGGTGTGTGTGTGTGTGCGCGCGCACGCACGCCCGAGGAGGTTTTGGTGTGTGTGCGTGTGTGTGGAGGGGGGCGGGGTGTTTGAGGAAATGACGCGGGTACTAAAAATTTTACTACGCGGGAGTCAAAGGCGGGAGTGAAATGTCGGGCTGTTGAAATTTTTGATGATAGTGCATCGCACACGGTCCGGACATAACAACCGTGTGTTATGAAACAGAAAAACCCTCGAGGCGGGAAGAGATATTTTCTAGGGATGCAGGCGGGATTGGGAACATGAAACATTGCACATGGTCCGGAGATAACAACCGTGTGTAATGAAATGGAAAAACCCTTGAGGCGGGCAGCGATATTTTCTAGGGTTGCAGGCGGGATTGGGAACAAGAAACATCGCACACGGTCCGGAGATAACAACCGTGTGTTATGAAACAGAAAAACCCTCGAGGCGGGCAGATATTTTTGAGAGGGGGAGCCTCGTGGAGCCCAATGTACTGTGCGAATGTGTGCATGACAGGTGCACCGGCGTGGCAAACGGTTAGTTTGAGTGAACCGTGTCTGTTGTGTCAACCGACTTGTCTAATGTTCATAAATTTGGCGAAAAATGACGCGGGAGAGGGACAGAACACGAACAGACTTGCATGTGGACCAAATTTATGTATCAAAAGGGTGGTTTGATTTTCAAATACCAAATGCAACTTCGATGTGGCACCTCTCTTGCAAAGCACACGGTATTGCTTGCCCCCACCCCGAATGCATGCCCCCAACCGAGGTTCACCTCTAGCAAAGTGTGAAGTAGAGCTAGCAGCCCCCCTCCCACGTGTCGGCACGAAGGGATTCCTAAGCTATGAATGCATGCCCCCCAACCGAGGTTCAGCTAGCAAAGTGTGAAGTAGCTAGTAGCCCCCCTCCCTCGTGTCGACACGAAGGGAATCCTAGCTAAGCTATGAATGCATGCCCTCCCCCCAACCGAGGTTC